>OY756421.1:8997182-10222182 GCA_963576905.1 Mystacides longicornis | reverse complement strand
TTCTTGAATGCACCCTTACTGAATTATTTTAAAACATGAAACTAAATATTTGTTGCAAACACAATATTGATTTATGTTCGATTTTTTCAATACAATCAACACAACACAATTGTGTCTCTTGCTTAAGCTATTAGTGTGATAGATCCAGTCCTGAAAAAATGGTACCTACGCGAATTTATAACAAAATAAAATAATATCTACGTATTTTTTTAAGAACCTCGAACATTATCGGTTTCATATAATATTATTAAAGCCATTCGTAGAGACACGTTATTGTGGAACGTAATAATTATTGTGTTTTAGGTGTACCTTCATTTATTTATTTATTGTTAAAAAATGGTACTGTTCAGCATGACCTTTGCGCCAAATAGTGTTTATAATACAGAAAAAAGTGAACAAGTAAAAAGTAATTTAGGTACACGAGGTATGTATCATTTTACAACGTGACAATAAATGTATGTACTAAGTACATTGTACTTACACCAAAATAAGAATTAACAAAACACAATACATATTATGGGAAAAAATATATATAAATGCTTCTGGTGCGCCACAATATTCACACACACACACACACACATACAATAGTATGCTTCTAGCTTTGGCGTTTAGTGCGCGTCAAATCCTGAAAAACGGCTTGAGAATCTGTCATATAAAATTTCTCATAGGTATATTTTTTCTTAGAAAATGGCGTATCTGTGCTCACTCAAAGTGAACACAAATACACTCTTTGACTCTTTCACTACTACGGCTACTTAAAGCTTGTGTCGTGAAAGAGGAAGCAGGTCGGCACCTGAGATCGAATCCACGATCTCCGAACCATACAGTACGAAAGCTGATGTCGTAACCGCTAAACTACCAACCATATAAAATCAGTTATGTTATACCGTCCCTTAGGTTTCCAGTCATACGATACTACGCGCTGACTGCGGACTCTAACATTAATTCTTCCTACATATATTGAAAGTTGTGTGTACGTGTACGTAGGAACCTCTGTCATGGAACAAAATAAAGAAGAAAAGAGATTATTATAACGGTTGACCGCTGTAATGCCATCGGGCTTTTGAGTTAATAAAATGAAATCCGACTTTCCGCCTTCAGATAACTTCAAACTCCCAAATAAATTTATATTCAATTTCTCTAATCCTTGTGTCAACCAATTTGTATATAATCTTTGTGTTGGGTTTATAATAAACCCTCTCCATATATATATTTTTATTAAATCGCACATTATTACCGTTCACTTTATATAAAAATACCCCTTTTTTGTTTCGGTTGAAAATGACACAAGCACACAGACACAGACGCTAAAATTCTAACATATTTTCCAGCTGACACTACCCTCAAAAGTTTCTTAAACTTTTTGTTGAAGAACGTATTATTCTATGTGCTTAAACTTCAGATAGCAGAAACCAACTTTCAAAATTACCGTTTTAAGTTTAAGAGATGCATATTTTTACAAAGAATGTTTATAGAGATTAGAAAACTCTTAAAAAGACGTCGGTTTTTATTATCGCAACTACTGTAGTTAAACCATGGTTAGATAAATAATGTGTTATACATTCCTTCATATGGTTTCGGCTTCTGGTACATCTCCTAAGTAATCTTCGATTTTGGACCACAGTTATAAGATTGCACCATAACTATAGATAAACTAACTAAGGCATATTTATTTATTTCTTTACGGTCTGTTGGGCCTTAAATGTACCTAACACAATATAATAATCTTTACGAATGGGTATATTATATCGAAATGGGTCGTTAAGACATAGGTATTATTAAAAATTATTGATTAATTAATAAGATCCATTATTAAAACAAGACAAATCGTGTTGCCATAAAGATTAATAGTTGATCATACAAAACGGAACACTTCATGCCGATACGGAGATAAAAGCAAGTGATCAAGTAAAACGCAACACAAGCAAGATGAAAATGAAAAGCTATAACCAGTCGATTTGTCAGTTCTCGTTCAAGAGACAATGCATCAAACACTTGTCAGCATATAATTATAAGGATGTCAGATAAACTTGTTTTTTTGTCCCGTCGAAGACAATTGACGACCATTTTGCGGAATAATTTCCTTCTAAAAAGAGGAATTTACAGATGGCGTGTGTAACATGATCGAGCGCGGTTGAAAGCTCTCCTGATCTCCCTTGCTTCCTAATCGGAGTCACATAGGGAGGATATATCATAATAAATAGATTATATAAAGTAGAAAAAGCAGTTGTTAACATATTAAGTTTTATTGTATCATATCAATCAATCAATCAATTCTCCCATTTACACCCCACTCAGGAGCATAGGGAGGCAACAAGAGCTCTCCATTGCGCTCGATCTTGCGCAATGTTTATGACCTCCTCCCACACCATGTCGTCCAAATACTTCAGCTCAGCTTCGAAGGAGCGTAACACAGTGTGAGAGGGTCTTCCTCGTGTTCGGGATCCTGATGGGAGGAAGAACAGCGCTCTCTCCGGCCAACTTTCATTCGGCACCCTTAACACATGTTCCAGCCAAGTCCGTTTCCTCTCCACAATGGTAGAGGTGATGGGCTGGGTGCGCCGGCGTATAGCGTCGTTCGTGATGCGGTGGTACTATCTTATACCCAAAATTCTCCTGAGGCACTTCATTTCAATTGCAGAGATTTTTTGTGCCTGGGCTTTGGTCAGGTGTCAGGACTCACACCCGTACAGGAGAATGGACAACACACACGCATCAATGGGCAACACACATCATATACATCAAGATTAACGAAACAGAATCCTTAACCGTTTAGTTCGAATGTTCCAACACACCTTAAACATCGAGTAAATTCGCATTGTGGTGCGATTTTTTTGGCTTTCTTATAATGTTCTTAATGGAGAGTGCACGATTCGAGTATACTGTTAATAATTTTCAAATAAAACGGTTTTATTGCGGTTTTATCTTCGTCGGCTTGTTGTATGAGAGAGAGGAATATGGGAGACTTGGTCACCGACGTATTCTTTCTCTTGTCTAATTTGACGTAGGTCTCTACAATGTCCTCCGTATTTCATGTTTCGCGGCGAAAAGAGGACTTCCCAAATAGGTGTTCCTTTTAATTTAAAAACTTTAGGGTATACGTAGTTTGAGAACATCAGCTACAAGGCTCGCTATCCCACTTTAGCACGCGCGCTTTTTACAGCTTTCGGATTTCATTTTGTTTCGTGGTGAGTGTAATATTTCTACTTATACTCCAGTCTCCATAAACATCACAACGCTCCTAATGCCGTTATTACCTACCTATCGGCACATCTATATCTACACACAAACAGTTGGAGCTCGTCCCGCTATTTTCCAACTTAGCTACTGTCAGCGGTATGTGTCTAGAACATATTATTATCATTGAATCCTACCTATGTTTTATCCATTACACTTACGATGTTTTTTTTTATTTGAGGGGAAATTCTCCGAGGACTCCGGACTGCCGGACTGCTACCGGCTAAAACCCCTCACTCTTCTTTTGCAGCCCGGTACCCACCTTTCGGTCTACCCGGGAAGCAAATTTTGTCACCGATGATTTTCTTCCTTCTTCTTCATAATCACCTCCATAAAACCCTCAATGGCCTTCCATGTTTCTGGTGATTTCAGCATGTGGTCTATCAAATTTTCTGTATCGAGATCGCAGTCTACGGACTCATACGGATCCTCTCTCTCTCTTCTCCACCTATCGCACTCAAAGATGGTATGTTCGGCGTCATCAGTCTCGGACGCGCAGTAAGTACATACATCCTCCGTTTGGAGCCTTCTGTATTTTCTGGAGGAAGGTTCCAAAGACCCCGTGTCCAGACATGCACTGCGTCATCCGAAAGCCGACGGCGCCGTGTTCCTTGTTTACCCGTTTTCTAATATTTTTTATTAGCCTATGAGTCCATCGTCCATTTTTGAAGGTGTCCCACTGCACCTGCCACCTGCTCATAGTTTCATCTCTCTCACGACGCTTACACTCTTCTGTAATTGGAGGATCTTGTTGAAGAGTCGTCCTCGCTCCTCAGCTAGCAAGTCCGCGGGAACTATACGCCCGCTATTACTAGTGCTGCGTAAAAAATGACTGCAGATAGTTTAAAATATTAACCAGGTACCTACTTAATAATTATTTTGCTGTACCTACAATAATTAACCTTTTTTCGCGGAAATAATAAGGCGGGTTACTCTGCATTTACATCGCGATTCCGATCCAAATGCTATCTCAATAATCTTTATGATATTTCGATTTTGGTTACTATGCATGAAAACAGATCCACGATTGGTCAATTTTATTTAGTACTAGCTGACCCGTCGAACTTCGTATCGAAATAAATAATATGGGTACTCTAGGTTTTATGCAACAGAGCTCAAATTCGTTTTTTTAGTTATTTAACACGAATGACTATTTACTGGCATTACCAAAACCTGCATACCACGCTACATTCATTGGGTCTGAGTTTGTTTTTATATCAAAAACTTATGTGGGAAGAGGTCATCATTGCGCAAGATCGAGTGCAATAGAGAGCTCTTATTGCCTCACTTTGCTCCTGAGTGGAGTTCAAAGGGAGTTTTAATTTTGATTTATTTGATGTTAATGTAAAAAAAAAGAATTTAGGTATGTCATTAAATTCGATATTTTAATAGTTATTTTGCTCAGTTAAAATAATATTGATTGATTAATCAAAGTACGATAAGGAACATCTCCGTACCGATTCAAAATACGCATTAAGGTGTCAATACTTTTTTTGCCCATCACACTGATTCCCGAAGGAGTTGGATGAGAGTATGGACTTCCATTCTTTCCAATACAAACTCATTCGCTTCCTCCAAACGCATAACATTCCGCATACATGCTCTTATATTCCCTTTGCTCCTGACTTGGCCCTCCCGTAAGACGGCACCGATATGGTCCGTCTATGTCATTCCAGGTCGGCCTCGTCTGCGTGCACCTATTCTTTCAGATTTATATATCCTTTTAGTCATTCTCTCTTCGTTCATTTTCTTTACATGCCCAAACCTTCTTTCTTTATTCACTTTCATTCTAGTTACTACACTAACATCCACTCCACATTCCTTTCTTATATTATCATTCCTCACCTTATCAATAAGTCTCTTTTCGCATATCCTACGCAGTGATCTCATTTCCACAGCATTTATTCCAAATCCCAAATTTTTCGTCCATGTCCAAGTTTCACTCCCATAAATCATCAGGATTGCATTGTGCATCAACTGTCGATTTCAGAGATATCTTCTTAGAGGTCTAAGTGCACCGCCAACCCTTCTCCCAGCCAATTTCCTTCTTTCAATCTCTTTTTCACACCCTGCATCTCTTCTAAATAAATTACCTAAATAGACATACTTCCAAGTTCTCGACATTCACTTTCACACAACATTGCGTTCTTAAATCTTCTATTTCAAAATAGTGGAAATAATTAAAAAGCTCATTTAATGCAGTATCTGTGATTTTTTCTAACTTGTATTACAACATGGTGGAAGTGTAGCAATTTTTATTTTCAATAAAGAAACAAATGCTAGGTCATTAGTAAATAATATACAGCTTTTTTACATATTAACGATGCGGATTATATTTACGTTATATGTATGTACTCATCCTCTAAAAATCAGCCCATAAACAAAGAATTGATTTTCAAACAAACAAAAAAAATATTCTACTTGTTCTTCAATATAATCATGTATTCCTTGTGTTAAAACTTATCAAAACTCCTTATAAAATGAACTTCAATTAAGTTATAACTCCTTAATAGCAATGTTATATATGTATACGATTCTATTTGCTGGCGGTTTTAAAATCTCTGTAAAAAAAAAAAAGTTTTCAAAACTCCTTACACTTCATTACAATAACGTATTCCTTGTATTAAAACTTACCAAAACTCCTTATAAAAATTAACTGCAATGAATATTATATGACTTATCCAATCAATCTATTTCATACGATATATTTTTTACATTCGCATTCTATCAATTGCAACAACAATCAATCCACTGACAGTTCTTTCAAATCTCAATTATTAAAAAAATCAAAAGTAGAACAAAATTATATTGTTAAAAGTACTAAAAAGATTACATACTTTCTGTTTTTTCTTAAATTTCCTAATTTTCCATGATTTTTCTTAATTTTTTTCTTCTAATACAACCTTCTTCTGATAAGAGCCTACACGTCAAGAAAAGAATTAGTGAAATCGGTCCAGCCATTTAGGCGCGATGCGATAACACCGGGAAATAGCTCTCCATTTTTATAGTGTTCTTAAATTTTCTAATTTTCCATGCATTTTTCTTAATTTTTTTCTTCTAAATCAACCTTCTCCCGATAAAAGCCTACACGACAAAAAAGAATAAGCGAAATCGGTCCAGCGGTTTAGGCGTGATGCGATGATATCGGGAAATAAATCTCTATTTTTATAGTTTTCTTAAATTTTCCAATTTCATATGCATTTTTCTTGAATTTTTTGTTCTAAAAGTACACTCTCCTGATAAATGCCTACACGACAAAAAAAGAATTAGCGAAATCAGTCCAGCCGTTTAGGCGTGATGGGATCATATCGGGAAATAAATCTCCATTTTTATAGTTTTCTTAAATTTTCTAATTTCCTATGCATTTTTCTTAATTTTTTTGTTCTAAAAGGACACTCTCTTGATAAAAGCCTACACGACAAAAAAAGAATTAGCGAAATCGGTCCAGCCGTTTAGGCGCCATCCGATGACAACGCGAAATAGCTCTCCATTTTTATATATAAGATTGGTTTGCGAAAAAATTGTATAAATATAGGTTTACGGACATCCTACAGTACATCCCTATAAATATTCGTATGCATTTTATTTATATCTATTCTTTCATGAAAAGTATAAAAAATACACTCAAATGGAAAAAAAACTTTATTAATTGAAAAATATACCTACCTATGATAATATAATTTTTATTATATTGTAACATTACCAATAATATTTGAGAATATTGAGATATCTTTGGAATTGTTTTTTTTAAACAACACGAAAAAGTTACAACTTCACAATTGAGAATTCTGAATTTACATTAAATATAATTTAAGAACACATAAAGTATAGGTAACCTTCATGGTATTTCGAAATTAAAATCGCGTTTGACAGAAATTGTCAGTTATTTGTTAGCTGATGGTGGGATTGACAGAGTGCGGTGTCGTATTGTGAAATACTGTTGAGAATTATAAAGGAAATAATATTAAAAATATAAAAGGAAATAGTATATATAATTCATAAAGTTTAAATTTATAACGGTCAAAGCGCGTCATTACAGTTAATATCAAAATTCCTATGGAGTATTCAAACCCTCTCAACATTTTATCAAAATAATGATTTTTCTATGAACTTAGTTAGACGACAGACTCCCCCATAGGAAGTCGATGTACTCGCCGACTGGCTCGGCATTGTTCGTAAACTTACGAGCCAGTCGGGTGTGTGCCTCCTCGCGAGCCACACCCGAACACAAGCTCTCCTCCTAAAGAAATAATATATTACGCGTTAAAATATAAATCGAATTGAATACGTGTTCGAAATAATTCTCTAAAATAAAATCTAGTTGTTTTGTAATTTTCGTATGGTGCCAAATATTATATTATTGGTTACTATTGAACGACAAATAACTTTGAACTGGTGTTAAACTATTGAGTTTTATAAGAAAACGTTATTATGTAATAAACTAAGGTGAATCTGTGAATAATTTTGAACTGGTGTTAAAACATTATAATAATTTTAAAGAAAACATTTTAATGTAACTATAATTTAAATAAGTGACAATGTTTGGTTATTTTTGCAACTCATTTGATACTCCTTGCTTTGAACTAAAGATCTAAATGTTGAACTATTGTACAATGTGTTTTTGGTGAACTTAAATAAACGATAAAATGATTACAGTGCGTTTACATTCATGAATCTCACTTGTTTTACCTTTTAAGAACAATACTTGCTCTCGGACTTCTCAAGACCCTGAGATAATTATTCAACTAAAGACTCATGCTCTAAGACTTTAAACAGTAAGATAAAATCTTGGTGGATCACCCTAATGCTAGCCAGGGTAACGTTGTGTCGTGGTGAGAATCCATGCTGCCAGTTAGAGGCCGTCATCTTCAGTATTCATCAAAGGATCTTCCTCCAGCAAGACAGGATGCTAGGTAAGGATGGGAAGAAAGGTGTAAGAGAGAGAAGAAGACGTATCTGAAGACATAAGACGTTTAACAGATGACATTGACGCCTAATCAACGCGGGGCCACATAGAGCAAATAATCAGGGAGGCAACAGGAGTCAAGTAAGATCATGAACATTAATTATTTCTTTTGCTTCTGACTTGGCCCTCCTGTAAGACGGCAACGATATGGTCGGTCTATGTCATTCGAGGTCGGCCTCGTCTGCGTGCACCCATTCTTTCAGATTCATATATCGCTTTCGTCATTCTCTATTGTGCATTTTAAAATCTAAACTTTAAATCAAACCCTTTTTGTATAATTCAACCAATTGACAAGATAATCTGACTATTTTTATTGTTGTATTTGCTTTCAAGAGAATTGTAACATTGTGCAAACCAAGTCCAATTCATTTGTTTCTAGAATCATAAATTGTACTGTGCATTTCTTTGTTCGAAAAATTTGCCCGCCTAAATCTGTTATTTTGTCAGACGCTCCTGACAGAGCTTCCTAAATCCGTTAGAACGACGCCAGGCGAGAGATGACGTAAAACAGTACCTACCTAGTATAGTTCCGCGATGAGAAAACCCGTCAACGATCACGGAATTATTCCGAAAAATTTTGTTATGCTCTTCTGATCAAATCACTTCAGAATGGCTTGCTTTCTTCAGCGCTCAAGTAATTTTCTTCTTTTTCTATTCTCTCATGACCCCTATGGTCAAACGACTGCGAGGCGTCTCGAAATTGTTTTTGTTTTATTTGTAAAAATTGTACAAAGATTACTCATTCGGCTTGTCCACATTTTAGCTTTTGTCCTGTAAAATAAAGTTTGCATAGGAGAGTGGTAATTGGGAAGTGTTGGTTGTCCTTCCTAAAATTAATATGCTCTGTAGAGATATTCTGGAATGGTACATTCTCGCACATTTTCTTGTCTTCTCTCTTATTCGTAGAGTTGATAAATGCTAGAAAGATAATTGTTGTCTTTGACTAAAGTTTTTTTTGTATTCTGTTTTTTTTTTGAAAGGGAATTTTCTTATTGTCTTAATCTTGAAAAATTTAGTTAAAATTAAAGATTGTAATTACTAAACCCAGTGATCGGAGGAGAAACAGTATGTTTGTGGGTAAGAGTTTCATAGTTGTTTTCTCAGAGGTTTAAATGATTCAGCGTTAGTCAGTGAAGAAATATCGCGCGATATATTGTACACCAATGGATTGTTATTATTTGTGATTTGCGTGTGTGAGTGTGGAGAGCGTGCCGCTCTAAACAGGTTTCGACAGGAAATATCGAAGGTCAGCGGACCCCTGACGCAATAATAATAATTATCAACCGTTTCATTCCTTGGTATGTTTTCTGTGTGCACGAAAAATCGCCTCTGGGGACTAGTTCATTAAGGCGTTGCGCAGAATACAAATTCTTACATCCCAAAACCGTTTTTGTGTGTTCATAATCTGCCAACTATTTGGAAACTCCCGATGTTTTGTAGAAATAATGTGATCGTACGAACCTACCTATTTTAGAATAATTTATTGCGCAGTTACGTACCCGCTGTATGTACTTTCGAGATCTGGAATATTCTAGACGTATTGATTCAATTTGCATTCTCCTCATTAGGTACTTTGGATATGTGATCTGTTGCAGCCTTTTAATTTTTCTTTGTTGTATCAAATCGATGATACCTACCTCCATACGAGTTATTAGCCAGTACACAGTAGTAAACCGACGTGATAGAAAGATTTATTTTCTTCTTCTTCGTGACTTATTGTATTGAATGGGTTAAAGAATACCACAGTTTCGTTCCTTGTATGAGATTTCGTTCATCCTTAATATACCAGTCCTTCTTAATTGTAAATTATTAGAGTTCTTCTTCTTCCTTTGAAAGTATACCATAAAGTAAAATAATTTTGGATTTCCTGGATGTACCCTTGTTGCGTGCCTTCCCCTGTAGATGCGAGGATAGGCGAGATTACGATTTCCATTTTCAGGTTTGTTATCTTATTCGTGTTAGCGTATTTAGTGGTCTGGTAAGTGACTGAATTCAGTGTGATTAATATTTTATTGTAATTACTATGGATGAAAGGCATGACCCGTTTCATAAAGTATATGTTGCTCGGAGACCTGGCTTACTGGGGAAGTAAAAAGGAAAAAGAAACACGACAGGTATAGGTGTAGTTTTGCCATGGTGAGGGTTGGAAATCCCTAATGAATCTGTCGTCCATTGTACTGCGAGTAATCAGGATCCATAAATTGAAATAACAGTATTTCCAGAAAACTTAATAAACGTGATTAAAATTTTAATAAAGAAATCTGATTGTATGTGAGCGCTTGAGGGTTAATTAAGTTTGGAGAATGTTATATTTCGCGCGACGGATATCGTTGACCTCGAGAACACGTGTAGAGTCCCAAGGTCTCTGACCTACAGTTGTTGAATTCACAAAAATAATAAAGCGAATATTCTTGCCGTAGAAGTCAGCGGAAATAGCTAGGTATCATAATATTATCATGCACTGAACTGATATTCTTTCTTTGAATTTAATTTCGCTCCATTTACTTTCGTGAGCCATTTTTCTAGGTAAATGAGTTCGTAAGACCGATAAAAAGAGCTATATCCTTTTGAGTGTAAATTCTTTAGTAAAAAACTTCGATTCCCAATAGTAAATAAATTCCTGCTTGATGGAATTCAGATAGATGCGTTCATTTTTTTTTTAATAGTGGTTTTGTTTGTTCGATGATTTGACCATCCGTGTGCAGTGGTTCTCAATCCATTTTAGAGGTATAGCATCTGGAGTGTTTAATTTCAGCAAGAATTGTTACAGTAATTGTTCCTTTATCAAATACGTCATATTTTGTTATTAATACAGTGGTTCCCAAACCATTTCAGAGATATAGGTTCATGGATGTCAAATTAAAGGAAATTTCATAGCAGTATTGGTTCCTTTATCAAATACGTCATATTTTGTTATTAATACAGTGGTTCCCAAACCATTTCAGAGATATAGGTTCTTGGATGTCAAATTAAAGGAAATTTCATAGCGGTATTGGTTCCTTTATCAAATACGTCATATTTTATTATTAGTACAGTGATTCTCAAACCGTTTTTGAGACATAGGTTCATGGATGTCAATTCAGAGGAAATTTTATAAGGAGGTTAGTTCCGTTGTCAAACACGTCATATTTGATTAATGTTACTGTGATTCTCAAACCGTTTTTGAGACATAGGTTCATGGATATCAATTCAAAGGAAATTTTATAAAGATGTTAGTTCCGTTGTCAAACACGTCATATTTGATTAATGTTACAGTGGTTCTCAAACCATTTTTGATATATACCTTCTGTGATATCTATTCAGAGGAAATTTTATAGCGATGATGGTTCCGTTATCAGAAACGTCACATATTGTTGGTATTCCAGTGGTTCTCAAACCAATTCTGAGATATGGTTTAATGGGTGTCAAATTTAATGAAATTCTATAGCAGTGCTCGTTCCGTTATTAGAAAGCCTCATATTAGTACTGAATTCCAGTGTTTCTCAAACTATCTGCGTATATACTTTCAGTGGTATCAAACTTCAGGAAATTTTGTGGCTGTAGTTGTTCCGACATTGAAAGCGTAACATTTTGATATCATACCAGTGGTTCTCAAACCAATTCGGAAGTATGGCTTGTGGGGTATCAAATCACAGCAAATTTTGTTACGATGATGTTCCAGTATGAAAGGATGAGGAGTGTGAATGGGTTGTAGTAGCCAGACGTGTCACTTGTAGTTGTTAAGACTAGGATGTCTTGTACCATAGTTAGTATAAGAGTTTTTTTTGTTTTGTTTATTTGAAATGCATAACGTCATGAAGCGTTCTGTCTTAGGTGTTGTACAAATTGGATATCTAAAATAGGATAGTAGACATTAGTATAATACTTCATATAGTAAGTTGTTGTAATCCGCCTGTTATAAGCGTATTGCCATTATTCTATATACCTAAGGATGTGTCTAGTTAAAGACACCTAATTGTTATTTTATTTATTGTTGTCGTCTTCTGACTGAAAATGGTGGCGCCATAGGGTATCCCCTGATAATAGAACGGAGAGAGTATTGAGTGATCCTGCCAGGTCATTCAATATGTTATGGGTTACTCCTTGTATTTTTCTTGCAAATATATGAGGGAAGAATTATG
Organism: Mystacides longicornis; assembly: GCA_963576905.1. Taxonomy (NCBI): domain Eukaryota; kingdom Metazoa; phylum Arthropoda; class Insecta; order Trichoptera; family Leptoceridae; genus Mystacides; species Mystacides longicornis. The sequence continues at coordinate 10,209,858 of OY756421.1, read as the reverse complement.
GATTTCAGATACGAGATCATAATTTAGGTTTAAGATGTTTTGAGTTTTCTCCTTATATGCGAGGGTGTGGTGCGTATTAAGGAAAGAATTATGGATTTTAGAAATAAAATCATAATTTAGTTTTAGGATATTCTCTACAGGTTCAGTCATCCGTGATGGAGGCTAGAACTAGAGTTATCAGTTGTTTACCCTTGGAAGTATTGATCACACTTCAAGGAAGACCTTTTGGTTAATTACTAAATTGGTGTATACTTGCTGAATCAAGAATTCAGAGGGTTGTACGCTAGAGCCAGGATCGGCTTACAATAGACTCCCCTTCTTAGTTAAGATGGACAAACAAACAAGTTATTCTCCGCAAAAGCGTCGAATCCTGTTAATCTGTTTGTGGTACGTTGTGTATCGTACTTTTTGTTTTATTCTTTCGTTTATTTAAATTGTGTACTGTTTAGTGATCGAGGTACGTTTGGTAATCCCTCTCCAGCAAACAGGTACAAATGGATACTCCGATTCTTGTGACCATAAGTTCGGAAAGATTATACGAACATTTTCGTGTAATGTTGTGAGTCGTCGAATACAGACTCATCCCTTTTGTTGTGTTATTTATTTGTTGAGATACTGACTTCCCCGTGTGAATGGTGGAGTCGAAGAATCATTTTTGAAAAATGATTAGCGTTGTTATTTTTTTTTTTTAATCAGATCGACTTAAAGAAGATCACCTTGTATCATTGTTTTGCAGACGAATAAATTGTTGTACACCAGTGTGTGTATAACTACGTAAGTCTGTCGTGTATATAATTTTAATTTATCGTAATTATTAGTCATATACCTCGTTCTTTGTATTACGATAGTTATCTCGCGTTTGATACCTGTCTCCGAATGCAGAGTGTATATTTATATGTCATAATCTATATATTTAGATATATCTTATATTTAAAAATAAGTAGTTTAAGTACACTTAGTATAATTGCACGTGACAGAATTAGGGACGCCTTTTCTGCATATCTTAAGAAAATTATAATATTAATAGTGAGTAGTTCTTAGACTATCTTTTATAGAATTTTCGTAATTTTGTCTATAATTATTAAATTACGTGGCGTCCTTGAGCAATTGAATCCACGTATATCTTTGGATTCGGCTAGCACGAGAAAACATCCTCGATACTCTGTTATACTTGGGCAGACAGAGAATTAGTTAAGATTAATAGATAAAAAATTAGTGGACTCCGTTGGTTGCACATAAGTCAATTACTTGTCAAGGTTTAAATTAGCTAACATAAAAAGAAAAAAATTGGAGTTGAATAACTCATATTAGGCTGTGTCTTAAAGAAAGAAACTAGTGAACAGTGTTATAAAGTGATTCTTAGTGAATAACCAGTTTACATTTGGTATTCTGGGATGGCCAATTTAAAATCCAAACTTAAAATAAATTTACCGACACAGAAATAGGGTCCATTAGTTGTAAGAATTTGATAAATAAATGAATATTATGTACCTAATGTTAATCTAAGTTTCATATGTTCACCAAATACTCTTGTATGTTAATGTGTTTTCAGCATACCATCTACGAATTTTTCCCTGATATAAATTTCATAACGTTGTTTAGTAAAATTATTGTTGTCTTAGAGTTTGGAGTACAAGATGAATGAATGAGTTAATTTAAACTTTTGGTACCAATTTTGTTGTATGAAAGAAGGAAATGAACAATGATGAATGTACAAAAAGCGCTTTAGAGAATACGTATGTGGAACTCCAAATCTCCTGAGATATGTAATTGTTTTGTTTGTAATTTTTTTATTATGCTGAGGACACATTCTTTATTCGTTTGACTATTCCAAAATAATATTAAACTTGTAATTTACTCTGAAGATTCTCGAGATTTGTCTCACTGTTTGTGTTGTGAGAATCTCTATATTCCACATTTCTTCTAACGATTACTTGTCGGCACCACAGGTTTAAATTGTATAAAGAAATAAAAGTGTCAAGTCAGTCTTGAATACACGCTGTTTGATAAATTGTATAGACTCATGACTCCCTTAAGGACCTACCCAGTAATAGAACATAAAGTAATTACGGATATGCCTTGTATTGTATAATGATAATGAATTTAAAAGAAATTAAAGGAAAAATTTTGTTAAGACATGCTTGTTCCGATTAGCGTAAATAGAGGTTCGATTGTAGTTATAGTGAAAATACTAGCTGTGGGGTCCGACTAAAGTATTGAAAAATTCTTTAAGTTTTTTTTTGTAACTTTTGTAACCATTATGTCCTGTAGAAATCCATACTAGTTTTGCCACCCGAGGTTGTTTTGTATACGTTGAGCTTTTGTTAAATTGTTTGTCTGTCAGATCATTGTCTGGGTTAAAGTCAAATACTGCTTAAGCGCTTTTTTTTTATTGATTTTTTTTGTTTTGGATAACTTAGAGGGGAATGTCGTATTGTGAAATACTGTTGAGAATTATAAAAGAAATAATATTAAAAATATAAAAGGAAATAGTATATATAATTCATAAAGTTTAAATTTATAACGGTCAAAGCGCGTCATTACAGTTAATATCAAAATTCCTATGGAGTATTCAAACCCTCTCAACATTTTATCAAAATAATGATTTTTCTATGAACTTAGTTAGACGACAGACTCCCCCATAGGAAGTCGATGTACTCGCCGACTGGCTCGGCATTGTTCGTAAACTTACGAGCCAGTCGGGTGTGTGCCTCCTCGCGAGCCACACCCGAACACAAGCTCTCCTCCTAAAGAAATAATATATTACGCGTTAAAATATAAATCGAATTGAATACGTGTTCGAAATAATTCTCTAAAATAAAATCTAGTTGTTTTGTAATTTTCGTATGGTGCCAAATATTATATTATTGGTTACTATTGAACGACAAATAACTTTGAACTGGTGTTAAACTATTGAGTTTTATAAGAAAACGTTATTATGTAATAAACTAAGGTGAATCTGTGAATAATTTTGAACTGGTGTTAAAACATTATAATAATTTTAAAGAAAACATTTTAATGTAACTATAATTTAAATAAGTGACAATGTTTGGTTATTTTTGCAACTCATTTGATACTCCTTGCTTTGAACTAAAGATCTAAATGTTGAACTATTGTACAATGTGTTTTTGGTGAACTTAAATAAACGATAAAATGATTACAGTGCGTTTACATTCATGAATCTCACTTGTTTTACCTTTTAAGAACAATACTTGCTCTCGGACTTCTCAAGACCCTGAGATAATTATTCAACTAAAGACTCATGCTCTAAGACTTTAAACAGTAAGATAAAATCTTGGTGGATCACCCTAATGCTAGCCAGGGTAACGTTGTGTCGTGGTGAGAATCCATGCTGCCAGTTAGAGGCCGTCATCTTCAGTATTCATCAAAGGATCTTCCTCCAGCAAGACAGGATGCTAGGTAAGGATGGGAAGAAAGGTGTAAGAGAGAGAAGAAGACATATCAGAGACTATAAGACGTATAACTGATGACATTGGCGCCCAACGTGGGGCCACATAGAGCAAATAATCAGGGAGGCAACAGGAGTCAAGTAAGATCATGAACATTAATTGTGCATTTTAAAATCTAAACTTTAAATCAAACCCTTTTTGTATAATTCAACCAATTGACAAGATAATCTGACTATTTTTATTGTTGTATTTGCTTTCAAGAGAATTGTAACATTGTGCAAACCAAGTCCAATTCATTTGTTTCTAGAATCATAAATTGTACTGTGCATTTCGACGTCCCAATACTATACGGAGACAAGTCGAAAAAGTCCATTTTGAGTAAAACGCATTTGAAGATTTTGAACAAAGTATTTCTTTGATATCTTTAAAGAAAATAAATAAATTTTGTATATTATCTTGCCATGTTGCGAGAAATATTGTTATTTTTATAAAAAACATAAATTTAGTTTATTAAAATGTTTTATAAATATCTAAATATTTAAAAATACAAAGGTATTTCGACTTAATTTTAACGATAATCTGTCACCCGTAAATTTTTCTAATTCTATACGGAGACATTAATTGATTTGTCTCTATATAAAATTGAACTTTTTGTGAATTAGTAGTGATTATTAGTACGTATTCTGTGTTCATAATAGTGGGTTGGATTTTTTTAACGGTCGAAAATTTAATGTAAAAAGTTTTATATTTTTTTTTTTTTATTAGATAAAAAATATATACAAGTACAAAACATATAGGTACCTTAACAAATATATCAAATGAAAGAGTCAATTTTATATGCCCCATTTGAAGTTAGAAACTTGTGTATGGGGCAATTAAAAAAAAACTTAAATGGTTAGAGCAATTATTTACAAACAAATCCACAGCAAATTAGAATAAAATAGGTGAAATCAAACAGCAATTTACAATTATTCCTTACACACATACCGATAATAAGTAAAAATATTGCGGAGAAAGGTTAATAATCTTAAAATGGATACGAGAACTCGCAAAATTAAGATGATGGTGGAAAGTATTAATAGGTCAAGAGTCCCAGAATCGCAGATTAGTGAGTTTTAAGCAATTCTATGAAAAAATATAACCTAAAAATTGTTGACATATAACAAACAACAACAACACTCCCTTTTACACCCCACTCAAAGGCATAGGGAGGCAACAAGAGCTCTCCATTGCGCTCGATCCTGCGCAATGTTTATGACCTCCTCCCACACGATGTCCATGTCCCTCAGCTCTGCTTCGACGGAGCGGAACACAGTGTGAGAGGGTCTACCTCGTCTTCGGGACCCTGATGGGAGGAAGAACAGCGCTCTCCTCGGCCAACTGTCATTCGGCATGAGCATGAAGCAACGATAAAACCTATAGGAGGACATATAATTTTTATTCCAATGACGGTTAAGCAATTCGTCATCCCGCTGCTTGTCAGCTTTTTTAATTCAATGTTGATCTACTTAGTTGAAATAAGCCCTACTTTACGCATCCTTAACACATGTCCCAGCCAAGTACATCTCCTCCCCACAAGTGTAGAGGTGATGGGCTCAAGCTGGGTGCGCCGGCGTGTAGCGTCGTTTGTGATGCGGTGGTACCATCTTACGCGCAGAATTCTCCTTAGGAACTTCATTTCAAAGGCTGAGACTTTTTGTGCCTGGGCTTTGGTCAGGTGCCAGGACTCACACCCAACTGATGGATGCGTGTGTGTTGCCAAGATAATGGGGAACACACACGCACAAACAGTTTATTACATTTCGTCTCGACACTAAACGCCGACGGTTTCCAAATCTTGGTCATGTTTTTAAAGACGCCACTTGCCATTCCGATACGTATCGGGAGCTCAGCCCCGAGCTCACCAGAGGTGGTAATGGTTGCTCCCAGGTATTTAAATTTATCCACCCGGGAGACCTGGTGACCGTCGATGGTTATCGGTAGCTGTTTATCTAGGCAAGCATTACTCTTCATGAGCTCCATCTTACTGGCGTTGACTCGAAGACCAAGTTGTGCTGCTTCGTCGCAGAGTCTTGAAACACTACGCTGTAATTCCTCCAATGTCGTACTGAACAACGCTAGGTCGTCCGCGTACTCCAGATCGCACAGTTCGCCCATTAGACCATCTCTCTGTGTTATCGGTATACCTCTTGCTCCTTGCATGGACTTTCTCAACAGGAAGTCCATGACTATTATGAATATGAAAGGAGCCAGTACGCAGCCCTGTCTGACTCCCGTGGTGATCCTAAAAGCTTCAGTAGGACCATCTGGCGTTTTCACGCTACACTCGGAGTCTTCATACAGGGACTGCACCATTTTAACTATTTTCGGAGGTATACCATACAGAGCAAGAATTTCCCATATTGATGGTCTATGTGGGCTGTCAAAGGCCTTTTCAAAATCTATAAAGCAACAAGCGACTGGAGAGTTAAACTCTTTGCACTGCTGAAAGACGCACCTAGCACAGAAAATTGGGTCCGTGCAGGATCTTCCAGGTACAAAGCCGCATTGTTGCTCTCACAGGACAGCCATGACAGGCCCCCGAATGCGGTGTAGTAATATCTGAGATAATACCTTACCGGGAACACTCCGTGTCCATGTCTGCTCCCCGGTAGGTGCGGACATCCCGCAGGTCAGTTTGGTTGCAAGCCTTTACCAGGAGATGATCTATCTGGTTTTTCGTTCTTCTGTCGGGCGAGGTCCAGGTGTATTTATGGATATCCTTGTAGGGGAAGAGAGTTCCCCCTATTAAGAGTCCATGGAGCATGGCGAAACCAATGAGACGGCTTCCGTTATCGTTCATCAATCCTAAGCAATGCTTTCCCATGACGCCTGGTCCATTCTGGGGGTCGTTGCCAACCTTGGCATTAAAGTCCCCCACAACTATTAGGCGATGGTGCCTCGGAACATGGGACACAACTGCGTCCCCATCCTCAGTGAGAGCATAGCATGGAAGGACCGTCAGTGTTTCGCCACTCATCTTAAAGGACGCACTCATCAGGCGGTCAGAAACAGGTTCCCAACCAAGAAGGCGAGAGAAGGTATATTTACTTAAAAGTAGAGCAACGCCACGCATCCGTGCAGTCCGGTGGCCAGAGTGAAGCATGACATAATTGCCAGCATCACTCTGCCCCGAGCCTGGGATGCGTGCCTCACTCAGTCTCAGGATATCTAGTCCATAATCTCCCGCCAACTTGGCAGCAACAAGCTCCCCGCCCGCCCTCAGAGTGCGGACATTCAGAGTCCCGATTTTTAAGCTCTTGTTCCTAAATCAAGCCGTGGTCAACAAAGGCCCACCTGATGGGGTCAAGGCGTCCGAGGCTTAATTCTGTTGCCTTTTCTGACCGATTGTTTTAAGGACGTGAGGTGGTCAACCCCACGGTCCCGATCTGATTTTTCGATTTCCTGCCTCTTACAGGATGCTCGAAAAACCAGCAAAAAGAGTAAAGGTGCTATTCTTAGCCGACAACCCCACGGCAAATTGATGATGATGACATTAAAGATTCGATAAATTTTATTTACTTATAGTATCCAATACAATTTTCTCCGATAACCAATATCTTGTGCTAATTTTCAAATACCAATAGGTATAAGTTTTTCACGTACCTAATAAAATAAATATTCAAAAATATCTTAATCTTGCAGAGGAGTCAACCAGTCATTAATATTCACTGTAATCTGGAACCTTAATATTAACTGTAATAGGTGGATTTACGTTTTTTTAACAGAAAATTGGGGATTGTAAAACATGAAATAATGAAGAATATAATCAATATTACTTTTGATTTATCAACTAAACCTATACTAGAGACCTTAATAATATGTTGTTTAATATCATAGATATAAATTACTAGATCCGGCGTATCATATAAAAAAAGTTTTAATTATGGATAGAAACTACTATATAGTAAGTGTCAAAAATTGCAATCTAAGAGCTTATGAATTTAGAAATGTATCAAGTACTGTTTTGTCAAGTCTTTTATTATGTTTAAAATTAATATTCATGATTTTATTATTGATAGAATGGTTCTTTTCAAGGAAACTTTTGAGTTGTCTCACTATAGAACTAGATCTTTTCAGTTGTTGGCGGTTCTATAGGCGGACATCTAAGATGTCCGCCTATAGAAATAGAATGAAAGTTAATCATTGACAGTTCTTAAGTGAGACATTTGAGTTGTCTTCTTATTGAACTGAATGTTCAATTTTTTTTAAATAATTCCATGAAAAGACATCTTTTATAAAAAAATATTTAGGACAAATTTGACTTATCTCTCTAAAGAAATAGAAGCAGACCATCATTTGGAATCGTTTTGTATCAAAAACTCAAATTTGATAATTTTTGACTTGTCTCCCTATAGAATTGGGACGACGATTTCTTTGTTCGAAAAATTTGCCCGCCTAAATCTGTTATTTTGTCAGACGCTCCTGACAGAGCTTCCTAAATCCGTTAGAACGACGCCAGGCGAGAGATGACGTAAAACAGTACCTACCTAGTATAGTTCCGCGATGAGAAAACCCGTCAACGATCACGGAATTATTCCGAAAAATTTTGTTATGCTCTTCTGATCAAATCACTTCAGAATGGCTTGCTTTCTTCAGCGCTCAAGTAATTTTCTTCTTTTTCTATTCTCTCATGACCCCTATGGTCAAACGACTGCGAGGCGTCTCGAAATTGTTTTTGTTTTATTTGTAAAAATTGTACAAAGATTACTCATTCGGCTTGTCCACATTTTAGCTTTTGTCCTGTAAAATAAAGTTTGCATAGGAGAGTGGTAATTGGGAAGTGTTGGTTGTCCTTCCTAAAATTAATATGCTCTGTAGAGATATTCTGGAATGGTACATTCTCGCACATTTTCTTGTCTTCTCTCTTATTCGTAGAGTTGATAAATGCTAGAAAGATAATTGTTGTCTTTGACTAAAGTTTTTTTTGTATTCTGTTTTTTTTTTTGAAAGGGAATTTTCTTATTGTCTTAATCTTGAAAAATTTAGTTAAAATTAAAGATTGTAATTACTAAACCCAGTGATCGGAGGAGAAACAGTATGTTTGTGGGTAAGAGTTTCATAGTTGTTTTCTCAGAGGTTTAAATGATTCAGCGTTAGTCAGTGAAGAAATATCGCGCGATATATTGTACACCAATGGATTGTTATTATTTGTGATTTGCGTGTGTGAGTGTGGAGAGCGTGCCGCTCTAAACAGGTTTCGACAGGAAATATCGAAGGTCAGCGGACCCCTGACGCAATAATAATAATTATCAACCGTTTCATTCCTTGGTATGTTTTCTGTGTGCACGAAAAATCGCCTCTGGGGACTAGTTCATTAAGGCGTTGCGCAGAATACAAATTCTTACATCCCAAAACCGTTTTTGTGTGTTCATAATCTGCCAACTATTTGGAAACTCCCGATGTTTTGTAGAAATAATGTGATCGTACGAACCTACCTATTTTAGAATAATTTATTGCGCAGTTACGTACCCGCTATATGTACTTTCGAGATCTGGAATATTCTAGACGTATTGATTCAATTTGCATTCTCCTCATTACGTACTTTGGATATGTGATCTGTTGCAGCCTTTTAATTTTTCTTTGTTGTATCAAATCGATGATACCTACCTCCATACGAGTTATTAGCCAGTACACAGTAGTAAACCGACGTGATAGAAAGATTTATTTTCTTCTTCTTCGTGACTTATTGTATTGAATGGGTTAAAGAATACCACAGTTTCGTTCCTTGTATGAGATTTCGTTCATCCTTAATATACCAGTCCTTCTTAATTGTAAATTATTAGAGTTCTTCTTCTTCCTTTGAAAGTATACCATAAAGTAAAATAATTTTGGATTTCCTGGATGTACCCTTGTTGCGTGCCTTCCCCTGTAGATGCGAGGATAGGCGAGATTACGATTTCCATTTTCAGGTTTGTTATCTTATTCGTGTTAGCGTATTTAGTGGTCTGGTAAGTGACTGAATTCAGTGTGATTAATATTTTATTGTAATTACTATGGATGAAAGGCATGACCCGTTTCATAAAGTATATGTTGCTCGGAGACCTGGCTTACTGGGGAAGTAAAAAGGAAAAAGAAACACGACAGGTATAGGTGTAGTTTTGCCATGGTGAGGGTTGGAAATCCCTAATGAATCTGTCGTCCATTGTACTGCGAGTAATCAGGATCCATAAATTGAAATAACAGTATTTCCAGAAAACTTAATAAACGTGATTAAAATTTTAATAAAGAAATCTGATTGTATGTGAGCGCTTGAGGGTTAATTAAGTTTGGAGAATGTTATATTTCGCGCGACGGATATCGTTGACCTCGAGAACACGTGTAGAGTCCCAAGGTCTCTGACCTACAGTTGTTGAATTCACAAAAATAATAAAGCGAATATTCTTGCCGTAGAAGTCAGCGGAAATAGCTAGGTATCATAATATTATCATGCACTGAACTGATATTCTTTCTTTGAATTTAATTTCGCTCCATTTACTTTCGTGAGCCATTTTTCTAGGTAAATGAGTTCGTAAGACCGATAAAAAGAGCTATATCCTTTTGAGTGTAAATTCTTTAGTAAAAAACTTCGATTCCCAATAGTAAATAAATTCCTGCTTGATGGAATTCAGATAGATGCGTTCATTTTTTTTTTAATAGTGGTTTTGTTTGTTCGATGATTTGACCATCCGTGTGCAGTGGTTCTCAATCCATTTTAGAGGTATAGCATCTGGAGTGTTTAATTTCAGCAAGAATTGTTACAGTAATTGTTCCTTTATCAAATACGTCATATTTTGTTATTAATACAGTGGTTCCCAAACCATTTCAGAGATATAGGTTCATGGATGTCAAATTAAAGGAAATTTCATAGCAGTATTGGTTCCTTTATCAAATACGTCATATTTTGTTATTAATACAGTGGTTCCCAAACCATTTCAGAGATATAGGTTCTTGGATGTCAAATTAAAGGAAATTTCATAGCGGTATTGGTTCCTTTATCAAATACGTCATATTTTATTATTAGTACAGTGATTCTCAAACCGTTTTTGAGACATAGGTTCATGGATGTCAATTCAGAGGAAATTTTATAAGGAGGTTAGTTCCGTTGTCAAACACGTCATATTTGATTAATGTTACTGTGATTCTCAAACCGTTTTTGAGACATAGGTTCATGGATATCAATTCAAAGGAAATTTTATAAAGATGTTAGTTCCGTTGTCAAACACGTCATATTTGATTAATGTTACAGTGGTTCTCAAACCATTTTTGATATATACCTTCTGTGATATCTATTCAGAGGAAATTTTATAGCGATGATGGTTCCGTTATCAGAAACGTCACATATTGTTGGTATTCCAGTGGTTCTCAAACCAATTCTGAGATATGGTTTAATGGGTGTCAAATTTAATGAAATTCTATAGCAGTGCTCGTTCCGTTATTAGAAAGCCTCATATTAGTACTGAATTCCAGTGTTTCTCAAACTATCTGCGTATATACTTTCAGTGGTATCAAACTTCAGGAAATTTTGTGGCTGTAGTTGTTCCGACATTGAAAGCGTAACATTTTGATATCATACCAGTGGTTCTCAAACCAATTCGGAAGTATGGCTTGTGGGGTATCAAATCACAGCAAATTTTGTTACGATGATGTTCCAGTATGAAAGGATGAGGAGTGTGAATGGGTTGTAGTAGCCAGACGTGTCACTTGTAGTTGTTAAGACTAGGATGTCTTGTACCATAGTTAGTATAAGAGTTTTTTTTGTTTTGTTTATTTGAAATGCATAACGTCATGAAGCGTTCTGTCTTAGGTGTTGTACAAATTGGATATCTAAAATAGGATAGTAGACATTAGTATAATACTTCATATAGTAAGTTGTTGTAATCCGCCTGTTATAAGCGTATTGCCATTATTCTATATACCTAAGGATGTGTCTAGTTAAAGACACCTAATTGTTATTTTATTTATTGTTGTCGTCTTCTGACTGAAAATGGTGGCGCCATAGGGTGTCCCCTGATAATAGAACGGAGAGAGTATTGAGTGATCCTGCCAGGTCATTCAATATGTTATGGGTTACTCCTTGTATTTTTCTTGCAAATATATGAGGGAAGAATTATGGATTTCAGATACGAGATCATAATTTAGGTTTAAGATGTTTTGAGTTTTCTCCTTATATGCGAGGGTGTGGTGCGTATTAAGGAAAGAATTATGGATTTTAGAAATAAAATCATAATTTAGTTTTAGGATATTCTCTACAGGTTCAGTCATCCGTGATGGAGGCTAGAACTAGAGTTATCAGTTGTTTACCCTTGGAAGTATTGATCACACTTCAAGGAAGACCTTTTGGTTAATTACTAAATTGGTGTATACTTGCTGAATCAAGAATTCAGAGGGTTGTACGCTAGAGCCAGGATCGGCTTACAATAGACTCCCCTTCTTAGTTAAGATGGACAAACAAACAAGTTATTCTCCGCAAAAGCGTCGAATCCTGTTAATCTGTTTGTGGTACGTTGTGTATCGTACTTTTTGTTTTATTCTTTCGTTTATTTAAATTGTGTACTGTTTAGTGATCGAGGTACGTTTGGTAATCCCTCTCCAGCAAACAGGTACAAATGGATACTCCGATTCTTGTGACCATAAGTTCGGAAAGATTATACGAACATTTTCGTGTAATGTTGTGAGTCGTCGAATACAGACTCATCCCTTTTGTTGTGTTATTTATTTGTTGAGATACTGACTTCCCCGTGTGAATGGTGGAGTCGAAGAATCATTTTTGAAAAATGATTAGCGTTGTTATTTTTTTTTTTTTAATCAGATCGACTTAAAGAAGATCACCTTGTATCATTGTTTTGCAGACGAATAAATTGTTGTACACCAGTGTGTGTATAACTACGTAAGTCTGTCGTGTATATAATTTTAATTTATCGTAATTATTAGTCATATACCTCGTTCTTTGTATTACGATAGTTATCTCGCGTTTGATACCTGTCTCCGAATGCAGAGTGTATATTTATATGTCATAATCTATATATTTAGATATATCTTATATTTAAAAATAAGTAGTTTAAGTACACTTAGTATAATTGCACGTGACAGAATTAGGGACGCCTTTTCTGCATATCTTAAGAAAATTATAATATTAATAGTGAGTAGTTCTTAGACTATCTTTTATAGAATTTTCGTAATTTTGTCTATAATTATTAAATTACGTGGCGTCCTTGAGCAATTGAATCCACGTATATCTTTGGATTCGGCTAGCACGAGAAAACATCCTCGATACTCTGTTATACTTGGGCAGACAGAGAATTAGTTAAGATTAATAGATAAAAAATTAGTGGACTCCGTTGGTTGCACATAAGTCAATTACTTGTCAAGGTTTAAATTAGCTAACATAAAAAGAAAAAAATTGGAGTTGAATAACTCATATTAGGCTGTGTCTTAAAGAAAGAAACTAGTGAACAGTGTTATAAAGTGATTCTTAGTGAATAACCAGTTTACATTTGGTATTCTGGGATGGCCAATTTAAAATCCAAACTTAAAATAAATTTACCGACACAGAAATAGGGTCCATTAGTTGTAAGAATTTGATAAATAAATGAATATTATGTACCTAATGTTAATCTAAGTTTCATATGTTCACCAAATACTCTTGTATGTTAATGTGTTTTCAGCATACCATCTACGAATTTTTCCCTGATATAAATTTCATAACGTTGTTTAGTAAAATTATTGTTGTCTTAGAGTTTGGAGTACAAGATGAATGAATGAGTTAATTTAAACTTTTGGTACCAATTTTGTTGTATGAAAGAAGGAAATGAACAATGATGAATGTACAAAAAGCGCTTTAGAGAATACGTATGTGGAACTCCAAATCTCCTGAGATATGTAATTGTTTTGTTTGTAATTTTTTTATTATGCTGAGGACACATTCTTTATTCGTTTGACTATTCCAAAATAATATTAAACTTGTAATTTACTCTGAAGATTCTCGAGATTTGTCTCACTGTTTGTGTTGTGAGAATCTCTATATTCCACATTTCTTCTAACGATTACTCGTCGGCACCACAGGTTTAAATTGTATAAAGAAATAAAAGTGTCAAGTCAGTCTTGAATACACGCTGTTTGATAAATTGTATAGACTCATGACTCCCTTAAGGACCTACCCAGTAATAGAACATAAAGTAATTACGGATATGCCTTGTATTGTATAATGATAATGAATTTAAAAGAAATTAAAGGAAAAATTTTGTTAAGACATGCTTGTTCCGATTAGCGTAAATAGAGGTTCGATTGTAGTTATAGTGAAAATACTAGCTGTGGGGTCCGACTAAAGTATTGAAAAATTCTTTAAGTTTTTTTTTGTAACTTTTGTAACCATTATGTCCTGTAGAAATCCATACTAGTTTTGCCACCCGAGGTTGTTTTGTATACGTTGAGCTTTTGTTAAATTGTTTGTCTGTCAGATCATTGTCTGGGTTAAAGTCAAATACTGCTTAAGCGCTTTTTTTTTATTGATTTTTTTTGTTTTGGATAACTTAGAGGGGAATGTCGTATTGTGAAATACTGTTGAGAATTATAAAAGAAATAATATTAAAAATATAAAAGGAAATAGTATATATAATTCATAAAGTTTAAATTTATAACGGTCAAAGCGCGTCATTACAGTTAATATCAAAATTCCTATGGAGTATTCAAACCCTCTCAACATTTTATCAAAATAATGATTTTTCTATGAACTTAGTTAGACGACAGACTCCCCCATAGGAAGTCGATGTACTCGCCGACTGGCTCGGCATTGTTCGTAAACTTACGAGCCAGTCGGGTGTGTGCCTCCTCGCGAGCCACACCCGAACACAAGCTCTCCTCCTAAAGAAATAATATATTACGCGTTAAAATATAAATCGAATTGAATACGTGTTCGAAATAATTCTCTAAAATAAAATCTAGTTGTTTTGTAATTTTCGTATGGTGCCAAATATTATATTATTGGTTACTATTGAACGACAAATAACTTTGAACTGGTGTTAAACTATTTAGTTTTATAAGAAAACGTTATTATGTAATAAACTAAGGTGAATCTGTGAATAATTTTGAACTGGTGTTAAAACATTATAATAATTTTAAAGAAAACATTTTAATGTAACTATAATTTAAATAAGTGACAATGTTTGGTTATTTTTGCAACTCATTTGATACTCCTTGCTTTGAACTAAAGATCTAAATGTTGAACTATTGTACAATGTGTTTTTGGTGAACTTAAATAAACGATAAAATGATTACAGTGCGTTTACATTCATGAATCTCACTTGTTTTACCTTTTAAGAACAATACTTGCTCTCGGACTTCTCAAGACCCTGAGATAATTATTCAACTAAAGACTCATGCTCTAAGACTTTAAACAGTAAGATAAAATCTTGGTGGATCACCCTAATGCTAGCCAGGGTAACGTTGTGTCGTGGTGAGAATCCATGCTGCCAGTTAGAGGCCGTCATCTTCAGTATTCATCAAAGGATCTTCCTCCAGCAAGACAGGATGCTAGGTAAGGATGGGAAGAAAGGTGTAAGAGAGAGAAGAAGACATATCAGAGACTATAAGACGTATAACTGATGACAGCGGATATAAATTAAATTGCTTAAAATAGTTCGGAATTAAATTGGTTAAAAGGAAATTAATTTTAACATAAATTAGAATTTAGTAAGGATCAATAATGCAACATCTGTCGGGAAAGCTAATATAGGTATAAAATATGTTTCCCGTTTCCGCAAACCGCCGTTTTCTGAAAGAATATTCTCACTACACACCTATTCATGTTTTTCATCTTGCATAGATTTTTCCACTTCCTTCTTTTCTTTAACTTTATTTAAATAACAAAAAGGTATTATTTTAGGTTTTGTTTTAATAAGCGCAGAAACATTTAGAATGCTTCGAGTATTAGCAATAAGAAAAAAATCTGATACCGTCAACTTAAATTTTTTTTTAAATGCAGTTTATAACCATCAGAGAGCCATGGACATTGAAACTCCAGCCAGGAGACCAGGCAGACCACCCGCCACATGGTTGACGAGCATAAATAGGGACTTAAAAGACTGCGAAGTGGAGCCAGAGATGGCGTTAGACAGAAAATCTTGGCGCAACAGGACAAGAGCCGACCCCAAATAATGGGACAAAGGCGAGGGCGAAGAAGAAGAAGCAGTTTACAACCATCCGACGTTTTTACATTTTCATACGAGTAAAATAATTTATGAATATCCATTTGTTTAAAAGTAAAACCTTGGTCTAAATTGTTTTCATACGCATAGGTAATGAAAATCTTCCGAAGAATATTATCGCACCACTTAACGTTTTAAACTGGTTTTTTTATCGGTTAATGCAATAGTTACATGGGAAAGTTAGTTCAACTTCTAAATAAATGTATTAGCTAAACGAAAAAGCATATAGATTTATTATCTATTTTTTCGATAACACTTCTTTTTACTTTTTTATTCTTCTTTTGTTATCTGTTTATATTACTTCCTTTTTTTTTTTGTTTTAATAACGCAGTGTAAATTTTTGACTTTTTAATTTGAATACTAATGAGACGTTGATTGTATCTTCTTAACTATGTACAAAAGCTATTCGGCGTACATCTGTTATTGGAGCACTGGAGATTCCATGTTGTTGATTAATGATTTCCTTGTGGGTAGGTATGTATTGTTCCGAACCTTCGAAGCAGAGCTGAGGGATTTGAACATGGTGTGGGAGGTGGTTTTATAAAAAATTCGATCTAAAAACTGGTCGAAAAAAGTTGGGATTTCTTTCTCTGTCATCGAAAAACGGTATCAAAACAGACAAGAATGTCAATATAACACCACCATTTTGATAGTTATTATTCGTCCATTGGTGCACTATAGGGAGGTGAAAGGGCCCTCTAACTTTGTTGGTTCATTAAGGGGCTTGATGACTGAATAACTGCTATTGGACGGTTGAAAGATCCGTTTTTTTGTAATGGGGCATCAGTGACTTAATGTTCCATTAAAATTTATTCGGTTTCAATGGTCAATTGAAAGTTCGGTCATAAATAGGTACCTTAAAAATATGAAATCACAACAATAAAATAGGTAAAAAATTTGGGATAGGGACACTTCTTGATATATTTACCAACATAATTCGAATACCTAAAACTGATTACGGGATGGTTTATGATAACTTTTTTAAAATTGATACAGTATATTGAAGGGGAATATTTTTGGTAAGTTATCAATAACCAAAATATCTCGCAAGTGGTGGGAATTTTCTGCTTCGCATATCCGGATTTTGCTCTTTCTATAACATTTTCCATAACCTTTCGCATATTTGCTGGTGTTGTGGAGTTATTTTTCAATTGGAAAATGGTTCTTGGCATATTATTATTGCATACTTTTTGTTTAAGTATCCCCAAAGAAAACAGTCAGAAACTGTTAAACCGATGAACGCTTAGGCCTAATAATTGAAATAGCTTGTTCGTGAAATTTGCACATTCACGCTGAGTACAAATAATGGATCATTGATTTAAAAAAAAAATTCAACGATTTGGTCTCTTTAATAATTGATCGATTTAATATTGGTCCATTTTTTCCCCAGTTTACTCGACAAAGTACTGAAAAAATGAATCATATTAAATTTTAAAATATCGCACAAAACTAGACCACAGCCAATGATATTATGCTGCTTTTACGTCCTTGGATAGCAATTGGATGTTGGGTCCAGTAAATACGCCAGGTCTTTCTTGTCATAAATCTTTGGTTCCTCGTCATTGTAGTTGAGGGCTTCGCATATCCTGCAGTAATGGTAGCTCTTGGAACCCATGTAACCGTCTTCAAGAACGACATCGAAGTCTTTCCTCCATTCGTGATATTTCAGGTAGTTTTCTTCCAGAGTCTCGTTAACGTGGAGGATAAACTTTGCCAAATCTTCAGGAGACTTAAAGTTGTCAATATGCACATATGAATTTGGCGGAACTAAGGGGTCCAGTTGTTGCTCATACATCCCCATGTATACTGGGATGCCGCCTATCTTTAAGGCATGCAAATAGACCTTCTCGGATGCGTATCCATTACAATTAGAGTTTTCAAAGGATAAATAAAATAAATACTTCCGCAGTTCCTGACATGTCTCTCCATACCCCTTCCAAGGACATCTGAAAATATAGCCAACTTTTACTGTTTTATCATAGTGGGGAAAACAGAGCTATTGATTCAACGCCACAAGATTCATTGCTATCATTTTACATATTAAGTATCTATCTATAGACATTATGTGACCGATAGTTCTGGTTTTGTTTTTTAAAAGTATAAATCATAAATATGTATATTACACTTTTTTATTTATTTAAGGGCTATGTGCTTTTGACAAAAATAAAAAAAATAAAATACAAAAAGAAGTGATAAAAAAACTCAAAAATATATATAATATATAGTAAAACAATTTCATACAATTAGAAAAAAAATTGGATTAACCAAATAATTATAAAGCAATGCACATAATATGCAGTTACACTTATAAAAATCGAAAGAATAAAATGTAAATTTCAATGAAGAAATGAATGTAAAAAGGCAATAAAGCTATGTCACTTTGAGCACCTCTCTGAACCATTGATAGTCGGTATAACATATATCGATGTATCCAAGTGCAAATTCCAATGTAGAATTTTAAAGAAACACATTTGCACTTTAACTTTTTTAAATACATCTCCATCACTTTTTGCAACTCGAAATTTGTGAAATAATGTGAGATTGCAACTGTGTTTGTGAATGAACTTTCATCATCATAATGAACTTCCACTACGTAAATAAGATATAATATAAACCTTATCCAACTGTCGATTTGTTGAAGAAAAATTATTTCTCGAGACATATCGGCAGTATCAAGCCAAGATACGTGAGATTTGTATGGCCAGGAGCCTTATTACCGTAATCAATCGCATTTAAAAATCACTTAACGATAAGATTAAGACATGATCGCAATCAGGTCGCCCTTGAATTTGACGTTTGTATTATAGTTACGGGAATGCCGATTACATAGAATTTCATACTAATATTTCAAACATAACGAATTTTTAAGATATCTGCTAGATATCTTGTTTTGTGAAAACCAATCCGCCATTTTAATATTGTCAATCAATATAGGAGCGTATTAAGACCGCTACGAGAATAACCTTACTGGTCTAGATTTTAAACGGTTTTCCAAACTTTGACGACGAAAATCACCAACTTAGAGGCTTCGCAGCATGTTCTATATATTATATGGATTTACTCAGAATTCGGAGGACACTAAAGTGTCCCCGTCCCCCCCCTTATAACTTTTGATTCGCTTAAAATTCGCTTAATCTTAATGCACAGATCTTAAAATTTCAGAAAATATTATATTCTTTAAGTCTACAAAACTTGTATACTCAGAATTTTAAAATTTTCTTTCAGTCAGGGGTAATCAACCTTTGAATTTTTACTTAATTTTTCATATATCTCGAAAACTATAAAAGCTAGAACCGTAAAAATGTGTACGTATATAGAAAAATACAATATCTCAAAATTAAATTTAATAAAAAAGTTCCAGAATTTCTCAAACTTTTCTTAACAATTTTTGTAAAAATTTAATTTATTGACGACGTCGTTTCATACAATGAACATACCGACTCAGGCCATCGACAGTTGGATCTCATGTTTACATGCAACTAGTAAATGACAAGTGCTTACAGCTGTTTCAGATGTTCGGGCGAAAGCTCACACTCTCCAAAGACGTCCACCGCCAGATACTTCTGCAGTTCTTTTATATACGTATATCTGCCGTTCGATTCGCAGTATGTACTCATGATAGTTACCAGCACATCCCTTCTCTTATCTTTTGCAAAAGGAACTAGCTTCTCGAACTTTTCTTGAAAACTCCAGCCATCAGGTATTTTTATGGGAGTTTTCAACGGAACGATTCTCCCGGCTGCTACAGGAATGTCTGACTCCATCCTTCAAACAATTATAATATAATATAAGGTGAAAAACAGATCACATAAACGATTAAAAACAACTCATAAGATTAAAAATAAGTTTTTTTTATTTGTTCCACAAATTTTGTCATAAGTTGAGAACTTGAGCAGTTTTTATAAACATTTATTTTAAAAACCAACACGGGTCATAGCAGATAGATGAGGAAGACAACAGCGAGATTTTGGCGTGACAAAGGCAAAACTAACCAGCTGGGGCGGAAAATCCCTACAGAAAAAGTAGCTCTGGTCCTACTGGTGGGGATTGGGCGAAAGGATAACAAACCTTCCCCGTAAAAACGAAGATTTATCATTTTTTTCAGGCCCTTAACATTTCAACGCATATTAAGCTTCTCAAGCTGAAATGGGCTTGACCCGTGTATAAAATGTGATATCGAGAAGTACAATAAATTATTCAAAGTCTATACTTAATGAGTGTTTGGTGAAATTAGATTGGACGGCAGTGGCGTACCGAGGGGGGGGGGCGGAGGGGCGGACTCCCCCGGGCGCCTCTATTAGCAGGGCGGCAAAATATGCTCGCGCTATACTATACGTCCGGTTTTCGAAATAGGCATGTACCAAATTTTGGAAATGACCTTTTTTTTTTTTTTTTTAGGAAATGTCATGTTACCAGATACCAAATTATAGAAATGACCTTTTTTTTTTTTAGGAAATGTCATGTTTCCAGATACCAAATTTTAGAAATGACCTTTTTTTTTAGGAAAAGTTATGTGGGGGCGCCAATAACCCACGGAACGCCACTGTTGGACGGTAAATAATCGGGATATTGAAGAAAAGGCAGAAAGATTTTTAAACATCATGACTGTATCGATAAATGAACTAGCACCATTAAGGGAAAGAGTATTTAAAAATACATGTAAATGGTATAGCAGAGAGTTGGAAGGCCTACGAAGAGAAAGAGATGTTTTGTATAAAACCTTTAGATTGAATGATGATGTCTCTACATGGGAGAAATATAAACTGGTAAGAAACAAATACAACAAAAAAATAAAATTACAAAAAAAACAAATATATTAAGGACAGCATAGAAAAACACAAGTATGACTGTAAGAAAATGTAGAAGAGCATTAAAGATGTTGTTAGGGATCAATCAACGAATAGAGTGAACGCTGTTGAATTCCCTGATAAGGTAGAAGATGATAAAGTTATTATTGCTCAGAAGTTTAATGAATATTTTTTGGCCAGTATCAATGAAATTCGTAAAAGTATACCTTTAGTCTCGGAGCCAGGGACAGAAACTGAAATGTTAGATGAAGAGGGTTTTAAATTTAAAAATATAGACCTGGATTCATTGAAGAAAATTATACAAGGTATAAAGTTAAAGCAATCTGAAGATGGAATAACAGTTCAGCAGCCCGATTCACGGAAAAGTTTAAGTCTAAGTTTAGTTCGAAGTTCGAACGAAGTTCGATTCAAACTTTTGTGAATAGGGCTGCTGGTAATAATAATTATTGTAGGCGGCGACTATCTACAGTCTATGTACCTATTCACGGAGGGTTTGAATCGAACTTCGTTCGAACTTCGAACTAAACTTAGACTTAAACTTTTCCGTGAATCGGGCTGCTGGTAATATTGGATTCTTTGGATGTATCTGGAGGTCTTTTTGTTGAACTCATAAATCAGTGTCTTTACGAGGGTTCTTTCTCGAGAAATTGGAAAACCTCTACTGTTGTGCCTGTTCCGAAGATTGTTCATGCCAAGTCTTGTGAGGAGTATCGACCCATAAACTGTTCTTAATATGAACAGCTGATATTGGAACATGTTGTTAAGCAACAAATCCTGAAATATATAGTAACAAAAAATATTCTTGTTCCTCAGCAGTCTGGTTTCAGAACAGATTATTCATGCGAGACTGCAATGAACTTTATAATTAACGAGTGGAAAGAGTGTATGGAATCAAGAATGACAATAATTGCAGTGTTCTTGGACCTGAAACGTGCGTTTGAAACAATTGACAGAAAAAGGTTGATCAGGAAATTGGAAAAAATTGGCATAAATGGAACGGCAAGGATATGGTTTGAAAATTATCTGAGTGACAGGAAACAAAAAACTAAATTTGATGGAGTTCATTCGGAGGAGTTGGAGATTCCAACCGGTGTTCCTCAGGGATCAGTATTGGGACCTATCTTATTTATATTGTATATGAACGACATAATGAACGCAATAAAAAAGTGTGAGGTTAAATTGTTTGCGGATGACACTCTTATATTTGTGAAATGTAGAAATTTTAATGAAGGTGTAAAAGAATTACAAGATGAATTGAATAGTGTTTCGGATTGGCTAAATTGTAATTTGTTGAAATTGAACGTGAACAAGACCAAGTGTTTGATAATCGGTAAGGTTCCTGTGGATGGTGTTTGTAATCAAACGTTAAATAATGAATTGATTGAAGTTGTGGAAAAAAATAAGTATTTAGGCATAATTCCGGACAATAGGCTAAAGTTTAAAGAAAATTTTGATTACAATTTAAAAAAGATAAGTAAAAAAGTTGGTTTTTGTATCGTGTTAGGAATAATCTAGATATCGACACAAGAAAGTTGGTTTATAATGCGATTGTGTTGCCCCATCTCAACTACTGCTCTACCATCTTGTTTTTGGCCACAGAGGGAGCATTAAAAAGTCTCCAAATAATTCAGAATAGGGCCATGAGGGCTGTCTTGGGATGGGGTAGGTACGCTCGGATTAGGAAAATGTTGGACAGGTTAGAATTTTTGGATGTAAAGCAGAAGATATACTTAAATGTTTTCGTTTTTGTGTATAAAATTAAAAATGGAATGATGCCATGCTATTTATCGAATAATGTTAGATATATATTATGAGATACATGACTATCCCACGAGGGGTCGCGATGCGTTCAGGCTTCGGGGTGCTAGGCTCGCAGGTGAGAACAGTCTCTTCTACAAGGGGTTTAGGCTGTTCAACGACCTGCCGGCGGAACTCAAGAGCGCGGCTACGCTTGCGATCTTACGTGTGAAATGTCGTGAATATCTAAAGAGTAGTGATAAGCATAGATTAGTAATGTGAATGTTGTAGAAATGTGACGTCTAAATCTGTATAATATAAGTGGAATAATATTGTTATTTTTAAGTTATAAAATATGTAATTTTTGTAACTTCATAATCTAAATAAAAAAAAAATGTCAGACTCTCATGAGTACCAGAATGTATCTTGACATCCAGATGGGAGAAGAAGGGTGGGCAAACCGAGACTGAGGAGAGAGAATGACATGGAGGGATGCTGGGTAACTCTTGCAGGTGAATAAAAAATAGAGAGAGACAGCGAGTTGTAAAAAAGTTACAGGAGGCCAAGGCTTGATTTGGACTGTAGCGCCATTTTGTCGTTGTGCCATCTCGTGTAGTTCAGTCGTAACCTTTAGGCTTTCAGCTACTTCATTCTTTTAGGAATATCCCAAACTTGGTGTTTATAACCCTTTGTTTTATTTCAGAAATTTTCGTAAGCTTGCAATACCCAGAGAAAATACAATATTTATAAGAAAATATATTTACGCAATAAATATGCATATTTAAAGACTTATCGTAGGTGTCGTAAA
Organism: Mystacides longicornis; assembly: GCA_963576905.1. NCBI lineage: Eukaryota > Metazoa > Arthropoda > Insecta > Trichoptera > Leptoceridae > Mystacides > Mystacides longicornis. Next base: position 10,186,871 of record OY756421.1, on the reverse strand, counting down.
ATGGACTATCCTGAAAAAAAAAATCAAATATAATCCCATTTTTACTCTTAAAGATTGAAAAGCGATTGGCTGTACCTCATCGTCATGGACCAGTTGAAGATGCCGCTGTAGTTGAACCAGTTGTCGGGCTGCAGCATGAAGGTATTCGAAGCACTCTCCATGCTGAAGAATATCCACCTTTGCCATGAGGGTCTGCTGACGTTATTAGGCGTGTTGTATTTCAAGTTAAATTTGTGCAAATGAAACAGGACGGCGTCGGCAGTTTGAAAATCATCATCGTAGCTCAGTATGCAGTTCTTCACGCTGCAATCTTCGAATGGTTCATGCCTGAAGAAAAGAAAATATTTTCAATCTTTTGTTAAGGTTTTCAGATATATATTATCATGTTATTTTTTTTTTGACTCAGTTTTTTTAAAAACATTATATTTTGAATGAAATAGATTTGCAAACCTCTCACTGCGGTAATAGTAAAGAGCCATTTCCTCCATCTCTGGACCAATTTTGTAGATCATTATTTTAAACTGCCTGTTCCTACTTGGAGGACGGTTCTCATATAAGAATAGGATCCTTCCTAGATTAGATAACTTCTGAAAATGCAAAAAAAAAAACTTTCTAATTTTGAATAGCACATAATTTCAGTTTATAAAAATCTGTGCACGTGTTCCACAAAAGTCGGGTCGGATCGGAATTTTTCAAAGTAGGTACTCTTTACAAGTTATTTCTATCCGGGGTTGGGTTTGGACGGGAGGGGATGAAGGAAAAAAAATCCACCGGCAATAAGTTTTTGGTCCGTCTACAGGGTGTCCCAGAAAGTACGACAAAGCGAGAGTCATCTTAAGGGCTATCCAAATAACTGAATATATTATTTAAATGTATCCACCAAGAATGCACGTCCAGTTCATTAATTTTAACTGAATATATTATGTTCAGCGATTTTTATAGTTTTCGAGTTATTGCTGTTATTTTAGTACTTTTTTGTCAAAGCTTTTTTTTATTCCAACTATTTTTAAAAACTTGCCAATTAATCAATCTATGTATCCTGTAGGTAAATTTAATTATGCTATCTTAACGGCATCATACACATAAAAACCACTTTTATGATTTTAGACATCCCTAATGATTCAAAGAGCATTGGGAGCCATTGAGTGAGAAAATTTTTCGACATAATTTACCGATGCCAATGGAGTGGCCGTGGGGGTCCAAAAGCAAGCCCCTAAGGTCCCCAGCTTAAGCCCGATGGACTTTCGCTTTTGGAAGTTTTAATTAAGAGCTATTTTATAAAAATATATAATTAAAAAAAAATTAATATATAATTTTTTTATTATTTAATTTATAATTTGTTTCAGGCTAAATAAAGTAACCATCTGTTTATTCTAAAGTACAACAAATTTTATTATAGTTTTAAGAGTGTATAACAACATTGTTTATCTTTATTTAAATATATAATTTATTTTATTAAAATATTACATCAAATCATGCAGGTACCACAAATAATTTAAAAACTGGCTTTTACCACCCATATAACAAGGCTGTGTCTTAATGAAAAAATGTTGTATTGATACTTTTTTTTTATTATTATAGACCTCCACCTGGACTCGAGTGATTTTGGGTATTGATACTTGCATAAGTTCTGTTATGAGAGCGTTTTAGCATGATCCCGTTAAAACAGCCGAATGCAAATTTCAGGGGTAGTTCTCCATGAGTAGTAGCAGTTTATAAGATAAGTCGTAGAAAGATTATTTGAAAGTTTGTTTGCTCTTAGAGCCCTTGAAAGTTTGTGGAAAAATTTAGCTTGGATGAAAAATTTAAGAAAAGATTTTTTAAAACAAAAGCCATCGGTTGCTGATTTACAAAGAAATTACATAACATTAATAATGCCACTATCGATCCATTCTCAGAAAACAAATTAACATTGTAAAATCAATGGTTCGGCCAGAGTTCTGTGTTTTATTGTAAAATCCGAAATTTTTTTTAAATTCACAAAAACGTAAATAGCTTTTGAACCACCCAATATCGCTGAATATACATAAGTATGAAATCGATAGGTATAGAGGTCCTCTGCCTCCCTGCTCCGGGTTATCCACTATCTCTGTTACACCGTGTATATTAAGATAAGACTTTCAAATGAAAATATTTTCAAGATTCCGCTTTATTGAAGAGAAATAATTTTAAAAAACAAAGAACGAATTTTTCTATTTCAAAAAATTAATGTCTCCTATAAAAGAATTAGAATAACTAATAATAATAATAAAAAAAAATATAATGATAAATATTCGTCTATTATTTCGTCTGATCTAGTGTCGAGATAACACATTGTATATAATCTCTAATATATTATGTATGCTTAAATCAAATTAACAAATTGAACGTGCATTATGGATGGAATTATTTAAATAAAGTGATTTAAATCAACTTATTTTTATTAAATTGTCAAATTCCGAAAATGTGTAATAATTCAATTAATTACAAATAATATTTAATTTCTGAATTATTTATTCTACGCACCTCTCTCTTCTTTAAGAATCTCTTCACCACATTTTGATGTTCGACATCTTCCGTGAATTGTACAATTTCGTTTTTAATTGTGCTTCCATCAAATGTGAAAAAATGATGGGATTTTTTGAGATTTTCGAAAGAGGTTAAATTGAAGCGAATAACTAGGCATACCGCTACGAACGCAACCGCTAGCAAAAAAAATTTAACACCGTACACTCTTCTCAGAAACATTTTTGTTTAAATGCAATCGTATATTATGATATTTATAACGATCCTACTGAAAATGTAGCATTTCAAACAAAAAACGCATAAAGATTTTTATGGATATCCATTAATTTAATTGGCTTGGCCTTGACTTAAATTGCATAGAAATGTAATGGACATCTTCCAAAGAACATTTTAAAAACAAATAATAGTTTTATTGTTCAATGCATTAATTTTGTTAATCGAAAATTTGGGTCAACTACGTTATCATATACCTCAATAATAATAATGCACGTTTGTGGCTTATCCAGCGTGGGCCCATCACCTCTACAATTATTGTGGAGAGGAGATGGACTTGGGTGGGGCGTGTGTTCAAATCTTCAAATCTGAATGACAGCTGCTGAATGACAGTTGGCCGAGGAGAGCACTGTTCTACCTCCCATCAGGGTCTCGAAGACGAGGAAGACTCTCTTACACTGTTTTCCGCTCCTTCGAAGCAGAGCTGAGGGATTCGGAAATTTTGTGGGAGAAGGTCATAAAGATCAACAGAGTGTCGAATATCAGAGTTTCATTTAATTCATCGATTTATTTCAAAGCATCCTCGAATAACCCTGAACACATCCAATACTTGAAATCCGAACTACGGATAATAAAGTTATAGATTATTACTCCTCCCTCCTATATTTGGTAACTGCTGCCCAGATGGTATAAAGATATAGAGGTACCAATCCAAAATCCCAATTCCCTTTACGCCCCACTTAGGGGCTTTGACGTACAGCGGATACTGATTACCGATGGGCGTACGCTGGGTGTGCTGACGTACAGCGTCGTTCGTGATGCAGAGGTACCATTTTATACACAAAATTCTCCCGAGGGGCTTTATATCGAAAGCGGACCATTTTGTGCCTGGGCTTTGGTCAGGTGCCAGGACTCCATCCATAAAGGAGAATGGGCGATACACACGTATCATAAAGATATAATACATCTATAATATAAAAGAAAGTCGGGTTACTGTGAACTGTGAACACTTATAATTCGAGATCGGCTAAACAGATTCTTCCGTTTGATTTATTGGGTTCTTCTCGCTCCGGATAACAGAATAACTATTAAAAAGTTGAAAAATGGATAAGAAATAATATAAAATATAATATTAAATTTAGTATGGAACGGATTTCCTGCGACGCCAACGCCATCTATGAAAAAAATTATAACAACAAAACCTGATAACCATTGACAAAATATTGGTACGCAGATTTTTGATGGAATTTTTTTCGAGCTTTAACCCTCAAACATATTTTAAACGAATTATTGTATAACTTACAAATTTGAAATCAATATTCATGGTAAGGACTACAGGGCAACGACTGTCGGGAAAGCTAGTTGTACATTAAAATACCAGCCGGTCTAGACAAATTCAAATTGGCGTTCGACTACGAACGAAGATTTCGCCAATGTATCCAATCCAATCCAAACTCCCTTTAGACCCCACTTAGGGGCCTAGGGAGGCAACAAGAGCTCTCCATTGCGCTCGATCTTGCGCAACGTTAATGACCTCCTCCCACACCATGTCCAGATTCCTCAGCTCTGCCTCGAAGGAGCGGAACACAGTATGAGAGGGTCTTCCTCGTCTCCGGGACCCTGATGGGAGGAAAAACAGCGCTCTCCTCGGCCAACTGTCATTCGGCATCCTTAACACATGTCCCAGCCAAGTCCATCTCCTCCACATAATAGTAGAGGTGATGGGCTCACACTGGTTGCGCCGGCGCATAGTGTCGTTCGTGATGCGGTGGTACCATCTTATACCCAAAATTCTCCTGAGGCACTTCGTTTCGAATGCAGATACTTTTTGTGCCTGGGCCAGAGTCAGGTGCCAGGACTCACACCCATACAGGAGAATGGGGAAAACACACGCATCAAACAGTTTACATTTCGTCTCGACACTAAACGCCGACGCCTTCCATATCTTGGTCATGTTGTTGAAGGCGCCACTTGCCATACCGATACGTATCGGGAGCTCAGCCCCGAGGTCACCAGTGGTGGTAATGGTTGCTCCCAGGCACTTAAATTTATCCACCCGGGAGACCTGGTGACCATCAATGGTTATCGGTAGCTGTTTATCGGGGCAGGCATTATTCGCCATGAGCTCCGTTTTACTGGCATTGACTCGAAGGCCGAGGCGCGCTGTTTCGCCGCAGAGTCTTGAAACACTGCGCTGTAATTCCTCCACTGTCGTACTGAACAACGCTAGGTCGTCCGCGTACTCCAGATCGCACAGTTCGCCCATTAGACCATCTCTCTGTGTTATCGGTATACCTCTTGCTCCTTGCATGGACTTTCTCAACAGGAAGTCCATGACAATTATGAATACAAAAGGGGCTAGTACGCAGCCCTGTCTGACTCCCGTGGTGATCCTAAAAGCTTCAGTAGGACCACCTGGCGTTTTCACGCTACACTCGGAGTCTTCATACAGGGACTGCACCATTTTAACTATCTTCGGAGGTATACCGTACAGAGCTAAAATTTTCCATATCGATATCATCATAATTATGTCGGTAGGTTCGTATAATATTATGAGGTCGGTAAAACAAAAATTGTAAAAGTGTCATTCTTCTTTTTCTGTGCTTATGTCAGTTATAGAGGTCTGTTTAGCAATGGGAAGCTAGACTAGAACCTGTTTAATTACCTACCGATCAAGCCTGACAATCGGAATCAAAAACGTAAAGCAAGACGGGTATAAACTAGTAGTGCGATAAAATTAACTGTCCACTGGAACATATCAACAATTATTTAAAACAAACAAAGACACTTATATAAAAATATAAAAAGTTGACAGTTTTTAATTTTTCTTCCTACTCTACATTGTCGAAGAATTCGTTTGTAGTCGATCGCTTAATGCAATTTGTCTAGGCCTACTGGTCGTCAGCATCGCCGTTTATCGTCAATACTGAGTTTCGTGCCCTGGAAATGTCTCCGCCATAATGACACTATGTGTGGTTGTTCTTAACCTTTCACGACACATCGCCGTCCGCGCTGCCCCGGGCCATCAACTTAATAGTGACAAGTGCTTAACAAAAATAATTTCAATACGATGAGACTTGAGAAAGATCGTAAAAAACTTGCCTATGAGAACTGAGGAAAACCGTGAAACACATAAATACTGCAAAATATTTTTATGCATTTAGTTGGTTTGAAAATTGTTCTAATAGTGCAATCATAGTAAACAGTGTGATACAAAAACATTATAATTTAACAGTCATAACGAGTATCAACATTTTGCGTAATAACATCTTATTTTTGATAATATAAAAAAGAAGGAAATTATAAATAATTGTGATCGTTGGATTTAACGTGATAATGTAGAAACAAGTACCCGCCAACATGATAATGATTATTGATATCTTGACTTGTTGACGATATGTGCGTGCATGAATGGGATATACATACATACTCTCTGACAGACGTGGAAAACACCGAGATGCCTGATTTTTCATACACGAAAATAATATATTCTTTTTTGTTTTCGTACTAAGTCAGTGAGTAAGAGATAATTCTATGCGAACTTATCTTAATAAATAAATAATATATTGTAAACCATGTATAAATGTTTGTTTATTCGATGTTTGAAACTAATCATGAAAAAAACATTTCAACTTCCTCCATACATTATAAGTTCCGAGGTTTATAAATATGTCTATTATGGGTGTTCAAAAATTTTCAACAAAGAAGTTCCTAAATAGATTGAAATATTATGAGATGACTTGAAATAATAATCAGCCAGTCGCTCATACTGTGTTATTTTCTTTCGAAGCGGAACTGAGAGGTGCAGGCATGGTGTGGGAAATGGAGTTTTTACATTACTGGTACAGCGGACACTTTGACATCTCTTCCCATATCAATTAATAGTTGTATCTAAGAATCTCTGATTAAGAATCACGCGGACACCTGTGATTATTCATTGTCATAACAACTATATCTATTTTTTTATCATATTTATTTATTTATATATTATGACGTTAGCCATTTACAATTGTATGATTGGTTATGTTAGTGTATGATTACCCGTTGTATGATTGTTGTTTTAACGGAAATACGGAGCTACGGCCGGCCTGAATAAAAATTCTTATACAAATATAGATTCTTCTTTAAATTTGCCGCGTTTACACGGAGTCCAATTTTGATTTCAAATTATTCTGATACAAAATGACCTGATACTCATTAGAGTATTAGGTCATTTGGTATCAGAATCAACATTGAACTTTTATATCACCAAAAGAGATCCCGCGTTCAAAGAGCTAGTAAATAACAACACCTTCAAATAAATGAGAATATATTCGAGAGATGAACAAGAGGATTCCGCGCTGTGTATCTTATATAGAACATAAAAAGAAGAAAGAAAACAAATTGGAGTTACGCCAGTCGGTAGATAGCAGAACAGCTCCGCGTGCCTATTATTAAGTCTCAGTGAAATGTGTGAATTGTTTTCTATCTTTTACAGTTTCTGTAGCAGCGAACGCTCTTCAAATTTAAAAGGGAAATAGTGAATGTAATAAAACATTACCTGGACTCTTTTCTCTCTCTCTCTCTCTCTCTCTCTCTCTCTCTCTCTCTCTCTCTCTCTCTCTTATGGACGACGTTACAATGCGTTCTCATAGGAACAGTACTCTTAGTATAAGTCATTTAGAAACGTTAATACGTTACCTAAAAAAAAAGACAAAATATTTATTAATAAGTTCTCATAACAGTGATCTGTTTTAACGAAGTGAGACTGGAAACAATAGGTTTTTATTCAAGGATGATTTAGAATTTTCTTTAGCTCTAAAATTTAATGGTTTCCTTTATAATTTTGAAACGAGCATACATCATCCACTGAGCTGAAATACTTAAGTGGTAGTGGATGGAGCGTGCGGCTAGAAAAACGGGTCAAAAGTGTGCTGGCACGGAGACCTCAATCGACAAAAACAAGCATAGGGGTAGCGGGTAGCTGTGATAGAGAGACGATATTGAGTGGCACTGGGATGACGTGGATGCAGAAAGTATAGGATAGAACGACATAGAAGCAGATTCAGATGGCCTTCGTTCATAAGTGGTAAAGGCTAGCCCCTGCTCTAGAGCAGAAGAAGAATCTTGAAGCATGGGGAAACAACAAGAACTCCGCTCGATTTTGCGCTGTGGCCATATATCCTCTGCGATCCACATCATATCCAAATCCTTTAGTTCGGCTTCAGAAAACAGAATTTGGAACGTACCACTGAAGGATATTTCTCGTCTTACAGACCTTGATTTGATATTTATTTTATTCTCTTCTTCTTCCATTAAAGTTCTTTCAGATGTACCAACACACATATTATGTGATAACAATTTCTTATACCTACTCGTTTCTCAATTTTGATCACCGCAAAATGATGCAATTTCTAGCTCGTATTTAGGGTACATTTTGATGTCGTATTTAGTTGAAGAATGTAAATTAACTTGTAAATGGCTTTTGTATGAAATAAAAGGGTCGTAATATTATGTTTTAACTATATTATTCTCCGGACCAAATTGATGTCATATTTTTTTCCAGAGTCGTCAAAATGGTTTTAACAAATGCATGCACAAAGGGTAATGGGTAAGAGCGTTGGGAAAACTTATGGAATCAACTTTCTGGTTTATTTTATTCAAGCTTTATTTATTTGCAAAGCAAGCAAACAGGTATTTAATAGATCTAACAAAATGTATATTCTAATATTTAATTCAATTTGCGAATTACTGTGTTTATAATGAAAAATTAAAAGTTTTCTAAAAAAAAAACATTACAAACCATTATTAAGACGATCCCAAACAGGATATGAAATACCAATATCACGCCTCAATCACATGCTATTATCAAAACGTATTTTTTAAAGCCAAAATTACATTCCTTATTCAAAAGCCCTTGTCTTGAATAAAAATTTACATGACATCATACTACTTACAATTCTTGCATACTCTGTTGTTTTATTGTATAATTTAATTATTTATTACCTTACTAGGCACAATAGCTATACGCTGGAGATTCTATGTTTTTAATTCATGATATTATATCAGCTGTTTGTTTTGTTCAGTGTTCTGTTGGTGTCAATCTCTAATATAAAAATTTATTGGATTCTTCTCCGCTACGGATAGCAGAATAACTAGTAAATAGTAGATAAATGGATAGGAAGTAATGTAAAATGTAATATTAAAGTAAGTTTGGAACGAATTTCATGCGACGCCATCTTTAAAAAAATCTAACAAAAAAAATATTGTCTTCTGCACCTGCACCGTCTCATTCTCGCATACGTACAGTAGCTTATTTCACTTACTACACCGTTTCGGGCGTTTTAGAAATTTTTCATACAAAGTCAACAAAATTGCGCGCATAGAATTATATTCTCGCGTTGATCCCGTCTGAATTTTAAATACGAATGAAATATGGACGTTATAGAATTAATATTTTAATGTTATTACCTATTTCATTGGTTTATTTTTGTTTATTGAGGCGCAGTGCACATTATGCACATAATATGGACGGGTCGCCTCTGGTTAGAACCCAAGGGTCCACAGGACAACGTCTGTCGGGAAAGCTAGTAAATAAATAAATGCGAGAATTATTGGCAATGACAGACACCTTATCAACATTTTAATACCTTTTAAGAGACTTTATATAGAAGATTATCGTAAGCCAGTGTCATTCTTACGAATTATGTAAATTTACATTTGACTGATGGAACTTATCGACCGCCTGAATGTCAGTTAGCCATTCGTGAATTGAAAGCTTGTTTGACAGTTCCTTGCTTTCGTACCAATTTAAAGTTATTGAGCAATTTTGTCTTCTATTGATTTTTTTGTACTTCGTAGAATCGTCTATTGACCTCCATTTTGGTACTCAGTCCTGCCAAATGCAGCAATAAAACAACAATACTAGTCAACTTATCGATAACATGTCAACGGTTCACTATGATATATGTATATTATTTTCCTCAAAAACCGGTGAAAATTGGTAAAAATAATATGCATGAAATATTCTTTACCGATTTTTTTAAGCTTTAACTCTATACTAGTGATCGATCAGTGCTCGGAATTCGACCATAACTAATTTAGATTGTAAGTTTGAACAATAGACTGATAGAGTGCTATTTTACAATTATTTTCGTTCCAAAACAATGACATGGATAAGTCAAATTTTAAATGTGTATTATGTATTAATTATGTATAAAGTTTTTGCTATTATTATTTAAAAAAAACAATACTAATCTATTTTCAATTTGACGCAATGAGTTTGAATATCCAGCAATTTTCAGCTCCACCTTCCATTCAAATATACCGCCTTCAAAAAACTTTCTGCGCACATTATGAGGCGCTTTACATTTTTTTTCTAAGAACGTGATCTTCTCTACAAGACAAGTAATCTGTGAAAGTGTGTGTGAGTATCAAATACATAACGTTACAGTACTGTTCTTAATGATTGATTATTTTTATGTACAAATTTAAGAAAATATAAACATTCGCCACCCCTCCTCTATATAAACTATAAGTTTACGAAATTTCATACTCCTCCGTCTGCGCAATTTCCGTATAAATAGTCATAAAGTTTTTCCTTCGGCGTGTTGTCTAAATCCATTGCATCTAACAATAAAATAATATATTTATGAGTTTTCTCTAAGTTAAAATAATCATAAAATAATGACATATTATATTACTTTTATTCATTAAATGTATTTTATCTCGTTTTTTTTTTCATATTTGTTAGTTTATAATGCATGTCTTTTTTCATTATACTTCATATATAGAAATAACAGTGATTGTTCTTTTATTTCTCAAGTAGTGCACCGAGAGACCAACACAATTTATTCTTCCTTGTAATTTGTCAGAAAATTGTGTGTGCCTTTACTTAGGTAAAGCTAAGCGTAGTGGTTAAATAAAAATGTTCGTTTAACCTACATACATCCATTCATACCTACATAATATGGTGTTATAATATATGATCGCACTTTTAACATTGGAAAATTCCTACGTGAGGTATTCGTACTATATACCTACGAACTAAGTTTTTTTTTGTTAAAAACCGATTAATTCTAAATGTCTAGATTCTTATGAACACTTTTCAGGACTAGATCTTAACAAATATGTAACAACAACTAATGATTCTAACAATTCATTACTGATGTTCGATTTTTAAATGGAATATATATGTGTGAGTCGTTTTAAGATCTGATTTGATAACATTCTCAGTAAATTTAATTTTATTTAATCAAAGCCCATGAATTCTTGGTTTAACTTAGTATTTTTTGTTAATTTCTGTTAAAGGCAAAGTGTTGCCGTGTACTAAAATTTTCATACTAAAATGATCGAATGATTTGATCGTTTGATTTAAGAAAACTAATTGCACGCTTATAAGCGCTTATTTGCGTACAATAAGCTTTCGATAAAACTCGTACTAGCCCCACTGATGTCTATGGTTGTAGCACTGGAGCAAAAGATAAAAAATTATAAGTAGTTCTGCCCCAGAACAGATTTATCTAGTGGGGCAGTAAATTCCATTTAAATAACATAGATTATGTTTTATTATATTTATGTATTATGTGCCTATAATTATTGTGTCATTGTCATGATGCTTATAGTGTGCCTTAATTGTATTTTTTGGCAATCATTTCATTTCATTTCATTCGATTACTTCTAGCCATTTAGGCATTCAAACCTCTTTAGACATTTTATGCGTCAAGATGACAACTGTAACGATTTTTACCAACTGAACATACATAATATTATGTAGTTTGATAGTGGATGTTCAGTTAGTAAATACTTTTAAAGTGGTTGGTGACCCAGCGGTTACAACGCCGGCTTTCGTACTGCGGACGTCGTGGTTCGATCCCAGGTGCCGACCATCTTCCTCTTTCACGACACAAGCTTTCAGTAGCTTACTGTGAAAGAGTCAAGGAGTGTATTTGTGTTCACTTTGAGTGAGCACAGATTCATTTTATAAAAATAGAAAAAAAAAGAATAAAAATAGTATGTAAGTACTAGAACAATGAATAGTGCGCAAAGTGCGTTTAGTCTGTGTACTCGGACAATTGGCGAATGAAACATATAGTTATTTCTAGATTTTTACTCCAGAAAAAGGCATGTCTGTCTAGTGGATCTAGCTGGGATGCGTAAATGGATTAGTTCAAGCAGTTCTGGTGAGTTTATTGCGCCGTTAATTAGCCTATGCAGGAAACTGAGATCGAAAATGTCTCTGCGGCTTCGTAGGCTGAGCAGTCTTAGTTCGTTCATTAGGGCCGAGTAGTAAATGTTTTTTTTTTCAAGAAAAAAGCGATACTTATAATCGGGTTGACCTCTTTGACTGACTTCGGCTTGAGGCATTTGAACATGGTATCTTCATTTTAAACTATAAGCATTGTTCAAATACAGGTTTAACCAGAACTAGGATGCATATTTTTCTCTCATGACCTTTGATACTTTATGCAAATAAATTCCAATATCACTAAGCCCTTGGTTATTTTGCATAGTAACACTAATACATAGAATAAAAATATTTAGTTATAAAATGGACATTAAAGGCGGTAAATTCAACAAATTTAGGTAACTAATTTCACTAACTCAAATAGAGACAGTTTATCGAATTGCTTTCAAACAAACAGCAATGAGTATACTAGGTATATGGATTTTCAGAAACAGTCTTTGAATTGGTTTTATCTACATCGAAGTTTAAGATTTGAAGTATTAACTGTAAACATTGATAAAATTTAATATTTTGATCGTTATTGCTTTGTGAAACGTATAGGTATTAACAAATTACAAATGAAACAAATATTTAGTTTAAACTACATTGAATGTTAAATAGTTACGTATTTAAACATAATAAAAACGGTAATAAGAAGTAAATGTCATCCTTTTAACTCCAGGTTTTTTTTTCCAACTCATCCGGATATTGCAGGCGCAAAAGGAGCCTTTTTATCCATTAATGCAATCAAACGTTTCACAGGCGGTCATAGGGCTCGCCAGAAGGGCTGCCCTGTAAATGATCGCGCCTCCATCCAGGGTGGGCTTAGTACTCTATTCAAATAAAAATCAAATATAAACAAACATATTATAATAATAATAATATCTCTATGGCATGGATTGATTACAAAAAAGCATATGATTCAGTCCCACATTCTTGGCTAATAAAAGTTTTGGAAATATATAAAATTAACAACGAACTCGTAGAATTTCTAAAATTTTTGATGTCAAAATGGAGAACAAAAATATCTGTTTCTCAACCTTCTGGAAAATATATTACCGATTCAATCCATATCAATAGAGGTATTTTTCAAGGAGATAGTCTAAGTCCGCTTTGGTTCTGCTTAGCTCTAAATCCACTGAGTAAATTATTGGAATCCTCAAATTGTGGCTATGAATTAAAAAGGTCTGGTATTAAATTTAGTCATTTACTTTATATGGACGATTTAAAATTATTTGGTAAAAATTTAGTTGAATTAGAAAAATTAATCAAAATTACAAAAAAATTTAGTGATGATATAAAAATGGAATTTGGCTTAGAAAAATGTGCAAAAATTAATGTTCAAAAAGGAATAATCCGAGACAATCATCAAAATAGTTCTTCATCTGTTACAGACATTCCTCTTTTAGATAATCAAAATTACAAATATCTTGGCTTTCAACAAAATCTAGTTTTTGACCACAAAATTATTAAAAAAAAACATTAAAAATGAATTTATTAAACGATTAAAAAAAGTTTTGAAAAGTTTTCTCTCCGGGAGAAATAAAATTATGGCCATTAATTCATGGGTTGTACCGAAAATTTTGTATTCTTTTGGAATCATTAAGTGGAACCAAACGGAACTAGACAAGATGGATTTAAAGGTACGTAGTTTGCTCACACAATATAGGATGCATCATCCAAGATGTTCCTTGATGAGATTATATTTACCAAGGAAGATTGGTGGTAGAGGCATGTTAAACATCAAAAACATGAATAACAAAGAGATAAACCTCCTCCAATCTTACTTTATCTCATCAAGGAATAAATTGGGTTATGAAGACCTCATTGCGTGTGATTTGAAGTACACGCCCTTAAATTTATCAAATCCTGTTTCACCACCGATAATTGGGGTACAAGATCGGGTTGATATATGGAAAGGCAAGTCTCTCCACGGTCGATTCTTCGAAACTTTAAATTCATCACATGTAAGTCTTGAAGATTCGACTGGATGGTTGAGGTTTGGTGAACTATTTAGCGAAACAGAAGGTTTTGTCTGTGCAATACAAGACCAGATCATCGTCACTAATAATTATAAAAAATATATTATTAAAACACCTGATATAATTGATAAATGTCGTGCATGTAGCCAAACAGGAGAAACACTCAGACATATTTTGTCTGGGTGTTCTCTCCTGTGTGGTTCTGAGTATCTGCACAGACATAACGATGTGGCTAAAATTGTTCATCAAAAACTTGCTTTGAAATATGGTTTGCTCGATCTTGAAGTACCTTATTATAGGTACACCCCAATTTCGGTAATGCAAAACAGTAATACAAAGTTGTATTGGGATATACCAATACAAACTGACCGAACGATTAACGCAAATCGTCCGGACATTGTATTGGTTGATCGTAGGAACGGGATAATGTATCTCGTGGATATCACTATACCGTATGACGAAAATTTGAAAAAAGCCGAGCAGGATAAGATAATTAAATATCTTGATCTTGCTCACGAAATCAAGGATATGTGGCATACACCAACCACGCACATAATTCCTATAGTGATATCGACGAATGGAGTTATTCCTAAGTCTCTTAAAGACAATCTAGGGAAACTTGGCATCTGTTGTGGTCTCAGATATGCCATCCAAAAGGCAGTTCTGTTGTCCTCATGTAGGATGTTAAGAAGGTTCCTTTCTCTGTAGTTCGAAGATCTCTCATGATTACATTACATCGTGATGTATCATGAGAGATAATACCGATATTTTTATATTTAGTATATAGCATTGTATTTAATTTTAATTTATTTTTATTAATTTTTTTTTACAATGATGTATACTTCATATATTGTGATTTAATGAATAAATGATTTGAAATAATAATAATAAACACTTTATTGGCATGAATATACAATAATAACAAACCAAAATTGGCGGGCTTATTGCCTGGGGCAATTTCTTCCAACCAACCTATTATTTACACAAGAAAAAAGAAAAAAAAGATAACTGCACAGATATCAAAATTCGGATAACTCTAGGTTTGGAAGATGTCTTCAAATATATGTATCACAATTCTAGGCAAACTACTCACAATGTACCTACGGTGTGCAGATTATAAAGTCTTGGTAAGACCACGTAAAATTAGAAAGAAATAGATAGAAGGCGAGGACAGCAGACCTGGCTATGGACAGCGTTTGGAAAACTGTTATCGTTACATTGGTTACGTTACCGCGCGAGTTCAGGTCTGTACAGACCCTTAAAATATATCTCGAAGTCTCTAAAAGTTTAAACTGTAGCTTCATTGCGGATATGAAGAGGCTGGCTGACGACAGGGAGGCGTGGAAACGGAGACTGCTTGGGACAGGCCCCCGTAGACAAATTCAAATTGGCGTTCGACTACAAACGAATTTTTCGACAATGTAGAATAGGAAGAAAATTAAAAGTCCACTTTTTATATTTTTATAAGTGTCATTGTTTGGTTTAAATAATAAATTAAATTTTTTCACAGTTAATTTTTTCGCACTATACATTGGCGAAATCTTCGTTTGTAGTCGAACGCCAATTTGAATTTGTCTACGGGGGCAGACCATTCTACGGATTTGAGATCCGACAAAATAAAGTACGCCAAATGAAGGTCGCCAAACAGATTTGTATTCGGGATGGTTAAATGTAACCAGAGTTGTAGTACCGATTGATAAAAAAAATCTCGATGTAACTGCTTAAATTAGTTATCATCAAAAATGTACAAAACTGAAAGATATTTATTATTATTTATTTTCATGGGTTATTTAAGTTTGAAAATTTATGAATGTTCTTACAATATCATATAGAAATGTATTGAAAATGGAAATATTACAGCGAGCGGAACCCTCCGATTTCTACCCTTTTTGAATTTCATTATTTTATAAAATCAGAAATGAAGGACAAGAAATAAATAACTTTGAAAAGCGCCTGGATGTGAAATGAAGCAACATTGCCAATTTTATGGGTAGAGCTTGTTTGGTTCATAATATATTTAGGTGTGTATATAAATTGTCTTTAATGGTTCTCTCAAGTGCCATTGTTCGCTCTAGAAGAGTAATTAAGTTCATTGCGAAGTTAGCAATTTTTACGAAATGGATTTAGGTTTTGTTTCGTACTTAAAACAGGGTGGAATATGGGAGAGAAGGGGAGAAACTTGGGAGAAAAAGAAATACAAAGATACTTACATCAAATGAATGGTTTTTGGGTGTTTGATAGGAACCTTTTTTATTATAACAGATATTATAATTAGACGAATATCATTAAGGTCGGTCATTGATTTATTTTCTACATTTTGTTTTTTTTTTCAGGGGGGGGGGGTCTAAAAAGTTGAAAAAAAAATTACGTGATTAATAGACGGCCCCATAACTGTTTTTAAACAAATCATTTAGGCAAACGTACACTCGATAAGTTGACAATTTTTCAATTTGTATTGGTAGATCTGATGTAGTTAAATGATCATAAAGACCATTAATATAATGTAAGTATCAAAAAATATTATTTTTTGAAATTTTCTATTATTTATCAATTATGGACATTCACAGCTTGTCACCTGAAGCGATTCAATATATGAGCTCTCACGATCTTAACCTTTGACTGTGGCTTTCTCTACAACCATACGATATAATATTATACACGGTGTTGTTGGTAGTGGATAAACCGAAGCAGGCAGGTAGAGGACCTCAATACCTATCGATTTGACCCCATGTATGTTGAGCGATATTGGGTGGTTCAAAAGTTATTTACCTTTTTGTGAAATTTGAATAAAAACCAGATTTCTGACTAAACTACGTAACTGTGGCTAAACTATTTAGATTACGATCATGATTTTTTTTTCTGGAAATAATCCGATAGTGACCCCATTGGGTTTAAGCTGGGGACCTTAGGGTCTAGCTTTTGGACCCCCATAGCCACTCCATTGGCATGGGTAAATTATTTCGAAATATCTTCTCACTTAATGGTGCCCAATGTGGTCCCTTTGAATCATTAGGGGACTCTAAAATCATTCAGGGGGTCTAAAATCACTAGGAATGAACCTCTGCTTGGACCCCTGACATTTTTCAGGAACCCTAAAATGGATTGTCATTTTCTATGGACCCTCCTGAATTTTTTTTTATGAACAAAAGCTATCGGGTGCTACTCATAGCAATAATAATTCCTTGCGTAAGGATCACTATCGGACTATTTCCAGAAAAAAAAAATAGTTTAGCCACAGTTGCGTAGTTTAGTCAGAAATCCGGTTTTTATTCAAATTGCACAAAAAGGTAAATAACTTTTGAACCACCCAATATTGCTGAAAATACATAGGGATAAAATCGATAGGTATTGAGGTCCTCTACCTGCCTGCTTCAGTTTATCCACTATCAACTTAACACCGTGTATACATATATTTATATATTTATCAGTTTTTGGTGGTCTATGCATTACCCCAAAGCATTGCAATTTGAATAACCTATTCATGAGTTTTTTTTTCAGAGGAGGTCAAAAGACCGTTTTGTGTCACTACAACTAAAATAAATAATGTGTGCGATTATTCAACGTTATAACTCGGTCCCAATACTGATGTGTGTCATGTGCGAGTACTCGCTTATACTTTAGTCCGGACTTCATATTTTGCCACTCCAGTGTGCAGCAACGGATATCGCCTCGTGGTTCGCCGTCTTAAGGTCTTCCATTTCACAAGTCGTGAATTGGAAGACAATTTCATTAGGTGCGAGTAGTCTTGCTCTTCGGAGTTCGGTAGTAGCCCTCCGAGAGCATGTCTTCTTTTGTGAGCGAGTGCATCACACACGCTAGTTACAGAGACAAGTGAACAGATGTATCGCGTTATTCTATGAGCAGAATCTATACAGACTGGGGTGTCGGATATGTTTCTGCAGTATGTAGTCAAGGTCTTTATAAGCTTTTTTGGAATGTATGAGTGCATCGTTGGTGAATTTCTACGGGTACCTTGTAGGTAGTCTGCCCAAACGAGGGGACTGCTCTGTTTCGAAGGAATGAAAATAGTGTGAGAGGGTCTTCCTTATCTTCTTTAATTTGTATAAACAAATTTAGAAATGAGTGCAGTTATTGCAAAAAATATTCTTTCGAGGCTTAAGTAAAATGATGAATAAAAATAACAAATCAAAATCTCAATAGATGATGTTATATAGGAATGCGCGAGGGTTTGTTATGAGTTTTTTCACCCATATACGGGAGCGGCTTGAAGTTATTCCTATCAAAAACTTTTAATCAGTATAAATAAGTTATTAATCCCGAATTTCATTAACAAGATAAATAAGTTAGGGATGATAAACCTCCGAGGTTTGGGATTTACAAAATAATCCAATCTGAAGCGACTCGGATATAAAACTTACATTGTTCGTACAACATGTCTTAGTTACTCTTATTATATAGCCTTATTAAGAGTTTTGTGAGATTTATTAGTGATAAAAATATCCAATATCTCCGATATACAATAAACAGTATGGCTTGACGCAACTCCGATCATTATTATAGTTAGATTATATTATTATCTTTCCATCGTCAAATTAAGATCTTTCTGGTTTTTGTTTATATAACTTTTGTATGTACTTTCTTAATCCACGCTCGCTCTCAGTGTGAAACATGTGGATACCACAAAACCTAAGCCTCTCTATCTTACCCCAATGCATTGCATCTTCCAGCCAGGATCAATATCTTGTTCATCCGCCGACAATGTTCTCTTGATAGTTAATTTTGGCCTGCCTAGTCTTCTTGTCCCATCCGGATTGTATATAAAAGCTTGCACAATATTGAAGCCGCACGGAGAATTTGCGAAGATCATGACCAAGTCAGTTCAATCTGCGGTTCTGTATGAGTGAAGTGATTGACTAATGCGCTGTTGAGCCTTCGTCAGGTGCCAGGATTCTCGCCTATATAACAAAACGAAAACTGCAGGCATCAACAAACTTGCCAACGCACTTCTAAAGGAAATTATTATGTATTGAAACAATCTTTTTTGATTCTTCTAATATTTTATTGAAATAATTATTGATAAGATGCAAAATCGCGCAAAAACAAGTTAGTAACTTGTAGTAAGACGCTACTGGAGATGAACAAATAACCGAAATCGTGTTTGCGCGATTTTGTATTTTATTAATTGTTTCCTTCGAAGCAGAGCTGAGGAATCTGGACATGGTGTGGGAGGAGGTCATAACATTGCGCAGGATAGGGCGTTTGAAGTGGTTGGTAGACTGACGGTAACAGCGCCGGCTTTCGTACTGCGTGGCGCGGACGTCGTGGTTCGATCCCATCAGGTGCCGATCATCTTCCTCTTTCACGACACAAGCTTTAAGTAGCTTACTGTGAAAGAGTCAAGGAGTGTATTTATGTTCACTTTGAGTGAGCACAGATTCATTAAAAAAAAAAAAATAACAACAAAGCTTTTAGTTATGTCAGTGTTCCATCTTGGGTAGGATGTAAACATAATATCTTGGTTATAAGAGTTGAAGACGTATGAATATTCATGAAAGTTTATGTAAAGTCACTCAAAGTGGTAGCTAGCTAGCTACATAAGAACTGACGAGGTAGGTACAGAGGGAATGTTAAGGCTGAACCACAGATCGTGACGGAGGGATCGATAAAAAGCTACCGGCGTGTGCGAGAATTACCTACGCTTACACTGGATTAATTCTATATCGACGAGAAACTAACTCAATTCATAAGAAACTTTGGAATTTCGTGGCTTTTTTATTATTATTCCTTTGGTTCGTAGTTTATCTGTTCTATCATCAGGTGTTGATACTCAGGGGAGCTGCACGTGCGTACGTTGATTATATTAAAAATATAATTAATCATTAAGCAGGGGTAATACTTGGTATATTGGAAAGGCTTACAGATATTTAGACATATACCTACCTAGATATTTTGTTAAAGGCATTTATAGCCGACCTCGTTAGTTTAGTGTTAAAGACGTGGATTTTAACTCACGAGGTCCCGGGGTTGATTCCTGATCGGGTCAGAGATTTTCTCAGTATTTTTTCACTTGAAATTTCTCCCCGGGGTTGGTCTGTCTCAGATTGGACGGGATCGATTGACTAGAATAAATTCCGCGCGGCTTTAAATACTGACCTCCTTTGTATAGAAAAAAGTAAATATATTAATTTTAAATATTTCTAGCTTCTTAATGCATTCGGGAAGAAAAAACGAGCAATACCAAATTTTTATGAATTTTCTTTTAACTTGTAAATAGCTATACAAAATAATCTAACGCGGGCTTTTAAGTAAAAATGACAAAATGTTAAAATTGTCAACAAATTTGGGCCTCTTAATATCAAAACTCGTTGACGCTGTAAACATTTTGATTTATAAAAAAAAAATACGATAAAAATATTATTTACCAATACCTACTAGTTATTCATTGTCAGAAATTTAACTTTCACCCTTTCATAATCTGCTATGTTTCACACGATTTGAACACATTGCTCTGGGTATCCAACGGGGATTTTTTTTATTTATCAGCATATTGTTGTCTCATTTAGCAAAAATTTGCACAACAATAGACATTTCATGTCTTTTGATACCGATGTCTTAGAAATTCGGCTGCAGATCGTTCTACACCCACCATACAATCCGGACTTGGCTCGCAAGCAAATGCCATCGATGATATATGCGCTGATTTGAAGAAGTAGGTAGGCACCTCGGTAGAACGTATTTTGTAAACTAAGAGGTTCTATGCTACCTTCACTTCTTGGCGAGAGACTTCCAAGGCTATGGAGTCAAAAACATGGTGATCTGGATGAAAGCTTGCACTGATCCATACATTCCTTACCTAACCTACTGGATCTTACAACCCCTCCCCGAATATGTGCTGTATCCTTTTTTTATTTACTGTTTGGTGCGGACGTCGTGGTTCGATCCCAGGTGCCGACCAACTTCCTCTTTCACGACACAAGCTTTAAGTAGCTTACTGTGAAAGAGTCAAGGAGTGTATTTGTTTTCACTTTGAGTGAGCACAGATTCATTTATAAAAAAAAAATTTGATGCAAAACTACAGACTTAGTAGACGACTGGCTCTTTCTGGATGGAAAAAACAATGATTTATTCAACTTGAAAATATGATAATAAAAAGCATTTTTAGACATAACCAAGTTAGTAAAATGTGTAACAAAATATTACAAAGGACAATTGTACGCCCTATTAATGAAAGTTAAATCCCAAAGGATATTAAAAACACGCTTTCTAAATAAATTTATGGCGAGGTTTTATCTGCTATGATATTTTAGGTAAGTAGGTGAGGAGGTTTTGTGGTAGGCACAAAGGTTTGCCATCTCTGTTGTAGTACATTTCGGTAAACAGTAATCACTTTGAGTTGGTTCGCAGTAGCTCGAGAAAATCTTATTAAAGTTGGGAATTCTTTATTCATTCTACGTGTGTTCCATTATAACTACATTACCATCACAAACACAGAACACACTCACACCCGAGTGTACAATCACTGGTCTAAAAGTTTTGCTCACTGCATCAATTGCGTTTAGTAAAAAAACAAAATAACATTTTTTCCTCTATTTGTAATAGAACGGAGTCCAGACAATACTTAAAATTTGTTGCTTTATACGGCATTCCTTGAGTAATTTTATTGGAAGTTACCTGTAGATGAAAGCTAAATTATTATTTGTCGTTTAATTTGTTTATCACTTTTTCAAACCAAGATTTTCCTCTTAGATTTCTCAAGACAGTTCTTCAACGTCGCCAGTCCTATCTATTTCAGATTTTCTCAATATTTCGTGGATTGTCATCCATGCGATTACTCAAAAAGTCATCCTCTAAATCCGTCAGACATTTTTTTATTCCAGTGCAACATTTCAGAAGTTCTCGTACCCTACATAGATGGAAATGTTCAACAAACTCACACTGAGCAAATTTTTATTACAAGTTTTCAAAAGCACAGTGTAAAATTTCAATGCATAGCGAGCTAACAAGTATTAATTAGACCCCCATTCAATCCACTCGTCCAAATGCAGCAATGTCACTATAGATGAGATGGAGTGGGGTCGGATATTCATCAGTTCAAAATTCCATCGCATCAAGCCATTCGTCGGATATTCATCAGTTCAAAATTCCATCGCATCAAGCCATTCGTCGGTTATTCATCAGTTCAAAATTCCATCGCATCAAGCCATTCGTCGGTTATTCATCAGTTCAAAATTCCATCGCATCAAGCCATTCGTCGGTTATTCATCAGTTCAAAATTCCATCGCATCAAGCCATTCGTCGGTTATTCATCAGTTCAAAATTCCATCGCATCAAGCCATTCGTCGGTTATTCATCAGTTCAAAATTCCATCGCATCAAGCCATTCGTCGGTTATTCATCAGTTCAAAATTCCATCGCATCAAGCCATTCGTCGGTTATTCATCAGTTCAAAATTCCATCGCATCAAGCCATTCGTCGGTTATTCATCAGTTCAAAATTCCATCGCATCAAGCCATTCGTCGGTTATTCATCAGTTCAAAATTCCATCGCATCAAGCCATTCGTCGGTTATTCATCAGTTCAAAATTCCATCGCATCAAGCCATTCGTCGGTTATTCATCAGTTCAAAATTCCATCGCATCAAGCCATTCGTCGGTTATTCATCAGTTCAAAATTCCATCGCATCAAGTCATTCGTCGGTTATTCATCAGTTCAAAATTCCATCGCATCAAGCCATTCGTCAGTTACTCTAAACGGATCATCGATGGGGAAACTCTAGTGGATGTGGTCCAAGTCATCACGTCCCTTGATTGTTCATGTTAAAATTTTAGTCCAACTTTCTCTCATTGTGTCATAATTCTTCCACCAGGGTGCTGTATTACTGTTTTAAATTTAACTAGAAGTCTGTCCCAGCTTCACACGGGTAGATAGGTATTAAAAAAAAAAACAGTTTTCTTATGATCTTTATAGATCCCTAACTTTATCAAACTAGCATTCTAATGGTCCCCTCCCGTTCGGCTCGTACCCCAGTGACGCCTACATCTCTGCCGCATTTCGATTACATTTTTTAAAATAAAATAACACTTATTGTGGCATAACTATAAAAGTTAGACAAATGCGACATTTTTTGTACATAAAATAGATGTCTTCTACAAAGTAGTTGTACAATATTTTATTCTATGATCAATAATCACAGCGCACTTGATGTAAAGAATACTTTAGGTAATTTTTTTACACCTTGTGTTACATTATTGGAGTTTTAGTAAGGAGTAAGGGTCCCAAATATTTTTGGAAATTCAATATAGCCTATGTTTACCGGGGATAGTGTAGCTTCCCAAAAGTGAAAGAATTTTTCAAATCGGTTCAGTAGTTTCGGAGCCTATTCAATGCAAACAAACATACAAACAAAAAATCAAATAATCTTTCTTCTTTATATATTGGTATAGATAAACGCAAAATACGCGTATTTCCGTAGTGAAATTTCGTTAAAATGATTGATAAAAAAAAACTCAAGTTCCACATCTGTCACAATAGATGACAACCATTTGGAATGTTCGTGAATGGGGAGGCCTGAGAAAGTACTTTTCAAAATTTTGGCCTTTGTAAAGGTATCTTTATTTTGAGTGACTGTTTTATGATAATACAAGCTTGGTATGGAAAATGGAACGCAGCATTTTTGACCGTGTTAGAACTCGACCGGGCGAACGCTGGGTGAACGCTTGAAGTCTTCCTGTCTGCGCGGGCTCTAAAAACCCATATAGTAAGTTGTAAACGATTTCTAATTAATGTTATTTTTTGAAAACGGAATAGTATAATTTGACTCTTTCTGAAGAAATTATTTTTTTTGAAATTTCGATAAAACCAGTTTTAAATTTATTACGAGCCACTAAAAATCATCCCTCTTTCATCCCTTTTAGTAAAAATTTGGAAAAAAATGTACAAGCAAACTACTACTCATTTCTATAGGAGAATTCATATGCTGAATCTCAAGTTCGTACCATGTCTAGTTTCCGAGATATTCGTATACATTTAAAAACATTCAACCCTATTTTTCACCCCCTTAGGGATGGAATTTCCAAAAATCCTTTCTTAGTGGAAGGTTTTGTATTAAAACCTAGCTGATTTCCAAATTTCAGTGAGTATGTCAGTCAGTCAGTCAATCAGTCAGTCAGGCACTTTCCTTTATATTAATAGATAACAAAGATCCTTAACACTAAAAATTTGCATAAAAAGTAATGTAGTAGTTGATAATTTAATATGTTAAAAATTGTCGTTGCACTAGTAAGTATTAACTAATTTGAAGGAATCTTTACCAACCTTGGTAGGTTATGTTCACATAAGCCAATAAGCGATGGTCTGGCGTGGGCCAGCGTCAACCATTTTGTATGAATGTGATTTTCAATGAAATTATCAGATTAAGTTTATGGCTGTAGAATTGAAAAGCATCGTTATTTCATAAAACTATTTGATGTGAATAACAGAGTATTAAATTGTAACGTGATCACAATGATACTTGGAAGAGAACAGACCAGATGTGTGCTGTGCAGCTTCATCGCATATCAGATTTAGAATTCGTCGAAATTATAAAGATTAAAGCTTATTAAACGCGCTAAGTAAATAGGAAGGGAATCGTTTCAGAGAAATCTGAACGAAAATTTTCTGTTGAAATAAATTAACTACGAAATAAAACGCCAAAAAGATCGATTTCTGCTCTGGGTGATGCATTAAGATAAAAAAAGAATCATTTAAAATTTCCCTCCCCGTCAGCCGTATAACGCCCGTAGGAAGGTCCATTTATCTGAGCCCCGCGGTACTGAGGTACATCAGCCACATATTTCCTAAGACCGCAACTGACATTTAGTGTTCTTGTTGTTTTTGTAAAGTTGTTATTTGAACAAAAGCAACGATACGCTTGAAACAATGAAGAGGAGTATCCGACCGATGTTTCATTTTGTTACCTACGAAATATTTAGTTTCTCTTTTGTTTTTGTATGAAATTTAGCTATCCGGTAAATTTGTTGACCGCACTTTGTTTCAACAATATTTACTAGCCTTTTAATTTAGCACTTGTTCTAACACACAGTTAATAAACAAGCGATTATGTGTTCTAGGTTTGTATGTTCAAGCTAAATAACGTTTAAACAGCCTAAAATAACTACGCAGCTACAACTCACTACTAACCTGTTATCAAGAGTCAATCGAGGGTCGAAAGTATAAATAATAAAAAAGTTGGGTAATTTACAAAAAAAGGATTCATTAATAATTCTATTATTTTTCATTTTGAAAATATTTTAAACATATTTTTTCAATATGCTCTTTAGTATTGTGAATTTTAAAGTTGAAAATTAATTGCATCGAAACGATTCGTATGTTGGCATACAAAAACTGAACGCCTTTGGCAACTTTTCGATACATCAGTGTTACTATCTGTATTTATTCAAATTGAAATTAAACTCTGTGAAAAATTACACAGCAGCACTATTGTAATATTGTGCTGATCGTAGAATTTTTATACAATTTCAATGATTAAACATTTCATTTGAAAAGTTTATTTTATAATCTTAACATTTGGCACTTGAGCGTGTAGGCTCAAAGAAGTTCATACTACACAATAATTATTATAATATTATATTTGCGCACAACGTTATAAGCCGAGAAGGTTAAGTACGTTATTTCACTATTCGCAAATAATATTTCACTTAACTCATTTATATTTTAAACGCGACCTAACTTTAGTAACATTTTACGTGTTCCCGTACAAACCTGCTTCCGTTTCGTTACGAAGATGAGAGAAATTCTCTTCGAAGTGTTATGGGTCTACGTACCATTCTACGCACAGATTTAAATGCTTGAATTACTGCCTTACTACGTTTATACGGAGGAAGCTTTTAAAGATATATGCGTATTTGGGCTTCGCCTTAACACACGTATTTCGGCTTATTTAAGTAAGTTATGACGAGTGTCAGTACCTACAAGGAAGAAGGCATTTTTGTAGGCGTATCTATATAGCTCACCTGCTTGATATTCAAAAATATTTCTTATGTGTTGTTTAAGCAGTATAAAATTAGGTACGTAATAGATTACAACCTGTGAATTTTGGTTTTAAAAAATCACAGTTTTATGAAAGCTTAAAATGTATGAAGTGGTTGGCAGCCTAGCGGTTTCGACGCCGACTTTTGTATCCATGAATTGAAGTTCGTGGATTAGATCCCCGGTATTGACCCTTTTCCTTTTCAAACAACAGCTTCGCCTTCTTTGAAAGATATTTTGAAGTGCCCTTAATACTAATTTTACTTGTCCGAAAACCATCCAATGTGTGATCCCTATTACTCGACTTTCCGAATACCATTTTTATTTGCTGACAGTGTTCGTGTATGTTGATACTATTTACGGAGTTAGTTGAATAACATTTGCTGGTATCTATGCACCTCACCACAATAATAGCAGATATGTTCTACTTTTTCTTCCTGAAAGCTCACTTCTTGAGGTTACCGTAGCAACGTGAAACACCCATTCATAAACCTTTGTGTTCACCATGTTGGTAAGAAGCTCATTAGAATATCTACAACATGAGGCTAGTGTGAAGATTCAGTACAGTCGAACAACAGAGATAGCCATAGACAGTTGTCTCTATGAATTTTCCTTTCGACTTTGGTCTGCTGAAGAGTTCAACTCCTGTAGATTCTATGATGAAATATTGAAAACCCAACTGGGAGCTATTTTATAAGAATTTATTTATTTATCACATTAACGGTTTAAGCCTTTTACATAAATATTTATAACAAATTCAAGACATTTACATTATCAAGAGTAATAAAACCAGCAAACTTATACAAAATATAGAAAATTATACAGTTAAATCAATTAAAAAAAATTAAACAAAATTAGAATTCTTAATCAAGTTCAAAAAAAAGAAAACAATCTTCAAAATTTTTCTTCCAAACAATAAATAAACGAATGGATTTCATAATATAATAGGTAGATAATAAAATATTATAAGAAATTAAAATAATACCAGAACAATAAAAACCCAACAAACAAGATAAAATTAGAGTATGATAATCAATTAACTCGTCCACAAAGGAAACATTTGGAAAAATGTCGAAATTTAGCAATAAAAACATAAGAAATTTTGTAAGTAGATATACCTATTTAAAAAAAAATAATAAAAAAATATAAACATTCATGATTTCAATAAAATGAAAAAAAAAACAAGGAATTAAATTTGAAAATAATTACTCTCACAATAAACATAGTATTAAGTTCATCCCCCAAAACACGAACTCTGCTCAATTTTGGGGGTAAAATATATATAAAAAAATATGTACAAATTTATTATTGCGTATATGTGTTTTTAATGTTCTTTTATTTCTTAATAAAAATATTTGAATTTGAAGTAGGTTTATAAAATAAAAAAAATTGAAAAAAAAACAGAATGATTCAAATTTTCCATTTGGAAGCATTCACAGTAGGTACACAATTTCGTATATCATAATAGGTATATTGCACCTTTACAATAAAAACTAGTAGGTAGATAGACTTTAAAAAGAAATCTTCACAGAAGCGTCCATGGCATCGGGCGTCACACTTTTCTGTTCAAGTGCCATATAGGACAAATTGAGCTATCACTGCGGGCTGTATCATGAGTGCCCCCCGCCCCTCCCCCGCTGGATAGATTTAAAATAATCAAATAATGATAAGTACCTACTTTTATTTTAAATAACTTTGGGTTACCATAAAGAAAGTGTGAATAAATAATTTGCCCCTCCCCCTTAAAATAAACTTATAAATTATGTAGGTACCAAGGGGTCCCAAAAAAACGAGAATTGCCCTCGGGAAGGAGATTGGGGAAACCTACTGTACGATCCGTTGCGGACATGTATAGTGATCAAGTGCTTTGTGTGCAGCGGTTTTTCCGTGAAGATTTTTTTTTAGTGAAACAACTCGCGGCTGGCTGTGAAATTTGGTTTCGGACGCGGAAATTATTGAAATTCTGAAAAATACTTATTTTATTTATTTTTTATTTATACCTAATATAAAAATCGCCTAATGTATCCAATACACTCACGCATCACGTGTAAGACACACACACATACACAAACCTTGTCAAAAGACAATTTTGCGTGAAACTGAAGCGGAGTTGCATTGCAGCAGGTAGGCATCGGGTTTTCGTTGTAGTCACATATTAATACTTATGTATATTAACAATATACATAGTGGCAACATGGTTAGCATGAGACACTCATGTGAAACAAAAAAATAAGAATAGGAATAAAAATAGGTAGTAGGTATCATTCAGCATTTGAAACGACTATTAAGAGGTGCTCGAGCAAAGATGGACTAAAGAAACTTATCAAGGAGTGGTTGCAGAAGTGTGGATTTATTTATAACTGATATATGTATATAATTCCTGTATATAATGTGTAAATAGTCATAATATGTTAAGTGTTTGTATATTTTGTAACGATGTAAGTGAAACATTATTGTTATTTTCGAATTTATAAGTGTGTATATATAAGTGAACACGCCGACAAGTCTTCTGTCGAGACTTGGCGTGACACAATAGTGTAATAGTATATTATATGATATTTTTCTTCAATAAAAAAAAAAAAAAAAAAAAAAAAAAAAGGTGCCCCAGGAGAATTTTGGGTATAAGATTGTACCACCAAATCACGAACGACACTACGCCGACGTACTTCCACCATTATGTAGAGGAGATGGACATGACTGGGACAGGTGTTAAGGGTGCCGAATAACAGTTGGCCGAGGAGAAGGCTGTTCTTTTTCGTATCAGGGTCCCGAAGACGAGGAAGACCCTCTCATACTGTGTTCCGCTCTTTCGAAGAAGAGCTGAGGGGTTTGGACATAGTGTGGAAGGAGGTCATAAGCAATGCACAAGATCGAGCGCAATGGAGAGCTCTTGTTGCCTCTCTATGCCTCTGAGTGAGGTTCAAAGGGATTTTTGTGTTTTTTTTTAAATATAAACCGAGGCAGAGGGAGGTATTCCATTAGATTTTCATACCAAATAAGTGTTATTGCGGTGGAGAAGGCTACAGGTCTCGAGATAGTTTTTAAAGACTCAGTTCAAGTCGAGTTCCCATCTTTTCTTTAACACCGACATTTTTCAAGTTTTTTTATAAAAGACAAAGAGGTGTAGGTACAATTGAGAACGTTCAGAGGTTATTTGTTTCTTTTTTTATAACAACCGTGATGAGTGTTTACGTACTTCACCAAATCACGTTTTGCTCATTTATGTAAAGTACTAACATTCTATCTTTCGTCGGTAACGTACATCTTGTTGGCAGTATGAAGATATAAATAGACGTATTACATAATTAATATCCGTAGGTCTCAAATTTAAATATAAGGCATGCATGTAAAGTAATACTGCATGATATTTTATACATTGTGGGCGTTTAAAATATACTGCAGATCCTCCCAAAAAACATTATTATATGGTAATAAATAAGGCATTGAACCGACGTGTTATTTATTTTAGAAGTAGGTAGGTACCTACGTTGTTATAAAAATCTCCATAAAACATTTTCCATATACGTATTCGTTTAAACTTGAATATCTAAAAATAGGGGATAATTATTTAGACAGGGAGTTTGCCACGGGACGCTTTTCATACTCACAAGATTATTTACTTATTTAAAGATACTATTATATACTACTATAGTCACTCGTTTCAATGAAACCGAATTTGTCATATACATTTTCAAACATGCAAAATAGTTTAACGGCCGGTTTCAATAACCTATCTATCTCCTATCAATGGTTAAAAATCTATCAATCTTTACACTTTGGTGTTTCAATAAACAAAGGATAGATAGAATTTCTATCTAAACTTTCTATCTATCTTTCATTATATGATTTGTAAAGAAATCGACGATAAAGCGTTTCAATAACCTATCTCTAGTAGCTTGTGACATTTGTGATTACTGTTTTTTCTATGGTTTTCCTAACCCCCGATTTCGGCTGTTTGTTTTTCCTATCCCCCGATTTCGACAGCAAGTTTTTGGTATAGCAACACGTTTTTTTGAAAATAATGGCTTTTTCAAGCGACGAGAGCGATTTGGAGTTATTTGAAGACGGAGTCTGAAGAAGCCCGGATGTTATATTCACGGATAAATTTTATGTCGATATTGTCAAACAAAGATTTTCTTGTCAGGTTTCGGTTAACCAAAACCGTCGTAAATGATTTATTTTTTATAAATTATTTTTTATAAACAATTTACGACGACGAGACGCGAAAAATAATGGTGGGCGAATAGGTTTCATTGTTATGTTATATTCGAATGGAACTATTTTTAGACGGCAATAACAAAAGAATCCCAATAACAAAAACAGACTTTGGACAGGCGCCTGGGATCCTTATAATAAATAAATGCACCCCCGAAGCAATACAGGGGCCTTATTCTCGTAACGTTTGAATTGCAATCTAGTTGAAAAGATTCTTAAAATGGCGGCTCGGATAAGGATTGGACCAATCAGAGAGAAAGAGGGAGTGTCTACAATACGATGTAGCCAATCGTGGAACGATCATGACACTCCCTCTTTATCTCTGATTGGTCCAATCCTTATCCGAGCCGCCATTTTAAGAATCTTTTCAACTAGATTGCAATTCAAACGTTACGAGAATAAGGCCCCTGAACATGTCACTATCTGGACACCGGTCCTTGGATGAAGGACAATAAAAGTTGGGTTTTTACTATGGACGCGGGCTACGAAGGTGTTTGAAGGTTTGTCAAAAGTATGGATCATTAAATTTTGAGAAAATTATTTAATACGACTCGGAAAAGAAGATTTCAAACTTCATACTGGCATTTTTTTGTAACTCCAAACATCTCATTTGTATAAAAAAAAGCCATTAAAAAAAAGGTCCGAAGGTTTACCCGTTGGCGCGGGCACTCGTAGGATTTTTAGGGCGCGGATTCTGTAGCCCTAGTATAAGTTTTCGATGATCGAATATCGAAACGATCATCGAAAGAGTTTCGAAAATTATCCATACAAAAATGATCGAACGATTCGATCGTTTGATTTTAGAACACTATTTGCACGCTTATAAGCGCTTATTGGCGTGCACTTAGCTTTCGATCAAACTCGTACTAGCCCCACTGAAGTGTTTATAAAAATATGCTTCAATTGTTTTGTGAACAATTTTGAATTTGAAAATAATGGAAATCAGTTCAATAGAATAATAATAGATATCTCAATTACTGTTATTATTTCATAAACGTCGGAATAATAAGATTTTTTCTTAATTGAGAGAGTTTAAGATAAGCTACTTAAAGCTTATATTGTGAAAGATAAAGACGGTGGCAAGTGGTATTGGATACCACGACCTCCACACGAAACAGTATTGTGGCTACCCTGTTCATGACGACATCATCAACCAATAGCGTTCGACCCTGTTCATGACGACATCATCAACCAATAGCGTTCCTCAAAGATGTCGTCATCCAGTAGCAGCCTGCCACATCGTACAAGGCAGCACACCAACCATCAGTCACCAACAAGTCTGCATACAGAGAACACGCACCATCATCCGTCTCGCGACGCGCTTTGCGGTGCGCCATACGGCGCCCGCTCAATAGTATCTCCTGTATTCTGTATAACATGTTACTTCTACAAATCTGCAATAAACCGATTCACCATAAAAAACCTGTGCACTCTACCTACCAACCACCAATACCTAAAAGCCGGCGTCATAACCGCTAAGCTACACCACTTCGAGTATAAGCCAACAAAAAATACACCTGATAACACATAACTATTTTATTAGATAGATCCATTAAAAAATTAGGTAAGTAATGATTGTTGGATATAAACATTACGAATTTAAGCTCAAGGTGGATAAAAATATATTTGAAAAATAAAATTGAACCATCATAACATAAAAAAGAAGGAATCTTGGCATATCCTATATATGAGATTCTGGGAACTCTTTAAGGTCTAATGTAATGTTGTAAATATATCATGATGTAAATCACGCGTTATTTTTCCAAAGTATTTTTCAATGAAAATATTTTCCATAAATTTTTATATTTCGCTCATGCGTATGTACACATCAGGGGGTGAAAAAGCTCTCTACAAGAAAATAGGTGGAAATCCTTTACGAATAAATTATTATTATTCTTTAATAATAATTCAATATTACGATGTGAGATCACGCTTTCAATGTTTTTAACTCAAACGTATTTTAAGGAATGGCCCACATAAGGTAGGAAATTAAAAGATTGAATTAAGGTGCCGACCATCTTCCTCTTTCACGACAAAAGCTTTAAGTAGCTTAGGTACTGTGTAAGAGTCAAAGAGTGTATTTGTGACCACAGGTTCATTTAAAAAAAATCAAGTATAACAATCCTAGATATCATCATTCTACTGTTATGGGTGGAGCATATTTTAAGGGTGGATCTTTTTTCTGAGACACTGCGGATATTTTTGGAAGGACTGAAGTCAAACATATAATTCCACTCTTCATTTTTTTTTTGTTAAATGAATCTGTGCTCACTCAAAGTGAACACAAATACACTCCTTGACTCTTTCACAGTAAGCTACTTAAAGCTTGTGTCGTGAAAGAGGAAGATGGTCGGCACCTGGGTTCGAACCACGACGTCCACACCAAACAGTACGAAAGCCGGCGTTGTAACCGCTAGTCTACCAATCACTTCAAAATTCAAATTTATTTGTCCATTGTTGAAGTTTATGATACCTACTCTATGCAAAGTAGATTAGTTTGCTATTTTCTCAATTCTCAATTTAGACTTTGGGCGTGATAGAGGATTAAGGATAAACAAGGAAAATATTTCTAACGGATAACGTTAATTTGTGAAATTTTCTCCTCATATTATGTAAATTTTGTAAGAAATTACTTTTCGTTAGCTAGCGCATTTTTTGCTTTGAAATAGTTTTAAAGTATGATGCAGTAAAGATAGCATAATGAAATGTACAGGGTACATAGTTTGAAAAATTGGAAAAAATTGAAAAAAAAACAGTTCTTTCAAAAAAAAAATAACCACATAAAGTTACTTTATGTGATTAATTTTTTTCATTTTCCTTAATTTTCATTTTTAATTTTATATTGTACGTACCTACCTTATTTTGAGATTCATTATTTTTTGTTAGCACAATGGCATCAGAAAGGCCCATAATAATTGTTTTCGTAGCTACTAGGTATAATATTTCGCTAACCAAGAAAAAAAATGCGTGTACCTCGAAAAATGGTGTATCTGTACTTAACTATTTACATCATATCCTGTAAATCAGAGTTTGAAAAAAGGACTGTAATAATTATAACTCGAAAACTCTAAAAAACACCTGTTGAGGTATTTTTTCTTTAATTATTGGCATTGAGTCCAACCAGGGACGATTTGTGCCATGATCAATCTTATACATACATAGATACATTAAAATTCATTCAAAACAGTCTCAGAACGGAAAAATAGCAAAAAACAATCTATAGCAAAGAATATTTTTAGATCAATAAATTATTTATGAAGTTTATAGTACAATAATGTTCTTATTTATAAACCTAAGGAGCACTGATCGCACCGTTGCATCATTATTTATTGATAGAAGAGGTTCTACATTCGTTGGATGTGGACCATCAGGAAGAGCCGAGCAAACGTCATAGGTATCTCGCAAAGACATGGTCGTTGAGGTATTTGGATAGCGCTAAAAGTGTTCTGTCTTTGGACTTCCTCTTAGTCGTACTTTCTGTGACTCCCCGTACGATACAATTTTCATTTAAACAACATTCATTAAAATTATTAGATTTTTAATAGTACAGGCTAGGCCTATTTGGGCAGCAGTTAAATTTGTTATCCATTATCATTGTATTAATATGTATGATTGTATTAATATCATTGTATTAATATGAATAAATAAATAAATAGTTTTATGTCGTGGCGAGACACTATCCTTCAGAACACAAGTTGGGTGCTGTACAAAACTGATTTATTTATTTATTTATTGTAAAGACACCAACAGAGCATTGATAACACATACAAAGATAAACATAATATTATAAAACACATGCACCCCCCAATGCTCCAATAACAGGCGTCTGTAACATAATTAACGTAATCATGCGAATATATGTATCATCTGTCAAAAGTCATTTGGAGTATAGGTACGTATCATTTAAGTTATTTCGCTTATATACTATATTAGGTCAATTGTTAAGTTTGACAATTCGAGCAAAAACAAAACAAAAAAAGTACACACGAAAAGAAAAGAATATTATATCGAGTGGACTAGGCGCATCAATGCGAAGTGCGCGCGAATCCAGGAATACAATTAAATAAAAACAAATAAAAATAATAGTAGGCAGGCACCGCTGAACTAAGAACAAAATAATAACATTGTAAAAAATATTATTGCTACAACGAACTGAGCTCGTCGCCAGCCGCTGTAGGCGGGCGGGTAGGTACCTTCTCATTACAAAAGTCGAGTGAATGCGTGTTGCAGACAATATCACGAACTAGAAACATGTTAATAAGACTATGCATAAAAAAGGGTAAATATTTCATACAAAAAACAATACATACATATATATACACACACACACACATGTATACACACATACACATACACATATTTATCTGAATAGTAGTTATAAGTATATTAATAAAAAATGATGCACATATCATGCGACTACGTAATACCGTCAGTGACTGACCGCGAAGCAATGCTAGCCTGAATTGCCGACCTGAACACTCTAGTCGTGCCAGAAAATAAGTCTAGATCAGGCAAAGCCCTTGCCATGTTGTTATAGGATCTCATCATCCTGTCAATGGGACGGAAATAGCCTATGTTGGTGTTGTGTATTTTTAGTCTAAATAAGTCGGTGCACCTTAATCTATTATTAGCATGGAATCTCAGCAGTTGTATGTCCGCCGAGTCGAGATCTCCATGGATGAGCTTATGGAGGTATACTAGTTCAGCAACATCACGCCTATCAGACAACCTATCGATGCCGAAGAAGGACAAGCGCTCCCGGTAAGTCATATACCCACCTCGACCTATTCTGTAAGAGAGGAGTCTTGTGAAGACCCTTTGAACACGTTCTATGGTTTCCGTGTGACAGGCGTAATAGGGCGACCATATGAAAGATAAATACTCTAGTATGCTACGAATCAAGGAATAATATAAAGCGATTATACTTTCTGAATTCTTGAATGGCTTAGTGACCCTAAATATGAAGCCCAACAACCTGTAAGATCTTTCAGTGATGCTCTCATAGTGATTCCTAAATGGAAGCTCAGAATCCAATATCAGTCCCAAATCCTTTATAACCTGCACTTGCTTTATGTCTTCTGAGTCCAATTTATACGTAAAATTAATTCGTTTTTTATTACGAGTGAAGCAGATTGAATAGCATTTCTTAGTGTTCAGTAACATATTATTATTATTACACCACTCTAACAATGTTTCCAGGTCAGTCTGTAGCCTCGCACAGTCGGCAACGCTGTGTATTCTCGTAAATAGTTTGAGGTCGTCAGCGTACATAAGGTAATCGCATCTCAATTTTGCGCCTATATTGTTGATAAATATTAAAAAAAGAAGGGGACCCAAGTGAGACCCCTGCGGAACACCGGAAGAAACTACAACAGGATCGGAGTCAAACCCCTCCACCGAAACCACCTGAACCCTTCCACTGAGATATGAGTGAAACCAATTCAACAACCTACCAGAAATTCCGAAGTCCCGTAATCTGCATATAAGCTTTGAGTGATCGACACGATCAAAGGCTTTACTAAAGTCGGTGTAGACTGTATCCACCTGGACCCTAGAATCTACACGTTCACTTACATAGTTAACAAATTCCATAAGACTAGTTCCGGTCGATTTCCCTGAAACAAAACCGTGCTGATTACTGTCGAGAAAAGGCGACACATGGTGATAAACATACTGATAGACTGCCTTTTCAAATAATTTACCAAAACAGGGGAGCAAGCTTATAGGTCGATAATTAGTCACATCCGACACGTCACCAGATTTATAAATTGGAACTACCCTTGATATCTTCCACAAATCAGGGAAGACTCCCTCCGACAAAGACTTCCGGAAAACAGCAAACAATGGGTCCACCAACGCATCGGCACATTCCTTTACAAACAAATTAGGTATATCATCGCTACCGGCACCCTTGTTCGCGTCTAGACTTTTCATCATTCCTAGCAGATCTGTCTTTTTCAAGAAAATATTATTCAAAGATTGGCCTCCCACAGAGAGCTCAGAACCACCAGAGCTTGAAGGATCAACAAATACAGACGAGAAAAAGTCCGAAAACAAATTACAGATGTTATCGCCTCCTGTCGCCGAGACACCTTGATATTTCATTTCACGAGGAATAGCATTAGAAACTTTCTTGGAATTAACATAGCCCCAGAATGATTTAGGCGAGTGCTTAACAGAACTCTCAATGGAAGAAATATATGATCTGTGACAGTCGCTTATGGCCTTTTTAACCCGAGTGCGCAACAGAGAAAAAATCTGCCTGTCTTTGGCATTACCGTATTTTTTAAACTTTTTATGATATCTATCCTTTTCCCTTATCATATGGATAAGAGAAGTGCTGTACCACAAAGGGTACTGGGGTGTTCTCGGTTTCAGTTTAGGTACGTGATGTTCGATCGCCTGCCATATAACATTATATAAGGTCTGTAAGGCATCGTTGCAATTCAGGGCATCAATAGTCGACCAATCGAAATTAGATAAGTCAGTTTTACATAGAGTATAATTGGCCCTCCTAAAATTGAAACGTTTATGCTCCATATTACAATCCAGATACCTCGCACGACTGAAATTTACAATGCTAACCAGCAGTGGAGGGTGAAAACCATCTGGTCTCACCAATCCATCTGCCAAAGACACCTGCATTGGAGCATTAGAGAGAACAAGATCCAAGATACAAGAATTTATGTTCCCTATATGATTGTACTGCTTGAGATCAGTCAGGATTAACATTTCATAAAAGAGTTCAGCCTTTGCCCCATTTCCACGAGTGTGATGAGGGTGGGTGTTTCCATCAGACGCCCATTTAATGGACGGTAAATTGTAATCGCCAAGAATTATATTAGTGGATTCAGGAGAGCTTAGGCAGACAGAAGCACATCTGTTAAGATGCCTCTGGAAAAGCTCCACACCAGTATCCGGTGGCAGATATGCCACACATATATTTGCATTTGCCCAGTCTTTGTCGGTCGATTTGATAGTGATCCATAAATCTTCCAACTCAGTATTCCACTCTGGTCTATGAACAACGCCGAATTTCTTTTTAACCGCTATTAGAACTCCCCCTCCCATTGACCTGCTAGAAAACACTGTGTCGCAGCGATCTCTCCTAAATACCAAGTATCTATTGTCAAATATTTCTTCGCTGGCTATACTTCCGTGCAACCAGGTCTCAGTTAAGCATATTATGTCGTAGTCTCCCTTTAAAACTTCCATGCAAGCTTCATTGGTCTTGGTTCTCAACCCTCGTACATTCTGGTAAAAAATAGACATTGCAAGGAAAAACTAATCACAACTATAAAAAGAAAAAAGAAAGAAAAATGTACCAAAAGTGATCACAGTTTGTCTAGGGAAGCGTAGTCTCTGACCTCCATTATGGGCGATGCATCATTTTTCCTTGTAAGTATGCGTCCGTTCTGCACCCACACATACTTTATGTTCTTCACCTTGGACACTTGTCTAGTCTTAGCGTGTAGTGCTTTAAAGAATGGCGACAGATGTTCGCCGACGTAAAAGGGTTCCTTAGACTCAAAACCAATGAGTCCAATGTTTAATTTATCATTCTTATTGACTTTATTGTAGCTCTTGATGGCTTGCAGAAAATTATCGCGGTAACGACCACTGGGAAGTTCAACAACGATATTTTTGGGGCGGGTTGATTGGTTAGATTGGTGTTGTACCCTGTGACATGCAAGTATATCTTCGTTCTTAATTGGACGGCCTATAATCTCGCTGATCTTCTTTGTGATATCCAAAAGGTTCTCTCCCTTCCTTTGTGGTACCAGTTGTATCTCTATGTTGGCACTTGCTACACTCTGCCTCTGCTCCATCAAGTTAAGTCGGTGTTCCAGAGCTCCATTCTTCTCCAAGAGCAGCTTGTTATCCGCCCTAACCACCTTCATCTCTTCTTCATTCATCTTGAGCTGTTTGTTGATAAAAATTGAATTGAATTTTTGATGTCATCAAACTGCAAAATCTTTTCTTTGATGGTCAAGAGATCACTTGCCAGATCTCCCTTAATGAAGTCGGCAATCGGATACAGTTTCTCCTTCAAGTAATTCTCGAGCCTTGGCCACAGATCGTCGCCTGCTACCACTGGCCTGGATTTACAGACGGAGCATTTCCATTTACCCTTATTCATTTGCAGCATGTTCGTGAAAGATTTTTCAGACATTCCGGCACAAAAGAAGTGTAATCTCGACGAACATTTAGAACAGACGAGCTGATATAATATAGTAGGCTCTGTGTCGTGATTTTTTAAGTGAAATAATGATTTTATCTGTTAGAAATCATTATTTTATTTATTTATTATTATCATAATATTAGAAACTTTAATCATCTTAATTTTTCATGGATGGCGCTAGGATGATATTATTTCCATATCCATTTTTATCGGTTTTTATTAATTGCTTAATGGAACACAACATTCTAAACTTTTAATTGATAGGTACTTACCTTGTGCGGTTTTCAGAAGACAAGATCTTTTCTAAAATATTTTGATGAATATGTTCTTTTCGTTGGCTACTTTATTCGAGTCAATAAGTTACCATCTCTATCAGAAAGAGTTATTTTCAAAAAGATTATATTTTGTTTTCGTATCGAGTTATCTTATTAAAAAGTTTAGAACGGTCCTTGATATTGTTAAAAAAGTATCGTCTGAGTGCGCATAGAGGGTGTCCTTTCCCAAGTTTGTGCCAAATAAATCTCCAAAACCTGTCCATCTCTAAGCACTGTAAACATTCCGCTTCGGTGAACCACCCATTGTGTACACAAAACACACGCATACACGTACACTACAACGTTAACCCAAACGCCACTTTAAGTCAAAAGAAATCCTTCCGTGAAATTTTCTATCAGAGCTTTTATCTTTACCCGTTTTTGTTTCTAACCTTTCACTTTTTATTTGCTACTAGCTTCCCCGACAGACGTTGTCCTGGGGACCCTGTGGTCTTAACCAGAGGCGGATCATTGTGCACTGCGCCTCTAGAAACAAAAATAAACCAATTAATAATAACATTAAAATATTAATTCTAAAACGTCATTTCATTCGCATTCAAAGCTCAGACGGGATCAACGCGAGAATATACTAATATGCGCGCATTTTGGTTGTCTTTGTGTGAAAAAATTCAAAACGCCCGAAACGGTGGAGTTAGTGGAGTGGGCTACTGTAACAGTGGCAATTACGTATGCGAGAATGAGAGGTGCAGTTACTTGAGACTGGCCAGGAACACCTTCAAGGTGAAGGCCATTATATAAAAAAAAAATTAGAGGTGCAGGTGCAGGACAATAATTTTGTTTTTGAATTTTTTCAAAGATGGCGTCGCATGAAATTCGTTCCATACTTAGACAGATATTTTTATAAAAGTGCCCTTACGCATACAGTTAGGGGTAGGTAGTGTATTACACAACACTATGCTTGTGTTAGTAGCCGGGTAGAGTCGCTGTGATTGGCTGGTGAGTTGTGTAATGTGTCGCATACTCCTTGTAACAGGATGTGTTAGTAAGCATTTGCATCTCGAAGTGAGATCACGTCAGTTTGTTAAGACCATAATAATACGGTGACCATGACTGAACCAACGAAATTAGGAACGGGAAGACCTTTGTGTGGCCAAAGCCTAGAAATTATTTTGAATGTGTAAATGTATAAATCCCACCAAAAGACTGGAGATTATCACGACGACATGAATTTCTCAAATTACCAGAAATGATTGACAGAAAAGTTAATCCCAAATTTAGAGCCCCGGTCTGTGGTGGTCATTGATGACGCATTGTACCATAATAAATTGGTAAACCCCGCACCGTCATCGAATTCTTAGAAGTCCAATATGGTTAAATGGTTGCCTGAGAATAATATAAGATTATATACTCAAGGCATGTTAAAGCCCGAATTGTATCAAATTATTTTAGTATATAAAAATCTTCATAAAGAATACTCTGTCGACAAGCTGTTTACAGAAAATGGTGACGATGTGTTACGTCTCCCGTCATATTGGTCGAATACTAAAAAATTGGTCTGTATTTAAGAGGCATGTGGGCTCAAATAATGTTGAGATGACTTTAAGTTCTTTAAGAAGTGTGGAGATTCTGGTAAAGGAGAAGGTGTCGTCGATCTCCAGTGTTGAGTGGGGAAACATATGCAGGCATGTGTACGCAGTGGAGCAAGAGTATTGGGATCGCGATTTCAAATTTGATATAATTTTAGATTCTAGTAATTTAGTTTTTAATGTTTCCAATATTGATAGTGATGACTCATGGGATATTGATGCATGATTCAATGGTGACAATTCGATACCTTAATGCAGAACTATCCTAAGTATCTCAAGAGTAATTTTTGACAGGAGCAGTTTAAAGTTTGACATATGTCATAATAATTAAAATATTTTTAAAATTCAACCCAACTTTTGACATGCATTAGTACATTGTACATGTTAAAGCTCACATTTATTGAAACAATTGGTATCTTTATTTATCATTTTTTTTAATTTATATTTTCACTACATAGTGAAATTCTGCAGGAGATTAAAATTAATGCATTAACAATCACAGTGTCATCTATTTAGGATCAAAATGTTTATGAGGAATTGGTAAAAAAAATAATCAATGTGAGATGGGATATTTCTGCACATAATAATATATTGGTCTATGCTCGACATTTCCTCATACTCAACTCATTTTGACCAAAACATGAACTTAGGATAGTTCTGCATTAAGGTAACGAATTTTTTTTTTCTGTTAAAGGACAACACAACATAAGATACAGTATTCCTCCATAAGCAACTTAATGCTTGAGCGGAGATAATTTTTTTTTTCAATCCGATAATGCATTTATTTGTTTCTTTCTTTTGTTTCATTTTATTAAATAGTTAGTATGTATATTTTTGTAATTTTTTATTTTATTTTTATTTTTTTTATTTTTATTTTGAAATAAATGTTTTAGTTTTTCTACGACTTTAATTTATTATGATATTTCAAAAAAGGGGATTCGAAGATTTCAGTGTTGCCACCTTTGGAATAAAAATGTAAGTCATTACAAGAAAAAGTCAAAGCCGATCTCGAGTTATAGGTGTTCGCACTAACTCGACTGTTATTTATAATATAGTAGATATTACATAAGTCACAGTTATTGGGGTGGTAATTATTGAAACATTTAGGAATATTCTGTATGTTTGTACTGCTGGATATAGGCCTCTTCTAAAGTTTTCCACCGTTTTTTAATTTTGTGCTCTTTTTGAGCAGTTTTTCCCCACCACCGGAATCACATCGTCCACCTATCTTTTAGGGGTCTCCCAATTGGGCTCTTATTCTCATGGAGGGGGGGGGGGCGCTGTTTTGCAATTCTGGGTGCCCATATGTCTCTGCAAATATCCAACCCGTTACCATTTTTGTTTTGGGACACGGTCTATTATGTCTGCGACTCTTGTTCGTCGTCTTATCTATTCATTTCTTATTTTGTTTCTTAGACTTATAATTGTGTTAGCTGTGAGTGACAGGACATACATATTATCATATTGTGTTTATCCTTTTAAAAATCATCACAACAAAAAATGCAATAAGAATCTCAGAAATAGAGCCTCTTGAATGCATTGCAGGGTAGAACTTCGGAGATAGAATAAAAAAGAAGATAATGTACCTAAGTGAAGTTTAATAAAGGAGTCAAAGAAGAAATTATTTCTGTAAAAGATTGGACTCATCTGGACTCATACTGATGGGATTAAACCTCGCTTACACGAATTCTATGAAGACGAAGAAAAATCGATTAGGTACGTAATTAAGAGTTTCGTATAGGGTCTCACACAATACATTCCCCGCATTTATTCTCTCTCCACGGTAAAATAATTACCTGATATCAAATGAATAGGTACATAATTTTAAAAACTAAAAAAAAATGAATAATAATTTTCCCCAACCGCCATGTGTATCTGCCCGTTTCAAACAACAGAACTCATGAACTACATATATCGCGCCAGATGCGTATGTGTGTTTGCTTCGGCTAGGCGGCGTTAATAGATCATCAACGCTTATTCTCATAATAATATAGCTGATGTTGACGTTTTTATTTATGAAAGAAATTCCATCGGATCACAGGGTAAATAAGGTATTATAATTGCATAATGAGCTGGATGAAGAATTATTGTCATCCCCTCCGACTGACACTTGAAGGATTTGTGGAGGGACGTTGGGCTTAAAGCAGATATCCTGGCTACCTTCCTTAAATTTGAGAATGTCATGAATAAGTCGAGACTTTTTAAAGTGGCATAGAATTATGAAGTTGTTAAAATCGGGATACCCGATAAGGCACGTTAGCAACAAGAGGTTTAAGATATAATACACATTTTTGTATAAATGTATTTCTGGTTTTGAAAAAAGATTAAAAAAATCATAGCTTCTTTTTCTCTTTGATTTATGAGTAAAAAAACCGTTTATTTAACTTCTTTAACGCCTCTTTCTTAACTGTAACCGAAAAGTTTATCGAAAAATAATTAGTAATGGCTATTGATATTACCTTGAGGTTGACCACTTCACGTCCTTAAATCTCAACTGGTCAGAAAAGGCACAAGGAGCCTCGAACGCCTTCGAGCGCAATGGAGAGCTCTTGCTCTTGATGCCTCCCTATGCTCCCGAGTGTGGCTCAGGCCCCCGCATTGCTGGTTGGTTTGGGGGTAGTTCGCGGTGGGCTTGATTTGTCCGGGCCGGCTTTTTGGTTTGATGGCTTCGATCGAGCTATGAGGTCGGTTTCGTGCGGGTCGGGTTTGCTGCGGATTGGTCTCCTCCGGGCTGGCTTGCACTGTGCGGGGGACTTTAAAGGGAGAATGTATGTATGTATGTGTTGATATAAAATTCTTGTGCCTCCTTATGGTCCTAAGTGGGTTCGTGTGGGGACGTCTTTTTGGTTTGGTTGCTTTGGTCAGGCTAGGGGGTTGGTTTCGTGCGGGTCGGGTTTGCAGCGGATTGGGCTCCTCCGGGCTGGCTTGCGGTTGATATTAATGATAACTAGTGGTCGGCCAGTGCTCGAAATTCGACCATAACTAATTTAGATTAAGTTTGAACATTTTTAAGATTCTTTTGTCCAAGACTGAGCGAGCGCTTTTTCACAATTTCCTTTAAAAAATAATAACAAATGTACGTCAAATTTGAAATTTTGATACATATTATGTTCAAAGTTTTTTCTCCGGTAATTAAATACAAAAAAAATAAAATATTAATCTATTCTCAATTGGACCACAGATAAATAAAAGATCTGAGTAAAATAATGTCAAATGCACCGAAGAAGTGTGTGAGAGTATGAAATACATTATTGCATTGAAACCATTGTACTTTTGTCAAATTGAAACACCATCGAGTCTGCAGATTCAAGGCCCAAAATACAGAGCTTTTTCATTCGATTTACCATGACGTAAAAATTGTGTTTATCCCGCCGTTGCACATCATAAATGACTTTAGTGTATCACTCGGTGGTATTGTATGACGTGCATGTATAAATAAATAAATAAGTCATTTTGCACTAATTTTTGAAAACTGAAGAAGGCATCAAATGTGATTTTTTTAATGAACCTTTTACCGTATGTGATTAAAACTAAAATTACTT
This sequence comes from Mystacides longicornis, assembly GCA_963576905.1. Classification (NCBI taxonomy): domain Eukaryota; kingdom Metazoa; phylum Arthropoda; class Insecta; order Trichoptera; family Leptoceridae; genus Mystacides; species Mystacides longicornis. Next base: position 10,143,180 of record OY756421.1, on the reverse strand, counting down.
CAATATATACTTATTTTATGAGAAAAAAACATACTTAAACAATTTTTTCTTGAATTTGTTTTTTTCCAAAACCGAAACAAAATTCGTATTAAAAAGCTCAATCAAATCAATAAGGCTCACGATAATATTACTGTAACATTATGGTTTTTATTTGCGGGTTAAATTATTACCTGTTTTCCTCAATAAAAGCTTACGATTGAATATTAACGAAATGGTCATAAGATCAAATTATTGCAATTTCATCACATTTATTGAGAAACAAGCGGATACCCGGCGTGTGAGCCTGCGATTAGTTGTTTGAGATGATCGACGAGATGACTAGAAATGATAATTTTTTTTGATGAGAATGACATATCAGTATTTTTTTGTTGACATTCCTCAGCTTACTTCACACCAATAAGATCAAATTCAAAGAACTTGATGGTCAAATTGCACAACATATTTTTTTTATTTTATATAATATGCGAGTAACGGCATCTTTTGATGACGGTGAGAACAACAGCCCTATTCACGAAAAAGTTTGAATCGAACTTCGAACTAAACTTAGACTTAAACTTTTCTGAAAACTTTTCTAAATATCTAGTCATATAAGTAGTCTGTGATCTGTCAGATTTACTACCTGTCAGATTTACTCCGACTTTTCCAACTTTATTCATATTAAAATAATATTATTACAAATAAACACGCATATGTGGCTTGTAAATACGGAATAAATCAATTATAAAGGCTGAAAAAGAAATTTAGATGGGCGAAATGTACATATCTAACAGACAGAATTTTTGACAGCTCAATAAGTTAGAAAATAAGTATGCAGACTTGTTGGTGACTGATGGTTGGTGTGCTGCCTTGTACGATGTGGCAGGCTGCTACTGGATGACGACATCTTGAAGGAACGCTATTGGTTGATGATGTCGTCATGAACAGGGTCGAACGCTATTGGTTGATGATGTCGTCATGAACAGGGTCGCCACAGAGCTAAAGTGGTCGTGGGCTGGGCATGTGGCATAATCACATATAGCAGATGGACCGAAATAATTTTACAGTGGCGTCCATGGTTGGAAAGGAGAAGCAGGGGTAAGCCAATGATGAGATGGAGTGACGACATTGTGGCTTGCGCTAGGTTTGACTGGATGAGGAGAGCACAAACGAGAGAGAGATGGAGACGATTGGGAGAGACCTGTGTTCAAAAATGGAAGCTAGAAGGCTAAGAAGAAGAAGAAGTAGTTTAAAACCATTAACACATTGTTACCAATCTAATGGAACCGTATTGACGCACATCGGCGGGATGGTTTCCAAGTCTATGTATAACGGACATAGGTAGAAACTTTTTTTGCCCTTTATAGATAAAGGTAAGTATACCAATCCTTATAAAACACATAAAATTTCTACATGAATGATGTTGCAAAATATTATGTAGGTATGTAGCCTCACGAGTTGCTGGTAATGTTAAATGGATTAACCCCATGTTTGAAGCGTTACTTTCTTTCATGTCATATTCAGATATAATTTTACGACCAAATTCAAATGATATATCATCCTAATATATATTATATCCTTACAAATTTTTATACAGATCCTTGAAATGTTCTCTCACTACGTGGCGCTAGTGGTTTGAACTTTTCAGAAATTTCCAGCTTCTGAATATGGCTATTACTGATTGCGAGATGCTGCCAAATCGTTTTTCGGCTATGTAGTTTCTTGCTTCTGTAGCTATTGAATACAAGATCAAGGGAATCATGGTACTGAAACGTAAGGCGGTGGTGGATTGGGTTCCCAACCGTCGCGGAACTCATTCATGTTGCTAGGAACCTAACTGTGCATTTCAAGATGAAAAAAAGTTTAAAACAACCCGAACAAAAATGTCATCAATACACAGTATTAAAAAAATTTACATTTTTGTTGTGCACTCCGCGCCCAGATACAAAATTACATAATAAATTCGATTGAGTTAAACTAATAAAATAATAACATTACTTTGAAAAATTAAAGATTAGAAAAATTTTAATTTTATTAATTTTACAGTTATAGAAAACCGTTTATGTCCAACGTGCAACGTGATTGTTAAACAGTAAATTAATCGTTCCGGAACTCGAACTCCGGAATCAGTTTACTGTATCAAGAGCATCAACTTTGATATTTAATCATAAATAATTAGCACAACAGTCACATAAATAATAATATGATTACTGTTTCATATTCAGAGTTAGGTATGTATTTGAGAGAATTAGGTACGCTCTCTATATCACGTCGTTGAGCCATTTAATATTCCGTACCAGAGCGCTTGCTTTGAAAGCCTTTTCATTACCTACAATATTAATAGCGAAAAGAAACCCTTTTTTATATCTAGTTAACCATATTTTTGCGGTTGTGTCTTTGGGGAGTTAATTATTATTATTATTATTCCAGTTCTGTTAATGATAATAATTAAATAAAGGAAACGAGACAAGGTTGGTAAGGTTAGAATACAAACTTAGGTTCGTTTCGCAAAATGAACTATTTCAAATGTGTTCGTAATATATCCTCCTATATTATAATTGGTAAACTCGTTCGTAAATCGCTATGTTCTTTGAAACACTCTAACCTCACACGAAATAAATACATAATAAATAATAATAATAATAATCCAACTACGGGAAATATTATTCGTTCGTAAGTCGACGAACGTTTCTTTAATAAGAATAGTGTCCGCGAAAAATATTATATCTTATATCGACAAAATATTGTGATACTTGAACAGATATACCTGGAAACAATTTACAAGCATTTCTACAGAAATGTCAAAATTTCCGCCGTCCCTAATATGGCAAAGTAAAATGGCGACCTTTAAAGGAACAATTAAACTAATTTATAGGACATTTGCGGTTTGCAGACGATATTGTCCTATTCTCCGAAACACGAGACCAGCTCGCCTCAATGATTCAAGACTTATACGAGGCATCGCCGAAAATAGGTTTAAGACAAAAATACTTAGCAACCAACATGTCAACCCACCAATAACCCTAAATAATGCCAATATAGAGGAAGTGGAAGAATATGTGTACCTGGGTCAAATGGTATCATTTGATGGAAGACAAGGCCAGCAGAAGGAGACCGAAAGACACATACAGTTAGGCTGGGCGGCTTTCGGCCGGCTAAGCAACGTGTTCAAATCAGCGATGCCTCAAAACATGAATACCAAAATCTTTGAGCAATGCGTTCTCCGCTGATGGGGATGACCAGTGACCACTGACCAGGGACAGAGAGGTGGCGTGAGCGTGAGGAGGCCTATGTCCTGCAGTGGATAATCACGGGCTAATATGACTATAGGACATTCAAATAATAATTAATGGCTCATTTCTATGTCTGTCTTAGAACAGGTTTTGCTTTTATTTAAGTATTTATGAATAGCTGCAATAAACTATAAGGCTACTGTCCTAACTGAAATGTGATCGCACGACCATGTGATGAGCGATCATATGTACAATGTTCTCAATTTCAACGATCCGTCCGCGTTTGAGTATAAGAAACTCGGGTAGCGCGGACGCGCGAAGGCTTTCCAGTTTGGACACACGGTAATGCTTAACTAACGGTGTAATCACCGATTGATTTACATGATCCCAATTCCATAGTGATCTTGGACAAAGTAAGTATTATTTCATTATGTAGGTATCTATTTTTTGGTTCAGAATTCGATAAGTGCCAGGATTTTTTGGTTAAAACACTTTTTTCACTGTGATGATAGTTCAAAACTTTTTGATGAATAATTATTCACACTTGAATTGATTGTCCTTTCCTATTCATTTTAAAAAAAAAATCAACTCAAAATTTAGCTAAAAACAAAACTACACATACGAAGTTAAAGTCTTTCAAGAAAATTAGGTATTGTGCGTGGAACAATTTGGAAAAAAAAATTATATCTAAGAATGCGTATCAATAATGGCTACAAATTATAATTTTATTTGATAAAGAATTGTATGGGATATTTGTCTATGTAGAAAAGAACAATATCTGAGAAGTTTCCGAAACGAATCCCTGAAAATTCGAGTTGTTTCAAAATATTTGAACACGGAACAAGCTATATAGGTACTCGTATATTATATGGGGTAGGCGTATCCTCGTGTGTATCGTAATCCATTGAGAATACGCAGTTAAACACGTACAAAACCCTTAAAGTAACCAACCAAACGATCATTATTTGCACCCGTTACAAAATCATATTTCAAACACACGAGCCTCGTGCCGCAGAGATTCTAAAATATTTTGAAAGCCGCAACTTTGTTCATCAATCCCTCGAATTATTATCGAGATATATTTAGGATCGTTACGTCTGCAAACTGTGGACAACATTTACGGAAATAATAATTATTTTAGTTGGAATTCTATTTATTTTATAAACAATTTCATTACGTAAGTATTTAGGTACATTCTTTAGATTTCTACTGTTCAAACTTTGAAGTGTGTTGTGTTTATTCAACTGTTTCAATTATTCAACAGCATGCAGCTATTTCTAGCTTCAAGTCCAGCTCTAAATATTTAGTTTAGAATTAACCAGAATGAATTGAAAGACTTCTTAATATAAACTTGGTAGAATATTAATTGAATAAGATACTGAGTATTTCAGGAAATGAATGTTTTGCGTTTATACTTAGAATGCTAAGAAGGAACTTCGACATAGCTGAAAGGTGGTGGATCGCACATGATTTTTTTTGTAAATTGTCACAATATTGTCCCACAAGTAGGATAAAGGTGCTAAAGAAGGATCTTTACTAGCCGATATTCTTATATTTTTTGTTGTGATGGTTCGGCAATTAAAACTATTAAATTGCGTTACATACTATAAAGGAGTTCTCATATCAAGAGCAAGAGGTGATACGTCCACATTTTACGATTTTGATTTTTTTGGCGCATATGTTGCCCTTGGTCATAAGGAACATTTCTGTTCAAAATTTAGTCACCGCAAATCTAAATGCTTCTAATGACTAATCAGCAGTGCACACAGGTAAAACGTCCCAATTATTCTTATAAAACACGGCAACTAAAAACTAGGCTTTTACTGTCGTCATTCTGGACAAATTTCACATTTCTAATGATTTTATTTGATAAATTTAATTATTTAAATGTAAATTATTAATTACCTAAGGAAAATTTAAAAAAAAAATCTCAGTAAACACATATGCCGAATGACGGTTGGCCAAGCAAAGCGTTGTTTTTTTTTCCAAATACCGTGTTCCGATCTTTCGAGGCAGAGCTGAGGGTTTAAGATGTGGTGTGGGAGGAAGTTATTGAAACTGTGCGAGACGAGCACAGTGGGGAACTCTCGTTGCCTCCCTATATCCTTAAGTAGAGTCTACAAGGGAAAATTGATTGATTGCTTGATATTTTATTGAGTCACATTCTTTTAAGTAAACGATATTGAAGAAAGTTTGTTCACACGCAATTTGTCATTGATTAATTTTATTAGACTGTAATGGAGAGATAGTGAAGCATATTATTTCTCAATTAACAAGGTTTTTTCTGACACCATCAGATTAGTTTTTCCCGCCTCATGTTTTGAGACTGTCCAAGGCATTCATCTCTGTTTTATATTATTATATACATTATAAAGAAAAAATAACAACTAATGACTCTAACAATTCATTACTAATGTTCGATTTTTAAATGGAACAAACCACTACGGGCTTACAACCTTCTTCTACTGTTATTTCGAAGGCTGGCTTAGTGTGATCACTTTACGTTAACAACGTTCGCCATTAATGTTTGTCTCCGAAACTCCTAATCATGAGAATTCTCAACATGTTCAACATGTCGAAAAATCTCATGTATGCAACAAGTAGAAATTTAATAATAAAATGAAAAATAGAGATAAAAGTTGGAAATTGTTGAGAACAAGAGAGCAACCAAATTTAAAGACTGCGACTGCTGTCATGTATTTGGCGCCAGGATATGACTATATCCATTTTTGTTAATGTCTCATATTAAATATGTAATAAATTTTATTGGCTTTGTTGGTGCACAACGTGCTATGTTGACTTTTGAACAGTACGAGATCCAACCAGTCCGAGTACATAGGTAATAATTAGCCAACTTTGGGGTTTCGTGGTGGACAGAAAGAATATTCAAATGTGAGGTCAAAACTAGTGATTTTACTCTTAATTATAAATATAGATGCTTCGTTAAAAAGCCAAGAAAATTAAATAAATTATTTATTCAGCCTTCTTCTTATATGTCAAGAATCGGAGAAGAGACCAACTTATGGATCTACATTTCCTCTTTACAATAGATTTATCATAGATTTACGTCTAGTATAAGACAAGTGTTTTTTCATTCTCAATATGAATAACTACACGGTTATTATTAATGAGAACCTATTTACTAATTTTGAGAAAATGTAAAAGTTAGTAAATATATGCCGCAATTTGGGGTTGAAAAATAAATAACGAAAAAAAAACAACATAAAGTAACATCCCTCAGATAACTAAAAATCTACGCACCTAAGGGTAAGAAAGTGTTCACTTATAATGAGATATTTTTTTCTACAGGTAAAACGAAAATGTATTTGAGAATCTCGAGGGCGCACTGTTTGTACCACTTGTCCCAAAGCAAAACAAATATTCCGTAATGGTATTTTATTATTAGAAGCAGTAATGGTTTATACCTACTTTTATTGCTATTTTGTGATATTGTATTTTGTGTTATTGTTCCATTATACAATATATACCCAAGTACTTATCCTATTATAACTGTTTTATTACATAGGATAATGGGGTAATGGACCTCAACATTATATTATGATCCACGTTTCTAGTTCAACTCTATAGTTTATTGTCCTTTGTGAAAAAGTAAAAAAAGGGTTTCAAACGTATATAAAAATAAGCAGAAAAATAGCCTTATGGCATGTACATATCTGAACACGCACGTATTCAGATGTGTACAGACCCTTACGTATCATTTCAACTCTACTCATTTTTTGGTATAAAAGACTACATAATTTTAATCTCATAATAACGATGAAACATCTGTGCGTTCAACTGATTGCAATGCGATTCTATGTCACAAAGGCATAAGTTTGAAGGTGCGCTACTCACGTAAGTATCGGGAAATATGACGACTTCCTGAAGGTCCACCCTGGGTTTTGAAGCTAATATGCAAACAATAAGCTGCTGATTCACAGCAATGGTGCGAAATAAAACTAATGCTCTGACACTGCGACCGGCGGTCGGGATTTATAGTGCTCATGCCGATAAATTGGACGTTCAACAAAATACTTATGGGGATATGCCTAGTGGATTGAATAGCAGAGTGGATTTGTAGGCAATTTCCACATACGTATAGAATTGAGGTACTTATGAGCTCTTATACTTTGCAATAGGATGTGAAATAAGAAAGTTAAAAATAAGAATTGTAAGGTGAGTTAGATTTGTGATGGGTTTTAACCAATACACAGGAAATGTCTCAGAGGTTGCAGTATAATACCAATCTTGATTACTCACCAGTGTTTCAAGATGTGAGGTACTTATACACTAATTTTGTCTCAATTAAAACTCACGATTGAAAATAAAATTATATTGCACAAATAAAATATAAGTACTTAACAATAATTAACTTAATAACTAGGTACGAGGTTAAATGAACAATCTAACTGCGTGAACTGACGAGAACTAATGGCGAATATGTGACTAGTATCTCTCCTTATATACCTATGTCCATTGGGGTTCAAGGTTCATGGAAAAAAAACTGGTTAAAGAGTCCTCTGTATATAAATTCCTAAAGCTCTTTGGTAAAATATGAATAATTGTGTTAGATGGTGGAGCTCTGTACCAAAGTGTGTACTTCTTGGTCAGTTTTCATTCTTTCTCAAAAATGAGTTAAAATTTGAATCTTTTATGATTTAAAATTATTTGTTTGAGCACTTTAAAAGTTCATTCTAACATTCATTGATTGTTCATACAGTTCTGTAATAATATTTGTTATTTCATTTTACTTTGGGTAGGTATTGAAATATTTCCCTAAGTAAAATCCGTTTCTTCCTCCAATTTCAACACGAATATAGATGTACGATGATAAATAATATATGCCATGTTTGTATTCTCATAGATTAAAGCTGAAATTTCGCGCTTGCTTAATAAAACCAACAATATTGCTAAAATCGCGGTTTTTACGCGCGGGTGCGTTTATATCAAACAACAATATGGAGTCAGAACTGGAAAATAGAGTATATTTTCACGATCGTTGATAATGGACAGCATGGAAACAACAACGAGCAAGAATTTCTTAATGGGCGATGACAGTTATTTTGCGTTGTTATTTGCTTGGTATAGAAGGGGTCCATTCGAGCAATAAATATTTAGCTGTGTGGTTGCTTACTCATTTTCTCACTAACTTCTTTAGTACGCTTCAAAGCCAAGCATTTATTACACATAATAAATTAAAAAAAAAACTAAAATATCTGCTTGCCTTGGCGAAGTAGCCAAGCGGATGCATTCATCAAACACTGCTTATTTGGCACTGTATCCAAATGGACACAAAGAAAAAACACGCAAACCTGGCATTGTATTCATAGGTACGGATTCATCCAAGTTGGAAGCTTTGTAACTCTATGAAATATTTAATGTTCACTCTTGGTATAGAAGGGGTCCATTCGAGCAATAAATATTTAGCTGTGTGGTTGCTTACTCATTTTCTCACTAACTTCTTTAGTACGCTTCAAAGCCAAGCATTTATTACACATAATAAATAAAAAAAAAAAACTAAAATATCTTCTTGCCTTGGCGAAGTAGCCAAGCGGATGTATTCATCAAACACTGCTTATTTGGCACTGTATCTAAATGGACACAAAGAAAAAACACGCAAACCTGGCATTTTATTCATAGGTACGGATTCATCCAAGTTGGAAGCTTTGTAACTCTATGAAATATTTAATGTTCACTCTATGAAATATGTTCAACTAAAAAAAATAAAAGCATATAATATAATTGAATATTTGTACTTAGTTCAAAATACTTACGAAACGTACCTAATTAATTTTCAGATGTAAACATTTTACTTATAGAGCGTCGTGACAATGTAAACTTGTGGTCAATCATTTTGGAGTAACAATTAAAAAAATTAATATGCCTATCGCTTACTTAGGATACTCTTAGAGATGTGGCTGCCTGGAAAATAATCAATTAATTTACCACAGAAGCAAACTATTTATTACCAAGGCTGTGAAAAATAATAATTACTATTCAAAATGATGAATCCAAATAGACACGACGTCAAGTAAAGGGTTTTATTAGAAGAAAATAAGTATTATTCACATAAATTACATTAATCATTCCACTAAAGAATGCTAGGTAGTTCGTTGCATTTATTTTGCTGTAGTAAAATACGGAAAATGCCCACAGTAAAAACTGCAGTTTTCAAATAAAGGGTACAAAATTGCAATCTTACATTTTATGTAGAACATAATTCTGAATGAATTCCTGAACTTATTTCCCGAGTATAGAAGTTTGTTTTAATCACCTTATCTCCAATGAAACAGTTCGCACGTCTTCAGCGAAAATATTGACTCAGACAAAAACTTTGGCAAAATGGAATCTTTCGGAATGAACAAAACTTTAATACGTGCCCCTAAATTGCTTAAAATGATACATTCGTATCGCTGGAGTCGAGCGCCGGAGCTTTTCCCGCTGAAATAAAGTAATATTATCGAACCCGGAGAGTTTGAAACTTTAGAAAAATAAGCTTTAAGTGATATTTTAATTACCTACCAACTTTGTTTTAATTAATATTATTTTTCGGCTCAAACTTTGCCTTCATTCAACCCTTTAAATATCTTTTGAGCGAAATTTGACAAACTCGAACTAGATTCGAAGTTGTTGATTATTTTTCAATGAACACACAAATTCAATAATTTTACCATGTGAAAAGCTTTTTTGTTTTGTTATTAAAAATACTAATATAATTAATAATAAAAAAAAAAAATACTAATATCACTTTCAAATCAACAAACCTGTTTTTTTTATAAGAGTATCTCATTCAGTATTAACTTTTTTATATTTTCAGATATGCACTTATCAAAATGTTTGCGAGCTTTATCTATTTTCAAGTAGAATATGTCACAATTAATGACTCTAACAATATAATAATTCATTACTGATTTTTTATTTTTAAATGGAAAAAACCACTAAGGGCTTACGACCGTCTTCTACTGTTATTTCGAAGGCTGGCTTGGTGTGATCACTTTACGTTAACAACGTCCGCCATTAGGTGGTAATGTTTAAGTCTCAGAAACTCCTAATCATGAGAATTCTGAACATGTTCAACATGTCGAAAAATCCCATATTTACTTACTTACTTAACGAGTCCGATCACCCATCCACTAGACCACTCCACTCCAATACTCGGCAGCCGCAACAGCATTGTCATTACCAATGATAAGGTCTTGAGTATCACACCTCACAGGCATATCTCGTATATGTATGCAACAAGTAGAAATTTAATAATAAATGAAATAATATAGAGATAAAAGTTAGAAATTATTGAGAACAAGCGAGCAACCAAATTAAAAGACTGTGACTGCTGTCATGTATTTGGCGCCAGGATATGAATATATCCATTTCTGTTAATCTCTCATCTTTATTGCCTATTGGCTTTGTTGGTGCACAACCTTCTTATTATGTCTAGATTCTTGTGACCATTTTTCAGGATTAGATCTTAACGAATATTTAACAACTAATGACTCTAACAATTCATTACTGATGTTCGATTTTTAAATGGAACAAACCACTACCGGCTGACGACCGTCTTCTACTGTTATTTCGAAGGCTGGCTTAGTATGATCACTTTACGTTAACGCACGTTACGCTATTTTCAAGTCCCTCTACTTACTGGCTACTACATGTCATTTTAAATAGTTTCATGCTTCTTTGAAGCAGTGATTAGTTTCTTAAGTACAATATCTCATAGTGTCTTCACTAAGGCTAAGAGAATCATTAGATCTGTAGGCTGCTGCCATGATGGAAATCATTTTCGAACTTTTCAAAATTATGAGTAGGCCCCTAATGCATCGTCATAATATGTTATAGTTAACTGGGAATAGGGCACTGCTTTAAACAACGGTGCATACTGAATTTGTCAGTGAAGAAGATTGTCTGTGTCTGTAGCGACGAAAAACATTGTCGTTGATAGATAACTCACCCCAGAATTCTAGTTCTTGGTATTCATTGTTGATGTTTGCTTGGCATAAACGCTGAAAAGGAGCAATCGTTTGAAGAAAGAATACTCCAATTTAGCTCTGGCTCAATGTTCCTTTGGTTTAAGCCCACCCTCAAAGGTATCTAGTAAGAATAAATGGTAAAAAGTTAAGCGTATAATTTATATTTTGAAACCATAATGAATGAATAAATAAAGAAAATACATTTTTATCATTCAAAAAAGTCAACTCCACTCAATACAGCATTTTCTTTGAAAAGCAATTCGCTATTCAAAATCTTTTGATTTCTCAGCTAAATCTACTAGTTTGTAGGTTGTTGGTAGGTATCCATTTAGTTTGAAGTGGTAGTAAGAGAAGACGAGATAGGTGGCAGGGAGAAGGGAGAAGAACCAGCAAGGAGCGACATGGTTCATTAATCAAAACTCGGAAGAAACAAATCCATTGACCTGATGTGAGAGATGTGGGTGTATCTGAGAGAGGAACAGGAAACGGAGGAATGGGAAAATAACAATCCAGAGGCGAGTCCATTGGGATCACACTTCATGCCAGGGCACTGGAATACTTTTCAATGGATTTTCATTCATCAGTCATGTTCAAATCGACTGTCTAGACGAATTTCTGGAGAATTGAAATTCTAGAGGAGACAATTCCAAAGTTTAGTGAACTAAGCCAACCACGCCTAAAATGAAGAACAAAATCACTTTTCTTAATTTGGGGCTGTTCCTTTGATTATCGAGCGCATACAGGCATTAAGAAATAGATGGAGAATGTATTTCGACCTTTGAAATAGAACAGCATGTAGGTCTGTGCCTATTACTGGAACGACAAAAAACCGTCATCAGTTAAGATACTTACATCTTCTGTGTGTTTTTCCATACATTTCGTTTTGCGATATTTATAAGCAAGTGATTTTGATGCAAAAATAATTTATTTTCAAAAGAATCTTATTCATCCAGATTTATTCTTTTTTACTATTATATTGTACTCTTCATATAAGTTATTTGATGCTATTCCATATCATAGATTGTATTATTATTATGACAACTTTGTAAGTTTGTATTGCTTACAAAGTGTTAATTTAGGTATATTACATTTAGGTATAGATTATCACATCGGCATCCCGGAGATGTGGATCGCCCTTTCATACTGTTCTATTACTTCGAATCAGATTTGAGAGAATTATTAGACACGGTGTGAGAGGTTCATTGAAACTGCGCAAGGTCGAATACAGTTGAGATATCTCTTTGATGTGTCCCATGGGACCAAAAATTGGAGTATTGATTGATTGATTCTACAGGACGAGTAGTCGTATTGTCGAAGACGCTTGTAATAAAACGACCTCTCTTTTTTATTAAAACCAGGTTTGCCACTCTTGTTATTATTTTGCGGTGTCGAAAAGAATTGTGCGTTCTTCCAGGAATGTGGAGATGATGCCGATGGATGAAATTCAAATATACCTACTCGTAAAAGGATTGTTGTAAAATTATATTTCGTTCTGAAGGTACCCCTGTGTGGCGAGAGATAGAGAAAACAAATTTTAAAGATTCATCTCGGGCAATAAGATTATGACCCATTTCGCTTTTGTAGTATTTCAATTTATGTTATATAATACAGAGTATGTACTAGGATACAGATACTCTATGTTGTATCATTGGGGTTAGAGTCGTGTAAAATCAATGGACGCCTCACGATAAGCAAATTTTCAAAACCCCCATCAAATCAAATACTCGTGCTTACTCTAATTTTATACGTAAATCTGGACGAAAATAAACATTCCTAATCTGAGATCAATATTTTTTAGTGTAGGTTTTTCTGCCAATATAGGCTGTGCTATATTTTATTTATCACATTTTTTTAATGAATCTGTGCTCGCTCAAAGTGAGCACAAATACAGTCTTGGATTCATTCACAGTAAGATGGTAAAAGTTTGTTGTGTGAAAGAGGAAGATGGTCGGCACTTGAGATGAATCCACTACCAGTAAGTACGTCGACGATAGTACAGCCAGGCTATCAACCACGTTGTTTTATGCTGTTTCTTGATGTTGGTCTGGGAAATTGAATATTCACTTTCTTTTTTAACATTGTGCCGTGTCCTTTTGGGGACAACAGCATTTGGGGATATAATAATAAGAAAAGTGTGGAAAAATCAAAATAGTTCTTAGGAGGAAAAATTATACAAAAATACTTATCTCTGTAGAGGTTTTATAACTGCCGGCTAGCATAGATCCATGTGAAAGAATAGAGTTCTTATGAGCAGAGACTTCTTAATAAAGGAAGGATTATTATCTCCCTTCAGATCTTCAGGGTGTCCAGAAGGAGGAGGAGGTACTAAACAACCGAGACAGGTTGTCGTGATATGTCCTTATGTCCATTAGATAAAATATTGCAATAGATAGTAAGGTATGTACAGTCACCAGGACTCTTCTAAGTTTTATATATACAGATTTGCGAAACATGGTTCGAATCGCTCCCTTCAATGGGTAATCAAATAGATGTTGGGTGTAGTGGTTAAGATGATGCAATCTATACTTATATGGGCATTATGTAGGTACTTAGTGGTAGGATGGAGAAATATGGATGATATCAAATCAAAAGCTAAGGTTATTTTACACACAATCAATCAATTTATTCTGGATTTTACGAGACAGGCATTACATTCAAATGGAACATTATTACTGTACAGAATGAAGTGTCAATAAAATTTATATGAAAATAATTGCTTACATGACATGAATTGGTCGATGCGATGAGAAGATTTCAGGTGATGTGTCAGCCTTCTTAACGGATGATAATAAGTATGTACGCACTGACTGGATCCGGACGAAGGGTTCCTCTAGATAGAAGAAGGTCCTTACACATGGTCATCGTGAGGTGGAGCCAGATGGATTCTGGGCCCTAGGCATCAGGTACGAGCGGAGATGAGACGATCATCGGGTTCTAACAGGGTTTAATATCACGGTCAGTGGAATAGGAAAACTACCACTTCGCTGTCCATGGAAGTAAACGGGCGTCGAAGCTGCTTGTATCACTATTGAAGATTTTTAGCTGGATTCGAAATGGAACTGGTCACTAGCACACTATAATGTCTAAGTATATTGCTAGATATTATCCTTAGAATCGTCTGAACAATGTTTACTGAACTTCACAAGCGCGGAAGAAAAGGGTTCAAGTCGGTGTAAAGCTTGAAGTTTAAATTTGCATTGTAACGGTCCACTCGAAAGAGCGGGAACCAGCGCGTCATAACAGATTTCAGCCATCACGTCACCACACCAAAGTGAGAACAAGGATTGATTGTTTAATTTTAAAACACCATTTCACAGTTCACTAATTAGTTCTTTCACCGTTCTTTTAGATTATTTCAAACAATTGATTCTAATTATAAAACTCGAGTATAACAGTTTAAGAGTATAGCCGGGACGCTAAGAGCGTGCGCCCGGCTATTGTCGACCGAGTCCAAGCGAAAAGTGATTTCATAGAATCAAATTGAATATAGACTCGAAGTCTATGGCGGGAGCAACTATACACGGGAGTAGTGGGAAATAGGCATATTCATAAAAAGGGACCGAGTATTAAAATGACCGGCAAATGGACATGATAACACCGGGGGCTTTCTTTTCGAGGAGCGGGTTCGTTTACTGAATGTTGCCGATAGATCAAGGATTACGGTGGAGAATGGGCTATAGGAATACATTTAAAATGTTACAAAAACTCGGGCGCATATACTATGAAAGGACCATGCTGAATATAGCTACATTTTTGATACTAAAATCGTCGGGTCCAAAAAGAGACACGACATTTCCCCCCTCCTAAAATTAAACTTAGCGAGAGCAAGTTCAACACAAAAACATCTCAGTAAGAAAGAAAAGGCAATCACGAAGGCATGAAGAGACACATCCCAGAAATCAACTATCGCATCTGAAAGAATACAAACATAAATGCATAACAACATAAGTATGGAATTCATATAAAGAGTTACAAAAAAAATTTTTTTTTTTTTTCAAGTCGTCATATTGACGGGCCAATTACTAGTACATTTCCCCTGCTGCGATATATAAACAAACCAAAGGTTATATACCAGTTACAGATGTTAGGGCCACATATGAATTACCACACTATTATCTCTCGAGTGTCAAGGGATACATAATAATTAATGGACACTCAAATTTGCATGTTATGAAAGTATAACCAAAAATTGTTTTACGTTAAACGTGAATTGAACAGTATTAGAGTTAACAATACAAGGGAATAAATGATTTTAATATTATGAAACAGTAAAGAACTTTGCAATTTAAACAAAAAGAAATGAGAAGAAGGTCTGATTCGAAATTAGTTGATCTCTTTAGGGAGACAACGATATTATTCGGCACAGATTTTTATGTAAAAGATAAATATTTGAAATACATAATACATAGGCATGAAAGAAATTTGTTTGAAGACATACATACACATACATACGCCACTGCGACCCGATCTGAATGAAATGTACTCGCTATAGCGGAATACGACAGTGGTCAAATCACACCACAGAGGCCATACAAACATGAATATAGTATAGAAATTATAATTAATAACATATCATACACAAATAGCATAATACAGTAATTTAAAAGGCTTGACGCGTGGAAGGTTTGGCTCATGCCTTGCTTCCGAAAATATGGTCAAGACAATTAATACAATAAAAATTGGTTTGGAGTCCTCTTATTTAGATTCACTTCAATGAATACATACAGTCAGTAGACAAAGAAATGTATAGAGGGTTTACCTCCGGTTGTATTCCTAATTTACAACCAACTGTTCGCGCAAGGCGCAATTAGATACAATGCGTCAATATTACAATTTTTTTTTTTTTTATATTTTAACACAAGGGGATAAGAGCTGAATTGAACTTGGCGGATAATAGAAAAGAAGTAATGACGCAATTCAATACAGTCATTATTTAGCAGTACATACATTGAGAATCATGTGAATTTAGGGATGCCAAAGAAAATTAATTATTGAGTATAGAAAATTAAGTACATTGATCGCTGGGACCTGACTCGAGTTCAGTGCAGACTGCTATAGCAGAAGACGACAATTTCGGGTCAGTTCACAGAGAAGACATAACAAAAATATTAGAACATTTTTTTTTTTTACAATATAAAATTATCATTAAACTATAAAGTACATAACATTAATTTATATGCTCGGCTCAAAGGAAGCACGGTTCACGTGATTTCCGATATTACAGCCAAGACAAATAAACAAAAAGGAAATTCAAGTTTGGAAGCCTCATATAGATACATTTAACATGAACATCCAGTATGATACATGTTGAGACGTATAGAGGTACATCCAGATTATATACATAGGTATAATCTCAGCAGAGCGCAAAGCGCAACAATTTAGTGCGCACTATTTAATATAAAAGGAAAGGGTACCAAAATTAATACATATAACAATTGACTCTAAAGTACAATAGTTCAGCGACAGATAACATAAAGTAATCGAAAATTCCTGAACAATTCTACACAAAATTTTTTGTATGGGGACATCTCAAGATTTGACAGTGGAGCAATCCTAGCATTAAACGGAGTTGCTTCAGCAGACATGAGAGATCTTATGTCCCGATTCTGTCCCAGCAGAATCGTAATCACGCATAACGTGTATGGTTCCGTTTGAATAGGTTAATATTCAAACAGTACCCAGGCTTCACTAGCCTACATGACAACTTGTCATCGACCAAGCACAACGCTGGTCCGTGGAAAAGCTTTCCACCGTACAACCTTGGTGATCAGCCAAGCCTTGTACAAACATAAATAAATATACAGCGGTACCCTTTTACAAATATACATAGAACATAAATTAAAATACATAACATGGACTTTAGGTGGTCCCATGTCAGAATACAACATACATAGAAGGCAAAGTATCACATGGACTCCTTACGGTCCCTATATACTTATATAGTTATATTGAACATAAAACAGAACACATATATAACTAAATGGCCAATTTATATTATTATTCTAATCTCAATAATATCTTACTTATGTCTTTACAATAATTACCAAACATATTTACATAATCATATGTTTCTTAGTTACCATTATTTATACATATACTTATAAGTATTTTTTGTTTTTAATTATATTTTTTTTGTTTGTTTTTTCATAGAATTAACTGGCAGTAAAACAATATCCAGTACTTAGTTACAATTTAAAACATAAAAGACTAGCTCAATTTTATCTCAGACCAATAATTTAAATGTGGGTCATTCTCACGCAAGTACATAACATGGAATGTCTAAAATTCCTACAAATATGACAATACATAACAATGGAGCAAGTGTATATAAATATACCACCAGTACATGCAGACAACAGTAAGTCATAAACAGAAATTCTCAACATTTTCTGAAAAGGCAATACGCATACTTTTTAAAAAACTTACGTGAGTTATTTTATCTAATCTATTATCTTTTTGACTATACAGTTCTTTAAGCAAAATGGTCTGGTTAGTTTTCAAAATCAGTTGCATCTCAAAGGGAACAAAATTAGGTGCCACCCAAATTCTACATTAATTATATTTAAAAGGTTCTTATTTCTATACTCGTTGGTCATGTCTAGAATTTGGGAAGAAAACATCGACCAAGAAAACTTATTGGTACAATTTAACAACTATAATCTTAAGTAAAGTAAATTATTCTACATTTACTGTCATATGGTTTATATAATGGATAAGAGAACGTGGGTAACCATCACTCAGTTTGTCAAAACAACAAGATTGACAAATCAAAACAAACAATTTAAATCGAAATTGAAAATCGTACGACCTACATTCTTACATACATACATATTCTTTATTTTAAACATACATAGAGCGCTCAACTTACATACATCAACTTTTATCACAAGATTTTACAAACATAAAGTTCCTAACATCATAATAAGTCGACGATAGACAAAACAATATATACTCGAACTAATCTATAAAGACGGATGGTGAAACACTGATTCTCTCGTCCCTTACACATCAATTTAATTCGTAATTTATAAAAAAACTATTATATCTAACTATAATATAAGGTTGGCAGTGATGCTATCACATAGACACTCTCAGTTTTTCAAAATTATGTACACCGATAGACGTTTCATTAGGTGACGAGAGCTCTATACAGTATTATTATTAGCAAATTATCAATCGTATAACTGAGAAATGAAAATGAAATCAATCTAAGAGAAAGAATTGAATAAACGAAAAATTCGGCACACGAAACTACTTGCAGCTGCATAGCTTCTAAGTATGTAGGTATGTAGTGACCTCGCCTCGCGAACAATACAAACATATCCATACTCTATAGTAGACCGGATACCAAGTAGGCATACATAACATTTCAACGTCGCGCGCGCAGTTCCCTCAATTTTTACGTGGGTAGATCTCAGCCAACGTTCTCTGTGCAGGTTTATTCTTGTACAAGGGGCAAAATATAGCTAACCGACGCGTCACACACACACTCACAAATATATACCTGTATCGGAGAAATAATCATGACGCGAAGCATAGGTAGGTACATATCTCGGTTTCCTGTGCAAGTCTCAAGGTGAACAATGACCGTTGCCGGTTATTTCACAATACACACACACTCACATACAAAACATCCGCTCTCCCAGTCAAGTTCAAACATGCAGCTTCTAGAAATTTGGCTACACGTGCAACAGAATACTAGCGGAACGCTGTGAACGATCTCGCTAATGCAAAAGAGAAAAATTTTGTTACAATTATTTTTTCAATATTGGTTCTAAATAATTATACAATTTTATTTACTATGTTCCACCATATTACTTACAATGATTTACAATTTTAAATCACCAAATCTCCAACCACCTTATACCTCAGATCTCATCATATACCATTTCACCATTTGAAGAATAATAGAATTTATTTACCTATCTATTGCAATGGATGTGGACAATACTGGACAAAAGTGGGCAAGGAATTTCAAACGGAATCTTTTAATTGAAAGGGTGCCATAAATGCTATGGCATCCGTGAAACAATATCGAGCTCCACAGCTTGGCTGCGACAAAAAAAACGAGCTCCACGTTGGCTCGCCATAAATCGAGTCCCACAGCTTGGGCGCCATAAATGCCGTGTCCTTTTTGGGGACAACAGCATTTGGTTAATAAAAAAAAGAAAAAGGAGAAGAGAGGGGAAAATCAGAATAGTCCTTGGGAGGAAAAATTATACAAAAATACTTATCTCTGTAGAGGTTTTATAACTGCCGGCTAGCATAGATCCATGTGAAAGAATAGAGTTCTTATGAGCAGAGACTTCTTAATAAAGGAAGGATTATTATCTCCCTTCAGATCTTCAGGGTGTCCAGAAGGAGGAGGAGGTACTAAACAACCGAGACAGGTTGTCGTGATATGTCCTTATGTCCATTAGATAAAATATTGCAATAGATAGTAAGGTATGTACAGTCACCAGGACTCTTCTAAGTTTTATATATACAGATTTGCGAAACATGGTTCGAATCGCTCCCTTCAATGGGTAATCAAATAGATGTTGGGTGTAGTGGTTAAGATGATGCAATCTATACTTATATGGGCATTATGTAGGTACTTAGTGGTAGGATGGAGAAATATGGATGATATCAAATCAAAAGCTAAGGTTATTTTACACACAATCAATCAATTTATTCTGGATTTTACGAGACAGGCATTACATTCAAATGGAACATTATTACTGTACAGAATGAAGTGTCAATAAAATTTATATGAAAATAATTGCTTACATGACATGAATTGGTCGATGCGATGAGAAGATTTCAGGTGATGTGTCAGCCTTCTTAACGGATGATAATAAGTATGTACGCACTGACTGGATCCGGACGAAGGGTTCCTCTAGATAGAAGAAGGTCCTTACACATGGTCATCGTGAGGTGGAGCCAGATGGATTCTGGGCCCTAGGCATCAGGTACGAGCGGAGATGAGACGATCATCGGGTTCTAACAGGGTTTAATATCACGGTCAGTGGAATAGGAAAACTACCACTTCGCTGTCCATGGAAGTAAACGGGCGTCGAAGCTGCTTGTATCACTATTGAAGATTTTTAGCTGGATTCGAAATGGAACTGGTCACTAGCACACTATAATGTCTAAGTATATTGCTAGATATTATCCTTAGAATCGTCTGAACAATGTTTACTGAACTTCACAAGCGCGGAAGAAAAGGGTTCAAGTCGGTGTAAAGCTTGAAGTTTAAATTTGCATTGTAACGGTCCACTCGAAAGAGCGGGAACCAGCGCGTCATAACAGATTTCAGCCATCACGTCACCACACCAAAGTGAGAACAAGGATTGATTGTTTAATTTTAAAACACCATTTCACAGTTCACTAATTAGTTCTTTCACCGTTCTTTTAGATTATTTCAAACAATTGATTCTAATTATAAAACTCGAGTATAACAGTTTAAGAGTATAGCCGGGACGCTAAGAGCGTGCGCCCGGCTATTGTCGACCGAGTCCAAGCGAAAAGTGATTTCATAGAATCAAATTGAATATAGACTCGAAGTCTATGGCGGGAGCAACTATACACGGGAGTAGTGGGAAATAGGCATATTCATAAAAAGGGACCGAGTATTAAAATGACCGGCAAATGGACATGATAACACCGGGGGCTTTCTTTTCGAGGAGCGGGTTCGTTTACTGAATGTTGCCGATAGATCAAGGATTACGGTGGAGAATGGGCTATAGGAATACATTTAAAATGTTACAAAAACTCGGGCGCATATACTATGAAAGGACCATGCTGAATATAGCTACATTTTTGATACTAAAATCGTCGGGTCCAAAAAGAGACACGACAATTGGCCTCTTTCAATCTTCTTCTTTAACTTACCGGCATATCCTCCGGCTCAACACCCAAGTCAAGAAACGGTGACGAATCTTTTTTGTCCATCTATCACAATCTGGGTCATTTACTTCCACTCAGATAGCCCTCAAGGATTCTTTTAGGTGGCCTTAATGGCGTCATTTTTCTGCTATTTCCCGCCCACTATAGACTTTCAAAAACTGCTCAAATAATCATTTTGAAGTTTTTTCAAGGTCCTTAATTATCAATTACAGTTTAATTTAGTTTTTTGTTTTGAGGAAGTGGAAAATTCTCATAAACGTTACATATGTGTCAAACTCTTTAGTATGATAAGCGAATTAGCGATTTACATATCAGGATGCAGATCTCACATATCAATTTGAATGATAATGTTATAAAATTTTAATGTACCTACTTACTGAGTAGATTAATAAACACGCTATCAAATAGACGCTTATCGTTTTTTTATACTTAGGTATACAGTATACATGTTACTATGAAGTTGTGGATTTGCATAAAAAAGATATGGAAAGAATTACGAAAAATACTTAAAAATAACATACCTAATTAGGTTTTCAAATCTGCAAATCTCATGTAAAAATCTTTCTTTAGTACAAGTACTTAGTGTACTTTCATCGAAGTCTACCTATTAGGTAGTTTTTTCATCTGATTTTAATATAAGCGTTTATGTCGCTTGTGGTGAATGCCTTGATCACACGTAAGTAAACGGGCGAGACAGTATTCTCGCCAAGACAGTGATGTAAGCGAGTAGCTTATCACACATGTTTTGAAATTAGCATACTTATACCCCAATTCCCTATCAGATCCGCTAAAATTTAGCATCAACTAAAATTTTGAATTTCGCGGGCAATTCCATGTAATTTCAACCAATCCGAGCGATTAACCTTAAGAAATCGATCGAAGTGAATATAGCTGCAAGTCATTTAAAACAAATCATTTCCCTATGTCAAAATTATCATCATGGCCGCCAAATTTCCTTTTTCTCAAACAAATTCATCTTGACAAGAGATATAGGACTATTAACGTATTTTTTCTGATTAAAACAAGAGCAAAATGATAATAATTATATTTACTGAAAATAATAACTTATTTTGTTTTGATTGTTTTTTTTTTAATTATTTTATTTATTTATTCATTCTCGTCCGTAGGCCTTTTCAGGCACTTGGAGTCGTCATGGTTTTACAATTTTACAAGTTGTATAAAAGGTATCTCCAATCTGCTATTTTATTTTGTGAAATTAATGAGAACTTACTCGTAGGTATTACAAGCCTGCAGATATCCAGCTATGATGGACGCAATAACCACAAATAGCTTTTTGATGAGAATGATAGATCAGTGTTTTTGTGTTAGTCTAAGTCTTAATATGCAGTCCAAATAAGTTTAAGTAGTTTAAAATTATTTTCGCGTTATAATCTTTCAGATGACACCGGTGTAGGGTATGTAAGTCGGATAGTGTCAAAGTTAGACATAGGTAGAAATATTTTTTTGTGTAATATAATGTATGTGAATAGTGGTTTCAAAACCATCTTCGCTTCATTCCTTTTGTAATGAAATCGGTTAGGTTAGATGGTATCCGAGTCTATGCCAAACAAAGATTTTTTTTGTGTTTTATAAATAACTAGCTTTCCCGATAGACATTGTCCTGTGGTTCTAACCCAAGAAGGCCAGCTCATATGTACATAATGTGCACTGCGCCCCCATAAAAAAATAGATAATTAATTTGATTGAGTTAAGCTAATAAAATATTAACATTAAAATATTACCAAAACATCCATCTTTCATTCATATTCAAAACTCAGGCGGGAACAACGCGAGAATATAATATGCATGCGCACACACCCTACCTCTATGTGCTCGATTTTGACTGAAAATTAGTGTAAGTGGGACGGGCTAGTTCAAGAGCGGCAATTACGTTTGCAAGAATGAGAGGGAAGTACCATCATAATTTTGTTGTCGCAGGAAATCGGTTCCATACAAACTTTAATATTATATTTTATACTATTCATTATTCAAATTTTTATTAGTTATTCTGTTATCCGGAGCGGAGGAAAATCCAATAAATCAAACATCAGAAGAATCTGTTGAGCCGATCTCGAGTTATAAGTGTTCGCACTAACCCAACTTTCATTTATATTAGAGATAGGTAATTATAGATATTATTATGATTCAAACCAGACAAGGCCAGACAAGCAAAAAGATCTTCGACAGAATCAACTCACAAAACGTGATGACCACGACATTTTATGAGTGATATACCTAAATCAAATTTCAATTCTCTTACCATAATAATATACTCCATTTTGGATGTGTTTTTAGTTATGACATACAGATCGCAAAAAGTGAGATGACCTGTCTAGATAAAAAATAATATTAGGTACTGCGAAATTTCATGGGTGATAAAAATAAGGTGAGTTAAATCAATTGTTTTATGATCACCTTGACCTGTTCATAAATCATCTAGTGGCCTTTATTTATCCAGAAATCATCCAATAGCCAATCTAAATGGGTACATCTAGAAATCATCTAATCCAGTTCTGTTCTACTTTCTATTGCACGATGACCGAGATACTGCACGATGACTTTTGCTTACAGACTGCCCAGTATATATTTTGCAGGAAAAAAGTTGTGAGGTTGAATTAAAAGCAATAAGCTGTCAAATTTAATATATATGTATGTAAGATACTTTGGAACGTACGATGTCATGTATAATATACGAGTTCTATAGTTAAGTGTACGTTTTAATATAATATTTTATGTTAAATATTACAGCTTACTGGACCCATTTGGTGACGTGCTCTCTTATCTTTTGTCGAGCCGCTTTCAATTCTGGTCTGTCAGCAGGATAAGCTGGCCGCATATCAGCACATTCGAACTCCCCTTCTATCACGATAGCTGGAGAGGATGGGTTGAGGTCTTCGGTGATTCCCACTGACTTTCCGAAGGTCCGAGATCCGTGGACGGAAACAAGGTTTGTGACATTTGGTCTCAGACCTCCATATTTTTTATTCACTCTCTCAATACTTTGTATCATGTTTTCCCCAAAGAGGCTGTAAAATATGTAAGCAAAAAAGTAATGTAGATTCCATTTTTCTTCGTTTTATTTGATGTAGGTACACAAAAGGACAGAGGTGCATCAAACACTCTGCGAAAAGTGGCAAAATATGTAGCCACATAAAATTAATTAATTTTCGAACAGGTAATAATTACCTGTTCAAAAATGGGATTTCAAAAAATTTCCACCAACAACATCAATGATTAATTAATTTTCCCCCATTTCAATTATTATGTAGGCACATACAAACTACATACATTTCTTTAACCCAACATAATAATGTGTATGTGAATAGAGAGGCAACAAGAGCTTTCCACCGCGTTCGTTCTTGCACTGATTCGAATATTTACTAAAGATTAATCCTTTTTTTGCATAACAATAAGTATACATGCATTTTAATAATGTTAATTGCTAGGTTTCATCCTGAGATCAACAAAAGAGTTTAAAAGTCATGATTCAACTCTCATTCTTTATTGCAGCTTAGTGCGAAGCAAACTGGAATATTGTTCAACCATATGGAACCCATACTTTAAGAAATACATTGATCAGGTTGAAGGTATTCAAAACAGATTCATTAAATTTATGAAAGGGAGATATAGGGTAGACTTGACTAATTTAACTGCACTATCAAATCGTCGAATGCTTCTTGATATGACTACTCTGAGAAAAATCTGTACCTCGGAGTTTGACACGCCATAATTACTTGAGCGTGTCCTATTTCGGGTGCCATCACAAACTCGTTCATGCAATCTATTCTACATGGACAATAGAGTGGAACAAAAAAATTTTTAGTCGAATTTCGTTTTGGAATACAACTGTGCTATGTTGCCTATTGGCATCAATAATCTACATAAAAAATATAAAAATTCTCATCCCCGCTTTGACTTCGAATATTTACAAAAACGGTAATTTTGGGGCTGTTTTCGCGGTCTACGAAATATTACAGAATTTACTTAAATATGTTTATTTTATTCAAAAACTAATTCAAACATGGTTGAATAGCTGTTGCTATCACTATTTCATCAATTTAATAGTCTTTGACGCTGTGAGAGAGGAGAAAACTTTCGTAAACCAATCTCGTCCAAACTAAAACAGGGCAAATTCTTCTATTGAAAAACACATAACATGTGTAGAAAATTCTGGCCCGGTAGGAATTGAACCAGAAACTTTTGTCATGAATAACAATTATTAATAGTTGAGTTAACAATGTAATTACAGTGAATAAGTGAAACGTAATAATTATCATTTGAAAATAAATCTGAAAATATACAAACCTTGAATCAAATATTTTGGGACAAACATGCTCCGTGTAGAATGAAAGAGGAATAGAGTCTGCGTACAGCATGTTTGGAGAATCAGAAACCTCTAATAAACCAATTTCTTTGCACGTACTATAAATACCAGGACGTACTGAAAACGAAAAATAAATTTAGTTAAACAATTAACTACGAGAAAGATTTGAGACCAAACAGTACAATCTTGTCTTATATAATATAAAAATGGAGAGCTATTTCCCGATGTCATCGCATCACGCTTTTAAACGGCTTGACCGATTTCGCAAATTCTTTTTTTGTCGTGTAGGCTTTTATCAGGAGAATGTCCTTTATGAAGAAAAAAATTAAGAAAAATACATGGAAAATTAGAAAATTAAAGAAAACTCTACGTAGACAACCTTATTCCACATTTCTTTGCTCTCCAGCATGGAATCAACAAGGTGATCTGGCTGCACTTCCCTTCCAATATGTGACCATGTAGCGTCTCTAGGAATACCCTGTGTAGCATGATTTCAATAATCATGGGGGCTAAAGAGGCAGATGAAAGAGACAGAAAGAGACTTCAACCACAGCCGTAGACCAGACAACACCGCGACGAAGCAATGCTTCAATGCGGTTCCGTCGTAGTGTGTAGATCCAGAGGAGGGGTTTTTAGTCGGTAGGTCTGCCCATGGGCAGGAGTCCGATTCAACGTCCATGAGGATTTTCCCCTCCTCACAAGAAAAAAAAAGACAACCTTATTAGTACTTTTACCTTATAATTTTTTTATTCCAATTTTGAAATTTTGTCAAAAGTTGTCAATTGGTGCGATTGGCAGAATGCGGATGGAATAAACCTGGTTAAATTCGAGTTCAATATTCATATTTACTATTTAGGAACACAGGACAACATCTGTCGGGAAAGCTAGTATTATTTAAAATATGTGAGTTTTAGTACTTTTAAAATAACTGATTCATAATATTATAACCACAAAACTTTTGATTTTTACACGATGAGTAATTATGTACGTTGTATTACCTTGGTATTACCCAGCAATATTTTATTGAATTTAAGGCGAAACGAAGTTCGATAGGTCACAGCTAGTGAGTTATAAAAAGGCTATCGATTGCTTTTACAATGAGATGTTCGGTTGACCACATTTACAACAATTTTATTTTGTAATTTAGCTCACCTATGTCCCATTCTCCTCCTTCTTGAAACAAATCAAGTAACTCCTGAAACTCTCTGACTTCTTCACACTGTCCTCCCGACAAGAATTTTATCATTTGACTAAATTTCTGAATCGGGGTTCCGGAGAATATATCCAAAAGTGGACAAATATTATATGTCAACGCTCTAAAAATAAATGTCATATCCGACATAAACAATGAAACCTCTTCTGGTTCAAAACTCAAGGGCTTGCATAAGCTAAAAAAAAGTTGAAATAATATTAAAACCCACATTCTCAATATATTAATTATAATATATTCTGCTATCAGGAAAAATGTTAGGTAAGTTAATAAGTAAAAAATGTATGAAGTATTTTCTATAAAGGTGTGAGTATTTATAGCCGTCGGAACTTTTTTGCCCGAGGTATTTTTTTATCTCTCGATCGAGTTCTTTACCACTAGGCTTCCGAGGGCGGTCGAAAAGATGACCCTGTTTTAATATGTTTTTCCATTTGTGTACACATGATTGTTGTAGGTACGTACTGAAAGATTTCCTGGAAAATCTGTGATTCGTTTTGAGCAACAAGCTGCATGGCTTCTTTGAAACTTTCAGATATAATTGAACGACAGTTTTCTCCTCCGATTTCGGCTATTGCATCACCCAAATCAGTCACATATTCTAAAAATCAAAAATTAATTTTATCAGGCCAGGCTAAAGAGGTCGACTTGGTACTCGATCAAAATGGGTGATTCTCATACCATAAATGCGACCTGTAAAAAATACGTCTATCGAGTGAGAAATTCTATCGGAGGGTCTGTACACATCTGAACACGCGCGGTAACGTAACCAATGTAATGTAGCATGCAACGTAGTACGCGATTTTTGACGATCCATCGCGAACCATAGTGTACTATGGAAATTTCATATGTGTACAGGCCAATACTTACGAATATTTAGGGGTGTTTCTAGCTACGATACGCTTATATATCCAGTGATTTGTAAATTATTATTATTTTGTTTAAATTTGAATAGATAGAAGTTTTCTCATATTCCCTATTTGATAATATTCACATCGTTTTATTTTGTCACTTTGTATGTAGGGGACGTTTGAAGTGTTAAATTTACAAAAATAAAACTAGGTATGAATAGTTAGGTAATGATGAAGTGATGCGTGATTTTTTTTTATACTCACCACGAAAATCAGCTTTTACATTGACCAAGGCGCTAGAGGCCACGGCTCCGTCTATTTCGTCAGGATATTCAACTCTTATCCACGTCGCCAATTGACTGTAGAGCATGTCACAACCAAAGGCAACAACTTTGCTGTTAGCAAACTTCTCCTCTTTTTTCAAAGTTCTTATGAGATGAATAATGTCCTCGAGTCTTTGTTCAAACGAAACAAATTGAAGTATATCCATTGATGTATTGCTATGAATAAAAAATACCTTTTTAAATGAGAAGTTATTGTTTTAAAGGGTTTATTTTCATACACCAGAGGGAGCCCATTGTCACGAATTTCCCGCCATATATTTGCAAAATTAACCCCACTATTAAACTCACAGCCCTACTGCTATTCCTTTATCTTGAGAAAACATCTATCCTATTCAATTGGCAATACCTTGTTACTGAAGTATCTCACTGAGCATACTATGGATCAGATAATAATCTGAATACCCATAAAGTAGTCAGTTTTGTAGTGAAAACTTTTTCAGTTGAGTAATGCGTTTTTATAAGCATGTAAATAAACAAATAAACACTTTATTGGATAAAGAAAAATATTACCCAATTGTCGGGCTTATTCAATCTGTCAATCCTGTCTTATTCGAAAGAATTCTAGACCAGTTATACTATAGAGATTTCGAGAGAAAAACACCAAAACGTTTAGTAAGGTTTTCTCAGGACCATTTGTTCAGAAATTTATAAACTAAGATTAAAACATAAAAAAATCTTACAAAGAATGTGTGTGAACGTCGAAACGTATTTGTGGTATGATGATACAGGCTCCTAAATCTCTTGCCATGTCATACAAGGGGGTATATTTTATACTATCATGTGTGAATGTATCTGAGATCGAAAGAAATATTGGTCCATTTGCCTTACAAAAGGATTCCTCGACGTAATAATGCTGAAAGAAAAAATGGTCCATAATATTTAAAATAGTGAGTTTTTTTAATGCAAGTTTTTTCAATCACTACAAGAAAACGTATTTTAAACAGAACAATCCTAACAGAAGGGAATATTTTTTATTGCAGTCAATTTGAATACTTGCACAATTCTTTATTCCTAATTATAAGCAAGAATATCGTCAAATTGCCAAGCATAATATTTCTAAAATACCTATTATTTTATTTTTGATAAAATCGAATAATGCGTTCAAAACTTTTTTATTAATATTTTTCGTCGTTTATTTTGTAACATGCACAGCAGAATTTTTACTGGAGGGTATACCTATAGAATTGTGGATATTGGCATAGATCACTCTCTCGAGAGTGAATTGCCACATCGTAAAGAAGAAGAAGAAGAATAATATAAAACAACATAAAATGCTATATTTTTTTCTAGGTGGGTTTCTAGACCTTATAAAATATGATTGCCTAGGTTATTCTTTTCAATGGCTTCATACACCATTTGAAGTGTTGGTTGGGAACGGGATCCCTAATTTTTGCTGTTGGGATATTACGAGTTTAATTAGAGCTTATTGCCCGCCAAAAAGTGCCTATTAGCGTGCAAAAAGTGCTCTAATGTTAAACGATCGAATCGTTCGATCATTCTGTATGGGGATTCTATCGATGATCGTTTCGATATTCGTCTATCGAAAACTTATACTAGGGGTAGATACCGATGGTTCCTGCTGAGCGTCAATGACCTTTTTCCATACCGTGTCCGAAAACCCCTTAGTCTAAGATTGAGTAAGAAAAGCATATCGTAGTGTACTACGTAGTGTAGTGTCTTATATATAAGATAGGATAGGACATAATAGATAGGATAATGATAATATAATAGATAGGATAGGACAGATAGGACATAATATAATATAGGATAGGATAGGACTATAACAACACCTTACCTTTGTTGTTTTCGTTTAGAATTTCCCTCACACAAGCTATATAGCCGTGTTGACTAATTCAATACCAATAATAGAAAATAATATATAGCAAATTTACTTAATTCAGAAAAAATAACAACTAATGACTCTAAAAATTCATTACTAGTGTTCGATTTTTAAATGGAACAAACCACTACGGGCTTACGACCGTCTTCTACTGTTATTTCGAAGGCTGGCTTAGTGTGATCACTTTACGTTAACAACGTTCGCCATTAGGTGGTAATGTTTGTCTCCGAAACTCCTAATCATGAGAAGTCCAATTTTACCAACCAAGAAAAATGAATTTAAATTAAAACACCCTTGCAATACCTACATATCACTAAATTATTTCGATATTGTTTGCCTACATATTTTTAAACGTATGTAGCGGTCATTAAGTTTAAACTCATTAAAATGGAGATATATATCACAGCGTTTACGTAAAAACATTCAGTGAACCACCAAGAGAAATATTATTTATTATCATCCTATAAAATTATCGTGAACAAGCATTTGTTTAATAATTTGAATAAATACAAAATATAAATATAAGAAACAAAAAACAAACACAACATGTATAAAATATAAATAAAAAAAAATATAATATATTTACCAATAGAAGAGTTCTAGGATCCGATGGATTGAAGTGATCCAACTTTTGTTCTATTGTATGAAAAGAAATATTTTTTGAATCGATATTCACGATTGGCTTATGAAGAGCTTTGATGTCCTTGTTAGTCAAAATATCGAACAAAGTAAAAGGATGACACAGGGCCAAAACTCCTAAGCATATAAGTATAAATATTTGTTTCAACATTTTGATGAAAGTTTAGTTGAATTTCAAACAGAAAATAATTTTTGTTGTGTATTGTGCGTTGACTTATATACCTATGTAGGTACCTGGTTGCGTTAGGTAAACGTTTAGATAAAAAAATCTTATCTATAAGATTTAATTATACCTTAAAAAATAATGTTAATCTCTGTTTTCGCTCTTTTTTTAATACCTAATGATCTCTATTTTCATACTGTTATCAGTTCGCAATTGTCCCTAAGTAGATTAAATTCAACAACAGTGTGATGAGCAGGAAAGGATCTTATAGTGATAAATGCTATCTGAATGCATTTAATTTTTTTTTATCTATCACGCAGTTTCCCGCATAAGGGGTTTATCAACAACACTACTACCGAGTCCAACTTTCTAGCGTCCACCAGAGGTCTCTAGGGACTCCGCAAACCCAATGCGACGCTTATTGTAATGTCATCATAGAGAATAGGAGAATGGTGAGCTTCCAGCGAGGGAGAGCCCTTAACAGAAAAAAAAAACACTCCAGAGGAGAGGAAGCCACTCTGAATAATTCTTTTCCGGGAAAATCACTATGGAGACAACGCCAGGGCGACTTGACACGACACAGAAAGAAGAAGAAGATCCTTTATGTCGTTCTTTCCCAATGATGAGAGAATGAAAGAAATACCCATCAATCCCCTTTTGCATCTCCTGCGTAAGGATCTCATTTAATCATAATATCCAAATCGGTAAGAATAATAATTATATTATTATCTAATAACAAAACTCGTATAATTTCTGGCGCCAAATACATGACGGCAGTCGCAGTTTTTAAATTTGGTTGCTCCTGTTGTTCTCAATAATTTCAACGGCTGTCTTCCTACACTTCTTCGGCCAGTCTCTGGTCTCCAGTCCGTCACTCTTCTACTGCACCTTCCGTCGTCCCTGCGGGATACATGACCAGGCCACCTCCGTTTGAGCTTGGAAATTTTATCTCCCACATCTGTGACTCGAGTGCGCCTTCGGATTTCGGTATTCCTGATGCGATCACGTATTGAGATACCCAGAACTGATCTTTCCATAGCACGCTGTGCGACTTTCATCTTATGCATAGTATTCTTTGTAAGAGCCCATGTTTCGCATCCATACGTCAATGTGGGGAGAACGCATTGCTCAAAGACTTTGGTATTCATGTTTTGAGGCATCGCTGATTTGAACACGTTGCTTAGCCGGCCGAAAGCCGCCCAGCCTAACTGTATGCGTCTTTCTGTCTCCTTCTGCTGGCCTAGTCTTCCAAATGATACCAATTTACCCAGGTACCTCCACATATTCTTCCACTTCCTCTATATTGACATTATTTAGGGTTATTGGTAAAATAAATATTTGATACAAAAAACTAATTTGTTTAAAATGATAAAAATATAATGTAATCATTATTTATCAGTTGTGATATGGATAAAGGGATTTTACTCTCACCTGCCAACTGCTAAAAATACGGATTTGTGTATTATCGATAAATCTTCAATGCGTTATTTTGACAGTTATTAGCAACAGTGATAAGTAACAGTATTTATCACTCTAAGACAGGAAGTAAAACTGAAATAATACCTGGAGATGCACAATTTGAATTAATTAATAATATTATTATTATATCTTCAAAGTAGACTGTAATATTAGAGGATTTTAAGTGTAAGAGCGGTGCAAGAATGATGCTGCCAGAGATCCATAGAAAAATAAGGTTTGACTAACCAAACCATTATCCATAATTATTGTGCTTGGGAAAACGTTTCAAAGAAAAGATGTGATGAAAACTTATCAAGCGTAGGCTTCAGTTGAGTCTCTACAAAACCTGAGATTATGATTAAATCTATAATAATAAAGGAAAGTGCCTGACTGACTGATTGACTGACTGATTGATTGACTGACTGACATACTCACTCATCAACGCACAGCCCAAACGGCTAATGACAATATAAGTTCTTTCCTGATTTAGACATT
This sequence comes from Mystacides longicornis, assembly GCA_963576905.1. NCBI lineage: Eukaryota > Metazoa > Arthropoda > Insecta > Trichoptera > Leptoceridae > Mystacides > Mystacides longicornis. Next base: position 10,110,792 of record OY756421.1, on the reverse strand, counting down.
TGGCGAATGGTTACGGTGACCTCTCTTCCCCGAACGTTTGAGACTTATTTGTATCTTTATACCAGCCGTCCGCTCTTTATGGTAGAATTCGTCCGAAGGCTCGGGCGCCTATCGGTTTGGCTAACAACGATCATTTTCAGGACGCTTTGTATTTTTCTTCTCTTCTCTTTTCTAGCCGCTGCGAATAAAGAGCCTCCCTGTTAGGCCCTGATCGTACGATCGTGCGATTGCGATGATCGCATGAACAAATTTGTAATCGCACGATGAAAAGTTGTGTGTCCTAACCGCCATCGCATGATCGCACGTCCACTTTCCTTGACAAAGAAAACAAATAAATATTATGAATGTTAGTAAGTAAGAACTTGTAACAGACGTTTTTCTGTGTGGACTATAATTCAAATTAGGCGCGCGCCCGACGCAAAGAAGTTAGTTCACACTGTCGGCGTTTGGGGGCGTTAGTAGTGTCGCGAGTCGAGACGGCGAACACAATGTAGGTACATCTGAAATAGCTAATGGCCGTCATAGCCGGATTATAAAATGTTCGGCGGTTCTGTTGAGGAACCTTTCGAGGTTAAATCTGTGAAGGGAGAGGTTTCCCTCTCCGTGTGTTTTCTGATATTGAGCAGAACGATGTAATTGTGTGCTAAGTGTGTGTCGGAGTTTAAGTTTAAAGTGATTCTAATCGTTACCCGCCGTAAACAGAAGGTGAGAAATTTCTGTCTAATTTAGTAAATCAATCGATTGTAATGTTCATGTGGGTATTTCGCATAGATTCTAATTTGCAACGCTTTCTGAATCTTTTCAGAAGGGCGGGTTCTAATCTGCGGGTCCAAAAAAAAAACTAATTCTTTCCGGGAGACACTGCCGTGACCTTGAGGGTCAGCCATACGGGTTTTATGCAAAGCGTTGAGACATCAGTACTGCATTCTTTCGTTCGAGTTTATTATACTGAGGAGTTCATATTGCCGAGAGGGAGTCGACGGAAGAAGTAATTGTGAGAAACAAGCCACTTGAGGGAGGCTGCATAGTATCGAGTCAGTCATTCGTGGAAGCATTCGTCGAACTACTTTGAACGAGTTAAGTAATAAACATCCATTTAATTTTGTCGTGTGTGTTCGGCGAATTCCATCTCCTTTTCATTCGTCCATGGGAAAATATCTGGTTGACCTTGAACTTACAGCGCCCACGTACCTGTAGCCGTATTGTTTTCTACTTCATTGAAAATTTATGTACATCCTAAGAATATCTGATAATATAGATGATTTAAGTTGAACTTTGATTTAATAATTGATTGAGACAACCAGTATTTAGGATTGTCTGCTATTGGGTTTCTATTGAGAATTATGAACGTATAGATTAATAATTCGGAAGCTGTACCAATCTCGCCTTTTGTGATGTTATGATTTGTTGAATGAAAACGTAAAGTGAAAATATGATTTATTGAATTTAAATTTATTGGAGTATAATATGCTTTATCCAATGCTTATATTGAAATTTGAATTTATTCTAGTCGTTAAGAGACGACGATTTGATATGTAATTTGTCTAAGCAAATGATTTTTCGTTTCAATAAAAGATTCATCTGTATTAATTTTATACTTTCTTTTATTTAGTATTTTGTAGAAGTTTCCCCGCTTGATGAGAGGAGATTTTCTTAAAGAACTCACTACCTGAGAATATTGAGTAAAGCTGGGCTGGAGTTAAATTTCTTTTGTGTTGGATTAGACCAACAATAATTATACCTTTCAAAGGGAGTGGCCACAGGGGTTTGTTTGTCTGATAGTCGAAGACTTCTGGCAGACTCTCCCCGGTGTGTGGGTTCTGCTTGGCTTATCCAAGCTCAGCAGAATCCTTCACATAATTGGCGCCCAAAGTGGCTGGCCTTTTGAAAGGGCGGAAAAAGGGCTTTTGAAGTTTCCTCTTATCAAGCCGTGGGCTACATGATTGAATTTTTTTGAAGTTTTTGTATGATTGTATAATGTTTTTTTTTCCATGCAGGTATCCCATTTTTTTGTGCCCTTGTATGATAAAATTTAGTCAAGGTTAAAAAAAAAGAAAAAATGAAAAAAAATTTTGTTATAAAAAGTCCAAAGTTCACGGGGTGGGTAATCTATTTTTCTGCTGAATTTTTATAAAGTTGTAACATGATATACCTACAGTAACAACTTGAAAAGTTTTTATATGTGGCAAGAACAATATTAATCAATTTTTTATTTATTGGAAAGTGAGTTGCGATGAATTATAAATTTTATTCTACTTTTGGACTTTTCCTGATTTGTGAATTTAAATTAAACCTTTTGGTATCTCAAAAGTTAAAAGAATTTTTTGTTTCTAAAGAGCATAACTTTTAAAACCGAACCCCATAAAAGTTTTTTTTGTCAAACGGAGCACTCAATCTATTTGATTTGATTTCAGCTTTCACGATTTTTGTGACCTTCGGGACTTCTGTGATTCCATCACCCGTGTCCTGGGACTCAAGCCGTCTTCGGGAGCCGTTCCGCACTGATTGACCTGGCCTTGCCGTGACTAAATATCCACAAGGAACCCGGTTGGGTAATAATAGTAAATAATTATTTTCCTTTTTGTTTGGCACTTTCTATGTTCCATGTTTTTGTGGCCTGAGCATTGTGCGGATTAAGGTTGTATGAATGTGAATGCTGAATACGTAGTGTGAGACTTCGAATAATTTCAGGTTTGGCTTTAATTTTTATTTATGAAACATTAGGGTAGGCAAAGAGAAAGCTGGGGGTCAGACATTCTATAGCTTAGAACCACTCTATCGCGTTAGTAGAAAACGGTAGAAAATACCTATTTAGGCGTGTAACCATGGAAGGAGAGAAATACTTAGAAGTAAAAGTTCCAGTGACGGACATAGTCGTCAGCAACGCGTCGCCTGACGGAGGTTTCCGAAACCAAGGCGATATCGGAAATTCAAACGACATTAGGGTCGGCTTATTATTAAGAGAAAGAGGATTGAGAAGGAGCGCTGGCCGAGCAGCACTCATGGTGGACCTTTGGTCGCACCCGTTTCCAAATCCTGGAGTACAGTGGCTTGCTGGATGCCGTATACAGCGATTATGGTGATTCACCAGTAATGATTTTTGTATATATATTTTATTTTATTTAGGTTAATTTAATATTAAGGCAAAGATTTATATGTAGGTATGTGTAGTATGGAGCCAAAGATATTTTAAAGATAGATGTACCAATGTAAAACGACCGATAGGTTCAATTAGATTATAAGTGTATATATTAGTTAGTAGGTATAGTTAGGTTAAAATTTATTTATTTTTATGCTATAACTGTAAATAGTGAATATTAGGCTAATTGTAAATATCGAATGTTAGGCTAAGATGTTTCTGGAAGGAATAGAACGCAGTAAATGAGAAATTAACGTTTTATAGGGAAAAAGAATATAATTTAAAGTGAAGTTGGATACATAAATATGCATCTCTCATGAGTACATTCGATCCAAACGACACTAGGGTATTTCGTTAATACCAAGCGAAAATCAGAATTCGGTTGACGGGGAAATTCTTACAACTCAAATATGTAACCCTTAAGGGTACATGAGCGAAGAAGATTAGGCCCTTTGGTAAGAAACGAGGAAAAATTAGGAAGATTTTTCTTTTAGAAAAAAGTTGAGGTATTAGTTAATGAAGAAGGAGGTACGCGTGGTGTACCTACCTTAAAATAGGCGACTCATAGGGTCGAGTATTACGCGAATGAATGATTGTTTACGTGAATATGTAGCTCTTACGAGTGCATTAGTGAAACAAACATGGCAAGGGTATTGCGATAATACCGAGTCGAATACCGTATTAGGAATGGAAAGGAATGTAACGTAGTGGAGGAAACGGAAAAGTAATGATGTATGTTCATTCATAATATGTAACCCTGCGAGGGTACATCAGAATGTGAACTGATCATCTACTAACCGTTATTTGAATATGTGAAAGATAGTTCTACGATCCCAGTAGGTACCTAGCGAAGTAGTTTAGGGGCGCATGTGTAGCAATCTCACTCTGTATGCATGGTGTATGGTTAGGTATGTATAGGGGATTGCGAATAAGTGGTATTTTGAGAGGAACCCGGGTCTGTTATTTTGTGCTTGTATAAATGGTCAATGATTGGTTGGGTGCAGGAAAAGGATGAATAATTTTAGAGGATGTAGTGTATGAAGAATGGAGAAGAGTGAGAAGCGAGACATGCGTAGTACTATTTGGTTGCTGAGTGGTGTTCGGGCCACAGAAGCAGAGGTGCTGGAGTAGTGCCTGCGTAGTAGCCTTATTGAATGTAAAGATTTTCGTCGCAATTGGTGAGGTCCGATTGGTGCGGATTGGCCTCGGGGGTTGCCGAGTGTTGGGACCGAGTGGTCTTTGTAAATAAAAAAAAAAAATATATATATATGATGTTAAATTACTCTAAGATCGATTACGATCTAATAAAACTTATGTATGTAAATAATTTTTGTAATTGATTGGGCATTCCACCCATAGAGGGTGATTTGTGATATAAATAATTTTAATAATTTAGTAGTAATTATTTGGTTAAAGACATTTATTGAGAAATTTATTACTATGTTTATTTTGTTTGTTGCTATTTTTATATGAAACCAAGTAAATTGAAATGTTTTCTTTACGTAATGAAAAAAAGAAAAAAAAAAACGAGTTGGTGGAGACTTTGATCTTGAAATAGTTTTTAATATTCAATCTTTCTGCTTATACAAATCCTGTAATGATGAGTTTATCGGTTCGGGTTGGTGTGTGGGTGTTGTATCACATGGAAAGCTGGGTGCGGAGGTTCATTCGTAGATCATCGGAGTAGCGGTGGTAAAGAGGTGACGTCGGTCATCTCTTTCCAAAAAATTTTAAGTGGGGAATTTTTTATGATTTTTATACCTACTGTCCAGGGTTCATTGCTCAGTATCTTAGGAATCTCTGCGATCTTTAAAAATTCATATGGCGCCCATTTATAATTGGAGATGTAGGTTGAGTTAGTCGGCAATCAGCTCTCCGTTGATCTATAGTAATGGCTGGTTAGGTAAGTCTGCGTCATATAGGATGGAGTGGGGGATGTCGGTCGCGGCGAATCGCGAGACGATGCCTTTTTGGGGAAAAATAAATTTCAAAATAATGGTTTTCAAATTCCTTTTTTGGGTGGGAGTGTATTGTAACAGACGTTTTTCTGTGTGGACTATAATTCAAATTAGGCGCGCGCCCGACGCAAAGAAGTTAGTTCACACTGTCGGCGTTTGGGGGCGTTAGTAGTGTCGCGAGTCGAGACGGCGAACACAATGTAGGTACATCTGAAATAGCTAATGGCCGTCATAGCCGGATTATAAAATGTTCGGCGGTTCTGTTGAGGAACCTTTCGAGGTTAAATCTGTGAAGGGAGAGGTTTCCCTCTCCGTGTGTTTTCTGATATTGAGCAGAACGATGTAATTGTGTGCTAAGTGTGTGTCGGAGTTTAAGTTTAAAGTGATTCTAATCGTTACCCGCCGTAAACAGAAGGTGAGAAATTTCTGTCTAATTTAGTAAATCAATCGATTGTAATGTTCATGTGGGTATTTCGCATAGATTCTAATTTGCAACGCTTTCTGAATCTTTTCAGAAGGGCGGGTTCTAATCTGCGGGTCCAAAAAAAAAACTAATTCTTTCCGGGAGACACTGCCGTGACCTTGAGGGTCAGCCATACGGGTTTTATGCAAAGCGTTGAGACATCAGTACTGCATTCTTTCGTTCGAGTTTATTATACTGAGGAGTTCATATTGCCGAGAGGGAGTCGACGGAAGAAGTAATTGTGAGAAACAAGCCACTTGAGGGAGGCTGCATAGTATCGAGTCAGTCATTCGTGGAAGCATTCGTCGAACTACTTTGAACGAGTTAAGTAATAAACATCCATTTAATTTTGTCGTGTGTGTTCGGCGAATTCCATCTCCTTTTCATTCGTCCATGGGAAAATATCTGGTTGACCTTGAACTTACAGCGCCCACGTACCTGTAGCCGTATTGTTTTCTACTTCATTGAAAATTTATGTACATCCTAAGAATATCTGATAATATAGATGATTTAAGTTGAACTTTGATTTAATAATTGATTGAGACAACCAGTATTTAGGATTGTCTGCTATTGGGTTTCTATTGAGAATTATGAACGTATAGATTAATAATTCGGAAGCTGTACCAATCTCGCCTTTTGTGATGTTATGATTTGTTGAATGAAAACGTAAAGTGAAAATATGATTTATTGAATTTAAATTTATTGGAGTATAATATGCTTTATCCAATGCTTATATTGAAATTTGAATTTATTCTAGTCGTTAAGAGACGACGATTTGATATGTAATTTGTCTAAGCAAATGATTTTTCGTTTCAATAAAAGATTCATCTGTATTAATTTTATACTTTCTTTTATTTAGTATTTTGTAGAAGTTTCCCCGCTTGATGAGAGGAGATTTTCTTAAAGAACTCACTACCTGAGAATATTGAGTAAAGCTGGGCTGGAGTTAAATTTCTTTTGTGTTGGATTAGACCAACAATAATTATACCTTTCAAAGGGAGTGGCCACAGGGGTTTGTTTGTCTGATAGTCGAAGACTTCTGGCAGACTCTCCCCGGTGTGTGGGTTCTGCTTGGCTTATCCAAGCTCAGCAGAATCCTTCACAAACTTTTGGCAAGTAGGTGTCGTATTAATTATCGATACAAGAGAGCAATACAAGCGACGCGCGATCATTTCAATCAAGGCACCGATCGGACGATCGAATTAACACGTTCATTAGGACGCGTTCATACAATGTTATATGTTTCCGCGTTCATGCGATCATCGCAATCGCACGATCGTATGATCATGCGACCAGCTAGGACCTTATACTATTATAGGGGAGTGGTTGGACATTGACAGTGTCAACATACCACGCCGTCCAGTGTATGGGTTTACTACAGTTTTTCTTTCCTGTTAATATTATGGGAATTGTCCCGTAAAGGTAAAGTTGTACCGTCGATGCTAGGCCTTATATTAATTATCTAACAACTAATGACTCTAAAAATTCATTACGGATGTTCGATTTTTGAATGGAACAATCCACCACGGGCTTACGACCGTCTTCTTCTGTTGTTTCGAAGGCTGGCTTATGCGTTGGGTTCCTAGGGAGCGGCCGTCATCTGACAAGACGGCGTCTTTCAAAATTATATGACAATGTTTTTCGTTACTATGGAAACCATATTGGCAATGTTCTCAACTAACATATCCACCGCCGTTTATTGTAGCGGCGTATCCGTAGGAAAACAACCCATTAGTGTGATCACTTTACGTTAACAACGTTCGCCATTAGGTGGTAATGTTTGAGTCTCCGAAACTCCTAATCATTATTATCTTATATTCATTTCGGATGAATCTTTGATTCTTCGTATGAAGACTCACTCTCTCAATGATATCAGAGTAATTAACTTCAAATTTGATAAAATACTAAATTTGTATAAATGTACATGTTTATAATTATGCAAATATTTTTTCCATATTTAACATTGATTTCTACAGGCATCAGTTGTCCGGACTCGGGCGTGTTAACCATGCTAGATATATGAAAAATCCAATTTCCATCCTGTCTCAGATTGGAGAAAATCGGTTAACTGGGAGAATAATATTATGTATTTCTCAGGTTAAATCGTTCTACAGACAAGGGTTCATTTACTTATTTATCCAGGAAACGTGACACAATTAGCACTCATCAGTCATCAGCATGATAAGTTGAGCAACCGAACCTGCCTGATGGATGTAACATTTTTGAAGTTAGAAAACCCTTTGTTTATCAAAATTTTTGAAGAATTTATGGAGAGTTTGATTTCTCTGCAAGAAATTCGATAATCTACAGTCGGATGTTTAGGCCAAAATTTGCGTAGATGTCCAGTCATTATTTTAGCTCAAATTATTTAAAAGGTTAATCTTAATGTTCGAATATTGAAGATATTATATCATACTGTTTATGTATTCACTTATTTTGTCAATTGGACTACCAGGAATGACGTTTAATAATGGACAGGCATTACAAGAATTCCTGACGAATGGAATCATTAGCGCGTTAAGAAACAAGCTGATATCTTCAAATTTGAAACTCTGTGGTCCGCACAAGCTGAAGAATATTAATATCAAACAATGATTAATATTTTTACATGATGCTTCTGGCCATCAGTGGCCGCGTGAAAAAACAGTAGAAAGCACATACTTAAATATATTTTCGAATTGGTCAGACTCATTTCGGTCGATAAGTTATAAAGCTTCTCGAAAACCTGCATTGAATATATCGCGGCAACCTTGTCCTTCTTCACTGACGATTTCAATACTCATCATCATCATCAGCCCTCCTCAGTCCAGTATTGGACATATGCCTCCCTTCCCGACTTCCATTGCTCCCTGTCGGCAGCCACCCTGTACCACTGGTGTCCGGTCCCGGTCACCTTTCTTATGTCGTCGGACCATCGCATTTGTGGCCTCCCTGGGTCTCCACTCCAGGGTTCTCCACTCCAGGCTATACATACATTTCCTGTATTTTTTACACCAAGTAGGTAGGTGTATATCCTGGCGCCAAATACATGACGGCAGTCGCAGTATTTAAATTTGGTTGCTCTCTTGTTCTCAATATTTTCCAACTTTTATCTCTATATTTCATTAATTATTAAATATCTAAGTACTTGTTGCATACATGAGATTTTTTGACATGTTGAACATGTCGAGAATTTTCATAATTATTAGAAGTTTCGGAGACTTAAACATTACCACCTAATGGTGAAAGTTGTTAACGTACAGTGATCACACTAAGCCAGCCTTAGAAATAACAGTAGAAGACGGTCGTAAGCCCGTAGTGGTTTGTTCCATTTAAAAATCGAACATCAGTAATGAATTGTTAGAGTCATTAGTTGTAACATATTCTTTATTGTTGTTTGATGAGACTCAATCAAAAAAATATCATGATTTTAAAAAAGAAGGGACCATATTAATTCATCTTTTTTTGCATAGGTAGGTACTCACACGTTTCAAAACAGGGTTAGTAAATAAAGGGTGAGTTGAAGAAGACCACCCTAACGTAAAAAGACTTAGAGATCAAAAAGGGCCGTAAAAGTAGGCACTTTAAAGTAAATGTTTGGTCGTTAAATGCATTTTAAGAATGACATAATAAACTTTGAGTAGTTACTCGTGGTGTGAAATTTATATTGAAATACAGAGTAATAAAACATTTAATTTATGAGAATATTTTACTTCAAGCTTGCTCTTAATTTTATATTATAGTCTTATTATTTATAACGTCAGGACAGGGATTTTGAATGGACGGTTTGCGTTCCACCCTGTTATTTATTTAGGCTTTTCTTTTGTCTTACCCTTTGATGCTATTATAAAAATATTATAACTGACTAAGTTCCGATCTCGGTAGCCTAGTGGCTTAGCCGTGGACTTCATACCACGAAATCCCGGGTTTGATTCCCGGTCGGGTCAGAGTTAACTTGAAATTTCTACCCGCGGTTGGCCTGTCTCACATTGGACGGGACCGGTTGACTGGAAAAAATTGCCCCAGGAAAAAGGTTCCGCCGGTTATAATGCTGACACGTTTGTGTTGATTAATTATTTTTTTATTTTAAGCTCGCCCTGAATTGTATATTATTATTTTCTTTGAGACACTCTAACCCCACGAGCAATATTTTATTCAAATTATAAATAAAAATCTAACAGAAATATTTGATGATAAATATTTTTACTTTTTCAACGGTTAGTAATAGTCAATATGGCCTATCGCATCAATTTGTAGATAAATATTTGCGCATGTTTGCGCAACTTTAGACCACATATTGTGGACGCGATTCAATGAATACACGTTCAATACAATGTAGTAGATGTCAAAATTTACATGAGTACTATTTTAATGTTAATAGTTGTACCATTAGGGCTTGCGACCTTCATCATTGATGGCTGGGTTAGTTGTGATCACTTTTATGTATACAACACTCCCCATTAGTTGGGAACGAATCAAAGTACCTTATGGGGAGTGTTGTATACATAAAAGTGATCACAACTAACCCAGCCATCAATGATGAAGGTCGCAAGCCCTAACGGTACAACTATTAATATTAAAAATAGTACCTACTCATGTAAATTGTGACGTCTACTACATTGTATTGAACGTGTATTCATGTAGATAAAAATGTTCTTGGTAGTATCTATAAGATAAAGTTATGTAGTGGATAAAGTGATAGAAATAATTTTTCGGCCACATCAATATTTGTATTGCAATTAATAAATTGTTTTATTTAAATATCACATCAAATTATGCAGTTATGTAGGTACCACAAAATAATTTAAAAACTGATATTCACCATCCATATAACAGGGCTGTGTCTTAATGAAAAAATACTAGCTTTACAGACAGACGTTGTCCTGATGTAGTCCTTACTAAAATTTGATTCTAAATTTGTAATTTATACTCAAATACGTTTAAAATATGTAAATATCTGCGTAGACCCCAATATTTTTAATGGCATTGGTTTTCAGGTAAACGATTATTTTGTTGACGATGGCGTTGTCGTCGAAGGAAATATCCGTTCCATACTAACTTTAATATTATATTTCATATAATTTCTTATGGATTTTTCAATTTTTCAATAGTTATTCTGTTATCCGGAGCGGATAAGTATCCAATAAATCAAGCATCGGAAAAATTTGTTCAGCCGATCTCGAGTTATAAGTGTTCGCGCTAACTCGACTTTCTTTTATATTATAGATCAAAGATAGAATCAACGTCTGGTGTTAGAGCAGGAATGGTTCGAGTCCTTGAACTGAAACTAAATGTGATGATAAAATCTTTTAGAGATGGAACTAAAACAACTACAATAACAGTGATATAACGTATAAGCCCGAATATTACGCGACCCCGAAATTTTCTTAATTAATTTCTTCTTTAGTCGGTCGCTCAATGCCGAGGATCTATGAATTCTCACCAAAGATTACAGAAAAATATAACATAAGCATTTATTTAGGTAAGTTTAAGTAAAAAAACAAATTTCATTAATTTCTAAACGTCTGGCGCCCCGAATTTGACGCGGAGGAAATATACCGCGTTATATTCGGGCTAGTGCGGTAATACAAAAATTTAAAGGTAAAGTTCGTTAGAAAAATTAAATTTGAAATTAAAATTCAAAAGTACCTAGGTGAGTTTTAAAGAACCATTCGTATGGTTGTGCCTTTTATGCGGTGTTGCACTCCTGAAAACGTATTATGTACTTTCTTCCGTAACACCTCGCATTGTAGTCTGACCAAATGCAAATAACCCGGAAACTAAAGAAAATAATTATTAAAGCGAGATCGTAGAAGCAGTCGCAGGTTTTTAGCTTCTGAAATCGCACAAGTATTAAAATATCGCGATATGAAAATAGAATATACTAAGTCTGCGAGTGTTAAATTCTCCGAATGTCGTATTTTATAAGAAATTTAACTAAGAAAATAGTATTTCATCGTAAATACTTCACAACTCAACCGTAAAATGGCATAAATTTCGGTTAATACGCCACGTATAACGCCAAATTTATTATTTCTTACGGTTTCTCCTACGGCATGAACCTCGGTATAAGTGACTCGACATGGGACTTAAGGGATGTAAAACGTCACTCCCCGTTCATCCCTTAAATAGAAAACTACCCTTCACAGAATTTTCTATACATTTCATAAACATCGATTTACTTATATTATTTTGCAATTTCCATAGAATTTATATAATTGAAAGTTTAAATAATAGTTGTTCAGTAAACAATTATTATTTCATCGAAATTTGAGTGTTCGATTTATTTTAAATGTAGCCCAAGGATAATGTATTTGTGCGCTTTGAATGAAAATAATGGATGACAGTCGGTTGCGATCTCTAAACATAAAGCTTTCAAGTTGTTTTCTGGACGGCTAGCTATCAACCATTTGATTTTTATTTTTTCTTTCTGTCTTTTTATTTCTTTTAATTTTTTAAACATTTATTATGACCAACTAACTTCTGTAATATATTTCATTTTCTTCAACCGAATAAAGCCAAAACCAAATACATGAGCAACTCAGCCCGACATCATGATATCAAAGTGGATGACAAACTTATTGAAAAGGTCGATAGTTATGTATACCTAGGTCACAAGATAAAGTTAGGCAGGGAAAATGAAGAGGCAGAGATAGAAAGAAGACGTGGTCTTGCCTGGGCGGCGTTTGGCAATCTCTCACATATCCTGATGTCTCCGAAATACTCACATCCACACAAGAAAAAACTTTTTGATGCTTGTGTCCTCCCAGTTGTGACATATGGTATGGAAACAGCTGCAGGTACTGACCAAAAGGATAATACACAAACTGGCAGTAACACAAAGAGCCATGGAGAGGAAGATGTTGGGTATTTCTTTAAGAGACAGGAGAACAAACACGTGGATACGAGAGAAGACCAAGGTTGTTGACAACACCACCTATATAAGAAGGCCTTAGCGCTGGTGGCCATTTTTCCTCTATCGTCACTAAGGCCGCCGGCATGTAGACAGATATCATAGCGTACAGGTAAGCACATACAGATATAGGCAAGTGAATGCTGGGTCTCACGATGTGACGTAACGCTAAGGCCTTCTTATATAGGTGGTGTGTGGTTGTTGATGTGGTGGAGAGGGTGCCACCCTGAAGTGGGGATGGGCGAGCCATGTGGCCAGATACCCGGACGACAGATGGACCAAAAGAGTGGTGGAGTGCTGCCTAGACAGGACAGAAAAACGGTCGGCAGGTTCCTGGCCAGATGGGCGTACGACATCGCTAAGATTGCAGGCCGCACATGGATGAGGGAGGCTCACGGCAGGAACGATTGGAAGGAGAGGGGGGAGGCCTTTTTTGAACAATGGATAGAGACAGGCTGATGAAGAAGAAGAAGAAGATGTTCAACCATTGTTTTTTTTTTACTATTATTATATAACTATTGTCAAAATTCAAGTTGAGTAAATAATATCTATAAATAAATACAAACGATGCCATTGTTGAACTAACAAAACTTATGATTGAAGCCTTGGATAAAAATGACAAATGTATAGCGATCTTCTTAGACCTTGTAAAGGCCTTCGACTCAGTTTGTCATAGATCACTACTGAAAAAAGTCCAAAGAGTGAGTAGTGCAGAAACATTAAAATGGTTTAGCTCGTATTTAGCAAACAGAATGCAGGCTGTTAAACTTCCAAACTGTTCTAGTGAATTTTTACAGAACCCATATGGAGTTCCCCAAGGCAGTGTACTGGGGCCCACATTATTTTTTTTTTTTTTTTTTTTTTACCCATCACGCCGTGTCCCGTAAGGGGTAGGCAGAGAGAACGGACCTCCACTCTTTTCTATCCAAGCATACTTCTTTCGCTTCATCCACCGACATAATATTTCTCATACACCCTCTCCTATTTCTCTTACTTCTTACATGGCCTTCCTTGAGGACGGAATCGATGTGTTCGATCCACGTCATTCTCGGTCGGCCACGCTTTCTTACACCTTTCCTTTCAGCCTTATGAATTCTCTTTGTCATTCTGTCTGCATCCATTCTTTCCACATGTCCAAACCATCTCAACTTATTAACTTTCATCTTTGTCACAACACTTACTTCCATACCACATTCCTTCCTAATATTTTCATTCCTTTCCATATCCCATAAAGTTTTTCCACATATTCTTCGTAGAGATTTCATCTCTACTGCATTAATACTACATTCTTCTTTTTTCGTCCATGTCCACGTTTCACAACCATACATCATCGATGGTAACAGGATTGCGTTATGCACTAGTTTCTTTGCTTGTAGTGAGACGTTGTTGTTTCTCATTATAGGTCTTAGTGCACCGCCCACCCTGCAACCAGCAACTTTCCTACGCTCGATTTCTTTTTCACACTTTCCATCCCGACTAAACATGCTTCCTAAATACACATACTCATTCACTTGCTCAAGATATTCATTTTCTACCGTTATTTTGCAATTCGTTCTTGCTTCATCCCTTTCAAATACCAAAACCTTTGTTTTGCTGACATTCATTTTTAGACCGTTTTTTGCACAATTTTCAAACACACATTATTCTTACTATATATAAATGACCTATGTGAAATTGATATATGTGGTTCGCTGATGATACAGTCTTGCTATTCAAATCAAATAACTGGGATGAAACCTATGACATAGCTGAAAAGGGAATGAATAGGGTGTATAAATGGCTGCAGTCAAACTTGTTGACTCTTAACATAGATAAAACCAAATACATGACTTTCTCTATTGACAACAGAGGACAACCACTCCCTTTAAATAACAATACTATAATTGTTCACGATTACAAAACACACACATCTTCATATCATTGCTCATGCCCGCAACTCATAAGAACACAAAAATACAAATACCTGGGGGTTATTATCGACAACAATCTAAGGTGGACAGAACACATTGATAATGTTACTAAAAAAACTAGACAGCTTACATACATATTTCGCCAAATAAGGGATATTTGATGTAAAGATTTTAAAAACTATCTATTTTGCACTGGCTCAATCCATACTCTCATATGGAATAACGGGATGGGGTGGTATGGCTATAACAAATCTCTATCGAAAAAAAAAAAAAAAGATTCATAGGTACAGTAAGTTGTTCAAATTAAACTAAATTACCTACGTTATTTTTCAAAATTATCATAACGTATGGAATAACGCGAAGCAGACAGAGTATGAACATTTTTACAAATCCATCGAATAAGGCTTAGTGTATATCGATGTGCTATGTAGCTGTGATATCAGTGTTGAGTCCCTAACTTTACCTACCATTGGTTTATTTCTTTGGTTGACAAGGACTCTTTATTTATGAATCCAGAAGCTATTGGGAACTTCAATGGCTTATTCACATATACAAAAGATTCTAAGCTGTAAGCAAGAAGCAGTTTTCCATGAGGAAGAAAATAAAACATCTATGGAAATGTTTAGAAAAGTAAAACGATATACAAAATATTGTAGGTACTACTTTTATAAAAAAAAAAATTCTAGCATAGCTATGATAGTAAGAAGGAATATCACATTTATACCTACAACGCTCTGCACATAGCCTTATACCTACCTATAGATTGTTTAATGGTTATTTTATTCTGTTTTTATGATGACAATAATTAGTTCGGGGAGATGGTTGAAATTATTTTTCCTTAACCATTCCCAAATAAAGATTGTACCTACATTGAGTCCTTCTGGAAGAATGGGATTTTTATTATTTTGTTTATTTACTCGAAATCACATTATAATCATATCTGTTTACATAAGTTATAATATTACAAAATCAATTACAAGGAAAATGCTGCCTCACTGGTGTAAACCTGTATCGAGGATAGCGATGTCGATCATGTTGGAGACTCTAATGATGGAATAATCTCGCCATTGGTATCAAGCCACCTACATAAAAAGCGAACGTTGTTAACGTAAAGACATCGCGCGTGGCTTGTATTGCTCTGTTGTATCGATAATTAATACGACACCTACCTACTTGCCAAAAGTTCTTACTTACTTACATTCAATTTTTTTTTGTAGTCAAGGAAATTGGACGCGCGATCATACGATGGGAGTTAGGACACACAATTTTTCATCGTGCAAACATCGCAATCGTGCTATCATGCGATCAGCTAGGAAAGCGCCTAACGGTTAAGTTTCGGACACTAACAGTCTTATTTATAAATAAATTCGACGATTACACGATCACTTCCGATACGCCGATCAATTTTTACTTTATTTATAAAAATATATTTGATCGGTGTCTTTTATGAATGTATGAAAATGATATTTTGCGCAAAATTTTGTAAACAAACAACGTAGTAGCCGGGCAACGCGAGTGGTTACAACCAAGATGCGATATGTCAGATTTGAATGATTTCGAGTTATTGGTGTAGAAAAGGTACCTTATTTTTTAATAATAGGTATATTTTCTATCAAAATAAAGTGAAGTCTTTATTTTTTTATTTTAGAAAATAAAAAGTTGCATTACATCATACCACTTTAAAGCCTGGTCTGAGTGATTTATAAAAAGATAGGTCTGAATATTTCTTAAACAAACTGTGATCTACATAGTGCCCTTTGTATGGATTATTATTTCGAGCTGTTTTTATAACTTCTACAAAGTCGGCTGGGACAAACAATTCTCTATTTTTTTTCTTTTTTTTCTATCGTCCCGTGTACGATCGTACCGAGTTGGAATCCACATTATCTAAAAAATGAGTTATGCATGAGGCAAACATATTAGCATCCATGACACCCTCTCCTTCATGCGGTACATAGCATACAGCGTCTGAATTTTTCAAATTATAAATAGTAAATTGGTGGCAATTCAGTTTCTGCTTAAAGTAAACCGCCGTAATGCCATCGCAATACTGCCGTGCGGATACTAACTAAGAATATTTAGACTTAATCAATCAGACCAGGCTTTAAAAAGGGGGATTTATGTGTCACAGACGTAAGGGCACTGAAATATGCCAATGATGGGATTCAATACAAAATAAACTTTGATTCTGATTGGGAAGATCATCCAAGAAGAAGAAGAGCATTCCAATCTTCCCCAATAATAGAAAATCTTTATGATGCACCATCGGCCATTTATCAAACGTAAATATAACGACTTAATTTCCTTAACAAATTTGATTCCTAAAGATTATCAATTTTTCTATAAGAACTTGAAGTTTGAGTGAAGTGAAACATTAAAAGACAAATTAACACACCTTCTTGAAATTTTATAATTATTTACCAATAAATTATATGTATTTTATTCCAAGAACTTTTAATTATCCTATAAACACTAACCAGATTACCATTCAACTATAATACACATGTATAGAGAGTATGCCACAATCTCATATCTGAGGAACAAAAATATTATTTTCAGGGCTGCATTCTCGTATCTAAATTATCAAGGTCTTAAACAGGTCTTGGAAATGAGACAAAGAAAATGATTGAATGACTCAAATGCACCCTCAACATGACTTTTAATCTGCATTTCCAGAAAACAAATTTAATTTGTGTATATTAAGTTATAATGTTTTTAGCCCATCCTGTAAAAAAGCACTTTTTGAGATACGAGGTTGTGAAAGTTATCAAGCGATATTTATTACAGAAAGCGTTTTTTATACTGGAAACAACTGTCAGTTGACGTAAAATCCAACATGGCGGGTCAAAATCTACAGAGATCAGCTCACAATCAAGCGATATGGGTCAATCTACCTCGACGACGCTTGATCGCATGATTTTCTATCGCTGAGATATTTTTTCCACTGATCGGAGTTTATAAATAAAGTAGTATATTATTATAGAATCAAATCTATCAGAAATTTCCTGAATAATAACGTCCTTTAATATTCCGCACAACTTTTCTTGTAACCCTGTAGGTATAAATTTGTTTATTATTGCAGTCTATCGCGAGTGTTCAAGTAAGCCCATAATTTGAGTTTATATTGGGTGAATTTAATGCCAATATTTCAAGCTAAATTTGCTCAAGAAAGAAAAAGATATTCCTAGGTGATGAAGGAAACACAATCTAACTAGATCCTGCATACCCTTAGATATTGTAAACATCGTGCTCTACATCCAAGCTGCATTTGGCTCGTAGAAAATAAATAGCCATGTTTAATCAAAGCAGACATAGAAAGAACGATGCCTTTTATTCTGATTGAATTTCCCACTATCTCCGAGTGGAGGTGAAGTAGTCAGATTTTTCATTTGTACAGAAATATGTAGATTTGTACTATAGGTATACTTATTGTTTTTTTTTATCATATCTATTTGTATTTCTTCAGAGCAGATCGGTTTTTACTCCTCATATATGGCAGGATGGATTTCAATCGAAAAAACAATGGAAAATGTAGCAATATTTTAATGAATTTGGGATCACTGTTAGTGAATACCAACACATTTTAAACAACTTTCACACTTAGCAAAGGTTTGTGACGTGAAAGTGGAAATGGTCGGCAACGGGATTTGAACCCACGACCCTCAGTACGAAACTCGTCGAGTGATACCATTGACCCATGTTTGAAATACTAGTTACAACATATTTAATTGAATCTCGAAAGCGGGACGAAGTTCGATGCACATATTTTTTATCCGTATTTTTTTTTAAATGAATCTGGGCTCACTCAAAGTATTATATCTAGTAAAGATTGAAAAAATAAAGGTAATGCCAATGTTGTTTTTAAAATAACAGATTTGAAGAATAAAGTGTGCGAATGACAGCGTTGAATATTATCAATGCCCTCTTCTCGGAGATACTTTTCATTCCGTAAAGTCAATTTTATAATAATAAGCAAGATTTTTTGTACCTTGAAGTCTCGATTTTGATGATTTTGCAAATACCGTAGGTCGTGGTACTATTTTTCTCAAAAAAAGCGCGGCAAACATCATCTAATAATGAGTAAAAAAATTATAGGTATATTAGGACTGGTGGGTAGGTACCTAGTAGCGCTTTTAGTTGACATTAACAAAATACCTACGGGACCTGCCCACTGATACTCTGAGAGTCGCAAAACATTTACACAGCCAAGATAGGGCGAATCTTGTGTGTAATGTTTGTAGATTACAAGTGGAAGATACATTCTAAATGACTGTCTTTGTGTTTAATGTATTCGTTGTATTTATATAAAAAGGTTCTTCTCAGTTAAAGCGTACATATATCAGCTAATCTTTTATCAGCATTTTCTACGTAGCTGTTTGGCTGAAAAGAAATTGTCAATGTACGTATATTTTGCGCTGTTTTCTTGAAGAAGTCTTTTATAACCATAGTAGTAGAAGACACCAGGATGCTTTTACTTTCTATTTACCTACCCATTTTGCTTGTGACTGGCCTAGAAAATGTAGGTCGAACCAAACGAAGAATAATAATTATGAAAACCATTTGTACAGAATTATGAGTTACCACTCATTATAAAAGACGATTCAAATGAAAAAAAAAAAACTAAACATGTATCATAATTATTCTTCTTCAAGTGCCTGGTTGCACGGGTCTCCCCAACGGAAGCGATAACTTCGCCAAATCTACATAACATACCTAATTACTATCTTCTTTGTAATCTGGTTACTGATTTTTGTGTCTCATTCTCGCAACTCATAGGTACCTACATATAATATGATCCATTTTAATGCTCCTAGCCTGTTCATTATTGTTTTGAATGTCAAAGTCCACATTTCGCATCCGTACAAAAACGCAGACTATCGATTCATCGATAACAATCAAATATTTTTTTCCTTTATTACTATTTTATTTTTGTAGAAACGTATAAACTCTTAAAACAGGTACACACCAATTAATTTCATCATCACAATGATTACTTTGATACACTTTGTTGTATCAAACACACCTTCAAATAAATCTATATTCACGGGTTGCTCCTGATGATAATTGCCTACAAAACATCGCTGTTGGGGTGACACGTATGACAGCACATTTTGTTCCTCCGTGATATTCGATATTATTCTCATCAAAGCCAATAACAGTCCGGCTGTGTTAGACGTGGTTTGATGCCTCACTAGATTGACGTTCGTCACACCTCAATTTGACTTTCCGGTAATGAATATGTGTAGTCGGAGAGGCGGTAAAACGGACGCGGTGAAATTTTGTTTTGAAGAATATTAAAGTTGAATACAGGATGTCTTTTATGTATGTATATACAACTTCAGTGTGATCGGCGAATAAGGTTGGACTCCACTTTTCTTATGGTGGTATCCGCTCTAGACTCTATGCCGTACGTCATAATGGGTCGCACACAAGTTTTATAAATTTTCATCTTGCTGCTGATTTTCATGACGGGGTTTTTCCATGTTGAGTTTCTTAAACAACCCAATATGGCGGCAGCCTTGTTTATCTGACCCACTATTTCAGCTGGAAGATCCGTTTGTCCACATTAAGTCAACACCGAGGTATCTAAATTTCGGTACCTGTTCCACGGAGATACCATCAACAGATATGCTGCACTTAATCGGTGACCGTGAAAACACCACGCTTTTTGTTTTCGCCACTGATATTATCATATTATATTTTTGGCTTGCCCGGTTAAACGCATGCAGAAGTAATTGCAGGTCCCCTTTATTTTCAGCAAAGATGACTGCGTCGTCTGCATAACAGATGATGTCTATGGTCTGCTCTCCCAGCCTATATCCTCTCTTAGTAGCTTAATCTCGCCTACAATCTCATCCATGATGAGGTTGAGACATTGGATGACATTTTTACATATGGTTTACATAAATATCTGATACAGGTTAACTTCGTAAATACACGTTCCTCAGCAAAGTCACAGTTTATTCAAAATTGCGTCTTCAAATCACAAATAAAATGATTCGTTAAATGCGTTTAACCGCTCAAAATCGGGCGGTAATCAAATAACGAATACTTGATCCAATGCTTGATTTACTATCGTTTTATAAAACTGGGAAATCGGCCAGTAAACTAAACTACGGTTAAAATTGGTATCAAGCGTCACTAACAGATGTTTATAAAATCGACCCTAAAATACTTGGGTGGAATTATGCTTTAGATTTTCGAACCAGTACTCTTAGTATAAGTTAACCCCTAAGTACTAACCCCGGTAGCCTAGTGGTATAGGCGTGGACTTCAGATCACGAGATCCCGGGTTCGATTCCTGGTCGGGTAAGTGTTTTGTGTTATTTCACTTGAAATTTCTACCCGGGGTTGGCCTGTCTCCGATTGAACGGGACCAGTTGACTGAAAAAATTGCCTCAGGCAATAAGTTCCGCCGGCTAGGTGTACTGATAGTTATGCATTGAAAAGTGTTAATTTATGTTATTTTATAAGTTCGAAACGATCATCGAAATAGTTTCAAAAAAAAATTTCAAACGAAATGATCGAAAGATTCAATCGTTTGATGTTAGAGCACTAAGTGCACGCATTTACGCCCTTATTAGCGTGCAATTAGCTTTCGATAAAACTCGTACTCTAGCACCCCAGTGTGACTTAGTCCATTGAATGTTTTGAGTTGTTCGAGTGCAATAAGCAAGCCTTCATGTTTAGAGAGGATTTCTGATTATTTCATAATGTTTTCTACATATGCAACTACCAGCGAACATTATTGTTTCTATCGAAACACTGGACCGTATCAAAGGAAGCGGCTGGTGTACGGAAACGATAGTTTGTTCTAGCAGAGGCAAATAATACATATATTATGTATTGCCAGAGTATGTACTTGTAGCTTTGATCATATTATTATCGGAAGCGCAGTTACATAGTGATAACATTTCAATTAATTTAGACCTTTGATGGTGCACATGACTGCTTGTAGACAGGCATCAATATTCTATCTATAAATATTCTCAACACAACATACAAGACGCATCTACGAGCATATGCATGGTGTGGAAAAAATATTAAAAAAACCTTTGTTTTTTTATTAATTTTTTTATCATTTTCTCCCCTATGTGTTTTTGGAAATTTCTAGCCTTGTGTTAGGTTAGTTTTTGGTTGATATAGTAGAGCTTTGAACTTATTTACTCTTTCCGTACAGATTTTCCGTAGGTAAATCCTCCACACGGACAGAAAAAAGAGAAGAATCCGAACATTGTCAGTATGTATGTATGTATGTATATTACTTTCGCTAAATTGTGAGAAATGGAACAAAACGAATGTTTCCGTAACATTATAGAATTTCAAAGATTGCCTTTATGAAAGATCCAATTTGAGATACGTAATAACTATTGCGAAAATAATGTCATATTACGTATTGACTATTATTCTGAAATGACGAACAGACGATTGAGTTGCGTCGTATCCAATTGTTGTTGAGGCTTTTGTCATTTCTATATTCTGAAAATATTTAATCCAACACATTAATTGCGTAACTACCCAACTAGCACAAAATAGTCGTAAAGACATTACGATCCTGCCATTGAAGAATCAGATATATGGTCTACACGAACGTTACATACCCGGAATGGGCCCATTTTATACGACAAATGAGTAGTTTTAACAGTGGTAAGGAAGACATAAATTGACCAAAAATCGGAAAAGGACATTGTTTTAACATTTATATGATAAAAAAAGTTTAATAAATAACATTTAAACGATATTTTGCAAGTTGTCGTGGTATAATTGACTATAACACACGTATGCGACGCCTATGTCCCGTCAGTACGATATTTTATCATATTTTGTCGAATTATTGTCTATATCACAAGTGACGTGACGTCTATGGCACATTAGTACGATAGATTGTAATATTTTGTCGAATAATAATCTATTCTACGAGTATGCGACATCTACGCAACAGCTGTCAAAATAGACAGGCAAGTTCGTCGAATAATAGGCTATTCCATAACTATGCGATATTTTCGCGACAGCTGTCAAATTCACAGGCAATCTCGTATGTATGCGTCATCATTGCGCTGCGGTTGAGATTGTTTAATATAAAGTTAACAACAAAATATTATAAAAGGCAATAATATTTCAAGTTTTGCTAAATTATCGAATTGAAGTTTTGCTTTATCTACGCGTGTAAAATTTAATTGCAAATTTAAATTTATTGTTCAATTATACATCCATTATTTATAATTTTTAATGCGCTTCTCGGAATGATTGTATTTAAAAAGATGTTTTGAAAAATAATTGTTACAAATTTAGTTAAAGTGAACTATATAGAACGCCATTTTATGTTAGTAACGTGAATATGACGGTTTTTGACGCCTGTATGAACATAAGTCGGAAAATCGATGGTGTTCTGATGGCTGTACGATGTTTGGTCGTACAAATTACTATTTGTGAGGTTTATGCAATATCTTGGTCGGATTAACGACTCTAATACCACAGCTACCATTTTGTTTTTCTTGAGAGCTCAGGGTCGTTTTCAGATGCTGTTAATTTATCTTAATTATGCAAAAATGATTATCTCAACTGTTTTTAATAAAATGTCCCATTCAAAATCATCAACTCTAATTTTTGTTGTGCTGTAAAACAGATACCATGGAAGAGATAACAAGAAAAGTCCAAAGTTGCCCAATAAAACCATTCATTTGAGATACAAACCTTAATGACATTGCGGAGGAATATCAAATGAATATAGAATATTAAGTATATTAATAATATTATGATACATTGAATTTTTTAACGCACACAACACACTCGCATGGCTTTTGTCAAATAAAAATAAACATCTAGTCCACAACAGAGGCGAGCCATACGTGTGTAATATATGCAAAAAAAGTTCAAACAAAATGTGAATGAATCTGGAATGAATGGCATGTCCGTTGATTAGGTGTTTATTTTTCATTATGACGAAAAGCCATACGTTTGTAATATATGCAAAAAAAAGTTCAAACAAAATGTGCACGAATTTCACGTCCGTTGGACTGTTGATAAGTACCTAGTTTAGTTTTATTATCCATTTCGATGGAAAGCCATGCGTATGTAATATATGCAAAAAAAGTTCAAACAAAATGTGAATGAATCTGGAATGAATGGCATGTCCGTTGATTAGGTGTTTATTTTTCATTATGACGAAAAGCCATACGTTTGTAATATATGCAAAAAAAAGTTCAAACAAAATGTGCACGAATTTCACGTCCGTTGGACTGTTGATAAGTACCTAGTTTAGTTTTTTTTATTATCCATTTCGATGGAAAGCCATGCGTGTGTAATATATGCAAAAAAAAGTTCAAACAAAATGTGAATGAATCTGGAATGAATGGCATGTCCGTTGATTAGGTGTTTATTTTTCATTATGACGAAAAGCCATACGTTTGTAATATATGCAAAAAAAAAGTTCAAACAAAATGTGCACGAATTTCACGTCCGTTGGACTGTTGATAAGTACCTAGTTTAGTTTTATTATCCATTTCGATGGAAAGCCATGTGTGTGTAATATATGCAAAAAAAAGTTCAAACAAAATGTGAATAAATGTGGAATGAATGGCATGTCCGTTGATTAGGTGTTTATTTTTCATTATGAAGAAAAGCCATATGTGTGTAGTATATGCAAAAAAAAGTTCTAACCCAATTTGAATGAATGGCACGTCTATTGATTAGGTACCTAATCATGCTTACAAATAATTATAAGATACTAACTATATACCGACCTCGGTAGTCTAGTTGTACTAGCGTTGACATTAGATCCGAGGTCCCGGGTTCGATTCCCAGTCGGTTCAGAGTTTTTCTAAGTGTTTTTTCACTTGAAAATTTCAACTCGGGGTTGGCCTGTCTCAGATTGGACGAGACCGGTTGACTGGAAAAAATTGCCTCAGGCAATAAGTTCCGCCGGCTATACTGACACCTTTGTGTAGAAAAGTGTTATTATTATTATAGGTATATAGGTACTTATACAAGATACACCCCGATAATGAGTTTATACTCATACATCTTTAAATTCATTATTATCCATTATTATGAAAAGCCATGTGTGTGTAATATATGCAAAAAAAATTCAACAAAATTGAATGAATGTATCGTCTATTGATTAGGTACCTAATTATTATCCATTATTATGAAAAGCCCTGTGTGTGTAATATATGCAAAAAAAATTTCAACAAAATGGAATGAATGTCTCGTCTATTGATTACGTAATTATTATGCATTCATATCAAAAGCCATATGTGTGTAATAATACATGAATATAATATGTGTGTTTCGTGCGGACGACGTCGTGGTTCGATCCCAGGTGTCGACCATCTTCCTCTTTCACGATACAAGCTTTAAGTAGCTTACTGTAAAAGAGTCAAGGAGTGTATTTGTGTTCACTTTGAGTGAGCACAGGTTCATTTTTCTAAAAAAGAAAGTGCATTTACACAAAATGTAAATTAATATGTCACGCCTATTATTGATTTGGTACTCATTATTCATTACGTATTCATTATTCAAACGCATCGTAAAATTATTCATTATGACGAAAATCCATATGTGTATAATACTTGCAAAAACTTATATGTATAAAACAGTATAATTCCTGACCTGACTGCGACCCTGAGTCAACTCGCCTTTTTGTATTGGTTCGAGGGATCTGTCTTAAAAAGTAGTCACATAAGAGGTTTTGCAATATACTTTATGAAGTTTATAAAACTGTCCATTTGTTGTCGTGTTAGCATCATTACGGTAAATTATACGTCGTTTTGAAGTCTATGTAATAAAAAGTACGTATAAGTTGTTGGCCGACTCTGTATACGAAGTTTATAACACATTCTTGTTCTAGTTGTGTAACCATCAATATGAATAATTATACGATGATTTTAAGACTATGTTGTAAAGAAGTCGTATAATCTTTTTGTCGACCAAATACACGACTTTTATAAGACTGTCTTTAAAATATGTCGTATAAGCGATTTTCAGACTATTTATATGACATTTATTGTGTATATCGTATTACCATCGTGATATAATAGTAAAAAACGGTAAAAGACTTAACTATAGGACGAGTCTTACAAAGTAGTAGTAAACATGTTAATATGATCAACTTTACTGACATATTGTTCGTATAAGCTAAGAGGTCATGGTTGCGACACTTTTGTGACTGTTAGTCAATTTGCATCCTATCATAAGACCTTTACACAATAAAAAAATCATATAATTTTAGCTAACACGACTTTTGTGCTTGTTGGGTAAGTCGCAACCGATTAAGTTCTAAGCAAGAACCTTTATTCTGCAATGACAAAAAAACGGAGGAGGACGGGGAGGGTATTCCCCTAAAAAATAGAACCCACTTCTATCACTGTTAAGTTCACTTGCAACTCGATGTTCTGTCCTCACATGCTTATACTACTTGTAACTCGCACCCACACACGCACTCGCACATACTACTTAACAATGTGTACTCCATCCTTATGATGCGTTGTTTATGTTGACAAATTGATTTTCATACAACGTCAACAATATTATCGGGCACATTCGTTTTGGTACCTACTTCATAGGCGAGGTAGGGTGTGTGCGCGAGCGCATTATTCTCACGTTGTTCACGCCAGAGCTTTGAATACGAATGAAACATGGAATTATTTTATAGAAATATTTTAATGTTATTATTTTATTAGCTTAACTCAATCGAATTAATTTTGTATTGTTTTTTTGATTTTTGGGGTATACCTAGTCGTAGACACTTCCGAAGAAACCTCAAAGAGAAATAAAAATATGATTAAATTCTAATCCAATTGGCTGAACGACCTCCACCTAACACCTCAAGACAAAGTTGTACATATTTCTTTCTAAACCAAGCCTAATATTTTGTAAACATCCAAGAATTTTAATCAGTCAATCAATAGATACCTACATCAGACTGAAAAATTGACAAATAAGTTTTCTTAAATATTTTTTTTATCTCAAACTAGCTTTCCCGGCAGACGGTGTTCTGTAATCATCACTATGAATATTGATTTCAAATTTGTAATTTATACCAACTTACGTTTAAAATATTTTTATATATAAAAAAAATCTAGCCACTGCTTGGGACTTGCGGATTTTTGTCAACAAAGTCAAATTTGATTTGATGTCAATTTTGATTTATTATTACCTTAACATTTTGAAGTAAAAACCGTATATAAAAGAACAATAGAATCAACGAAACCTTTTGGTAAGAAATAATATGATGAGTATCAAACAGTATTTTTAGTAGCTTTTTTCAACCATGTTTAGGTAGGTACTTACATTGATGCGAATGTATTTTTTGTGTTAAGATTTATATACAGTAGGTATATCGATGTTCTGCATCGTATCTAAAGTAGGTAGGTACTACTTTTATGAAGTAAATTATTATTGTAGACCGGATTTCCTTCAAGCTGGCCAGACTGCTTGGATCCTCCTCTTGAAATAAAATAACTACCTAGTTATACCTACTTACCAGGTTTGAACCTATAGGTACATCTATTTTACCAAGTTTGTATCTAGATGTAAGTATACGGTTTTTTTTTGAAAAAAATGGTTAAGGTACCTACTTGATGACGCAATAGAGACATAGATAATAATATGACTGAAAATAGCTTTGGCGGGATCCATTCTCACCAAAAAAGAATACTACTATACGGAGATCGACCAATAATAATTATTAACTTCAGTAAAAGCCAAATGTCGTCTATTCTATTTTTGTGTAATGCTAGTGATTATTTGTGCGGGTGAAGACTTGCACATTGGGAAAAACACACAACAAAAACCTTCTTACATAGGTAACATACCTTAGAATCCTGAGTCATGGGGGGTTCAATTTCAGCCATGTCCTGCGTAGTATGCCTCCCGCTACTCCAGCGGGAGGTTTAACAGGACCTGACACTCCTGACAGGCCATGCCTAAGATTAGACTAAGATAAGAAAGCGTGGGACCTTCATGATGTCTGCTTGGATTGGAATGACGCCCAGGATTTAGCGCAAATTCTTTGAGAGGCTATGTACGCCACCTTGGGTACGAACGTGGGTAAATTAAGAAAAAAGTACTCGCATATGAAATTTTTTAGGTAGGTACCTAGATTATTTTCAATCTTCTGACGTATTATGTATGTAAGTCCTCGTATCAGGAAAGTACTTCCTGAAAATGGGCACAGGAATGTAGACATAATACGGCAGTAAATATGAGACGTTTACAAAAAATGGACAGGTATATTCATATTCTGATGTTAAACACATGACAGTAGTCACTGTCTTTAAATTTGGTTGCTCTACTTGTTCTAAAAAAATTCCAACAGTTGGCTCCGTATCTCACTATTATAATAATTATCTACTTGTTGTAGGTATAAATGGGATATTTTGACAAGTTGATCATGATTAGGAGTTTCGAAGATTAAAAATTTGAAGTGGTTGGTAGACTAGTGGTATCAGTCGACGGCTTTCGTACGCAGAGCGTATTGGAGGTCGTGGGTTTGATTTTCGGTGCCGACAATTTCCACTTTCACAACACAAGCTTTGCTTCATGTGAAAGATGTCGAAAGTGTATTTGTGTTCACTTTGGGTGGGCCCAGATTCATTAAAAAAAAAGCATTACCACCTAATGCCGAACGTTGTTAACGTAAGGTGATCACACTAAGCCAGCTTTCGAAATGACAATGGTTTGTTCCATTTTAAATGTAATGAATTTTTATATACTTAGAGCCATTAGTTGTTTTACATTCGTTAAGATCTAGTCCTGAAAAAGTTGCACAAGAACCTAGTAAGTATTAAGAGTTGATAATCGAGTATATTATTATCGAATGGATTGATGGAGGGAAGACGCGGAGTTAGTGGAAAACTGATGCCATGGCTCCGAAATATAAGGGCATCGACTCCAATGCAACCTATCAGGAAACATACTCGTGTTGTAAAGAGCATGGAAGCCTGAGTCCTTTGATCAACTGCCAACGTAGACATGTAAAGAAGTAAATTTATTTTGACAATTATTATTGTTTTCATCTATTGTTTCTATTCTTTCATCTATTTAGTTTTATCTTTGACAATAATTATAGCTGTTGTTCAATGATGGCTGAACGAAAATTTGATCTCTTCAAAATATTATTAATATAATGTTTTATTACATAAGAGACTGAAGAAAAACTTTTTAAATTAAAAAAAACGGGATCCTTTAGTATTGAATAAAAACTCTAGATAAATATTAACTTGCTGTCTTGAATAGTCGACGTTGTTAAAGAAATTAAATATTAAGTGGTAACTAATTTTGCCAAGTTCCATAGGGGGTAACATTAGCCACAAAATATATTGTTTTCAGTTTCATATTGATCATACTAAAAAAGCGGCAAATAATCTTTCCGAGCAATAAAACACACCAATTTTGAACATTTTTTTTGTCATATTTAGTAGGTAAAAACTCATATACCTAGGTTAGTACCAATGTTTTTTTTACAAAACTGAGTTTTCCAGAGTCAAAGTTTCATTATCTTTATGTTGTTTTAAGTGCCTTTTTATGTAGGTTCCTCTTTTCTTCGAATGAGGAAACAATCTTACGGACCTTTTGATGGACCTTGCCTGAAGGCATTCCTACTAACTGAAATCTCTCCTTGCCCTCTCCACTTGTAGTGGTGGTCATTTTCTCCTCTTTTGGAACCTTTCATCTCTCTTCTATTGAGTCATTATTTCGAACACCAGTTAACTTCCGGCGACGAATACATTTCACTTGAACTTCATTCTTGAGAAGTCAAAGTATCGGATTCTTTAGTTTGTAGCTGCATTCCGTGACTATGTATTGTTCCACGCATCTAAAACATTATGTGTTATGTTACTCAAACCTATTAGATAGTTGTAGGCTGTTCGCAGTGGAGGGTTATAAAGCTTTCAATCTGTTTTTAGGAAAGCTTTAAAGTCTTTAGATTCTTGTGATCATTTTTTAGAACTAGATCTTAACGAATATGTATCAACTGATGACTAACAATTCATTACTGATGTTCGATTTTTAAATGGAACACGCCAACACGGGCTGACGACCGTCTTCTACTGTTGTTTCGAAGGCTGAATTAGTGTGATCACTTTACGTTTACAACGTTTACCTTTAGGTGGTGATGTTTATTAGTGAACGTTTTTAACGTAAAGTAATCACACTAAGCCAGCCTTCGAAATAACAGTAGAAGACGGTCGTAAGCCCATAGTGGTTTGTTCCATTTAAATGTATCAGTAATTAATTGCTAGAGTCATTAGTTGTTACATATTCGTTAAGATATAGTCCTGAAAAATGGTCAGAAGAATCTAGACATAATTAGAACGTTGTGCACCAACAAAGCCAATAGGCAATAAAGATGAGACATTTAACAAAAATGGATATATTCAATATTCATATCCAGATGCCAAATACATGACAGCAGACGTAGTTTTCAAATTTGGTTGCTATCTCAATAATTTACAACTTGTATAGAATTTGCAAGTTTCTGTTAGCTCCTAAAATATGTATCAAATACTATAAATAATTTTATTTGTCACGAAGTTTTTCGGATTTAAGTTACCATATCAATAAATAAATACGGGCAAAATATGGAATAGTGTGTAATAATAATATGTAAATGTAAATAAATGGCGCTCATAGAGAAGTTATTATTGGAAAACAAATAGCAGTTTTGTGAGTCCCCGTGTTGACAATGATGTTCAGCCATGCTTTTATTGTTGTCTCTTCCCAGTACAATATTATACAATGACAAATAACAATAAAACAGAAATGGCAATGTGTTTGTTGTTGTGACGTTTATCTGCGATATTCTATTACCTCAACGTTGGACAACCCCTCGCTCTTTCCAAATAATAAACTAACCACCTACAGCATTGACAGTAATAATAATTGTATAATATAGACAAAGCCCGAGGTCTCCACTTTCCGTCCGATTTCGATGTGTCGTGATATTGACTACGGAAAATTTCTAATGGTGTCTGTGATAACTTTTTCATTCTTTTTTTCTTGGTTCTATTTTAATTATTAATCTTGATAGTGGTGTTTACAGATTATTTTTTTTGATTTAACATTATAACACTTTACTTTTAACAAATTACTTTTTGAATGTGGACTGCCCAATTAATTATATTTCTTCGAACGTATTTTCAAATGAATCTGGACTTAGTTAGAGAGAGGTTAAGCTTAATATGTCTTAAAAAAGATGTTTTGTATATTATCTTAGTTTATTAAGACACAAATGCGATTCCTTGCAAGGAATAAGAATTTATTGTGGGTAAATAAGTGCTGTAAATAGGTCTAATTTTCACTGTGAGATGAATCGTTTGAATCCAAAACCAACTCAACGTCTATAGTTAATTCGGGTTGAGTTAATACATAGAACCATATACCTCGTTATCTTCTCTTCATACTTTCCCGCTTACACCTATAAAATTCGAATTGATGGATTTTATATTCTTGCCGATCCATAGGAAATATTATGTGAGGAAATATGGGAAAGACAATCGCAAAAAAATTCACGTTTGTGAATGGAATGAATTTATTAGCCGCCAACGCTAGTTCAGTTAAGTTTAGTTTGTGAAGGTCATTAGTTTGATCCCTAGTGCTGACTTCTTCATTCACAACACGAACATTACTTTCTGTGAAAAATAATGTCAAATGTGTACCTATTCGATTTCAATAGAAACGGCCACGTGTATTTTGAGTTTGCGGGGCGGCATGAAAAAATTTATAGTTCGTATGAGTACGTTTATCGGGTCACGGATAGAGTGAATCTACAGATGTTACGAGTCAATTAGAGTATGAGATTTGTATGAACCATAATGATCAGTTTGTACACGAATTTAATAGAATGACCGTTTGTACTTACACATACACAGAGATCCTTATTTTTTTAGACTACCGGCGACTCATTCAATTAGAGACGTTTTGTGCCGGTTAAGAAAATACCAACTAATCACACCCCAAGAAAGAAAATACCAAGGTTAAGACAAATAAAATCATAAAAAAATAAAACATGAAGGTAGTTATAATAATTAAAAAATCATCAAATGTAACAATGAGACACAAAAATGAATGTGTAGATGACAAACAATATGGGTTTGATAAATAAAATCATAAAAACAATTATTATGACTGATAAAAATCATTGATAAATATGGAATAAAATAGTTAATACGAAAAATACAAAATGTTTGTATTTTACAAGAAAAAGAATATTGTGATTTATTTTATTGCTGGAAAGTATCACAAAACTGACCAAAGTGAGCCGGATAACTGATTCGGATCACTATTGATTCGCGCAGTTCGGGTCGCTACACAAAGTAATATGAATACTTATTCACCGAAATATGAATACTTATTCAATTATTCACCGAAATATGAATACTTATTCAATTACGTAAATGCAATTCAAACACAGCTCTGCAAGATTTTCAGTACAAACAACTACGCTCCGCAGATAGAGCAGGCTTAAAATTGGCGGAGGCCACGTGATCAATGACTCTTCTTACTAATAATATCTAGGTTCCCTAATCGGAGCAGTTTTGTCATTATAGGTAGATATAGTTTGTTACCCATCACTATGGTTTATGCATGTGTGGTATGTGTGTGCCGCCCGGTAAACGTCAGATGACGTCATCCTTTAATGGTCTATTTGAATAAGCCCAAATTCTATAAAGAGATTTTCTTAAAAAATAAGGAAGTTACATAAGTAGCAGTGCTGGAAAATCACAAAGAATATACAAAGAAGGAAGAAAAGCCCATAAAGTTACTGTCTGTTACCACCCCCAGAAATACCACCAAAGAGATGGATAGGCAGCTGGTGGTTAACCTCGGAATAGGCTTGCCACACCTCTAATATAAAATTTCACCATGTCTTAAATAAGAAGACTCGTATCTTCTCTTGGTTACTTTTCAAAGCGCGCATCCTGTTGTTGATCAATTTACAAATAAACAAAAAAACCAGATCCCAATATTGTCTGGGACAACTTTTATAAAATATTTTATTTCTAACGTAAAATAATGAGTGAAACGTCGAGGTATAATATTATTTAATGTAGGTATGTTTCAAACTAGGTGTAAAAGATAATCAAAAGTACCTACCTATCGGTAAATAGATTATGTGTGTATGTTAATAGGTAGGTACTATTTGAACAGGATGATGTTAACGTCAATATGTGTTAATATAATCCTACCGAGAAATTGGAAGGTCTACGACAGTATCGTTGTGCTATGTAAGGTAAGCAGTCTGTACCTACATTCATATTAATTATAATATTATGTAGTTATCCGACATACTACACATCTACACAAACTGTTGGTATAAGTAAGTATTCTGCCTGGCTTAAATACCATCGCAAGTTTGATAAGTATTATGACAAAGCTACCGCATGGTAACTGCTTTTTTATAAAATGAATCTGTGCACACTCAAAGTGAACACAAATAAACTCCTTGACTCTTTAACAGTAAGATACTTAGAGCTTGTGTCGTGAAAGAGGAAGATGGTCGGCACCTGGGATCGAACCACGACGTCCGCACCAAACGGTACGAAAGCCGGCGCTGTAACCGCCAGTCTACCAACCACTTCAAGCCTGTATATCCAATCCAATCCAATCCAAACTCCCTTTAGACCCCACTTAGGGGCATAGGGAGGCAACAAGAGCTCTCCATTGCGCTCGATCTTGCGCAACGGTGATGACCTCCTCCCACACCATGTCCATGTCCCTCAGCTCTGCTTCGAAGGAGCGGAACACAGTGTGAGAGGGTCTTCCTCGTCTTCGGGACCCTGATGGGAGGAAGAACAGCGCTCTCCTCGGCCAACTGTCATTCGGCATCCTTAACACATTCCCAGCCAAGTCCATCTCCTCCCCACAATGGTGGAGGTGATGGGCTCACGCTGGGTGCGCCGGCGTATAGCGTCGTTCGTGATGCGGTGGTACCATCTTACGCCCAGAATTCTCCTTAGGCACTTCATCTCAAAGGCTGAGACTTTTTGTGCCTGGGCCAGAGTCAGGTGCCAGGACTCACACCCATAAAGGAGAATGGGCAACACACACGCATCAAACAGTTTACATTTCGTCTCGACGCTAAACGCCGACGCTTTCCATATCTTGGTCATGTTGTTGAAGGCGCCACTTACCATACCGATACGAATCGGGAGCTCAGCCCCGAGGTCACCAGCGGTGGTAATGGTTGCTCCCAGGTACTTAAATTTATCCACCCGGGAGACCTGGTGACCATCGATGGTTATCGGTTGCTGTTTATCGGGGCAGGCATTATTCGCCATGAGCTCCGTCTTACTGGCATTGACTCGAAGGCCGAGGCGTGCTGTTTCGTTGCAGAGTCTTGAAACACTGCGCTGTAATTCCTCCACTGTCGTACTGAACAACGCTAGGTCGTCCGCGTACTCCAGATCGCACAGTTCGCCCATTAGACCATCTCTCTGTGTTATCGGTATACCTCTTGCTCCTTGCATGGACTTTCTCAACAGGAAATCCATGACTATTATAAATATAAAGGGAGCTAGTACGCAGCCCTGTCTGACTCCCGTGGTGATCCTAAAAGCTTCAGTAGGACCACCTGGCGTTATCACGCTACACTCAGAGTCTTCATACAGGGACTGCACCATTTTAACTATTTTCGGAGGTATACCATACAGAGCAAGTATTTTCCATATTGATGGTCTATGTGGGCTGTCGAAGGCCTTTTCAAAATCTATAAAGCAACAAGCGACTGGAGAGTTAAACTCCTTGCACTGCTGAAAGATGCACCTGGCACAGAAAATTGGATCCGTGCAGGACCTTCCAGGTACAAAGCCGCATTGTTGCTCTCTCAGGACAGCCATGACAGGCCCCCGAATGCGGTGTAGTAATATCTGAGATAATACCTTACCGGGAACACTCAGTAGAGTAATTCCACGGTAGTTTCCGCATTCAAGGGGGTCCCCCTTTTTAAATATTGCGACGATGGATCCATTCCGCCAATCTTTTGGGCACCTCTCCTCTTCCCACGCCATTTTAAATATATCTAATAGTGGTTGGCCAAGGGTGTCTATGCCTTGTTTGAGGAGCTCTGCGTGAATTCCATCGTCTTCTGGCGCTTTGTTGTTCTTAAGTCTCATCACGGCCAGCACCATCTCACTGTATGTCGGCGGTTCCTCACATATCCCAGTTGCCTGAGGTATATTCAGACCAGCCAACTCCTCCTCAAAGTTGTAAGGTGAGGAGGGCTCGGGACGGTTTAATATTGACTCAAAGTACTCCCTCCATCTCCCTTTAATCGGTTCGGGGGCAGTGACAGTGGCTCCACGAGAGTCTCGTATTGCCGTCACGGGTCTTTTTTGACCCCTGCCCCCGACCTCCCGGGTGATTTCGAAAAGTGTCCTTGAGTCATTTCCGAGTGCAGCAGATTGCGCTCGCCGTATCTGAGAGTCCAGGTGTCTTCTTTTATCTGTTCGTACAGAGTGCTTCACTTTGCGGCTCAGCTCCCTGTACTCAGACACCAAAGCAGCCAGTTTTTGAGGGTCTTTTTCGCTGTCTCTGAGGGTCTTAGCCTTCTGGCGATCTTCGATGAGGCTCCAGGACCCATCGGACATCCATATTGGCCTCTTTTTGCTCTTATAGCCGACAGAAGAACGTGCGGATTCCATAACGGCGTCACGGAAGCTATTCCAAGCTGTCTCAATTGGAACAGCTCCGTGTGAATCCTGCAAGGGGGCAAACCTGGTGCGTAACTCAGCCTTGTACGAATGACGACACTGAGCACTCTCTAACCTGCGTATGTCCAGCGGGCGAGAGGCAGACGGTCCCTGCTGGAAATGGGTAAATCTGAATTTCAACGAACCCACAAGGAGTTCGTGATCAGTGTCCATGTCTGCCCCTCGGTAGGTGCGGACATCTCGCAGGTCAGTTCGGTTGCTGGCCCTTACCAGAAGATGGTCAATCTGGTTTTTTGTTCTCCTGTCAGGCGAGGTCCAAGTATATTTATGGATATCCTTGTGGGGGAACAGAGTTCCCCCTATTAAGAGTCCGTGGAGTGTGGCGAAACCAATCAGACGGCTTCCATTATCATTTATCACTCCCATGCCATGCCTACCCATGACGCCTGGTCCATACTGGGGGTCACTGCCAACCTTGGCATTAAAATCCCCCAGTACAACTAAGCGGTGGCGCCTTGGGACATGGGACACAACTGCATCCAGACTGTCATAAAAACAGTCCTTGGCAGCCGCATCCCCATCCTCAGTGGGAGCATAGCATAGGAGGACCGTCAGTGTTTCGCCTGTCATCTTGAAGGACGCACTCATCAGGCGGTCAGAAACAGGTTCCCAACCAAGAAGGCGAGAGAAGGCATATTTACTTAAAAGTAGAGCGACGCCACGCATCCGTGCAGTTCGGTGACCAGAGTGCAGCATGACATAGTTGCCAGCGTCACTCTGCCCCGTCCCTGGGATGCGTGCCTCGCTCAGCCCCAGGATATCCAGTCCATAATCTCCCGCCAACTTGGCAGCAACAAGCTCCCCGCCCGCCCTCAGAGTGCGGACATTCAGGGTCCCGATTTTCAAGCTCTTGATCCGAGCCGTGGTCAACACAGGGGGGACACTAGCTGCCTGGACCCCCCCCTGGTGGGGCCCAGGCGTCCGAGGCTTAATTTTGTTGC
This sequence comes from Mystacides longicornis, assembly GCA_963576905.1. Lineage (NCBI taxonomy): Eukaryota > Metazoa > Arthropoda > Insecta > Trichoptera > Leptoceridae > Mystacides > Mystacides longicornis. The sequence goes on along the minus strand of OY756421.1, from coordinate 10,074,775 downwards.
CTTTTCTGACCGCTGGAGTTTAAGGGTGTGAGGTGGTCAACCCCACGACCCCGATCTGATTTTTCGATTACCTGCCTCTTACAGGATGCTCGAAAAACCAGCAAAAAGAACAGAGGTGCTATTCTAAGCCGACAGCCCCACGGCTATACTTATTACTTAATTTACAAAATAGGACTACTGAATACCTATAGGTATTACATATATTGTGGCCTGAATATTATCATATTCCATTTTGAAAACCGTAATAGCTTCATTAAGTTACTCGTTTACTGCAATTTAAAAATATCTATGAAGAGGTTGGTAGTCTTTGGTAGCAGTCACGAGGCTGAAATTCGTATTCATTTATACATTATTTTAAGTCTAATAATATAAATGAAAGTCGGGTTAGTGCGAACACTTATAACTCGAGATCGGCAAAACAAATTCTTCCGATGTATGATTTATTGGATTCTTCTCAACTCTGGTTTACAGAATAACTAATAAAAAGTTGAAAAAAATGGATAAGAAATGATATAAAATATAATATAAAACTATGGAACGGATTTCCTGCGACGCCATCTATGAAAAAAATCTATAAAACTAAATGCGGAACGCTCAAACACGGTCAAACTAATTGTGGCTTGACTGATGGAAAAGGGTAGAGATGCATCGGAGAGGACATTCACACATATTATTATATTGCGTTGAGGGTGCGGAAGGTAGGTACCTAATTGTTGGGGTACATTGTCTTGTGGCCGTTGTTTTGTTTTCTGTTTTTTGTTGTGCACCGTTTACCTACTCGTTTTGTCTAACCACATAGGACCATAGACAGAACAATTCATAATAGTAGTAATAGATCCCACACCCAAAAAAAAAAAGCGCAGAAAAAAATATCAAGTATCACCTCAGCACGGGCTTTTGCCAAGTGGGGTGATAAATTCCGATAATTTTATTCTCACGTAATTCATATTTGTAAATAATTTACTGTTAATAAAATAAATTACTGTTTACCTGACAACCATTGACATTAAAATATTGGTACGCAGATTTTTGAAGGATTTTTTCAGAAATGTTTTTTTAACATTCAAACATATTTTAAACCTATTTTTGTATAAATATTAATAAATTCTTAGCAATTCATAGTAAGGACAACGTCTGTCGGGAAAGCTAGTTATGAATAAAAATGGATTGAATAAATAAAAAAAAACACTACGCACACTTCTGTAATGATTTCATTCTCACACACACTTCGATGTGTTTGACATTATTTTACATAGAAAAAACCATATAAAAATAACCATAGAAAAAACATTCAACATAATATCAACATTTCAAATTTGAGGTATCCAATATCCATGTCAGATTTTTTGAAGAAAATTCTGAAAAAGCGTTCGCTCAGTTTTTGTCATTGGAACCTTAATAATGTTCAAACTTATAATCTAAATTAGTTATGGTCGAATTTCGAGTACTGACCGACCACTAGTTTGAATAATTCCACCGAGAATATACCTACACGTTCGATTCGTTAACTCGTTCTCAGAAGATTCATAATGTAATACAAAGAAACAAGCCGCAATATACGGCCGAATAAAGTAGATATTATTATAAGGTTGAATGTTATTGTTTATGAATATTTTTCAATTTACATATTCAATTTTGTTTTCAGATTTTTACTAAAAACATCGTACCTAGTAAAAACACAAGTGCTGTTTTTTTTTATTTATTCTTCTTGTTTGGTGTATGTTTTATTTTTATCACTGCCGCACATATTGTTTCTTTCCAAAATAAAAAAAAAACAAAACTGAAATAATGTCAGCTAATAATAGTCTACACAGACCATAACTCACGGTTCCGATAAAAATATTTTCACATGAAATATTTTGTTCTTTATTTGATTTATTATCGCTGGGTGGACACACACTACACGAGATCAGGAAATAATATAACTTATTATGGTAATGTTTTGTTTGGTCAATGTCGAATTTGAATAGTCAATAAAGTTCATTTCTTTCCATTATTCTTGTTATGAAGTAAGTTTTTCAATCAATAATAATTAGATGCATATTTTATTTCACCAAACTCGACCGTCTTATTTATAAAAAATCCGTTAATCGTAAGATTACGTATTATAACTCACTGATCAGTTTTTACTTAATCTATAAAAACAATATTTAATCCGCGTTTGTTATGTATGAAGATGACATTTCATACAAAATTTTGTAACAACAAAATAGTAGCCGGGCAACGCGAGTGTTTACAAATAAGATGCGTTATGTCAGAATTGAATGATTTCGAGCTATTGATGCAGAATAGGTACATACCTTATTTTTTTATTATTTATTTTATATCAAAATATAGTTAAATCCTTATCAAATCATACGAAAACTTTATGTTTCAGCCAAAACGAACTACTTTATGTTTAATCACTTTAATTTTAATGTTTGTACCTACTTCTACCTTCAAAACGTCATTAGATATATTAAAAATTAAGTTGGTGCATCATGGTTGTAAGCCCTCGAATGATTACGATAATGCATATTTGCTTTATTTCTTTAAATTTCCTATTATTAAAATGATAAACCAAAATACAATGGACCAAAAATTGAAGGGAGCACATATTTGGACGGGGAAAAAACTTAAATACATTGTATTTATTACAAAAAGCGTTCTTGTATACCCGAAACAACTGTCAGTTGAGGTTAAATTCAATATTGCGGGTCAAAATCTACAGAGATCAGCTCACAAACAAGCGATATGCGTTTAACTATCTCGATGACAGCTTGATAGTAATATTTTCTATCGCTGAGCTATTTTTTCCACTGATTGGAATTTTTCAATAAAGCAGTGAATCGTTAAGCGATTGAGTAAATATTTATGGTGAACTTAACAGCTAATTATAGGAAAGTACTCAAGTATTTAGTTGAAATAATATTCTACATCTACGGGATATAAGGGGAATCAGGGGCCTTACCTTTAATTTATTTCGTGATTCCGATCCAATACGATTTCATTATGACTTTACATGCTAAGCTTAAAAATAGTCTCACCTAGGTCTTATTTGAATGCGGTATTGTTATACAAAAAAGTTACAGGTTATATGGATTTATATAAATTATTTTACTATTGAAACTCAGATTGTCGACATTGAAATCGGGAATGATTTTCAAGAGTGGCACCCACCAATGATTTTCAAGAGTAGCACCCACCAATGATTTTCAGGGAGTGAAAGGGAGTTATATTAACTTTTTGTGTGGAGCAAAGCTATTATTTGGTGTCCATACTGCCCATGTCCATTCTTTACGCAGGGCTTGATTTGATCTCAAGTAGCTACAAATTCACACCTCGACATTATGTACTCAAAATATTATAAACCATGAAATATGTTGGGTAACTAAGCTTGGGGGATAGTGTAGACCCAAGGGTCAACGTGAAAAGACGTCCTTGCCGATCCGATTGGCAAGCGTGGCGTTGGTTGTAATGACAACTACTCCTCGCATATTCCAAGTCCATATCATAAATTTAATATTTCCATGTAATATGCGAGGGAATCCGTCATCTAGTGTAACGATAATTTTGTGTGCTGAAAAAACTGCAGCCCCAATGTCGCATCTACCTGCCACCCTCAAGATCAATAGGGGTGGTCACAGGGATGCGCGGGGTAGGAAACTTGGCCGAGGGCAGCGGTGACGCGCAGGTCGGACAGATCGTTTTGGCGTGCGTTGCGAGGAAGTGGAATTTTAGAACGAAGTGTAAAACGACTATATAATGGGGTGACGACCAAACCATTTTGGAGGAGAGAGGAGGATTTATCCTCCTCCACGTGCGTGTGCGTTGATTTCGACTTTAGAACTATTGTTATTTATTAAATTAGTGTTGCGCAAAGACTTATATGTGATTTTAATGGACATTATGGACTCTGTGTGCGTATCGTGCAAATAAATGATTCGGATAATTCTAATATTAGTTTTAATGGTTTCCAATTGTAAGTTTAGTCGTAAGTTTTGGGCATTAGTCTTAATTATATTATGTAAGTTTTAAATAAATTTTAATTATTTTACCATAAACTGCATTCTTAGTCATTTCTCCGACACAAGGATTATGCCCCATCTACCCCTAGACAGAAAAATACCCGAGCCAAGGATAATGTTACACTAGTAGTGAATGGTTGAAGTTCAAAAGAAGAAAAATAATATAAAAAAAGAAATTCGCTTAGACCAATAATTGATAAATTAAACAATCGATAACACCAATAATTGATTAATTAAACCTTTATAATTGTCTTTCTTAGCTTTCTGCATCCAGGAAACCACATCATGCTGCTCAAAATAGTCTCTCCATCTAAGCTACTCTTGTCTTTCGGATTCTACATTTCAATACGTTTTAAGCCCATTTTTCAGACAAACTTCTGGCCTTCTGAAACAATAACCTGGTGATATTAGATTTGATCCAACGCTATTCTCTTTCAAAAATAACATAAGTCATTTCCTTTCATCTACCTACTCCTGGACCTGTCTCATGATCCTTGCCTTTCCTCGCTATGCTTGTTGATATACTTATTAACTTTTTAGTTTTTTTTTTTTTATCAATATTACATATTAAACTCACTCTGTAATAATAAAGACATTAACCAGTTATTTTATTTTTTGTTTTTTTTTACGTATCTATTAGTTCATCCGCCGAACATCGTCTCGTCCGAGAAGCAATTATTAATTTATTAACATAAAATGTAGATACATTCCGTTTTAACAAAAATCTTGAATTTAACAGGTGCTGCCCAAAAAAGTTGCGCAAAATATTATTTTTTTAAAGAAACCTATTTGGTGCTTTTTACAAAATGATTTCTTCTAATTTTAGACTTCAAATCAATAGGTCCCGGGATCGATTCCCGGTCAGGTCAGAGTTTTTCTAAGTCTTCTCTTTCTCTCTTACACACGGGAATTTCTACCCGGGATTAGAAGATTGAATGAGACCGGTTGACTGGAACATATTGCCTCAGGCAATAAGTTTCGCCGGCTATACTGACACCTTTGTATAGAGAAGTGTGCATGAAATGAAATAAAATAATTTTGAAATTGAATGGGCATTTTACAAAAAATATTAGACAGTTGGTGCGATTGACAGAATGCGGATGGAATATACATGGTTTAAGACAGACGCATCGGTCGGAATTATATTGGTTAAATTGGTTTACTTATTATTATCTATAAAAATTCAAAGTTTTTTTTCAGCTCTGCAGTCGTTTTCGAGTGATTCGGCAATATTCAAACATAGGACCACAATATGAAAAGTCTGTCGGGAAAGCTAGTTTGAAATGAGGGTTGTTTCTTGTAATGAAGTTCTCATGGTTGCCAATAAATGTTACGATGTAAATATTTTTTAACGATAAAACTTGAGTCGTTCACGGTTTTACGACGGACCTTTGGATTTATGAAGCAGACAATAAATCGTTTAGCGTGTTGGGTTAGAGCTATCGTGAAAACATCAATAACTTAAACATTTTATTAGTCGTAAAGTTGTGTCGTTTTTAATTTTTAAAACCAATCAATAATTCGGATAATATCTCATCCGAAACTCTTCATCTTTGACCTGTGATGAAAATAAATAAAATTTAAACTTTTATGTTTCGTTTTGTTTTTATGTTTGATTTTATTCATGACAAACATCCACTTATTAAGATGATGTTATTAGAAAAAAATCTTGAAATTTTGGGGCAGTTTTTAATCACCAACACTGCAGTGGTTGCACAAAAACTTCATTCTTAAAAATGCGGTGTGTCTCAAACTCAATTTTGCCAAAGATTTGAAGAGTTATTCAACTTAAATTTTGGGAGCACTAAAATTTTAGCGTGGTTATTAGTTTGTAAGAACCTACCAAAATTTCATCAAAATTTACTGTGAAAAAAAATTGATTAATTAAGTAAAAGGGTGATGGCAGAGCAGAGTTAAAACAGCACATTTTTTCAACAATTTTCATTTTTATCACATACATACCTTCTCTTTGCACAAGCTTTAATAGAGAGGAAATGTTGTATTATAGGTATATTTATTATTGATGTTTCATGTAAATATATATTGTTATAACTCTGTAAATATGATTTCAAATAAATAAAAAAAAAAAATTGGACGTCAGGGAAGGAAAAAGTTCCAAATTGCGATAGGGAAGGAGATGGAGGACGCCTCTGTCCAGAAATGGACGGTGTTATGCTGATAAGAAATAGATCAAAAAGAGAAGTTAATGTATTTATGGTCTCTTTAATTAATTGAGTGATATTTTTAAATTTAATTTAGGGTCTTCCTGGTGATAACTACGGCCCTAGTCAAGTGTTACATTGCGTTCACGAGAGAGATTGTTAAACGTACATACATATGTACAGAGTTTTTTGTGACGTATTTTTTCGTATGTATAATGTGAGTAAAGTAACACGCCATTTGACGTTTGCTGAAACACCACATGAATAAAGCTATGTTGTAACTGAAAAGTGAACATGACCATCCGATGAGCACATTCCAGTTAAGACACACGGTAAAGGGTGTCAAATGATGAAAAAGACAATTTGAAGATTTTTATTAAAATAAATTAATACCAACATAATTATTTCAAAATTTCATTGAAGCGACGATCGAACTTTTTTTTAAGTTTATTTATACACTCCGACAAAGATCGGACATCTCTACGAAATAATAAAAATATAACAAAAAAAATTAAACTCAAAATACACTTAAATACCAACATTTACGAATATCGCAATCGTTTCGTATTTTCTTTCGCGATTTAAATGTATGAAGTTGTCTAGGGTCCAGAGTTTCAGAGCCCCCTATAACGGAAAATCACGAATATTTATTTTTAGTAGACACATACTTAATAGATAATATTGAAAACTAAAAGAAATCAAGACAAAAACATTTTATTATAATTATAGAGAAATATTAATAAAGAAAATCACTACACGCTCATAGAAATCGCGAATTAAATGAAAATAATAATTATACGCGAAATTCTCAGTTAATTTTCTCCCTTCTGTGTTATTCCATGATTTTTACATCCCTACTTACTTCATGTTATGAACTAACGTGTCAATGGATGACACCCAATGAAGAACCTAGCAGAAATCCAAAAATAGAACCCTATACGCGTTAAAATTAACAATATTATTTGCGTAGTAGAGATCAAAAGGCGATCCTGAGCAAAAATACTAATATTTTTTTGACCAATGTTTACTCATTGAATTTCATGGTCCTTGTATAGAATTTTATGCTCCAGTGGACTGAGAGACCTCAGGTTTATTATTACTAACTTAAATAATAATATTATTGATGATAATGTTTTATTATTATTCCCAGTATTTTCAACCCTGTGAATAATATTGTTTATGCCATATAAATAATAAGCATTTCGTTGTTTGAAATTTTCACTATACTGGATCTTAAAAAACTTTAAGGTACCTACTTCTTGAATATTAACTATTGTATCTTCCCGGATAAAGGAAAAGTGTTATTTTGCAATGCTAGAGTAACATCCTTGGCCAACCACAGAAATGCAGACATCCATGCCATAAAAGAAGCATCATACTTAAACAGCAGCACCCCGGTTTCCGAACATTCTAATCGTGTGCCTCCAACGAGCTCCCGAAATTCCCACAAGAGCCATCTATAAAATAACCATTAACCTTTCTGATGGCATCAGTTTCTTGTAAACCTTTTATATCCATAACTAGCTGAGCTGACCCATCGAACTTCGTCCCGCCTTAAAGTCAATAAAATATTGCTGGGCAACAAAACATAGCTAACATACATGACTACTCATTGTGAAAAATTCAAAAGTTATGTGGTTATAATATTATGAATCAGTTATTTCGAAAGCACCAAAATTCACACATTTATACATTATATATTATCCTTGTGGGATTATTGCCATTTTTGTTATTTTATTATGTTTTGACGAACCTAATTGGTGATTATTACTCTTTACTTTTTATGTGAGGCGCCCTTGAGGTGAAAATATTTCACTAAACGGCGCCATAAAAGTTGTCCAAGTATTATTATTATTATTATTGAATTTTCATCATCTGACTCATAAGAAGTCAGATAATGCAGACTTTTTTATAAGTCAGATGATACTAAATTAATAACACAACTAAAACACCAGAAAAAAATTCATTAATAAAATAGATAAATAAAATACTCTTTATTGCGTACAAAAATACATATATGTATAAAATATTATTGTGGAAAGGGCGGGCTTATTGCCGAATGGCAATTTCTTCCAACCAACCCCAGGTGGAGATTCATTCATTGGTTGAAAAATACAAAAATATTCTTAAAATATGTTAGAATGTTAAAAAAATATTTCTGAAAGCTTGAAAGAAATTTTATCAATAATCTGCGTACCAATGCGCAATATTTTGAAACTCGATGGTTGTCAGGTAAATAAAAATTGTGTTGTTAGATATGGAATTTTTCACAGATGGCGCTGTTGTTGTTAGGAAGCCCGTTCCATACTTACTTTAATATTATATTTCATACTATTTTCTATCCATTTTTAGATTTTTAATAGGTAGATAATATTCCTGTTATCCGGAGCGGTGAAGAATCCAATCAACCAAGCATCATAACAATCTGTTCAGCCGATCTCGAGTTATAAGTGGTCGCACTAACCAGACTTTCTTTTTATATTATAGATGTTAACAAAAATTATAAAAAAAGCTTGAAAAAAGTACCATCAAAAATTATTTTCGTCCAGATCATTATTTTTCAATCATTACCGCCATCTGTGGAGACATAGGGAACACATTGATCTATAGCATCTTTCTACCAAAATATCAATCTACCAGAATCTTCCTATTTCCACAACAGATGGCGGTAGCAGTACCGTTCGCATCATCCCGACTTTCTTTCATATTATAGATGTATCTCCTTGTGTCATATAATTGGTTACATTAAAACGATGTGAAAATTATTACAATTTTTTTTAGCTCTGCACTCGTTTTCGAGTGATTCGGCATAATTACTAATTAGAAGGTCCAATATTATAAATTAAGGAGTTGTCGGCTATTGTATGAGTAGGCTGTAAGTATGTAGTAGGACTTATGTGAAATGTAATTATTACTATCTGAATAGCGAGATTGTGAATGTTTGTCGTTAGGTAGGTAGACACTTACTGGTTAGTAGGTGCAATATAATAACAGGTACCTATGTAGAGCGCTTGGCGTTTACGTATCATTGGGTTTTATGTTCAAAATTTAATTTACGGAGAATGTCTGAGGTAATCCGCCGCTCCGTTTTCTTTTTATTTTTCTTCTTCTCTGTCTCCTATACTTTCAAAACCGCACCGTACTTCGTACAAAGACCGTCGCCCTCCCCACACGAAAGGTGGACCAATACTTACTGATCCGGTTTTATCAAATTAATACCAAAATGGATTAAAAAAAGTGGTTGAATGTGGTTTTTTCGCATGAACGAATAATATCTTTACAGTTTCGTTTTGTAAATTTGGACAATCTATCACTCTGTGTGTCAGACAAATCCAGTGACGTCCGATACAAAAAGTTTTCGACTAGCCTAATGTTTTACACATCGCATGAAAACGTAACCTTGCAATGCATAATATGCATATTAAGAGTATTTAATATTCAAAGTTTTACTTTAAAAGTACCTACTCTTTGAATATTTTCTTCAAAACGTCATTATATTTATAATGAATACAAACCTTACAAAATATACATTATATTTATCATAAATTTAGTTGGTGCATCATGGTTGTAAGACCTCGATGATTACGGGAATGCAATATTTGTTTTTTGTTTAAAATTTGATAAGAATGTCCTCAGAGGTAGGATAAGAAATACGAAGTTACAGGAAATATGCGAGATTGAAGATAAAGTGAAATGGGGAGGTAAAGAAATTTCTATTATTATGCTCATGAGAGAATGATGGACTCGTCCAGACTCTGTCACACTGCACTGTACGACCAACCCGATGGAAGATGACTACGGAGGCAGACCACCAAAGAACCATTTGTAATCTAGCTGGGAATACACCTCGAAAGTCTTTCACCCCACATCTCTTAACAGGTTATTAGGCCTATAATAAAAATGTAAAACATTTTAAAATGGATAGGTAGGAACTCTTATTTCTTATAGGTACATCGTCTGGACCATAATATAGGTAATAAGTCAGTTTAACTCTGTGGTTTATCATAAAAAACGTTTACTTAAGCTTCTGCTTTAATTCTTTTAAGAAAATTCTTCCAAAAGGCAAATCTCTAATATAAATGAAAGTTGGGTTAGTGCGAACACTCATAACCCGAGATCGGCTGAACAGATTCTTCCGATGTTTGATTTATTGGATTCTTCTCCGCTCCAAATAACAGAATAACTAGTAAAAAGTTGAATAAATGGATAAGAAATGAAATAATATATTATTAAAGTAAGTATGGATCGGATTTTCTGACCGGCATTGCCACCGCCATCTTTTGGGGAAATAGGGAGATGTCTGATAGATTGATATTTTGGTATAAAGATTGTATAGATCAATGTTTTCATCGTGTTTCCACAGATGGCGGTGATGTTACCGATATTGTACATAAGCACCTTATTATCTGCGAATATGACTTGTGTGTGCGAATATAGACAAAGAGATGCGATTGAAATGTTTCCTGTATAATTGTAAGATTTTTATTTTGTTAAGGACTTAAAAAAAAGGAAAAAATGTATTGTGCTTGTAGCTTAGTTCTGATTATTGTTCATTTTTCATACATTTTAATTGTTATAATTTATTGTCTTAATTTGATATTATTTTATTTAACTGTGATTCTTTGGATGTGAGTTTAAAGTTTGTTTTATGTGCTTTTATTGTGTTTTATTGATAAACATGTATATGGCCTTGCCGTATGTAAATAAATAAATAAATGTATATTATTGTAACATAACCACATAACTTCACAATGAGTAGTCATGTAGCTAATAGGTATGTAAGTTATGTTATGTTACCCAGCAATATTTTATTGACTTTAAGGCTAGACGAAGTTCGATGGGTCAGCTAGTATTTATATAAATGTGGTGTTATGGTTAAATCCGTCGATTAAATTAATGAAGCCTATGAAATTCCGCCCCATCCATTGCGATGCAAAGATTCGGTTTACTTTAACAAAGTTTTCGGGAAGATAGTGACGTCACGACATTAATCAAGAACTCCCCGGTTCGGAGAAATTCGCCCGTATTGGTTCAGAGTTAAATATTTATGGCCCTTTCTCTACTTCTTCTTCTTCTTCATCATCTTATAATTGCCATTTAAATACTTGGAAAGTTTTTTTTATCCTAATTGGTTTTTTGAGAAATAAAAAAAAATGCGATAGACAAAAATGAGGGTGAAACGTTTAAAAATTAAAACTCCCATTCTGCAGCAATAATTATCAAGGATTCGCTTTTATTATTTCCTTTTGATTTATTGAATAATTAATTAAGCTAATTATGCTTAATTATTATAAAGCTCAAAGAGATAACGCCATTTGTAAAGTCTTGACATATAAGTAATATTGTGATTTTACTATAAATACATACAATATAAATTCTCATTTTCGGGGAGAATATCAATAATAGCGATTTAGTTTCAATTTTTTATTTTGTATTATATTATACTCAGATAATTATCAATAAAGGAATTATATAATTATTATTATTGTACAATATGTAGGTACTTATTGATCCTTCACAAAACATACAAAAAATATAGGTAGGTATATATGTATTTTCAATACGTAATGGTGCGCAAAGCGATTTTATAACGATATTTAATTTTTTAATAATTTTATTCGCGCCTCCCGCATATACCTATGTATCTGGCTCTAACACAGGTTAGTCTTACTTTTTTTTTTTTTTTTTTTTTCTTTTTTTATGCATTTCCACTCACAAATGAGTGATTTATGCAATTAACAAAACAAAAAATAGAACACAACTATGAGAGAAAAAAAAATATAACTATAAAAATAAATTCACTCTACATTAAATCTTTCTATTATTAAGTTGGAATGTTTTTGCGATACATGTGTTAATCCCAATAGAGTTTTGTGAGAGGAGGAACATAGTATTAACCCATATCTTCCCAGTGTTCCATTATTGGAACGGTTTAGTTAACAATTTTTATTATTTTTTTGGAAATGCGCAACTCGTTTATTTTAATGTGCTTAATATCTTCGATTAATAGGCTATAGTTAGAGATATTGTTGCACGATATTCGCATCTGCTTTTTTCTGTTATGAAGCATTCTTTATAGCAGATTTTGTGGAAAAACATTGCTCGTTGTAAAATGTCCGTATATTTTTTGTTTGTTATAATTCACATTCAAATAATACGTTATCAGTTCTATTGTTGTCTATTTTATCATTATAAAAAATAATAAAAATAAAGATGACTATAAGTAGGTATTTTCATGTCCTTTTTCCTAACCGTTCCATTTTTGGAACACTGGGATAATATGCCAATGTAAATTTTTTGTACTATTTTCATGCAAAAAAAAATATTTATTGTTGGAACTTATTTTTTTGGTCGTAGTTTAATAGTGTACTTAATATTTTAACATCTAGAAACGAAAAAAGTATTTTATGTAAAGAAAATATGCGGACACAGCTGGTACAACTGAACCTTACACAGTAAGAAAACATTGTTTGTATGGTTACTTTGAAGGTGAATGACGTCGATTTTCAAAAAGGATCTGCAAAATCATCTTAACCATCGGATTCCACCTAAGGTCTGCTACGCTCAAAAACAGAAAAAAATTAATTCATTGGACTTAATGAGTGACAATACTACCAGGATGCGGTGATATTTTTTTTTTGTCAAGTACGCTATGAATAACATTGAAGCAGATGTTATATCTCTAAAACAGGAGAAAATCCTGCATCAGCAAGCTATTGAAGTGCTTTGCTTTACAGTCAATAGCTAAGTAACCTTCTAGCCTGATTAGTAAGGTCACAGGTTGATAAAGCTGCCGCAGAAGCAGTCTGCTTGAAAGATGTCATAATATGGAGAAACAATGCTATGAGGACAGACAGAAGGTTCGTATCTATAAGACACATGGAATTTTATCCAGGGCAGACACTGTCAAAACAAAAAGCATGCTTAGAACATCTAAAATAAAAACACTCCATGGTTAATCTCTGCGTGATCGAATTAGAAACACAGTAATTTAAAAGATCTAATAAGTCGAACAACGTGGTCAGGTGGGTACGTTATAATTTGTTATTATATGTTTTGTTGGCACAAACATATTGTATTGAAAAGTTAAATAAAAGTAAGAATACTATATCTTGCCCTGCATGAGGGTACTAAAAGGGCAGCGCCGATCAAAAATACTCTTCAAGCGATGGTAAGAAACCTGGAACAAGGCAAGTCAAGATGATAACCCTGATAAAACAGACTCCCGTGTCTATAAAAGAGAAGAAGAAGAAGATTTTTTATTGTATTATTATTTTATACAAGGCTTATAATTTATAAATTGTGGATTAAAATTTTAAAATCTCTTCATAAAGTACTTTACTGCGCTCTATATCGTTTTTGATTTCCCATACAAAAGCCCAAATGTTACATGTATGTATCTTCCCAGTGTTCCATTATTGGAACGGTTCTATAACTAAAAATCCAAAAATCCAAATTTTTTTTTGACACTTATTTATCAATACATGGACCGTAAATAGTCCCTGGTATGATTTTCATGAAAATCTAACGGCTATTTCTATGTCTGGGAAGATATGGGTTAATTGGGAAAGAAATTTTCATTTTTTTAAGATAATCAATCAGGTATGTGTTATCAAATAGTGGGCAGTTAAACAAAACATGATCAACAGTTTCATCCTCCAATCCACAAGCACACAAGGGCGAGTCAAAGACACCTATTCTGTTAAGGTGTGAGGCCACACAGCAGTGACCAATCCGTAATCGGCAGACTGTGGATATACAAAATTTTGATAATGGAATTCCCAAGAACCACGGTTTTCTGGGCAAAGTTTGCTGTATCGATCCATAGTAACGTGCCTTTGTACTTGCACTCCACGACTCTTCCCATTCCTTCCTGAAGAGACATTTGAGGACAGATGATCGGTCATTTGGTGTAAGTAATTCTAAGTTAGTAGGAGTACCAGTAAGGCACGCTGCTTTAGCCAACTCATCCACCCTTTCATTTCCTTTGATGCCAATATGCGATGGAATCCACGATATAAGGAGGTCTATATTCATCACATGAATTTTGTAGATCAAGCTTTTTATGGAGCATATTAGTTCGTTGCTATGCCAGGATTTGTTATTATTTTTTTTAAGGATTTCTATTAAACTTAAAGAGTCTGTCAAAATAATTACGTTTTTAAAGTTCTTACACACAACAAAAGAGAGTGCTTCCCTGAGGGCAATGCATTCGGCGGTAAATATTGAATAATTACAGGGCAATAGAAATTTATTCTCCGTTTCAACGGATGGCACAAAGAATGCCGCCCCGCATGCTGAGTTATCAAATTTGGAACCGTCTGTAAATATTTGAATATGTTCTTTGAAATTGTCATTCATTATTTCTAGAAATTTTTTATCATTAACTGACGGGCATAAACGTGCGGAAGATTCTTTTTCGAAACCGATTGACCTCATAATAGTTGGTGTGTGGGTTATTGCTTTGTAGGGGATGTTGAATATGGGAAGATTATTTTTTGCAACAAAATTAAATTTATCCTGTAACAATATTAGGCTATGGCATAACAAGAACATGTTTTTACGCTGTTGATTGGTGTGCGAATTATGCATATTTATTATTTTATTTAGAGTATCAATAATCGAATAATTTTCCCCGTTTAGCCTCTTAAATAGGAAATTCGATGAAAGATATTTACGTCTTATTGTAAGTGGCATTTCGACTGCCTCAGATTGTATAGCGACGATAGGAGAAGATTTCATTGCACCCAGAATTAATCTAATGGATTTGGATTGTATTCTTTCCAGCTTTTTTTCGAGGTATAACGGAATGGGGTCGATCAAAAATGCACCATAATCAATGTGACTTCTTACAAGTGCGTAATAGAACATACGCATAGTCACAGGGTGACAACCCCACCATACTCTCGATATTGCTCTCATGATATTTAAACTTTTTTCACATTTCGAGAGGACGTGTTCTATATGTAATTTCCATGAGAGTTTACGGTGAAGTGTCATTCCAAGAAATCTCACCGACTCCACAATAGGGATGTTTGTATTTTCTAATGTTATATTAATGTTAGGGAGCTTATGTTTATTCGAAAACACTACTACATTACTTTTAGATGCTGAAAGGGAGAGGTTATTTTGATTGAGCCAAATGTTGACAGTTGATAAACATGATTCTATTTGTTCTGTAGCGCGTGGGATATTTTTATTATTTAGATAGACAACAAAATCATCTGCATATTGAAGCAATCGGACTGTAGATGGGATGCGTTTGTGAAGATCAATCGTGTATATATTAAATAAAATCGGACTTAAAACCGACCCCTGTGGTAAGCCTCGGTGTATGGTGCGATTTATACCATTAGGCAATAGATCTATAACAATCCTGCGTTGGGCGAATATATTAAATACTGTCGCTACAATGTTCCCAGGTACTCCCAGACTATGCATTTTATTAGATAACAGTGGCAATGACACGTTATCATACGCTGACGAAATATCTAGAAAGGCCGCTACCACAGCCTCTTTGTTAATTTTGGCGAGTTGGATATCCGAAACAAGTATGGACAAGTTATCGAGACATGATTTAGCCCTCCTAAAACCCAACTGAGAATTAGGAAAAAGAGACAAACCCTCGAAAAAATATTCCAATCGGGATTTCATCATGCTTTCAAAGATCTTCAAAAGACAACACGACATGGCGATAGGTCGGTAAGAAGAACCCTTTGAATGATCCTTACCAGGTTTAGGGATCGGTACTATCTTTTGAATTTTCCATTGGGGAGGAATAGCGGAGCTGTGTAGAATAAAATTGTAAATTTTAAGGAGTATTTCAAGAAGTGAACAAGGGAAATGTTTGATAAATGAGTAAGGGATACGGTCTACTCCAGGGGAAGAGTCTTTTGCACAGTCTATGGCTGAGATCAATTCATCCATTGAGAAATTTTCACAAAGCCACGATTTGGTGTTTTGAGGTGGTCTATCTGATATTATCTCGTCAACGTTTGGAACATAGTCGGGAGCAAGCCCATTTGCAAATTCCTCCAGCCACTCGCCACTACTAGGTAAGATCCCAGCAGGGGAAGAGCACCCGCGAAATCTCCGTATGGACTGCCACACTTCTGATACCGAAGACTCCGGTGATAGAGATTCGCAGTAACGTTTCCATCCTTCTCTTTTCTTTCTTTGAAATGTGCGTTTAACCAATGCTTGGATGTTTTTATATTCCAAATAGTTTTCGAAGTCAATACTTCGTTTGTATTTATGATGGGCCATTTTCCTTCTATTTACAAGTTCCGTACATTCGGAGTCCCACCAAGGTGGGGATTCTCTTCGACATTTCTTTCTTTTTTTCGGAATTGCTGCATCGGCCGCGCTTCTTATTGTTTTAGTTAAATTATTAATAATATTAGGAAGAGAATGTATATCCAAATCAGAAGTTTCAATCAACGGAGCTTTTTGTTTTAAAATTTCTTTGAACAATGACCAGTTCGCAAGAGACTCATTATAAAGACCCCTCGGAGAAAAGTCGACATTTTGTTTATTCATTCCGTTATCATATGTTATTATTATGGGATAATGATCGCTCGACAGAGGATCGTTCAAAGGCTTCCATGAATATTTCGTTGACAGACTCGCTGAACATATTGATAGGTCTACCGCGCTTTGCCTCTGATTTGGACGTGAAAGTCTTGTTGCACTACCGTCATTTAGCAAAACAAGTTCGTGTTGGTCCATGAAGTCAAGAATAGAATTACCGGATGGACTATCAAATGCGCATCCAAACGCGGCAGAGTGAGCGTTAAAATCGCCCAAGATGATTACGGGAGTGGCAATATTCTGGACTATTCTATTCCAAATCTGCAAGTCAAACACATTTCTGGGAGGAATATATACCGAAATAAATGTAATGTTTGCTATTTCGGCAGCTACTATTTGAAATGACAATGGATTTAAAAAAGAGGCTAAGTTAATTTGTCTGTAGGGAATTTTGGATTTGATGACGAGGGCTGCACCGCCCCTTCCATCAGGACGATCGTCTCTCAAAATATTATAGCCTGTGATAGAAAAGTTGACCCCTGGACGGAACCATGTTTCTGATAAACAAGCCAGATCGATGTCATACGATGAAAATAATTGTACGAGGTCTCCTTTATTTGCAACCGCACTTCTGCAGTTCCATTGTAGGATGTTTTTATATGGAATTTTATTCATCATTGTTGCCATTTTTATTGGAAGAAAATTGTTTGAGGAGTGACATACATGAAGATAATAAAGTGGGTGGGCAATCAATATTGGAATTAGAAAGAATTTGGAGAAGAATTTCTATGATAGAATTTAGTAAGAAATTTGTATTATTATTAGAAGAAAAAGAATTGCAATTGAAAGCATTGTCGGATGGTTTCCCACTATTGAGAGCACATCCATCTTTCAAACCTGAAAGAGGTTGGCTATTTGTGTAAGAAAGATGTTCGCTGAGATCAGGTTTGTTACCTTCGAAAACAAAAGGGGGCCTTGAAAAGGAGGTTTTTTTTTGATAGAACCTGGAATTTTTTGGTTGGTTTTCCAACAAAGAAGTAGTAGATTGATTATTTCCTGGAGTTGGAGAGACTTTTTGAGACCAGCTTGGAAACAAGTTCAGGTTTTGTGCCGGAGGAGAGGATAGCTTTTCAGCGTAGGAAGTTTTAGATGGAGGGAACATCACTGCTGCCTCTTTAAACGACAAACTGTTCTCAGCCATTTTTTTTTTAATATTTTTTTGCCGAGTAAACTCGGGACAACTCAAATTTGCTGCAGAGTGTGATCCTTTACAGTGTAAGCATTTTAATGTAGTGGTGGTACAGTTTTCCGCAGCATGCGGCTCTGCACACTTGTAACATATAGGCGATGACCGACACTGAACTTTTGAGTGGCCATACTTACAGCAATTGAAGCACAAAACAGTAGGTGAAACATATTGCTCTACCACCAAAGAGTTATGATAAATATATATGTGCTGAGGGAGTCGTTGTCCCTCGAATGTTAGAACCAGTGTTCGGCTCGCCTTCCAAACGGCTGAACCAGAGGACTTATCTTTGTAATTTAATCTTCTTGCATGTATAACCTTTCCGTATCCTATAGGGGACGACGCGTTTTCGATAATTTCGTCTGTCGTTATTTCTATATCAATTCCCCTTACAATACCCTGTTTACAGGTCTTGTGAGTAGGAATTATGGCCTTCCAATTATTTTCCTTTATTATTGGATTATCTAAGAAATTGTTGGCAGACGCAAATGTTTTGAAGTCGACGCAGACCTTGAATCTGCCCTCTGACTTCACTCCACCGCTCACTATGTTTTTAATATTATTTTTAAAAAGTGTGTTTCCCGTGTTCATTGGGTAAATTGGTTTGTCCTCCACATTCGATATGAATACAGAGAACGGACCAATGTCTCCCTCGCGGTATTTGTTAATATTGTCATTTATATTTTTGTTGAGGGAAGTTGGGTCTTGTACAGTAGGTGGTGATTCTGTTCTCGCTCTTTTCCTGCCCTCGGGAGGGTCCCCGAGAGGAGGGTCATCCATTGTAAAAGGCCCAGTGGTTAATAATTACCAATAGAACAGTATTAAGGATAAAGAAAGAAAAAAAAAGAAAAAATATAGTTGGGATAATCTCACCAGTATTTAAAATAAAAATAACCGAATGAAAATAAAAAGAAGAAAAATAATGTCCCACCGCACACGGCTGTGTGGGCCCGCCTCACACGGGGAGGACGCTGACTTTTGTAACAATAATAACCCAAAATACGAAAAAAGAAAAAAAAAATACAAAATAGATATCTAATTAATCACATCCCCTATGGGGAGGTGATTATAATAAGGAAAAAAATAGTATGTTCTAAATAATTATTTAAGATATGATGATACAAAATAAAAAAGAAATAGTAAAGAATAGTTTTAAAAACTTATCGACGGTGCGTTGCTCCGAACACGTCTGCACACTTCAAAGACACACGGCGAAAAAAAAAAAAAGTTAGTCTTACTTCAGTTAAGAGAAAAAAGAAGGCGGCTACAGAAGACAAGTAGTATACTTTAAAAGTAGAAGTAATAGAAAGTTGGGGCCTTTAACTAAGTTGACCTCCATCGAGTTGTGTCACATGTTACATAGTAGGTATAATATTATTGATTTGAACACTTACAACACGTTCGAGAGAAATAAAAACTACAAAAATTTCGAGGTTCAGTACCTAGTTTTCCAAAGTATCTGCCACCGAAGCAACGCAGAGTTGTTGTAAAACATAAAAAAACCTGTATAAAAAAATACAAACTTTTTTATAACAATTTATTATAATAATCATACAAAGATATGAAGCGATACACATAGAGAAGGATGGACAAGATGTTTAGAGGAATAGAGAAGAAGGTGGGGACGCTTCTCATTTTGCTTTTATATTGAAGAAAGGCTTGCAGATTTGGGCCTTGTTACTTGTTGAGAAACTATCAGAAGACTAATGCTACAATTACACGCTTGCCAGCCATGGTTTATCAAGCCACCACAAGTTCCAAGCCTTTACAAACGCTTGGACGCCATTTAATTTACACGTTAGCGTGCGCGTAGGTATTTTAATACCTACATTTGCCGCAAATTCCTTTGATCTGTGTCAAACACCAACATTTGTTGCAAGCGTTGGCAAGCTCACACAAGCCAAGGCAAACACCCGTTTTTCACGTTGGTGTTTGTGATGGTTTGCCAAACCATGGCAAGAGTGTAAATGCAGCATAACGATGAGTCAAAATCGGAATTAGTTAATTGAAGCTTAGAATAAATGCGACATTGCAGTGAGAGCAGATTCACAAACTGTCAACAAAAACACTGATTTGTCAATCTTATCCGAAAATTTTAACATTTTTTATATTGTATAGCTTCTGTTATTTCGACATAATTTTATTGTCAATAATTATTAGTGCCATTTATCTTTAACTAATATTCTCTTGTGTACCTACCAACTTTGTTTTAAAAGCTGGTTATATCAATATGTTCTAAAGAATTAAGTTGTTATTTTTTATAGATTCAATATTTACATTGTAATAGTATATCTAATTGTCATTTTATTTTAATATTGATAAGTTAACCTTTTCTTAAATGCCGTTGTTTATACAAATACTTAGTTAGTCTTTTTCCATCTAAGGACGGATTCCACCCGCTCTTGAAAACAAGTTTATGGTGATAAATAAACATGCAGTAGCACAAACTGAATTTATTTTTATCAAGAAAATGGAATACTTCCATGCACTCTCGGTCAAAACTATTAATAACACACATTTTGCATTAAAAAAATCTTGTTATAAAACAAAGGTGTCCGCTAGAAGGAATCTCTGGTTATTTTAGTTTAAATGGGCACGAAACATGATAGTAGCTGTTTGATGGAATCCCTGGTTATTTTAGTTTAAATGGGCACGAAACATGATAGTAGCTGTTTGATGGAATCTCTGGTTATTTTAGTTTAAATGGGCACGAAACATGATAGTAGCTGTTTGATGGAATCCCTGGTTATTTTAGTTTAAATGGGCACGAAACATGATAGTAGCTGTTTGATGGAATCCCTGGTTATTTTAGTTTAAATGGGCACGAAACATTATAGTGGAGAATATTAGCACGGAAAACAAACGAAAACAGTAATAGGTATGTAGTTTGTATCTAGACTTTAGCACTACTAGGTTTGAATGCAATTTAGATTTGCAATTGGCCGAGTGTAATACTTTGAACAGAGCTGCACTCATCCTTATTGTAATAATTACACAGCGTCATAACATCGTTTTAATATGTAAAATTTTCGAATTTCAAACATTCAAACTTGTCGTTATTATCATTGTTAGTGTAGTTCTGTCAAAGTTAATACAATGAAAATATTATTTTCAAATATTACTCTTGGTGCATGAAGTAATAAAACCAAATTGTTCAATGCAGTTTTGAAATAAGGTGCTTAATCTAATATGTAACTTTTTTTTATATTGTCGTTAGTAAGTAGGTACCTTTTCGAGTTTTATACTTTTTTACTATCTAAGTACCTCTTTTTCTTACTGGACTATTAATTGTTTAATTTGTTTTTTTTTAATTCTATGTTTTGAAAAAAGTAAGTGCTTAGGTACCCAAAAATATCTAAGGCCCAGTACTCACTTGCGCCGTGAACGTGTGACGTGGCATCAATTTAATCGAAAGGTTAAGTGTAGCTATAGGAACGTGATTCGAAAAGCGAACGCGAGTGGAACACATGCATCCTTTTGATAAAAATGATGTAACGATACACGTTCGCGGCGCAAGTGAGTACCGAGCCCAATAGTAAAAATGTCGGATTATATTTTGGAATTTAAAATGTATAGAAATTATTCCTTGATAATATATCGTTTGGGATAAAGGATTTGGAATCATCCATAAAATGCTATATAATACCAAAGTATAGAGATTGTAGGTAACCTTCCCAAGCCTCCAAAGCTTCAAGCTCCTGCCAAGAAAACACCAGAGAAGAAGTAAAAAAATTAGAATTTTCACATTTTGGGATACAACAACAAACAATTTTATATACCTTGACTATACTATAATATAATATATTAAGTACCTACATACTTATTTCAACATATGTATTATCTGTTTTATGTGTTAATAGTGGCACCGACTTTCGTACTGTTTCATACTAGAGGTCGTGGTTTCGATCCCAGGTGCCGACTATCTTCCTCTTTCACCACACAAGCTATAAGTTTTGTAGCCTTTTGTGAAGGAGTATAAACATGAATATATTTGAGTTCCCTTTGAGTGAGCACAGACCCATTTATAAAAAAAATATATTTTACTATCTCTCTGAATAATATATCTATATTCATAATAGTCATGGACTTCCTGTTGAGAAAGTCCATGCAAGGAGCAAGAGGTATACCAATAACACAGAGAGATGGTCTAATGGGCGAACTGTGCGATCTGGAGTACGCGGACGACCTAGCGTTGTTCAGTACGACAGTGGAGGAATTACAGCGCAGTGTTTCAAGACTCTGCGACGAAACAGCACGCCTCGAGTCAATGCCAGTAAAACGGAGCTCATGGCGAATAATGCCTGCCCCGATAAACAGCTACCGATAACCATCGATGGTCACCAGGTCTCCCGGGTGGATAAATTTAAGTACCTGGGAGCAACCATTACCACCACTGGTGACCTCGGGGCTGAGCTCCCGATACGTATCGGTATGGCAAGTGGCGCCTTCAACAACATGACCAAGATATGGAAGGCGTCGGCGTTTAGTGTCGAGACGAAATGTAAACTGTTTGATGCGTGTGTGTTGCCCATTATCCTGTATGGGTGTGAGTCCTGGCACTTGACTTTGGCCCAGGCACAAAAAGTATCTGCATTCGAAACGAAGTGCCTCAGGAGAATTTTGGAAATAATATGGTACCACCGCATCACGAACGACGCTATACGCCGGCGCACCCAGCGTGAGCCCATCACCTCTACTATTATGTGGAGGAGATGGACTTGGCTGGGGCATGTGTTAAGGATGCCGAATGACAGTTGGCCGAGGACAGCGCTGTTTTTCCTCCCATCAGGGTCCCGAGGACGAGGAAGACCTTCTCATACTGTGTTCCGCTCCTTCGAAGCAGAGCTGAGAAATCTGGACATGGTGTGGGAGGAGGTCATTAACGTTGCGCAAGATCGAGCGCAATGGAGAGCTCTTGTTGCCTCCCTATGCCCCTAAGTGGGGTCTTAAGGGAGTTTGGATTTGGATTGGATCTGTCTGAAAACAATGACCCTACGAACCAACTTAATGCCCTTCTATATCTTTACTAGCTGACCCATCGAACTTTGTCCCGCTTTAAACTCATTAAAATATTGCTGGATAACATAACATAGCTAACATACATGACTACTTATTGTGGAAAATACAAAAGTTATGTGGTTATAATATTATGAATCAGTTATTTCAAAAGCACCAAAAACCCACCCATTTATATAATATTAGATATCTATATTGAATTTTCATAAAAAGTCAGATAATACAGACTTTTTATGAGTCAGATGATACTAAATTAATTGCACAACTAAAATACCAGAAAAAGATTCATTCATTCGTTTAAAAATACAAAAATATGCATAAAAAATATGTTTGAATGTTAAATAATATTTCTGAAAACTTGAAAGAAATTTTATCAATAAATCTGCATACCAATGAGCATTTTTTGAAACTCGATGGTTGTTAGGTAAATAAAAATTGTGTTGTTAGGTATGGGATTTTTCACAGATGGCGCTGTTGTTGTTAGGAAATCTGTCCCATACTAGCTTTAATATTATATTTCATACCATTTTCCATCCATTTTTCGATTTTTAATACTTATTCTGTTATCCGGTGCGGAGAAGAATGTAATAAACTTAATACGATAAAAATCTGTTCAGCCGATCTCGAGTTATAAGTGTTCGCACTAACCCGACTTTCATTTATATTAGAAATATCTCTAATATATATTAAGGTCGGGTTATTGCGAACACTTATAACTCGAGATCGGCTCAACAGATTCTTCTGATGTTTGATTTATTGGATTCTTCGCAGCTCCGGTAACAGAATAACTTATAAAAAGTAAAAAAAAATGGAGAATAAATGATTTAAAATACAATATTTAAGTTTGTATGGAACGGTTACCTGGGACGCGCCCACGCCATCGCGGGTAGTTCCCTCTCATTTTCGCATACGCTCTTACAGTAGCCCATCCCACTTACTCCACTGCACCATTTCGAGCGTTAGAAAATTTTCATACAAAGTCAACAAAATTATCGGCCACATTCGTATTGGTAATAGGCGAGATAGGATGTGTTCGCGAGCGCATTATTCTCAAGTTGTTCCCGCCAGACCTTTGAATACGAATGAAATATGGATGTTTCAGAAATAGTTTGATGTTATTATTTTATTAGCTAAACTCAATCGAATTAATTTTGTATTGTTTTACGGGGGCGCAGTGCACATTATGTACATATTAACGGGCCACTTCGGGCTAGAACCTCAGGACAACGTCTGTCGGGAAAGCTAGTGTAAAATGAAACATTACAATGTTCATTTAATCAGAGAGCGTGTTATGTATTGTGAATAAAAGCATTATTAATATCGGATAGTATTATTCCTAAGCGCATTTCCCAAGCCATTGGCTTCAACTGTTTTGCTCCCCTACTTAGGTACATAAGCTTAATATCATTGCCATATTCCTTCCATCGATAGAGCACCAGCGACGAGAATATTTCGTATAGCCAAACTGTGAACTGCATAACAAATATCTACTTAAGCAAACACGAAAAAATAAGAATATCGCAGATTCCCAAATCTAACGTTTTCATATTTCCGAATATTGAAATAAAAAAATGGAAATCCTAACAGGTTTGCACACAAAATATGATAAATGTGTAAATTTGAGTAGGCACACGCATAAACTAATTTATGTGGAAACTCGAATCTAGTAAAATCAAACTCAGTTTTAATTTAGGTGGAACACAGTAATAAAGGAATGAAAGCATATTATAATAATACGAGTATTTCATTTTTTATAGAGCTCTATTGATTTGAATGGTCGTATCTATGAATTTTCCCTGAAGCATATCTGCGTCTGTGTTGGTCGTTTGGGTCTTCACAGCTCAAATTAATCTGTATTCATCATGCAGCTTTTATTTTGACATTTTATTTTTGTATTTTGTTGAAACGGGCTAAACTCAATTAGGTAGATCTCTAATTATCCAAGTCACTGATGACTGAATTGTCCCAAAAATAGCCAATTCAGCCAACCCAGGCATTTGAAATGTGGGTATTGTGGGTCCAACACAGGTCCACCCAGTGCCAATGGTTGCCTGTCTTAACCAATATAGACCCGCCACACCTCCGCAGAAATGCACACACATTAAGAGAATGGACTAGAGCAAAGGATTACAGTTCTTTACTGAGCGTGGCCCTCTCTGATCTGCCAGAGGATAGGCTTAATTCGAGGAAACCATTTTGGACCCGAGCAGGGACACAGGAGAGGGACGGGTTCACGCTGGAGCAGGCATGGAGGATGGAATGGAATAACGCGGATGTGAGAAATAAACACCTAATCACTGACCCATCGAGGAAAGTCCCTGGTTTTGAATTGGATCGGGGAGAATGGACAGCCCTGAATCGCATACGGTCAGATTGCAGCAGAAGTGCAGCTAATCTCTACAAATGGGGTTATTCCAACGATCCTACTTGCAATTGTGGTGATCATTGTCAAACCACTGACCACATAGTCCGATCGTGCCCTCTGTATGGGTTCCGGGGAGCGATGGAGGATATACACAATTTGACGACTGAAGCCAGGGTATGGCTGAGGGAACTAAGTCTTTCTTTATAAGCGCCATATGCCATACGCATACTATCAACTATTAAGGTTCGCAATATTTCATACTTGGGCATCTAATCTTAAATCTAAATTAAAATTAAAAGGCAAAATTGAGGGACGCTGATGACCTGGCCGGAGACATATATCATGTATGCGCAACATAAGAGACTGGACCGGCATCCGATGTGTGGAGGAGCTGTTCCAACGACCCAGGATAGAGAGCGATTTGCCAAAGTTGTTACACCTATAGGGCTCGGGAGACAAAAACATGAAAATATTATGCAATACCTATAAGCGAAACAAACAGAAAAATTTCAAACTACTTCGGTTAGTATACTAAAACCCGTGGGAGGTATTGTGTGAGGACTGCCCTCCCTGACCCCTCTGAGTAATCCTTTCAGAGGCTCTTCTAATGAATTTAATTTAATGGTTACACGACTGTGTAACTTGCAACACAAAACAAGTAAAATTTAAATCCTCATATAATACGAACTTGGGTATGAACAAATATTATGATTAGTAAACTAGATACTCAAACCTCTACTGCAACCAGCCAATTAATCCAATTTGGTATCACTACACAACAACTATTATTTATTTAAACACTACTAGCAAATAAACTCAATCACTAGATGTAACTATTAATCTCTACTTGTTTATTTTAATACGTCACTACGCAATTACAGTATTCCCGGCACCTCTCTACGCTTATTTCCAAATATAAACCGAAATTACACTTTCACCGAATAACTACTTATTTTACAATAAATCTACGGAGACTTTCGAATCAAAACACTACGTCAAACTCTAAAACAACACAGGCAAGCGTTAGCAGTGTAAGTCTAAATGCGTGCAGCTACGTGTAAGCGTGTTATGAGAGCTCGCCTTGCCATACAGCTATTTTTAAGAAAGCTTCCGAGAGGCGGAGTCAGGACAAGGAAGGGGGACAAAATGGAGTCAAAGGATGATCTTATTGGTGGAGGCGTCTGTGATGTAGTGTGCGAGGGAGACAGGGTAATTGTTTTTGTGACCACTACAAAATGTCTACGCGCGTGAAACATATAATAAAATAATATAATTATAACATATCTTTCCGTATGAATCTTCATACCTAGTAATCAATAAATCTTTTCTTTATACATGATTTTTCATCTTAACTGATAGGTTAGTAGTATGATCTACGTTTTTCATAAACCTTAATTTAATACATTTCTTAATAATAATCTTTTGAAAGCTTAATTCTTAAAATTAATTACAACCTTATGAATATAGGGAAATCTTATATACTAGACATGTTTAATAATTCTCTTAATATTAATTATTATTAATCTTATTACAAATTTTGGCCATTAATCAATTCTATCTTAGGTAATTCTTAACCTACACATAGGTATATTCCTTCTTAATTAAGATGCTTATCAGTAATTAAGCTAACATGCCTTAATGCATAATTAATCTTATAGTCTAAAATATCTTATATTACTCCTTAAGCATATGTGTTATAATTTATCATTTCAAAACAACATTATAATCTCTACACATTATTTATTCAGTATTTAAGTCTTGTTTAAACCATAGTCTATTATAGAACAACAACATACCTACTTCTGTTAATTTACAGTTACAACTACATAAGTACATAATTTGATAATCAAAATACAATGCCATCTAAACAATTATCTTTGCCATAACAACCTCTTATTATATTCTATATTTTATTATTACAAGGGTTTTTTCATTCTGCAAAACAATAACATGCACTCAAGAGCTACCCTAATCTACGGTGTTTCGAAGCATCCAAAAAAACCCGTTTCACTAGAATATTGTGAATTAAACAAAAGCCTATGTTAGGGACAAACTGTCGCCGCGTTAACTATGTAAAAACCATATCCATTGTTTCTTATCTTTCGGACCTTTAAGCCTACTCTTTCAACAACAACCTGTGAGACTTCTCAGAACAGATTTTTGAACGCCTCAACCGATCATAACAAAGTGATCAACAACGTTGGGAAGACCCGATAAACCACTTGAAAAAGACGAAGGTCTAATAGAACCATTGGCCAACCAACCAAAAGTCTAATAGACTCATTGGCCTTCAAGATTGTTTCCCAATAAACTGATTGGAACTCTTTTTTTTTAAATGACATTTACATGTTTTTTGTCATAATTATATATTATTCGAAATGACACTTAAGTCACATTTCGTATGCAAAGACGTGTTGGGATTTGCGTAAAAATGTTAATATTTATTTTATATATGGATATATGAAAGTCAACTTTTTCTAAAACGCACGTTTATTGAAATTCTCGTCTTATCTTGTGGAAAATTTACAAATAAAGAAACGCAGAAATGGAATTATAAATAATAAATGTATTTTCTTACAAACGAAATTTGTGCGTATTCACAGTTCCTTCCACTTCTAATACCTACGTTCACTCATAATCTATATTAGAATTGCCCAAAATACTGACTGAATTAATGATCGAATAAAAGACTAACGCCGCCTACCCATAGCAATTTTACGTGGAACACACATATGCACATTAATGTAGTGGTGCATGAGTTTTGTTGTTGGAAATACACACGCACACACACACATAGGTACACACCCTAATACATACCTACCTATTAAGTTGTCAATTTAGTGGGTGGCAACCATCCTGCCAACGAGAGAATGTCATAACAAAGAATAATAAACTGTTGGGAGCACTAGTAGGTACTTATTTAAATACCTACATACATAATCCCTTTTGCACCCCACTCAGGAGCATAGGGAGATAACAAGAGCCCTCCATTGCGCTCGATCTTGCGCAATGCTTATGACCTCCTCCCACATCATGTCTTGCTTCAAAGGAGTTAACACAGTGTGAGAGGGTCTTCCTCGTCTTCGGGACCCTGATGGGAGGAAGATCAGCGTTCTCCTCGGCCAACTGTTATTCGGCATACTGAACACATGACGTATCGCGTGAAAAAACTTTAGATATGCATACTAAAAGTTTTGAGAAATGAGCCTTCAAAGTTACAAAACAAAATTTAAGACATCTTTGGGGATCATTAAAAATTTCTAGAAATATCTTATAAAAATATCCAGGTATGTACCTAAATCCCGTATTGCCGTGGGGCTGTCGGCTTAGAATAGCACCTCTGTTCTTTTTGCTGGTTTTTCGAGCATCCTGTAAGAGGCAGGTAATCGAAAAATCAGAACGGGGTCGTGGGATTGACCACCTCACACCCTTAAATCCAAGCGGTCAGAAAAGGCAACAAAATTAAGCCTCGGACGCCTGGGCCCCACCAGGGGGGGGGTCCAGGCAGCTAGTGTCCCCCCTGTGTTGACCACGGCTCGCTCTAACAAGAGCTTGAAAATCGGGACCCTGAATGTCCGCACTTTGAGGGCGGGCGGGGAGCTTGTTGCTGCCAAGTTGGCGGGAGAATATGGACTGGATATCCTGGGGCTGAGCGAGGCACGCATCCCAGGGACGGGGCAGAGTGACGCTGGCAATTATGTCATGCTGCACTCTGGTCACCGAACTGCACGGATGCGTGGCGTCGCTCTACTTTTAAGTAAATATGCCTTCTCTCGCCTTCTTGGTTGGGAACCTGTTTCTGACCGCCTGATGAGTGCGTCCTTCAAGATGACAGGCGAAACACTGACGGTCCTCCTATGCTATGCTCCCACTGAGGATGGGGATGCGGCTGCCAAGGACTGTTTTTATGACAGTCTGGATGCAGTTGTGTCCCATGTCCCAAGACGCCACCGCTTAATAGTACTGGGGGATTTTAATGCCAAGGTTGGCAGTGACCCCCAGTATGGACCAGGCGTCATGGGTAGGCATGGCATGGGAGTGATAAATGATAATGGAAGCCGTCTGATTGGTTTCGCCACACTCCATGGACTCTTAATAGGGGGAACTTTGTTCCCCCACAAGGATATCCATAAATATACTTGGACCTCGCCTGACAGGAGAACAAAAAACCAGATTGACCATCTTCTGGTAAGGGCCAGCAACCGAACTGACCTGCGTGATGTCCGCACCTACCGAGGGGCAGACATGGATACTGATCACGAACTCCTTGTGGGTTCGTTGAGATTCAGATTTACCCATTTCCAGCAGGGGCTGTCTGCCTCTCGCCCGCTGGACATACGCAGGTTAGAGAGTGCTCAGTGTCGTCATACGTACGAGGCTGAGTTACGCACCAGGTTTGCCCCCTTGCAGGATTCACACGGAGCTGTTCCGATTGAGACAGCTTGGAATAGCTTCCGTGACGCCGTTATGGAATCCGCACGTTCTTCTGTCGGCTATAAGAGCAAAAAGAGGCCAATATGGATGTCCGATGGGTCCTGGAGCCTCATCGAAGATCGCCAGAAGGCTAAGACCCTCAGAGACAGCGAAAAAGACCCTCAAAAACTGGCTGCTTTGGTGTCTGAGTACAGAGAGCTGAGCCGCAAGGTGAAGCACTCTGTACGAACAGATAAGAGAAGACACCTGGACTCTCAGATACGGCGAGCGCAGTCTGCTGCACTCGGAAATGACTCAAGGACACTTTTCGAAATCACCCGGGAGGTCGGGGGCAGGGGTCAAAAAAGACCCGTGACGGCAATACGAGACTCTCGTGGGGCCACTGTCACTGCCCCCGAACTGATTAAAGGGAGATGGAGGGAGTACTTTGAGTCAATATTAAACCGTCCCGAGCCCTCCTCACCTTACAACTTTGAGGAGGAGTTGGCTGGTCTGAATATACCTCAGGCAACTGGGATATGTGAGGACCCGCCGACATACAGTGAGATGGTGCTGGCCGTGATGAGACTTAAGAACAACAAAGCGCCAGGAGACGATGGAATTCACGCAGAGCTCCTCAAACAAGGCATAGACACCCTTGGCCAACCACTATTAGATATATTTAAAATGGCGTGGGAAGAGGAGAGGTGCCCAAAAGATTGGCGGAATGGATCCATCGTCGCAATATTTAAAAAGGGGGACCCCCTTGAATGCGGAAACTACCGTGGAATTACTCTGCTGAGTGTTCCCGGTAAGGTATTATCTCAGATATTACTACACCGCATTCGGGGGCCTGTCATGGCTGTCCTGAGAGAGCAACAATGCGGCTTTGTACCTGGAAGGTCCTGCACGGACCCAATTTTCTGTGCCAGGTGCATCTTTCAGCAGTGCAAGGAGTTTAACTCTCCAGTCGCTTGTTGCTTTATAGATTTTGAAAAGGCCTTCGACAGCCCACATAGACCATCGATATGGAAAATTTTAGCTCTGTACGGTATACCTCCGAAGATAGTTAAAATGGTGCAGTCCCTGTACGAAGACTCCGAGTGTAGCGTGAAAACGCCAGGTGGTCCTACTGAAGCTTTTAGGATCACCACGGGAGTCAGACAGGGCTGCGTACTGGCTCCTTTTATATTCATAATTGTCATGGACTTCCTGTTGAGAAAGTCCATGCAAGGAGCAAGAGGTATACCGATAACACAGAGAGATGGTCTAATGGGCGAACTGTGCGATCTGGAGTACGCGGACGACCTAGCGTTGTTCAGTACGACAGTGGAGGAATTACAGCGCAGTGTTTCAAGACTCTGCGACGAAACAGCACGCCTCGGCCTTCGAGTCAATGCCAGTAAAACGGAGCTCATGGCAAATAATGCCTGCCCCGATAAACAGCTACCGATAACCATCGATGGTCACCAGGTCTCCCGGGTGGATAAATTTAAGTACCTGGGAGCAACCATTACCACCACTGGTGACCTCGGGGCTGAGCTCCCGATACGTATCGGTATGGCAAGTGGCGCCTTCAACAACATGACCAAGATATGGAAGGCGTCGGCGTTTAGTGTCGAGACGAAATGTAAACTGTTTGATGCGTGTGTGTTGCCCATTCTCCTGTATGGGTGTGAGTCCTGGCACCTGACTCTGGCCCAGGCACAAAAAGTATCTGCATTCGAAACGAAGTGCCTCAGGAGAATTTTGGGTATAAGATGGTACCACCGCATCACGAACGACGCTATACGCCGGCGCACCCAGCGTGAGCCCATCACCTCTACTATAATGTGGAGGAGATGGACTTGGCTGGGACATGTGTTAAGGATGCCGAATGACAGTTGGCCGAGGAGAGCGCTGTTTTTCCTCCCATCAGGGTCCCGGAGACGAGGAAGACCCTCTCATACTGTGTTCCGCTCCTTCGAGGCAGAGCTGAGGAATCTGGACATGGTGTGGGAGGAGGTCATTAACGTTGCGCAGGATCGAGCGCAATGGAGAGCTCTTGTTGCCTCCCTATGCCCCTAAGTGGGGTCTAAAGGGAGTTTGGATTTGGATGTACCTAAATAGCCAAGCCCTCAAACTGTGGGGAATTATCCGTTATTATTGTTCTCAGTCTTAGTGGTTATTTCATACAAATTTACAGTGTTCTTGTTTCTCAAATGAAAAAATAAGTAACTAAAATTGATTAAGTGTTTTATTGTTGATACCAATAACAATAAGATAGCTACCTATTGTTAACTTTCTTTTTATATTCAAAGTAGTTTATTTCATTTAGCAAAAGAAGTGACCTAAAATAAAAAGACAATGGCCATTGGTTATTTTTGTAACAAAATTCATTTACTAACATGAGGGTGCATTAGATAACTAAATAATAATACACACTGGTCGTCTATTATGTAAACACAGTTAATAACAACTAATCTGACCACTGCAATAAATTTGAAATCCTTCCATGAAATATAATAAAATTTAAATAAACCCCACAACACAATGTTTAACATTAGCAGGTGCACTGAGAAAAGATAAGGCCGGATACTTGTGGTCTGAACAATAGAACCTATACCAACCAAATTGAATGCATTTTTTATGAAATTTTTGAGGAGATGATTGATTAAAATCAATTTTTTTTGCAGTGTTAGAAGAAGATATGTGTTTGAATTTTCGAAAATGCCAGTAGATAGAGAAAAGTCTACTCGATCGAATGATATAAAATACCGAAAGTCGACCTAATGTATAATATTCAACGTTATTCCAGGCGATACGTCACATGTCCCAGCCAAGTCCATCTCCTCTCCATAATTGTAGAAGTGATGGGCTCACGCTGGGTGCGCCGGCGTATAGTGTCGTTCGTGATGCGGCGGTACCATTTTTCACCCAAAACTCTTCTGAGGCTTCATTTCGAAAGCTGAGACTTTTTGTGCCTGGCCTTTAGTCAGGTGCCAGGACTCACAATCATATAGGAGAATGGGCAACACACACGCATCAAACAGTTTACATTTCGAAACTTATATAAATTAATAAATTCTCTCAAGGTACTTATATAAATTAATAAAGTTTGAACATCTTTGAGGTTCCATTGTCAAAGACTGAGCAAGCGCTATTTCATAATTTTCTTTCCAAAACAATGACATGGATACGTCAAATTTGAAATATTGATATGTATAAAGCTTTTTCAAATAATATTATTCTATTGTCAGTTTGACCACAGATATACAAATAATAAATAAATAAATGCGTCAGTGTCAATTTCAAATACATCGGAGTGTGTGTGAGTTTCAAATGCACATCATAACAGTAGTATGCGTAGTGTTTTTTATTGATTAAATTAATTTTTATGCACGATATAAACAATTATTATTGGCATTCGCTACTCTCTATATAAACTTAAGTGTGAGAAATTTCATACCGTTCCGTTCACGCATTTTTCGTAAAAAAAGGTGTATAAAGTTCTTGCTTCACGTATTAATATACCTATAGATCTACGTATGTGTACTAATAATTTTATTAAAGCACATTGGATTATAACTGTCCGTGTCGCCTCTGCATGATGTCTAGTTTGAGTGGAGTCACTTCAGTGTCCACATCCAACCAACTGTCACGCTTGTGACACGGTGATAATTCAATAAAATGAATGCACGAGTTGTTAATTTGTGTATACGCTTAGGGCAGGCTGTGTTGCGCGACATGCGAGTTAAATATTAAAAGGTGAATACCTAGTCAGCGATGTTCATTATTAGATACCTACATACCTATGTCTTTATTTACCTAAAACTACCTTATATAGTATTACTAGCTTATACCCGTCTTGATTTACGTTTTTGATTCCGATTGTCAGGCTTGATCGGTAGGTAATTAAACAGGTTCTAGTCTAGCTTCCCATTGCTTAACAGACCTCTATAACTGACATAAGCACAGAAAAAGAAGAACACTTTTACAATTTTTGTATTACCGATCTCATAATATTATACGAACCTACCGACATAATTTGCAAGATTTCATAGAGAGAGAGAGAGCTCTGTGGTTTGAATCTTAGCTACATTCCCTAATGTGTGATAATTAATTAGGCTTTCCACCCATAGAGGGTGATTTGTGCTATCTGTCAACCTTCAAAATGGAGGAATCATTTTGCAAATTTTTTCATTAAATCTTTATTTATTGAGAATAATAAGATTTGAATAACATTTATATGTATAACAAATCAATCTACAATTATTTTATTACATTTTCATACCGTAATACCAAGATTCCATTCAACGTTTACATGAGTAATTTTGTTTCCAAAATATGGCTTACTGTCTTTTTGAGAAATTTGTATGAAGATCCTAAAAAAATAGAGTTTTTTAAATAGCTCTAAATATATTAAAGTTAATGCAGCAAATTGTATTTAAGAACCTTCTCAAGCAAATTGCACCGCTCTGCGCAGATTCATATCTGACGTAGCATTTGTATTTTGAGCGTGATGTTCACATATACGATAGAAAGCAGACAAACATTTCTGAATTATTATGTAGACTAGCTTATACCCGTCTTGCTTTACGTTTTTGATTCCGATTGTCAGGCTTGATCGGTAGGTAATTAAACAGATTCTAGTCTAGCATCCCATTGCTTAACATACCACTTTAACTGGCATAAGCACAGAAAAAGAAGAATGACACTTTTACAATTTTTGTTTTACCGACCTCATAATATTATACGAACCTATTCAAACCACAGAGCTCTCTCTATGAAAACTTGCAAATTATGTCCACAGATAATATAAATATACTGATTATGTCGGTAGGTTCGTATAATATTTTATTTTTTTTGGAGGTCTATTATAATAATAAAAAAAATATTATACGAACCTACCGACATAATTTGCAAGTTTTTTGCAAGTTTTCATAGAGAGAGCTCTGTGGTTTGAATCTTAGCTACATACATTGCCTGCTTTGATATTAATTGGCCAACCCACCCATAGAGGGTGATTTGTATCTGTCAAACTTCAAAATCATTTTGCAATTTTTTTCATTAAATCTTTATTTATTGAGAATAATAAGCTTTTAATAACATTTATATGTATAACAAATCAATCTACAATTATTTTATTACATTTTCATACCGTAATACCAAGATCCCATTCAACATTTACATGAGTAATTTTGTTTCCAAAAGTCTTTTTGAGAAATTTGTATGAAGATCCTAAAAAATACAGTTTTTTTAAATAGCTCTAAATATATTAAAGTTAATGCAGCAAATTGTATTTAAGAACCTTCTCCAGCATTTTATACTGCTCTGGGCATATTAATATCTATCTTAGCATTTGTATTTTGAGCGTGATGTTCACATATACGGTTAAAGTATTGTCAAAGGCAAATAAAAAAACAAACATTTCTAAAATATTATGTAGATTATCCTGGGGCTATGTAATTTGGTGGGACATCTACCTACAAACCTTGGGAAAATACAGTTATTGATAGCTTTTTTGTGACGCCTTTTTTCAACTTCCATCCTAATTTCAACCTTGCGAATTGGTTTGCGGCAAAGTTTTACATTTGAGGACGTTGAAAAAGGTTGAATATTATCTACATATGATTTTTTCCTCAACCATCCCCTCTATTGTGACATTAAGTAGGCCATCGTGGCGTATGATTTGGCAAATTCAGCGTTCATGTCTTTCGATGATGGTCTTGAGAAGGTGCCTCCCTTCTTCGAATCTGCTGAGAATCTCAGAACTTGTTATACGTTTCCTCTAGGAAATTATTTATTTTCTTTCTACTTTAACTTCATTGCATAGGCAACACGTATCACTTCTATTTTGTCAATATGCACCATACGCATGTTTTAATATGCTGTCTCACGTAGTTTTAAACTAAGATTTTGGATTCAATGCTTCGGAGTAGTGGTTGGATTCATGGATTTTTAGTTGCTCTTTTTCACTTTTTGTTAATCTTTTGCATGGTTACGCACTATTATCAGATAGAACGAACGAATTGTTGAAAGAACACATGACAATTCCAAGGTGATTTGTAACATCAAAATAAAGAAGTGATGTCTTATTCAGATCATATAGTGTACGCGTAAGCCTCGAATTATCGCAAATAGAGGAATAAGGGCTACTCGTGAAGCTGGTGACCGCACAAATTAAATTATCGGCGTACGTGAAGAGAAACTTGGAAGTGGATATGTGCTTTTGGCAGGTTGGACACGGGCCATTGTTACACACGTGCGTCGCTCCAACAATATCAACCTTTATTTTTTAAAAGATAATTTATATCCAATGTGATAACAAAATTAATTATCCGTCTACTCGACCGTTCTGATAGCAATGAGAAATATTTTTATTTGATTTTGTAAGTATATTTTTTTCAACCGTAAATTTGGTTCAAACGTGACTAGGCAAATTGTTTTTATTATAAACATTTCGTAAATTTGTATATATATAATACAAAGAGCTACCCGGCGTGTGCTATAGGATTAGGTATTTGGAACTAGTTTTCGCGACAGAAATAAATTGTCCTGTGGTCCTAACTAGAGGTGGGAATAACGGCTTAAATTCAAAAACGTTATAGCAGTTTCAGCATTTTTTTAACATTTGGCGCCAACACTGAAATTTTTTCGACGAGTACCAAAACATGCCGTCAGGTGTCAGCACTTGTAGTATATATGAGACGTGTGGTCACTTTTGGCTCTAATAGATATTGAAATAACGGTGAAGGACACGACATGCCTAACTCATTTTTCTTAGAATTGTGGGATAGTCATGTTTTGCTCTGACCTACTCAAATAACGTTATTTTTATTTACCTATCTAATATTTTGATCAGCTATCGTTATAATTCCCATTCTAATATAATGCCCAATCCTCACTATGAATATCGGATTCTAATTTGTAAAATCATAAATAATTAATAACCTACTAAACGAAATTCCGACAATGTATCTGCATAAAACTTTGAAAACTGACAGTTTCTGTCAAACACCATCCAGTTTCTAATGTTTTTTGGATTACTTGATTTTTTTACTTCATCAAAACATTCTCCCAGTATTGATTAGCGAACCCAACAAAAAGAGAATTAGTAAAATTGGTCCAGCCGTTAGTTTAATGGCCAAAGAATTCAGGGCTCCATGCACATATATAAGTTTCAATTATTCTCAGTATTACCTTTCTTTGTAATGAAATTTGAAACACATCGATTCATAACTAGTCTCTAGGTTTATAGCATTTCTTTGTCTTTTATATATCTAGATTTTGCATATAATAATAATTGTTATTTATTGATAGGTAATTTTCCCTAGAAATTATTTGAAAGTTTTTTCAATGATACACTTTTGACATCTATCACAATGAAGTTTTAAAATGCCATATCTAGCTGGAATGCGATCTCAGCCAACAGTCAAAAGCTATGCTGAACCACATATTGACAATAACAATATGACATAGCCACATCAGTATAAATGATTGACTACGCTGAAAACTACGTACTTAGTATCCTGGTAAACCATGATCCATATATCTATTTGTCCTTAAGTCCATGCATGCATATCCATCTATCCCGTATTTCTTAGGATTGATCAACCCTAACGTTGATACAAGTAATTCTTCATTATTAATTCTTGTAAAACCGATGCGTAGCTAAATTAATAACAATAAACAATGCTATTTGAAATTAGCTTACATTATTTTTCTATGTGCTTTGTTACGTAAAGCCATCAAATAAGTAATTATTATCTGTTAACCAAGTAGTAAGTTAAAATCCACAGCAGAGAAAAGCAGTAGGTAATGGTAAAACTAACAAACAAACTCTACACCAACAAATATTATGTTTGCTTCGAATCACGGGAGTGCGCAATAATTTTCCGTTGTTCTTTGACATTTGAAATGAGCCTTGAGCTAGGTTGCTACAAGATATTAAATTACCGTAAACCATTCACCTTATAGTAAGAAACCACAATAATGAGCTATGATAAAATAAATCCTTTAATATAGAAATTGAAGCTTAAGGGTTAAATTTACTCAACGAGTTGTTGCAAATAATATTATACAATAAAAGGTAGGATGGGCTTCAACATAACGTAAAGGAAATATTTTAGCTCTGTGTGTAGGTTGTTGCCTCCCTATGCCCCTAAGTGGGGTCTAAAGGGAGTTTGGATTGGATTGGATTGGGTGTAGGTATCTACTTACTAGTGTTATTTTTGACTTAACACCTATTATATTCCACAACATTTTTTTGATGTTGTTATTTTTTTCCTTGAATTCTTTTTCGTCTTAACGAAGTAAAAACACCCCATACAGATTAAAAAAAAATAATATAAACAAGAATGTCGCCAGCTTAAGGCCTAGGGGGGGGGGGGGGGGGCAATTGAATCCATTAATAGGCTATTCTCCGTATGCCCTATATTATGGAGGATGAGAAATATATGAAGTATAGTCAAGAGTATGAAGAGTTTTTAGGATTTATCAGCAAGGCACGGTCTTAACTTTGGTTGCTTTGCAGATGTGAACATTTTTCTAATCTCTAGGGCAGCTGCCCCCCTTGGCGACGCCCTTGAATATATAGGTTTTTTTTGACGTACGTATACATCAGCTGTCTGAACCCTTGCCGCTGATGGGGTCCAGGCGTCAAAGATTATTCCTTGCGCCTTCTTCGACCTATTGGGGTTTAAGGACGTGAGGTAGTCAACCAAACGGTCTTGATCTGATTTCCTGCTTTTTACAGGATGCTCGAAAACCAGCAAAAGAGTCGCTTTACTCCGGCAGCCCCACGATACAAAGGTATAATTAGGTATGTATTTATTTTTATGTTTATTTGTTTGGTTCTTCAAAAATACATTTTTGTAACAAAAAAACTTAAATGAAACAAAATTACCTACTTACTTTAATATTTAAATTAACATTCATTTCACCTTCGTTATGCCTATTGTAACGAGATTTTTTTCTTGACTCAAGTAGTGGCGAGTTTAACTTGACATACGCAGTAGGGTTAGAAAGGGAGAGCGCGATACGCGAGAAAGAGAGGGGTACTGGTGGGGTTATGTATCGCTGGAACACGAGATTTTGTTCTGCAGCACAGAGAAAAGGTTACACTTTTGTGTTACTGCCGTAGTTTTTAATCTTTATATATTATAATGGTAAATTAAAACCAGTAATCCGTCATGGATTAATCGTGAAAATCATTTAAAGTGCTGCTAGTTATAAAATAATCATATTCCGGAATCTTTCGTACCGCAATTACAAATAAGGTATGTGAACTCTCATTTTTTATTTCGACGAGTTAGAGAATGTGACATATTGTACTTTAGACAATTTTTTTACATGAGATTGTTAAAAGTTATTAATTTATTCGAATGTATTGAAAGTATTTCTAAAATTTACATTTTAGAAATGCGGTCCTAGTACCGGGGAGATGCCAGACCCTTATACAAGGAGATTATGTTTAATTCAATTTGTCGAGGGATACAACTTCAATTAATATTGGGGAATACAAAGCCGTTTATGGTTGTGGCGAAATATAATATACTTGATATCCATAAGTGAGAGGGAAGATGGCATGCAGTCCTCTGAGGGATACTATCATCACTCTATGTGTCGATTGGTATATTGAAGTCTGGATGACCCTCATTTCATAATTTCTTCTGCAGAAAAGGATACCTAGATAGCAGCGTCTGAGTCTTTTAGGCTGAGTAAATTTTTATAACTTTCTTTTTACCATTTTAATATTTGGTGCGCTCATGGTGATTAGTTGGGGTGATAATGAAATATTAATTTTCTTTTAAAGGAAAGAATTTATTTTACCAAGTTGTTTAGTCACCTTTGCGTGAAAAATTATTTGTGTGAAACGATATTCAGTTAAGATATAAAATTTGAGAAAATAAAGAATATTAGTTCGATTGTGGAAGATT
The DNA here is from genome assembly GCA_963576905.1 of Mystacides longicornis. Taxonomy (NCBI): domain Eukaryota; kingdom Metazoa; phylum Arthropoda; class Insecta; order Trichoptera; family Leptoceridae; genus Mystacides; species Mystacides longicornis. The sequence goes on along the minus strand of OY756421.1, from coordinate 10,035,116 downwards.
ATGAAAAATCTTCAATCTTTGTATTTGGTTAAAATACCTGGTAAATAGTATGTAATAGAGTAAAATTGGGAATTTGGATTCCTATATTTGATTCTTTAATCCATAATGTATCTTACTTGGTGAAATTATCTGAAGGGTTTTATGTTAATAAAAGACTTTTATTAAATTTTCGATAAGTCAAATATATTTTGAGTTTAAATTGTATATTCCCATTTATAAAGAAAGAACTAAGCTCAGTTAGTTTATAACCCCCCTGAAGAGAGTCTCAAAAGCTGTGGCACACTTATTAGTAAATAGTATCTTTTTATCTTGAGTCTTTCTGATGGCCATAAAAGGAGTCTCCCAACTTATTAGAGAGTCTGGGAGGACTCAGTAATTCTCTCCCTCTTTCTCCAGAGGAGTAGACATTACACTATCTTCATTAGAATAAACCTAGCTTAATGACTGACTACTTGACTAGTTAGTTAGTTATGTTGTAATTTTTTTTATGAAGTTAAGAAATTAAGACGGGCAGTAGGTATGTATAATTGTATCCCCAAATTCACTGATCAAAAGGTTATTAATTATTAATGAGAGCATTAGCCTATTTTTTTTTCTATAATCGTAAGTGCGACCTTAAGAACGGGCTAAGGAGTCAGATGGTGACGGGCAGCCCCTAGTCTAATCTATAATACAAAAGAAAGTCAGGTTAGTGCGAACACTTATGACTCGAGATCGGCTGAACAGATTTTTATCATTTTTGGTTTATTGAATTCTTCTCCGCTCCGGATAACAGAACAACTATTAAAACATCGAAAAAAGTACTTAATTTTACTTCATCAATAAGAGTGTTATTTTTTACATCTCTGTCAATCACACTAAAAAATCTTCAAATCAAGTTTTCAAGGACCAAAAACCAATAATTTCGTTCGATTTTCAAGTTTTTGAGTATTGTTTTTTTTTTTAAATAAACATTTTTTAAGATAACAAAAATTTAAACAAAAATCAAATGTCACATTAATTATTTAAACAAAAATTCATTTACCTCATTTTTTTGTTTATCCAACAGAAGAACGCAAATAATAATGAAATATCTACTATATTGTTAATACAAATTCAACACTGTAGGAGGTAGACACAAGCCTCTTAGATGTTTAAAGAGATATTTCGGTTCAATTTGTATTTAAATAACGAAATGCTACCTCAGATCAGATATAAAGCTAGGTACCTACTTTCATTAGAATCTACGAGAACAATACTTCTCTGCTTTTGAATAAACAGGGTTTTCAAACCAACTCAAGATTTTTTAAACAAATCTGGCACCTACATACCTACAAATATTATATTTTAGGCTAATTTTTGATAAATTACTCCAGAAGGTAGATATTTATACATATTATATTTCTTATTCTTTCATATTTTCCTAGTAATCTCTTTGTAATCTTCACTTTGGATGCTTTAGCTAGTTATAACAAGGCTCCCTTCTGAATCTTCTGAAAATGATCCTTCCAAAAAACTATTTTGTCTGCTCAATCTTACTACATCTTCAACTTTGCAGCATTCGTTGATTGTGACGAACTTTTCTCTATCGACTAATGGGTCTCACAGTTTATGTTGGTCTGTGTTAGGTATATAGCATTATGCATGAAGTGAATTTCTCCTGAAGCCTCCTTTTAAAATTTAACATCGCCAACAATATAATATTAGGTTTAAATCAATTATTATTGTTGGCCAAAATCAAGACATTTTACAGTTTTATTTTATAAGTCGTATATGTAGGCAAGTAATGAAAAAATGTTTAAGTACCTACTGTATTGAACGATTTATAACATAAGAAGTATTACAATAATAAACCTTTAGTGGAAATCGTCTCATAATTTTATTTAAATTTATGTTAACATAATATACGGCACAACGATACAAAATTATCAAAAGAAAAGAGCAAGGGTTTAATAAAAATGTGTTAATTACACAGGTTCACAATACGCAAAATAAAACTGAAATTCAGCTCTATCACAAAATTTATAATTCAAACATGAACCGGTTTTCGGAGACTACCGTCTCTGTTATAAAATTTTTAAGATTGATGATTTAAAAAAAAATAAGAGTTTGGTTAAAAGAAAACAAGGATTTAATTTTACATAATGAAATAAAGAGTGGGAAAAAAGTTTCACAATACAAAGGGGTAGGTATATTCAGTCATATACATTTGAAAATCTAGACGGTAAAAAAGATGCATATCATTTTCAACTGCTTTTATTATGAAATAATAACATATAAGATGTGAATAATTGAATCCTTATAAATAAGGAAATAAAATCATTACCTATATTATTATTTAAAATCCTTAATATCAAAGAAGGAATCGAAGCTGTAGCAAAAAATTATAATCAGTCAAATCAACGGAAAAAAGAGAAATTGCCATCCATGTTTACATTTTAACCCCAACATACCGTAACTTTATCTAAAGGGTGATCTGATGGCTGGGGGTTTAACCTATCACGGGTTCTTATCTACCCGTTTGGTTGTATTATGTAGATGGAAGCAAGCCTAGGATCACTTAGATTTTTGATTGGACGACCTAAGCATCAAATTAAGGATAAATCTAATCTACAACTTTTTCGCCTTCGACTTGACAAGTAAAAAAAAACTACGTAAGTAAAGATCGAGATGCTTTGTAGAGCCAAAACTCACAAACTATGTATATTTCTTTCAAGCTCAACAACATACAACTATAGATTCTTTTTTATACATGACGCGCAGTAAACTTAATTGTCCCTTTTTATTTCTCATTATCAACCAACTTCAAATTATGTAATCCCTCCAAGTTTTTTTATTCCTATTTAACAATCATTGGGGGAGGATAATATAAAACATGCCAAAGACGCCGAACAAACCCTCTTTGAGTGCGACAGGTGGAGAAGAGAAAGAGAGGATCTGTATGAGTCCGTAGACCGCGATCTCAATACAGAAAATTTGATAGACCACATGATGAAATCGCCAGTAACATGGAAGGTCATTGAGGGTTTTATGGAGGTGATTATGAAGAAGAAGGAAGAAGATCATCGTTTGCTTATTACTTCCCGGGTAGACCGAAAGGTGGGTTCCGAGCTGTAAAAGAAGAATGAGGGGTTTTAGCCGGTAGGAGTCCGGCAATACCGCTTAGGTGTCCTCGGAGGATTTCCCCTCATATGAAAAAAATGCCAAAGATATTGTTCTGCTGGGTGATAATGTTGCAGAATATGATAGATAGCTGAAGATACCAATGACTTGAAAATAAGCCGAACAAACACAGGAGATAATTTCGTGTTATTTCTTCGATAATCTATCAGACACATGCCAACGTATTTTCCTGCAAACACACACCATTGCCACAAAGAAAATCGACGCAGATGAAGATGATATTTAATGGGTGTCCGTCCGGGGTGATGTGCAATACAAAAACGCCAGATAAAGTAAGCGGTGAAGAATACAAGACCGTTGTAAAACCCGCAATGACAAATGGTTCTGAATATTGGGCATTAAAATAAAAACACCAGATGAGATGAAGATGGAGGAGTAACAAGACTCGACAGACTAAGAAGTGCTCATATTCGAAGAAGCTTCAAGATCGCACATATACAATAACCTAAATGATGGCTTAAATAATATGGGAAATTGACATGTTGTGAAACGACCACAGAACAACATGGCAAGCTACAGATCACCCATCATGTGGGAGGGCTCTCGAGCAAGTCGTCAAATCAGAGTGACAAAGGCGGTGGAGAAGAAGAAATGATTGCAGGAGGAATTTTTTGAAACAAACAAAATGCATTCTCAAAATCGATGAACAATTTAAAGTTTTTTCAATCATCTGCAAAGTTCAGTATTCTGTTGAGTACATCAGCTATTCTCCCTTAAATCTTAAATATTTTGACATACACTTAAATATTTTGACACCTACTTGGTTTTCATTAAGTTACTATGTAGGTGCTTAAAAAAAATTTATTCATTTATTTATTTTCGATTTCTTTTTCATCAGCTGGCACTACAGTTTATTTACCTTTGCACGGGTTGATGTCAAAAATTGTATAACATTACTCAAAATCAGATAATATACCTATGTGCGAGTAAATCGATTAAAACATTAAAAAAAATCAATTCACTTAACAACTTAAGTCTAGTAGATACAAAGATCACATACATTTAAGTGAACAAATCAAGTACAATAAAACACATGATAAAAAAAAATCCTATATTTTTTTTGAACAATTTTTTCATTCATCTAAATAATATGTACTTTTGAAATAAACAGAGATCAAATACAATCCGAGAACGAGGGCTTTATTGAATTTGCTTCGTTTTTCTTTCAGCCTCAGGTTATTTAGGGGATGTTTTGTGATATTTTCTATCCGCCTTTGTAATTTTTGGATTTAATACAATTAATTATTTTTTAATGCACAGCATTAAGTTCGCTCTAAGCTCCTTATAGCTGCATTAAACGTCAAAGATCTTTGGAATTTAATTTCTTTTCGATTGCTATATCAAATATAAAAGACATAATTGAAATTCTTTGAAAATTTCTTTTACAAATTGATAAGGTTCTCTGTGATAATTAGTCAACAAAATGACGAGGACACTTAGTAGTTTGTTCGTTCTTTGTACAAATAAACCACTACAAAGACAAAAATTGATAAAAACTATGGTATAAGTGTGTAAAAGAAAAGTTACTTAGCAGTTTGACATATTTATTATGATATACTTAACTAACAGAAAAATTAATTCAACGACAGGCACAAAAAAATGTCATCTTTCCGTAATGCTTCACCAAAAAAGTGTCATCTTACCGTAATGATTCGCCAAAATTTGGTATTGATGGACGTCTATTTCTTTAATCACAATATAGAATAATGGAACGTGTTTCATATTGTGATTTATTTCCTCCTACACCGCCATCTCTTGGATTTTTTTTTAAACTACGCAACTATAGAGGAATTAATTGTTTTTATTACAAACTTATGACCCGTCGAACTTCAACCTGCATCCGAGTCAACAATACCTAATAAATTATTTCATATAGATGAAATAAATTATTAGGTAAATTTAATTCAGTTTTTTGCCATAAACTGTATTCATGTAATACCTAAATTAAAATTATATTTTTACTCTGGGTAAATTCAAAGTTGGGCTCCAAGGAAATGTTACGCGCAATAAAAGAGCATTTAATGCCTCTCAGCCACTGCATTTCAACTCGACTCTCACCTACAAGTGGAGGACCCTGTTACGTTGGCCCAGGCTGAAACGGCGGTTACATTCGGTCCCTGTGGATGCTAGGGTCAACAAGCCGAAGAGAGTACGGGGTGCCTTGCATGGCTGTCCAACATGCAGGGCATTTCCTTCACCTGATTCCTTTCCTCTTGCCTTCTATGAGCCCTCCCATCCATATTCACCTAGTCCTATCATTCCGGAAGGAGTAAACCTTTCTGCCCAAAAATCCCCAATCCAAGGTGTCATTCGACCCGTGCCGAGGGATGCGTGACTAACGGGTAGCTTAGTAACTAACGGAGGCTCCCTGATACCAGGCAACCTCAGGGTGACTTTTTGCCTTACCCCTACATGCAGGGATCTGTAGGGGCGGACTTTTATTTCCCTAGTTCTGGCTATGGAGGATGTACATGGCACCTTTGTAGAGCCGACCTGGTGTGATGGATATAATAGGTACTTCCACATCAGTGGTCAAAGTGGACATAAGTTCACATGATCAAAATAATTTGTTGCAACCGAGAGATGGGAATCCTATTGGGACCTATCTTTCAAAAAGAATATTAAGGAGACCTTTTGCGGAGGGCAGGAGCCGGGAAGAGGCACTGTCACTCTGCAAGAGGCCTCTGGAGACGTGGCACAATAAGAGGCAGCGCTCCACGAATTCATTGAAGGATGTCACAATAGATCTTATTGGTCGCGGTGACTCAAAGGGCATATGGTCCTTTGACCTTCTTTACAAAAAAAAAAAAAAATTCAAAGTTCGACTGGCGGGTCAGCTAGTTAGTAAAAATTGTTGGATTGTCCTATAAATAAGTTATACCGTCCTTTAAAGTCTTAAAGGGTCCCTTTTTTACTTTATCATGTTGGGGACTGCAGATAATTTGACATTTCTGCCCGTAGCAACAGTTGTATGTAGGAACCTCGGATCAAGTATCACGTAATTATAATATTTCATAATATGATATTTCCCAGTACCTACCTATTCGCACACTTCTTAGATAGTTATTTCGAAGGCTGGCTTAGTGTGATCACTTTACGTTAACAACGTTCGCTATTAGGTGGTAATGTTTGTCTCCAAAACTCCTAATCATGAGAATTCTCAACATGTTCAACATGTCGAAAAATCTCATGTAGGTATGCAACAAGTAGAAATTTAATGATAGATGAAATATAGAGATGAAAGTTGGAAATTTTGAGATCAAGAGAGCAACCAAATTTAAAGACTGGGACTGCTGTCATGCTTAGAGCATTGTCTAGCAGTCAACTGGTCTCGTCTAATCTGAGACCGTGTTCCATCTCCGAGTAGAAATAACACTTTCTAAACATATTAGCAAATGAACCCAGGAGATCTTAATAAGAAGTCAGCGCTCATATCACTAGCTAGGCTAACGAGGTCAGCATCTGACTAGATCATAATTGTCGGTATTGTTTCGAAATATCGACTTTCAGACGAATAGTATTATTTATGAAAAACTAGCTTACCCCACAGACGTTGTCCTACTATGAATATTGAATTCGAATTTGTAAAATGATAAGCTTATCACATTTTAACGAATGTAGTTAAGATCGATGTATCTAAATTCAAAGCATAATAATATATTATTTTCTGTGGCCGTGCCCATTACCAGAATATTCCATTAAAAATTATTCCATTAATATTCCATTATTAATATATCCATTCGGATATTCTGGTGATGGGCACAGCCTCGTCCCATATGCAAGTGCAGTAGCACAGTCTCTGCCGAATTCATCACAGCGTAAAGGAGTAAACCTTCAATCTTCATATTGTTTCCTGTGAAAAGCTGATTATCCCTGTTTGTCTTTCGAGGTGCATGTTGTTCACATGCACTTCGTGACAAATCTTGGGTTTCACTTCCATTCATGTTATGCGGCACTCCCCGCTTTCATCGGATTCCACGATGTGTATATAGGCCATTTTGAGAGATGGTCCTGATGAGACACATGCGCACAATGTCGAAACACACTATCTTTTTGACGAATCCATTCGCATATTCTGGTGATGGGCACAGCCTCGTCCCATATGCAAGTGCAGTAGCACAGTCTCTGCCGAATTCATCACAGCGTAAAGGAGTAAACCTTCCATCTTCATATTGTTTCCTGTGAAAAGCTGATTATCCCTGTTTGTCTTTCGAGGTGCATGTTGTTCACATGCACTTCGTGACAAATCTTGGGTTTCACTTCAATTCATGTTATGCGGCACTCCCCACTTTTATCAGATTCCACGATGTGTATATAGGCCATTTTGAGAGATGGTCCTGATGAGACACATGCGCACAATGTCGAAACACACTATCTTTTTGACGAATCCATTCGCATATTCTGGTGATGGGCACAGCCTCGTCCCATATGCAAGTGCAGTAGCACAGTCTCTGCCGAATTCATCACAGCGTAAAGGAGTAAACCTTCCATCTTCATATTGTTTCCTGTGAAAAGCTGATTATCCCTGTTTGTCTTTCGAAGTGCATGTTGTTCACATGCACTTCGTGACAAATCTTGGGTTTCACTTCCATTCATGTTATGCGGCACTCCCCGCTTTTATCGGATTCCACGATGTGTATATAGGCCATTTTGAGAGATGGTCCTGATGAGACACATGCGCACAATGTCGAAACACACTATCTTTTTGACGAATCCATTCGCATATTCTGGTGATGGGCACAGCCTCGTCCCATATGCAAGTGCAGTAGCACAGTCTCTGCCGAATTCATCACAGCGTAAAGGAGTAAACCTTCCATCTTCATATTGTTTCCTGTGAAAAGCTGATTGTTTCCTGTCACGAAGTGCATGTTGTTCACATGCACTTCGTGACAAATCTTGGGTTTTCACTTCCATTCATATATATACATAGGTATTTAGCGTTGGGTTAGAGTACCTAGAGAGTTTCAACGAAAATACTTTTACTTAATTATAGTTATTGTTATAGGTAGATGTATGCCAGTTGCTGTTTGTTTTTTTAAGATTCAGGTTTTTTTTATATGAGGATAAACATCAAATAAAAATATGAGAGAAAAGAAAAATAGCAAAACTATTTTTGAAAACAGTCATAAAATTTTGAATATTTGCATGGAGCGCCTTAGGAAAAAAATGTTTAAAATAATAAATAGGTTTACCTACAATAAGAAGCCTCCTTTTTCTCGTTTTCAAATATGTCTTTATGACAGACTATAGTTGTTTGCCTCAACATTTATTTATTTATACATCATCGTTGAATCGCGAATTTCCAATAAGAAAATATCTTTTCCATCAATAAAATAATATGCCGACATTTCTTTCATATGTCAAATAATATAAAAGTTTATGCATCAAATTCTTTGCGCATAGAAACGTGACTTGACATTTGCCTCAATGTGCCAATGTATGTACATAATATTGAACTATTTATTGGAATCAAAGTTGACTATAAATTGTCATATAAAATACATACGAGTTAGTATATGCGTATGAACATTTAAGTCCTAAAAATGTCGTTTGTATGTTTCGAATTGAAAGCAAAATCAACAGTTCGTGAAACGTATGTCATATTATTATATTAGCTTTTTTTATAAGCCTCTGACGGTTAGAGAATACTTTTCGAGAGCACCTCAGATTATAAGAGATGAGCGAGCTGGATAAGTCACAGATGAAAACATAATATTAAATAACTTTTATTTAAATTAAATAAATATTACAGGAACATACAGTCATTCTACAGGAGGAGCAAACATTCAAACCGTGTTTTGTCACAAATACAAAAAAAATTAGTTATGAATGCAGAATTACTCGTTATCAACAATAGTATCAAGTAGTATAAACGAAATCAACAAAAAATGATAACTCACACACAAAAACTTATTTGAAAAGTGTTCTTTCAATCAAACAATGTTTTGTGAAATGAAAATTTTCAAACAAAAAGAGTTTTGTCTTCGATTGACCAATCACAGAGCACAAAACGCCATTTTGTATTGTGACTTAACTGTTTTTTTTTTAACTGTTTTAACTGTTAGTTAAAATTATATATCCGTTTTTCATACATACATTCATACATTCAAAAAGTGATATGTTCATAAGTTTTAAATTATAAAGCTGCTTTTCATACATTCAAAAAGTGATATGTCCACAAGTTTCAGTCAAAACAAGTTTTGTCCAATTTTTAAACCTTATTTACTCTATATTCCTTAATGATAGATTTATGGCATTTATTTACAAATTATTTTTACTAATGACTTACATATAACATAAGTAAACAACATTCTATGTGTTATAGTTTAAGCGGAATTCGTTTTTTGTCTCTATCTTTTTTTCATATTTGTGTGACAAAACACGGTTTGAATGTTTGCTCCTCAGATACAATGAGCAAGAAGTTTCTTCAATTACTCAACAAAAATATCCTAAAATGTAGTAAAAAACATAATTAAATAAAAATACATTTTAAGAAATCCATAAATAGGAAGATAAAAATATATTCAAATAAAAAATTGAAATTATTTATGTTTTATAATAATACTAGCCTTTCCGACAGACGTTGTCCTGTATGACTTTTAATGCTTATTAAAAAGAAAGAAGAAAAATTATAGTTTGCCACTCACATGAAAAAAAACTGCATGTATCATAATATGTTGCATCTCACACTTGATTCAATTTCACTGTTCAATCGAACCTACCTACGTAATATAATGCTAGTTTTACTCTCTCCATGGTTTGAATCTTAGCTACATCCATGTGTGGAATGGTACAAATTTTATGTGTGACTGACTAATGATAACGGCAGGTGTTTTACCGACCTCAAATGTCTATCGAAACGTTTATAAAAATATTTCAATGTTTATAAAATGTGTTTTATATAATTTGAATTACATTTATTTTTATTTCAAACCAATCTTGAATCTTTATAATACGTTTTTATTTAGTCAAACTTTGGTTCCATGCAACATTTACATGAGTTATTTTGTCCATCTGTGTTTACGGAGATTTTACTATGAATATTGTACAATTTTAGAAATTTATTAATAATTACATTAAATTTTTTTGATAAATTGTAAATATTTGTATCTATGATTACCATAAATATACCTGCAAGTTCAAATCATTCAAATAAAAAATTGAAATTATTTATGTTTTATAATAATACTAGCCTTTCCGACAGACGTTGTCCTGTAAGTAGTCGTTACTACGCCCGATTCTGTTTGAATTTAAGTGCGCACTAACTAAAATAAGAACGTTCCAATTTTATTAAGTGCACATCGGTATTCTATAAAAATTAAGAGCGTTCTTAATATGACTAATATTGAAATTAGTTCATTTTGGTATTCTACAACACTATTTAAGTCAATTTTAGTGCGTTCTTATGTCAAAACGTTCTTAATTTTAGTTCACACCTAATTGTATGCGACTTAAAATATATCTGATGATATTTTTATAATAAAAGTATTATTTTAACCTAATAAGTTTAAAAAAAGTGTTAAATATCTTTATTAAGGTAAATAAAATCATAAAATTGATTATTTGCGCGTGTTTCATTATGTCGAAATCGAAAATTGGAGGTTAGATCAAAATCACTACTTTCATAAAATACTCTTGCGTATATTACAACACGAGATTTGCACTAAAAATAATTATACTTATTTATTTCAAAAGGAAATCTAAGAGTTGGTCTGATAAAAAGGCTAATTTGAGATGCCTCTAACCCATTTGGTCACTACTTTGACACTCGTATTATTTTTAATAAACAAACATGACCAATTGCGCATGCGCGATATAGACCACAGACAATTATAATTCATATTTTTGTTTATGGTGAACTAATTTAAGTCATTTTAGTTTTTAGAACACATCACTTTATAGAATACGAATTTTAATTCATATGACCTTAATTCTTAAATTTTGGAACGTTCTTATTTTAGTTCGAACAAATCCAGAATAGGGGGTACTGTGAATATTGATTTGTAATTTTAACAAAAATACGTTAGAAATATGTTTGAATGTAAAAAAAAATATTTCTGAAAGCTTGAAAGAAATTCTATCAATGTCTCCGTACCGGTGGCGGGGCCGCAGTTGTACGGTGTTTTGATACTAAATGGTTGTCAAATAGGTACCTACCTACATAAATAAAAAAAATATGGAATTTTTCACAGACAGCGTTTTTCTTAGGAAGTCCGTGTCATTCTAATTTTAATATTATATTATACACTATTTCTATGCATTTTTCGATTTTTTTATTAGTAATTCTGTTATCCGGAGCGGAGAAGAATCCAATAATTTAAGCATCATAAAAATCTGTTTAGTCGATTTTGTGTGTTCGCACTAACCCGATTTTTTTTAATATTATAAGATTACCAACTAGCTTTCCCGACAAACGTTGTCCTGTCTTTTACTACGGATACTGAATTCGAATTGGTATAATGATCAATAATTGTATACCTTATTAAAAAATAGCATATAAAAAATATAATAATCGGACTGGAGACCAGAGACTGGCCGAAGGAGTGTGGGAAGACAGCCGATGAGGTGGAGCGACGACATCGTGCGTGCCGTTGGGACAGAGTGGATGCGGATGACCAGGGACAGAAAGGAGTGCCGTGAGCGTGAGGAGGCCTATGTTCTGCAGTGGATAATCACGGGCTAATATGAATCTAAAATTTTATAAAAAAAGTTTTGAAACCCAATGGTTGTCAAGTAAATAAGATTTGTGTTGTAATGGAATTTTCCACGATGTTGTCAGTAAATTCGTTCCATACTGACTTTTATATTTTATTTTAATTGTTACCTATCCATTTTTCGATTTTTTATAAGTTATTATATTATCCTGTTATCCGGAATAGAGGATAATCGAATAAACCAATCGTCATAAAAATCCGTTCACCCGATCTCGAGTTATAAGTGTTCGAACTAACCCAACCTTCTTTTACGTCCTAAGGTATAATATTTTGGTTTTAAAAAAATAACAAATAATTTATAGAATGTACCTAGTGTTATTTGTTATTGGCTATGATAGTTTTCCGAATTAGAATGGAATAAAAATAACCGCCATATTATGAACCCTGTGATGGCTCTTATAACAGGCTCTTTTCATGAAATTTTCAATGACTTTTTGCGTAATGATGTGAAGTTGTTGAAAATGATTCCGAATTGATGACTCTTGCACAGCAGCAATGTTTCTAACTGACCGACATGATTAACACGTAAAGTCTACTTTTTTAATTGTGTTTCAGGTGATGCAAGATATACCTATAATATTATTTGCAGATGAATCCATGATGTGACACAGTATTAGAAGATGTTAAATTTTTAATATGTTCATCCAAACTTGTCATAAAAAGTAGAGTCCACAGTCACAACCACAAGTTTAGTGTTAACGATTCATAACATTTTAAAACAAGAATAATCGGTACAAAAAATTTTTCTTTTCAAAATTCAACATTTTAGGTAATTACTTTATTTTAAAAAAATAAACGGCACAAAGTGCCTTTGAAAACAATTCAATCACAAAAAAGCATGTGGAACATGTGAAAATTGAATAAAAAAACAACAACGTGAAGCAGAGAAAGTAAATAACAAGCCATAAAATAATTATCAAATGAATAAATAAACACTTTTTTTATACAATGGTGTCAGTATAGCCGGCGGAACTTATAGCCTGAGGCAATTTTTTCCAGTCGACCGGACGAAAAAGATTACGTAAATCAAAGAATATGTAATTCTTAAAAGTAAAATGTATGTAGGACCTACTGAAGAGTTTAATTGGTAGATTATAAGTAGGTATTTGAGTTCATTAAAAATAGCAGTGATTTTCATTTTAACCTTTCCGTGTGAGATAACGGGTAGGTAAATTGATTTCTTGTTACATCGTTTAGAAATTTGTAGTCTACTCCATCCTTTTTACACGTGACACCATACTGTTAGTACGTGATCTAAGCATAAAATATCAGATTCAACTATGGAGCATATTATAAAAGACACGATATCTAAAGTTCTACTGAAAATGAGTATAAGACAATTTTTTTAAATAAATAAATCTGGGTCCATCTCAAGTGAACCAAACTATATTAAAATTTTTAACATAATCGCGGTATAGTAAGAAAGCTTGTGTTGTGAAAAAGGAAATTGTTGGCACCGGGAGTCTAAACCACGACCCTCAATATACGGTACGAATGTCTTTGACTAAACCTCTAGAATCCAAAGACATGCCAACCATAGATGAGGGAGGGTAATGTACTGGAGGTTGACTGTTTTCATTCACACTGTTTTAATTACAGAACTATTGGACTGGAATATTAGGGGACAGTTATCTTCTTATATATAAAATGGAGAGCTATTTCTCGATGTCATCGTATCACGCCTAAACGGCTGGACCCATTACGCTAATTATTTTTTTGTCGTGTAGGCTTTTATCAGGAGAATGTCTTTTTAGAAGAAAAAAATTAAGAATAATGCATGGAAAATTAGAAAATTAAAGAAAACTCTACGTTGACAACCTTATTAGTACTTTTTACCTTATAATTTTTATTCCAATTGACAAAATGCGGATGGAATATACATGGTTTAAAACAGACGCATAGTTCTTAATCACATTGGCCAAATGATAATTAATTCATCACCTTACAAATTTGAATTCAATATTCATATTTAGGAACACAGGACAACGTCTGTCGGGAAAGCTAGTATTTAAATAAATTTTGAGTTCATGTTCCCCAGTGGTACAACCCCCTGTATGCTTTTATGTGGTGTCTTGTCCATTGTATTGTTTGTTTGTATGTGTATAATAACTGTAGCCAAATCGATCCAGCCGTTTTGGAGGTCTTAGCGAGACACGGTTAATATTTTTTATATCTTTATAATATAAAAGAAATTCGGGTTGGTGCGAACACTACTTATAGCTCGAAATCGGCTGAACAATTTTTATAGTGCTTGCTTCATTGGATTCTTCACCGCTTCAGATAACAGAATAACTGATAAAAATTGTAAAAATGGATAGAAAATAGTATTATATTATTAAAGTTAGTAAGGAACTTATTTTCTAACAACAACGCCATCTGTGAAAAAATTCACAAATACAATTTTTATTCAGGAACTTGACAACTATTGAGTTTCTAATCATTGTACGCAGATTATTGATATAATTTCTGACAAGTTCTCAGGAATATTTTTTTAACATTTAAACTTATTTTTAAGCATATTTTTGTATAAACTAAAACGCAAAACGTGAATAAATAGAGATGATGTTATTTTGAAAAAAAAATGGAACGCAAAAAGTGCATGAAAAGAGGTGAATATTTTTTTTTCTGCAATTCCACTCAAAAATGAGTGATTTATGAAGAGGTGAGCTAAGTTTCATTAAGTAATAGATACCTAATTGTTGTGAGGTTATGCCGTTTTATCGGAAATTTAATTTTTTTGTTTGTTCGATTAGCGAAATTTACTATGAAATTCGAAAACAATATTATTTATAGTTAGAACCACAGGACAGCGTCTGTCGGCAAAGCTAGTAGGTACTTAAAAAAACTGATCATTTTCATCAATCTGAACGTTTTCTAAAAAATATCCAAAATAATAACTATAACGACTTGTTGGTTTGCGTCACAATTAATTTTCTGAACTAAAAAAAGTTCAAGCAAAAAAGGTTAATACAGTGCAAAATGTTCTATAAATGATCACTCAAACGGGACTAATGTTTAAAAAAAAAAGGTTTTTTAGGATAAAAAATCACTCTTTGATCTGAGAAAGCTTTTACTCGTAAAATGATTAGAGAGTTTTGTAAGGATAATTGAAAAATGTTTTTTTTAGCTTTGATTGAAATTTCTCCCCCTCTCTCTCTCGTGTTTTGGTAATTATGTTTAAAATTTAGGTGGAGCAGTTTGGATTTTTTCTTCAAAAAAGTTTTACAAAGAAAATATTATTATTAGTAACATTTTTTTCTTATGTTTCAAAAACAACCTTTAAGTGAGAAAAAATATAGAAAATGTACCTACGTGTTTCTCTTTTGAGATAATCTCAAAAGTTATCCATAGACTTTTCTACTATAAAAGTCTATGAAGTTATCTAGAATGACCAAACCGTTATTCAATTTACTTAACTTTTTTTCCTACAATTCCAACCTAACATAGTTTTTTGTATTTTTTTTGTAAATCTTATATAGTATAATATACAAAGTTTAATATTCGTTTAAAAAAAAATGTTCATAATTGCAAAACATGTAAAACTTAATCAAATTTTGAACTGTTATTAAACTCATAAAATTCATCATTATTTCTAATACTGATATAAAGTAGTAACTATGAGCAGCCATCAACATTTTCGGTTTCTGAATCAAAGTCCCTCAGAATCAGCACCTGTTAAGGAGCGCGTCACAAACGATGCATTATGCCGGCGTAGGCCCATCATTTCTGTCTTAATGTAGAGAACATGGACTGTGTTGGGACGTGTTGAAGAAGCCGAATGACAGTTGGATAAGGAGAGCGTTGTTTTTCCTCCTTTTAGGGCCCCGAAGATGCGGAAGATCTCATCATACCGTGCTCCGTTCCTGAGCTGAGGGATTTGTTTGAGAGAAAGTCATTAAATGCGCAAAAGATAGAGCACGGTGGAGAGCTCTTATCGCTGCGTCTCCCAGTGGGGTTACAAAAAGAGAATGTACGTTATATTAAGTACTAGCTAATACCCGTCTTGCTTTACGTTTTTGATTCCGATTGTCAGGCTTGATGGGTAGGTAATTAAACAGGTTCTAGTCTAGCTTCCCATTGCTTAACAGACCTCTATAACTGACATAAGCACAGAAAAAGAAGAATGACACTTTCACAATTCATAAAAAGAGAGAAGAATGACACTTTTAATGCTTATTAAAAAGAAAGAAGAAAAATTATAGTTTGCCACTCACATGAAAAAAAACTGCATGTATCATAATATGTTGCATCTCACACTTGATTCAATTTCACTGTTCAATCGAACCTACCTACGTAATATAATGCTAGTTTTACTCTCTCCATGGTTTGAATCTTAGCTACATCCATCTATGTGTGGAATGGTACAAATTTTATGTGTGACTGACTAATGATAACGGCAGGTGTTTTACCGACCTCAAATGTCTATCGAAACGTTTATAAAAATATTTCAATGTTTATAAAATGTGTTTTATATAATTTGAATTACATTTATTTTTATTTCAAACCAATCTTGAATCTTTATAATACGTTTTTATTTAGTCAAACTTTGGTTCCATGCAACATTTACATGAGTTATTTTGTCCATCTGTGTTTACGGAGATTTTACTATGAATATTGTACAATTTTAGAAATTTATTAATAATTACATTAAATTTTTTTGATAAATTGTAAATATTTGTATCTATGATTACCATAAATATACCTGCAAGGATCCACGACGATTAAAATCCAATGCCCCAATATACAAAAAAACAAATGAATAATAAAAACATTACTGAATTATCATGTAGATTTAACCACAGAAAAACAAAGTGTATTAATCTACTTCTTTATAATAATTCTGTAGATCGAGCCGATTGGCGCTACAGCTCTTATCATTATGATATTTGTCTGGAAGAGATACTTCGGGATTAGTCCGCCCATTGACACTTTGGAATGGTTGTATTAAAATGTATTTTGGTTTCGCAATAAATTTGATGCCGTGGCCTCTAACTTCCCATGGAATGCATGCATATACCTATTGTATTTTTTTTTAAATTTATTTATTTACATGAAAAATTTGTACAATTATTATAAAAAGGAGATTGCATAATCCCCTATGGGATTTTTATAAGGAGTATGCCCGTTAATTTCGATAGGAATCAGCCCATTCCGTTAAAAATCATTTCTTCAAAGAGCATGCGCAAATTTTGATTCTTTTTTCAGAGACATTAACTTATATGACTCATCACAGCAGAAATTCAAGAGATCTATACTGCGGCATATGCAACAAGCTTAAGCTGCAACAAATCTTACAAACATATTTGGTTCTTTGTAAAATATGTACCTACTATCCTTCTTCCTCTCCCTCTAAACCTTTACCCTCTCCTCTTGTTCCCTTTCCCTGTATCTGAGGCGAGTACTTGTATGTATTGTTGGTAATTTTCATAATACACATATACGTTAAAAAAAAAAAAGTTTACCTCACAGTTTTATATGTTTGATTTAAATGTATATACTTCACTGGTGTATGTTTTGTAAATTTTATGTACTGTCTTATTTTTGTATCAATTTCACTGTTTGTATATAAATGTTAAAATAAAAAAATAAATAAAAAATAAATTAGCAAAAACACAGGTAGGATACTTAAAAATTGATGTGTGGAAAGGGATAGACTGATGTGAGTGTGCCATAATATTATTTTCATCAATCATTAGTTAAATAACGGGTACTTCGAAAAAAGGAAAATAGGTATTATATTTCCGATACTTTAAAGTAGGATGGATACTTTGAAATGATATCCGGGTGAAAGATATGATGAAATCAGAACTCTGTTTTGTTAAGCCGCAGATGTTAAAAACTATGGAGAGGACTTCTTCAAAACCAAATTGCGTCACGTATATATACATTGAAAAGTATATAATTTTTTTTAATGAATATGTCGTGCTCACTCAAAGTGAACACAAATACACTCGCAAGCTTCTTAAAGGTTATGTTGTGAAAGATAAAGATAGTCGGCACCTGGGATCGAACCCACGACCTCCGAACTAAACAGTACGAAAGCCGGCGTCGTAGCCGCTAGACTACCAACCATAATAATATTATATTATTCTTTATTTTTCACACAAAAGAAATAAAAAACATGGTATTTTCATATCTTTGAATATTATTCATTGCTTCCTTTGTCTTCTCTGTGATGTGATGTACCTACCCCAGGAGATTGATGTTGTTAATTATTGTCTGGCGACCTGCAGTGCTAGTTAAGATATTGATATTGGTACAAGAAACTCCGAGAGATTATTAGAACTGAGGTTTGTGCTATATATATTTTCAGTAAAATAAACACCAAGTCTCCATAACAGCTTTCGCCTTTGCGATGAGTGATGACACCACATGATGTACGCCAGGAGATTGATGTTGTTAATTGTCTGGCGACCTGCAGTGCTAGTAAAGATATTGATATTGGTACAAGAAACTCCGAGAGATTATTAGAACTGAGGTTTGTGCTATATATATTTTCAGTAAAATAAACACCAAGTCTCCATAACAGCTTTCGCCTTTGCGATGAGTGATGACACCACATGATGTACGCCAGGAGATTGATGTTGTTAATTGTCTGGCGACCTGCAGTGCTAGTTAAGATATTGATATTGGTACAAGAAACTCCGAGAGATTATTAGAACTGAGGTTTGTGCTATATATATTTTCAGTAAAATAAACACCAAGTCTCCATAACAGCTTTCGCCTTTGCGATGAGTGATGACACCACATGATGTACGCCAGGAGATTGATGTTGTTAATTGTCTGGCGACCTGCAGTGCTAGTTAAGATATTGATATTGGTACAAGAAACTCCGAGAGATTATTAGAACTGAGGTTTGTGCTATATATATTTTCAGTAAAATAAACACCAAGTCTCCATAACAGCTTTCGCCTTTGCGATGAGTGATGACACCACATGATGTACGCCAGGAGATTGATGTTGTTAATTGTCTGGCGACCTGCAGTGCTAGTTAAGATATTGATATTGGTACAAGAAACTCCGAGAGATTATTAGAACTGAGGTTTGTGCTATATATATTTTCAGTAAAATAAACACCAAGTCTCCATAACAGCTTTCGCCTTTGCGATGAGTGATGACACCACATGATGTACGCCAGGAGATTGATGTTGTTAATTGTCTGGCGACCTGCAGTGCTAGTTAAGATATTGATATTGGTACAAGAAACTCCGAGAGATTATTAGAACTGAGGTTTGTGCTATATATATTTTCAGTAAAATAAACACCAAGTCTCCATAACAGCTTTCGCCTTTGCGATGAGTGATGACACCACATGATGTACGCCAGGAGATTGATGTTGTTAATTGTCTGGCGACCTGCAGTGCTAGTTAAGATATTGATATTGGTACAAGAAACTCCGAGAGATTATTAGAAGTGACGTTTATAATATATGAAAACAGAATAATATAATTTGACTCTTTCTGAAGAAATCATTTTTTTGAAATTTCGATAAAACCAGTTTTAAACTTTTTAGGAGGCACTTAAAAATCATCCCTTTTTATATGTGCCCTTTTTCGTCCCTTTTAGTTAAATTTTGGAAAAATTGCCGAATATGCTAACACTCATTTCTATAGAACAATTCATATGCCAAATCTCAAGTTCGTACCATGTCTAGTTTCCGAGATATTCGCATACTTTGAAAAACATTCAACCCTATTTTTCACCCCCTTAGGGGTGGAATTTCCAAAAATCCTTTCTTAGTGGAAGGTTTTGTATTAAAACCTACCTGATTTCCAAATTTCACTTCTCTACGATTAGCCGTTTGGGCTGTGCGTTGATGAGTCAGTCAGGCACTTTCCTTTATTATTATAGATTATTTATTTATTTATTTTCAGTAAAATTAACATAACAGCTTTCGCCTTTGCGATGAGTGATAGGTATAATATACATTCAATTTATTTATCTGTATTGTTTCTACCTCTGTTAACATGTATGTGTTGTGCTTATATGAACAAACGACAAAAAATAAAAAAATATGAATGTTATTAATTTGTAGGTAAAGTATATTATTTACCATGTTTTTTTCTTGTACACAATATTAACGTTCTTGTAGTTGAATTAACTTGCTTCTGGAGCAATCATTATAGGTACATAGTTATTGTTATGCGACGAGATGTGCTTTGCTGACGTGTTCTGGAAAGTCTAAAAATTATTATCTTATCGAAGTCTGCGTAAACCAACCTAACAAATCACCAGAGGAAATGTTATATGCAACAATGATCGTAAAGGACGTTTTATATCATATCCCGACAGACGTTGTCCTGTAGTCCTAACCAGAGGCGGCCCGCTCATATTATATGAACTGCGCTCCCAGAAATAAAAATACATAATTAATACGATTAAGTTTCTAATAAAATAATAATTCGATCATGTTGTTTTTTTTGTATATTGGAGCATCACGCCAAAACCGGTAGTTTCTGCGTTGGATTTTTTTCTTCGCAGTTTTTTGCAAATACCTACAATTGTTATCGGAGATATAAAAATTTACATTTAATTGAATTTATTTTAAGTTATTAATAAATTTCAAAAATTATGAAATCTTCATAGTAAAATTTCACTAAACACGGATAGCCATGTTTTGAAAACAAAATTACTCATGTAAATATTACACGGAAAATGTATCAAAAAGAGTGAAGATTGATTTAAAATACAAATAAATAATGTAATTTAAATAATATAAATTACATTTTATCAACATTGAAATGAAAGTACATTTTCGGATTACGTTTCGTTTTACGTTTGATGTCGGTAAAACAGCTGCCGTTATCATTAGTCAATCACAATGAAAATTGTATCATTCCACACATAGAGGGTGTAGGGTATAAGTAGTCTGTGATGTATGGAATGCAGTCAAGACTCAAACCATATTAAGAGTAAAACTTGCATAATATTATGTAGGTAATTATTTTTTACCCTTCTATATTGAACAGTGAAATTGAATCGAGTGTGAGATGTGACATAATATTATGATACATGCAGTTTTTTTCCATGTGAGTGGTAGATTATAACTTTCCTTCTTTCTTTTTTATTGATCCACTTATTGTTATCATACTTGTTTTAATTTTTATGTATTGTTAATGACTGTCTGTTTACCTAAATAAATAAAAAAAAAAAAAAAAAAAAAATTAAAAATAAAAGTCTCATTCTTCTCTCTTTTTATAAATCGTGAAAGTGATTAAAAACGTAAAGTAAGACGGGTATTAGCTAGAGTGTAAAAATATTTCTAAAACATCCATATTTCATCTGTATTCAAAGCTCAAAGCTTTGCCATGGGGTTGCCGGCCAAGAATAGCACCTCTGCTATTTTTGCTGGTTTTTCAAGCATCCTGTAAGAGGCAGGAAATCGAAAAATCAGATCGGAACCGTGAGGTTGACCACCTCACGTCCTTAAACCTCAACCGCTCAGAAAAGGCACAATGACCCTCGGACGCCTTCGAGCGCAATGGAGAGCTCTTGATGCCTCCCTATGCCCCTGAGTGGGGCCTAGGCCTCCCGCATTGTGGGTTGCTTCGGGGGGTTCCGCGGTGGGCTTGATTTGTGTGTGGCCGGCTTTTTGGTCCGATTGCTTCAATCGGGCTGGGGAGTCGGCTTTGTGCGGGTTGAGTTTGCTGCGGATTGGTCTCCTCCGGTCTGGCTTGCGGTGTGGGTCCTTAAACGGGCGAATGTTATGTGTGTGTGTTATTCAAAGCTCAGGTGGGAACAACCTGAGAATGCGCGCATACACACGAATACCTACCTACGAATCTTGTTGCCTCCCTATGCCCCTAAGTGGGGCGTAAAGGGAGTTTGGATTTGCATTGGATGTAATAATTATTGTTGATTCGGATGCAATAAAACATTGTAATAAAACACTTCCTCTATCATAGTTGCATTGTTTTGTCCATTTACCTGCTCTGAGTTTAGAAGCTTGATACTTGTGATTATCTAACATTTTATAATTTTTACGATGTATCATGGTGGGAAATATTTTTTTGGCATCATAGGTAGGTACTTCTTTATGCTAATTGTATGCAGAGTCACACTTAATTTATAATATAACTTAATTATGTAAAAGGCATAATACCGTTAATTATTAAAATAAATAAATAAATAGCTTAAAAAATTCAAGAGAAGGCGGTGTAGTAGGAAATAAGTCACATGTGAAGCCTGTTACACTATTTTATATGTAGCTGGATGAATAGACATCATTTAACCCAAATTTTACCGAATTTTCATGGTTAGATTTATAGTTTTCCAAGGAGATTGAGGCAAATAGACGCAAGGAGTTAAACAATACCCTCACCTGTAAAACCACTGTTCCAAGCTTGCATTAAGTTCGTAGGAGCTCAATTTTTATACTTCACAATTTATCTATACTGCAATTTGACTGAATTCAATACAGCAAAACAGTAAGTACCTATCTGTATTTTTTGGCTGGTTGAATTTCTAAATTAAAAATCATGATTTTGGTTCTAGAATCGGAAACTGATTCATCTAGCCAACACCCCAGATAAAAATACTTTGTCCTTAAATTTCAAGGAGCAATCTCGTTATGAGAAAATCTCTTTTTTTTCAATATGTTCTAGCATTTATCATTTTCAAAGCTCCCTCTAGTTTGTAAAATATGCGAAAGAACGACATGTTACAAATTGTCTATAATGAGGATGTTGAAAGGGCACCGTTTGTGCGAGGATCCCGTTCGTTGCGAATAGCAACCAGGTACTTTTTGAAAAAGATAAAAGCCAAAGCTATGTATAGGTAGGCACTCCTCTACGTGTTATTATTTTGAACCGATTCTAGAGTCACGCAATTCCAACATCACTACATTTTCATATTCTTTTCCGCTTTTCTTACTGTTTCAAGTCCCTTTCTACATTCACCAGGACGGTTGTCACAGAAAACATTTTGTAATATTACGTGCTAAATATCTTAGGTGTATGTAATTTGGTGGCAAATAAAAAATTAAATCTCTTTAAGTATTCTGTAAGTCTATATCTATAATTATGGTGAATTTTTTCAATCGAAGCAGTATATTTTATCTGAGAAACTAAGGCTTATCGTCGACAAGCTGGTTCAGCTCTCATTATAATATTAACATCTGTAACATATTATTTTATTGCTAGCGTGTAGCGTTTAAATTTAATCATGGTGATTCATAATAATATTATTATTTCACGTTGAGCAATGAACCACACAGGCTCACTATAACTCCAATCAGTTTTATAGGACACACACAGTATTAATTGTGTTAGCACAGTCAGTATTATTTTCGCCCAAGCTAGTTTTTAATTCAAGTTGCTGGTTTTTTACCACTGATAGTTACTCATTTTATGCATTTTTTTTCTTGGTCATCGAAACACGCTGGAACAATAATTATTTTTTTGTCGTGTTTCTTTTTGTCAAGAAAAGTTTCTTATGAATGAAAAAAATAAGAATGTTTGCGAGGAACGTTAAAAAAATTAAGAAAACTCAATTTTAACCTATTTAGTGCTATTTACTATACATTTTGATCTAATTTGGGTTCCACAGAAACTTAGCAGTTTTTTATTGCTGTGCGATCGACAGAATGCGGATGCAAAACATATGTATAAAAACAGCTGAAGCAGCGGTTAGAATCAAAATGATTAAATAGGAATTTAACTAATTTTATCATTGTACAAATTCGAACGGAATATTCATAGCTACAACTACAGGAGAACGTCTATCGAGAAAGATAGTTTGTAAGAAAAGTACGTATATATTATGTACCTAGAGTGAATATGGTTAAAATTACAAATTCGCAAAGTCTAGGTACATGGAACTAATTTCCCTATGTTTGTATGTCGGTTTTAAATTTTCAACTAGTTCAAACCGCAAGTATCCAAACAAAACCAAAATTAATGTTGCTGCTTTCTAATCTCATGCACCTAATTCGCATTCTTTGAGTTCTTGTTGTGTAAACGTTAGTCGAAATCGGTTAAAGTAGTTTGTCCCTAATATTTCACCCCCAAACCTTAAACATATGGTTCACGAGGGAGGCTGGACAAGGATCGTTGTTATTTAAATTCTTTTGTGCGAATTGAAGCTTTGTGTTCTTCCATTATTCTTTACAAAATGTTTCACTTTTCTTTTCTTTCTTAAATAATTAAACATCACGTTATAATTTTTTTTTTATAAATACATTCAAACAATGACTGCCATCGTAAGGGTTTAGAGAAGAATGTTCAGTTTGAATATACAATGAGAAGGTTATTTAAGGCTGTTAGAGTCGTAAAAATGGTAATTTTACTAATTTTTCAATCCATTTTCCGGCGTTATCTACTGTCAGATTTCGATGAAAAAAATATATAACATAAATTAGGTGGTCCCTGCCAACAGCGCCACCAGATCCCAAGGATTGACCTCTGCTTCAAGGCGTAACATATTGTAAAGTGCCTTACGAGTGAGCATTGGTCATCACGTTTTAAGTGCGTATTTTTAATAGACAGCTGCTTATTTTAGTCACAACATAACTGTCAATAACAATTATTAATTGATAATAGGTAATATGTAGAGTAGGTACACACTCGAGTTAATAAAACAAATATGACCAACAAGTTTACGTAGTCGTAATTAGCTGGCCTGGGTTGATGCGTGAGATCAAACGAGACTGCTTGATTTGTTACCCACGCCGCGCGCCGTCCTGTTCATTATTGTGTGTTTTACAACGGCGAACTGCTCTTGACCTGCTGCAACAGAACCCAGTTTTTCAAAATTGTATCCCACAGCCTTCGCATCAGGGTCCCGAAGAAGAGAAACACCCTCCACACTGTGTTCCTTATCTTTGAAGCAGAGTTGATTTAGACATGGTGTGTGAGGAGGCAGAGGAGGTCATTGAAGCCACGCAAGATTGAGCGCGGTGGAGGACTCTTGTTGCCTCCCTATGCCCCTATGTGGGGCAGTGGCGGATACACATGGGGGGCGCGCGCCCCCCATCTGTATCTGAAGAACCACAATTTGTAACTTTTATATCATAGGGGACGTCCATTAATCACGTGATGTTTTCAAATATTTAAATCTTATAATCAAAGAGAGACTCAGAAGTCAGTTGTACGTTTATAGAAGATTGGCGGATGCAATTAGCTTAGATGTAATTCGTTTAACTTATTTTGGCTTAGCCCAGTCTGTGTTAACGTACGGGATGATCGCTTGGGGTGGGGCCTACGACAGCCATATGTTAAGTTTGAGCAGGTTGCAGAAAATAATCTTAAAAATCATATACAAGAAACCAATAAGATACCCTAGCAAAGAACTTTTTGAAATGAGCGGCATGATGGATTTACGCCGTCTGTACCTGTTACAGTGCGTGAAACTTATAAGGAAGAACCCTTTTAATTTTCTTTCTTCTGAGTCTTGTAGAACTAGCACAAGGTTGGGATGTGAGTTCAGGCTGCCTAAATGCAGAACCAGATTGGCACAGAGATGCCCTGGTTTTGTTGCGCCGAAAACCCTCAACGCTCTTCCAACAGAAATTAAGCGACATAGTTGCTACACAACATTTTTGAAATATGTAAAATCTTGGTTGAGAGAAAAGGACATTACATTTCTGTTGTAGAGCGAAAGATATGTGTGTGTATGTATATTGTACATGTTTATTTGTTTAAAAAGAGGATGAGTTTTTTATTTATTTTTATTTTAGCATATGTGTGATTTGTGCAGTAATGGATGAATGAGTGAGGTAATGTTTGGTGAGTATCTTGTTGCAATACCCACAATCAGGCTAAGCCTGGTGGGATTTCTCACGTGAGCTGTGTATCACATGTTTTGAATACTTTACAATACATGTTCTATTTTCTTTTTTACTTTTACCTATATGTACTCTTGGTCTTATTTATCTTATACTATGTATATATAACTTATGGGATTTAGCAGTGTCTAAGTCCTGAATTATTGTTTCTTTTTTATTATCATTTTTATTTTGTTTGTTTGAACATTGTATTGAAAATGTGAGAAATATATATATTTTTTATTCTATTCTATTCTAAAAGAGATAAAATAATAGAGATCATAACTGAGCGGAATAAATAATCAAAGCGGGTAACACATCCCCCGTGGTGATGTATCAGAATACCCCCCCCCCCCCCTTCTTCGTGTACTTTTTTGTACAAAAAATTAAGAAACTTACGATTTTAACTTTCGACAATTTTTTTAAATTTCTAAATTTTAAAAAGTGCAAGTTGTTTTTCTTTAAATTCACCAGAAAAATAAATGCAGGTGATTTTCTAACCAAACTCCTCCTCCCCCTACGTGATCTTTCGTGATTTTTTCCAGACCCCCCCCCCTCTCCTTTTGGGCTCACGTGATTAATGGACGCCCCCATAAGATGGCATTGTCTTGTATACAAGTTAGCTCAAGATTTCTATAGCGCCCCCCCCCCCCTTGAGTTTTTCCTGAATCCGCCACTGAAGTGGGGTCAAAAAGGGTGTAATTATTTACCTCGTAGCTCGTGTGCTAGATACATGTGACATTGTGCTTTTCTAACCTAATCTCTTATTGCCACGAATTTACTGACAAGAGGAAAGAGACTGATGACCCAGTGGTCAGTGTATTTCCATGATAATCTTTCAGTTCTTCTGCGTTGTTTTATGTCTTCAGTTTGTAGCTTGAGAGCTCCTAGCGCACTAATGAAGTCCGAGGACGAGAATGATCGTTAGAATGAAACAAACCAGCCAACAGTCACTAGAGGTCTGGTGGTAGCAAGGTACAACAGTGGTGAGGTCAGCTCCGCTCTTCTTCGTGCGATGGCGCGTGTTGGAGTGGCCCCAGCTGCTTCCACGCAAACCTCAAATCTGCACACCGGTGTTTGTTTAGGCTGTGACATATTATTTTGAGTTGATATTATATCATCACAATCGAGAGTTCTACGTATTAAAGACAAGGAGGCCAAAGTAACCGGTTTTTTTTACAGGTTGACTTGTAATTAGACCTATTCCTTTAAAGGGGTTACACTAGAGCTTATTTGCAATAATTTTGTCCCCGATAATAGGGGTCTAATGCCAGTTTTCGAGTTAATTACCATTTTTTTTATTTTCCACGTTTTGCCCTCAAACTGAAAATTGTGAAAAATATACTTAACATTGGCAACTAAAAATGCCTTTTTCTAATACGGGTGTAAAGTCAATGTATATAGACATCTACAGCCGCGCTCCACGAAGCTATCTGACATTTTAAATCCCATACTAATGAAATTGGGTTTTTTGTTTTTTTTTTTTTAACCATAAACGACGTTTTTAAGATTTTTTTTGCCCCTGTTTGTTATTCTATTTTTTTTTGTTTCTCTAAGAAACAGTTTTTTTTCTGGACCTGATTCCATACAAAATATATGGAAGAGTGGAGCGCAAAACTGTCAAATGACGTCACACTTTACACACGTATAACTGATGAATGAATATATGAATAACAGTATCCATACTGGGGTGGCGCGGTATAAATAAATGATAAAATTTAATTAATTATAAATTAAATGATTAACGTGGACTGTATCTATATGCGTGGCATGCTGTGCTGGCGGAGTGGTGTGACCAGCTGGAAAGAAAGGATCTGGAAGATGGACTAACCTTAACTCCGGTGATCTCCCTCTGCTGGCCAGCTCTTCCTTGTTGAACACAAAAACATAAACAAAAACAGCACAATTTATAATTATAAACGCGGCGCGGATGGTTAATTTTATTATTAATTATTTTAGAAGATTAGAACGAATTAAAATGAATATAAAAAAATGATTTGATTAGCGGTGCGATGCGGTTGATTTCTTATTGAAGATTGTTATTGTCACTCATCCTGGTTAGCTAAAGGTAGGAACCAAAAAATGGGTAACAACAATTTGATGGAAAAAATGAGATGGAAAGGACAGGTTGACACTGGCAACACCACACTCCGCACCTTGAAAGCTCCAAAGCTTTCAACACAAAAATAAAAGAAAGCGGATTAAATAAGAAAAATGCGGTATATATAAATAAATAAAGCGGTATTTTAAATGCGGTTAGCCCATTGCGGATATAAAATGCGGTTGTCCCATTGCGGATAATAAATGCGGTTAGCCCATTGCGGATAATAAATGCGGTTTTCCCATAGTGGATTTATAAATGCGGTTTTCCCATAGCGGATTTATAAGCGTTGAATATCAGAGTACTGATATTGTAAAGATGCGGTGAATATTAGATCAGAAATCTGATATTTTAAAGATGCGGATTATATCATTTTATGATATATTTAAAAATGCGGTTAGTATCAGATCAGATGTCTGATGTTTTAAAGATGCGGATTATATCATTTTATGATATATTTAAAAATGCGGTTAATATCAGATCAGATGTCTGATGTTTTAAAGATGCGGATTATATCATTTTATGATATATTTAAAAATGCGGTTAATATCAGATCAGATGTCTGATGTTTTAAAGATGCGGATTATATCATTTTATGATATATTTAAAAATGCGGTTAGTATCAGATCAAATTTCTGATATTTTAAAGATGCGGATTATATAAAAAATGCGGTTTTTCAAAGCGGTACATTCACCAAATTTACGTGAAAAGACAATATATGCGGAACCATAATAATAATTTATAGAAATTAATACGAAATGTGAACTTCACATATGCAAGTCCAAATATTTACTTTAATAATGCGGTTTAATAAAAATTAAAGAGGTACTTATAAAAAAAAATTATTAAATGAATTATTGAGTTGGTAACGGGCATAATTTAATAACTGGACGTTTTAGTATTCCAGTTTTAGTTCTTACTGATGCCACTCTAATAACACCGTCAGGTCCAGAAAAAACCTCTTCGATCTTTCCCAGAGGCCATCTCAAAGGTGGGGCATCATCAGTATGAACAAGAACGACTGTGCCTACTTGCACAGGATTAGTCTCACTACACCATTTTTGTCGCGTTTGTAGAGAATGAAGATACTCCAATCTCCACTTTTTCCAGAACGACTGAACCATACTGTCTAATAACTGTTTTCGAGTCAGTAAACTTGCTCGGTCTTGACTATGATCCAAGGCCGGAAGATATTTAATAGGTGCTGACATTAAAAAATGAGCGGGTGTTAAGATTTCTGGATTATGCTCCTCTGACATCAAACATAATGGCCTACAATTCATTATGGCTTCTATTTGGGTCAGTACCGTTGACAATTCCTCATAAGTGAGTATTTGCTTACCAATAATTCTATATAAATGTGATTTAAGCGATTTAATTTGCGATTCCCAGCATCCTCCAAAATGGGGGCTTCTGGGCGGTATCATTTTCCAAGTAATTCTATTATTCAAAAACTCTTCTCTCAGAGCGTCCTGATGAGAAGATGAACTGATGAAGTTGTACAACTCCGCTAATTGAGATCTCGCTCCCACGAAATTAGTACCGTTGTCTGAATATAAACAAACAACCGGTCCTCTTCGCGATATAAAACGTTTGAATGCGTCTATGAATGCGTCTGATGACAGTGAAGAGACCAATTCCACGTGAACAGCTCTTGTTGTCAGACAACTGAAAAGGCATATGTATGCCTTTTGGCAACGTTGACCGCGTCGTCTTGTAAGGGTTATGCTGATTGGTCCAGCGTAATCTACTCCAGTGTGAGTGAATGCTTTTGTACATTCCTGCACTCTATAAGCGGGCAAATCTGCCATTTTTGGATAGGTGTTTTTTGGATTGACTCTAAAACAAGAAATGCATTTTCTGATCAAAATTCTAATTGTATTGCGAGAAGAAATTATCCAATATTTCTGTCGAATAATTGAGCTTAACAAGTTTGACCCAGCATGACAATTGCGGAGATGATAGTGCTTAACTATAATGTTTACAAGGTGATCAGATTTGGGAAGAAGCACTGGGTGCTTGGCCTCATATGGCAAGTCGGCGTTAGTCAATCTGCCTCCAATACGAATAATGCCATGACTATCTATAAATAAATCCAATCCTTTAAAAGGTTCCCGTAATGACTGACCCTTCAAAAGAGCAGCATATTCCTTAGAAAAGTGGAACTGCTGAACGGCCATCAATATGTATCTTTCGGCTAATTCTAAGTGATCAACCTCTATGATTTTTGAGGGCGGCAGCTTTTTTGCAAATCGCAACACGTACACTATAGTACGCAACAATTTATTCCATGAAGAAATTCTACATATAGTAGTATACAATATTGGTGGATCTTTTATTACGGAAGTCAAAACAGTAGAAACTGCTTCAGGTACATCCGTACTTATAGGTGTAAACGGCTTGATAGGCCATGAATTTGGTTGGCTAAGAAGCCACTTTGGACCTGTCATCCAAAGACTGTGCTCAAGCAATTGAGATGGATATAATCCCCGGGATAAGCAGTCACTGGGATTTTCGACCCCAGATATATGAAAGAAATGTTTACAATCTAGATTCTCTTGTATCTGAGTCACTCTATTAGATACAAAAATAGACCAGCGGTGAGGTGAAGAATGTATCCAGGATAAAGCTATCGTGGAATCCGAAAAAGCGTATATGTTGTTTATAGCGTAAAGTGGATTGAACGTATCAAAAACAGTTTTTACTAATTTGGATAATAACAGAGCTGAGCACAGCTCCAAGCGGGCAAGTGAGATCACCTTAACCGGTGCCACCTTTGATTTTGAGCACACTAAACCTATGAAAATATTACCCTTGTCATCTGTGACATGTAAGTACACCACACAGCCGTAAGCTTTTAAACTGGCATCACAGAAGGCTACGATATTTACCCTGCAGCCAGGTGTCACTTTCAAGTGACGCGGTATTTTTATATTCGACAACAACGGCAGTTCAACAATTAATCGTTGGTAAGCGGTTACAATATTCATAGGGGGCGTATCGTCCCATCCTATGTTAGCGTCCCACAGTGCCTTAATAAGCAGCTTTGCCAAAAGGACAACTGGGGATACCAAACCCAATACATCAAACAGTCGTGCAACAACTGATAATATATTTCGCTTGGTACAAGTCTTGTTACATGAAGAAGTTTTAAAGGTGAAAACGTCTTCCTCAGGCAGCCATTTTAAACCCAATACGGTTAAACCGTTAGTAACCCCAGTGTCCGAAAAATCCACTGGAGCTCTATTTTGTGGCGGAAGTTCAGCCAAAAGCTCCTCGGAGTTACTCGAGAATTTTACCAGATCAAACCCTCCCATGGAAAACAATGATATTAATTCCCTCATTAAACTAATAGACTCGATTTCTCCAGGACTTGACGGCATTGACTTTACGAAATCATCCATGTAAAAATTTGTGACAGCCATCTTGGCAGCATTTGGAAACGACTTTCCTTCATCCGCAGCAAGTTGACGCACTGTTCGCATGGCCAAATAAGGACTAGCCTTGAGTCCAAAAGGAAGGGATTTGAATTTAAAAACGCGTATTTTTTCATCGGTATTGAAGCGGAACAATATTTTTTGATATCTCTGATGATCATTGTGAACTCCTATTCTTAGATACATTTGACGTATGTCAGCGGTCATTGCTACAGCAAACAATCGAAATTCAAGCAGAAGCAAGAATAAATCAGCCTGCAAATTTGGGCCCGAAAACAGAATATCGTTAAGTGATAGTCCTGTATGCGTCTTGGCGCTCGCATCTAGGACAATTCTAACCTTGGTAGTGGTTTTATCTTGTCTAATGACAGCGTGATGCGGAATAAAATATCCATCCGTCTCATGAGATGGAATTTCTTCTAGATAATTATTGTTAATGTAATCTTGAATAACATTATTATATTGTTCACGCAATCGAGAATCAATATTTAATTTGCGTTCTAGTGAAACTAAACGTCTTTGAGCTGTAGCGAACGAATTACCCAATTCACTTGGACTTTTACAAAAGGGAAGGGACACTGTATATCTGCCCTGAGACCCACGAGATACTGAGGACTGATAAGCAGACTCACACGCGACACTCTCAGGACTTGCGACTTCAACCATCGGCAATTCCTCCAACTTCCAGAACCTATGCAAAGCTCTCTCCAAGCTTCCACAATTGTTACAGGATACAGATGTATCATCGTCGTGGTTCACTCGCGAAACTGTGGCAAGGGTGACAGTCGTAGAGCATTGAGGTTTTGAGTTTTTATTCGAAATACTACCCATTATCAAATATCCCAGTGTAGTTTCAATAAGCGGTGATAAACCTGGTATTTCAATTTTCCCACTCAATAAAATATGTGGAAATAGTTGAGCTCCCAAAACGATTTCTATCTCAGCAGACAGATTCCACTCTCCATCAGCCAGCGGAACTCCGCTCAAATGACCGAGACATGTGAAATCTATATCTTCCGTAGGTAACGAGTCTGTTATTAGGTCCAACACTAGACATTTTATCTTATATGTTTGATGCGAGATGCGGGATTGTATGTGAAATATAACAAAGCCGTGAATCGGTTTGCTAGACAGACCAACTCCTTTGACAAACGAGTTGTTCAAAGGGATTATATCTAAATTTAATTTCTTACAACAAGCAAGAGTGATGAGATTATTTTGTGAGGCATTATCAATCAAGCATCGAACTAGCCTCTTCTCACTTTCATTTCGATAGGCAAGTACCTGGGCAGTAGGTAAAATTATAGGACATGTCAATCCTATATTATTGCGAGCGCATAAAGTTGTAGAAGTAGTTGTAACATTTTTACTGGTTGGTGGTTTTTCATTTGAAGTACAATTTTTCTGATAAAACTTACTAGTGTCTTTGTCATCAAAATGAAGCATAGTATGGTGCAATTTGTTACAAATTTTACAAGATTGTTTTGAATTACAAGTTTTACTTTGATGATTACAACTAAGACAGTTGATACATCCAAATATAGATTTAATTAAATTAAACTTCTCTCTTGGAGTAAGAGTTTTAAACTTTTCACACTGATATAGATGCGTGTGAGAGAAGTTACATAAAGTACACTTCTGACTAGCAGAGCCAACATTTATCAAAAATGATTTAGAAATGTTTTGAGATTTATTTTTTCCTTGCCATGGTACCCTTTTATATTGACTATTTAAACTATCACGAGAGGTGCGTTCTAAAATTTTATCTTTATCCTTGACAAATTCCATTAATTGGTCGAACGAAGGAAAATCTTTTCCTCCTCTAACCGACATTTCAAAGTCATGCACTATTTGAGGGTGCAATCCCTTAAGGGCACATGTGAAAAATATGAAGTCTGACAAGTCTTTAATTTTTAATTGTTTAAGAGCTGATACCGAGGCAGATATATTCTCTGAATATTCATTTAATTCGTTAGCACTCTTTGCGGACGTCTTACTCTCTAAAATATTATTTAAATAATAAGCTCCCAGAGATCTATTATCCTGATATCTCTCAACTAAACCTTTCCATATGTTGGCATAATTTTCACCTGTAGGAATAATCCCGGAAAACACATTTAGAGCTGAATGACTTAGTTTTCCAAGCAAATATTGCATACGCTGCGAATCATTAAGATTTTCGTTAAGATGGATATTATTCTTAAATGACTCATAAAACACAGACCAATTTTCTAATTTACCATCGAAACATGGTATTTGAATAGGCGGTAATTTAATATGATAAAATTTATTATCTTTTGATTGATTTGAGGTATTTACATTTGACACTTGGTCTGCAGTCAACAACTGAGACCGTTTGAATTTAATGGCATTTACCTGACTGTTTAAAGTATTTAAACTATCGTACGATGGCTCGTACGTTTTATCGTACGAAATTTTTAACAGTACAAGTTCATCCAATGCGGTAACTATATCTTTCTTCAATTCATCAATTGAGAAAGTGTCTGAGATGAAAGCAGTTGTTTCCCGAGTTCCGTGACTCAATGTCAATTTTGACTTCTCAAAAAACTCACCAACCTTTGAGAGAAGTGAATTAGATTTGGCTTCTAATAATTTGATACGTTCCATTGTGAAACGCCTAATATATATAAACAATTAATTAGATGCAAGACAAGTTGAGTAAACTGATTAAGTTGTCAACTTATAAACTACGCGGGCTAATGTTCGTTTATGAACGAAGGTAAATAAATTTAAGAAACCGTGAAACTCAATTAAGATGTCTTAAGTTAACTATATATAAATAAACATTCAGTTGCCTATATGAATGTATGTAAAAAAAAGAAAAAAATATATAATAAGGATGCGTTAAATTTAAGTATACATAAATAAGCCTTAAATTGCCTATATTATTAATGTATACAAAAGAGAAGAAAAAGAAATATAATAATAAAGCGTTAAATTTAATATATCTACTATCCGAATAAACAGTAGAGTACTGTATGCAAAGGCTTAAGCATACCTAAGCATACGGGTGTGTTCATATAATGCGTAGGTATAAGCTAATGTACACGATCAACGACAAAATTAACCTTCTCAATTCTCAAATCAACACAGAAAGCTAGAGCAATAGCGACATAGGTATGACGTAAAACTCTACATAAAGAGTTTGATGCAATTGTTGTAAGTATGACTATTTTATATCAAAGTTACAAATTTATGCGAGCGATGCGTAGTTAGGTATATAAAATATATTAAATATTATGTCAATATCTATATGGGTACTATTCTAAGCAATTGGGGTTCTTAAATAACTCTTATCAGTTTTATAAGTGTAACAGAATTATTTCCCATTAAATTCTCGATAATACACTGATATTATACTTTAAATTTTAAATACGACATACATACGTGTAAAAATCATTCAATTGTGAATAATTATTATGAATCATTAATATTTTCAAGTTTTCAAACCAATGCCATCTATGGAACTGCAACAGAAGCACGTGAATTTCCAAAATCAAAGCTTAACTATTGACTTTTCAAAGAAACCCACCCCTCCTATTCAAATATAGATGGCGCTATACGTTAATAATATTATTTATTATTAAAATACTATTGTATGTTATAAATCGTACATTAATAAATATCCACAAGAAAGCGGGAGCATTGTTGAACGTTTGTGCATTTGTTTTTTCTCTATTCTTTATATTTTGAGTGCCTAAGTT
This sequence comes from Mystacides longicornis, assembly GCA_963576905.1. Lineage (NCBI taxonomy): Eukaryota > Metazoa > Arthropoda > Insecta > Trichoptera > Leptoceridae > Mystacides > Mystacides longicornis. Next base: position 10,000,214 of record OY756421.1, on the reverse strand, counting down.
TGGTAAAAGCAGTGCATTTTATAGAGATTGAAGTGAAACATATTCGATATTGTTCGTAATAAACACGCTGCCGTAAATCGGCAATAATTTGAATTTTAAAATTGACACTATCACGAAGTCTTCGACGCTATAAGATCCAATATCGCTTGGCAAGATTTGCCGTCATTTAAATCCACCAATAGCTGTGCACCGACACTGTATCACGGACGATACCGCCGCAACGCGCCGTGTCACCGCTAGCGCCACCGTATAAGACAGCCGAGCAGGGGTGCCCCAGGCCCCTACACCATGGACGCAATTAAAATTATCGAGTTGGTAAGGGACGCGGCTCTTTCTTTGTCAGAAATTATAAGTGAAAATGCTAATAAATTTACCAAGGACCAGATTTCCAAATTGATGCCTGCAACAATCGAATTTATGTCCGCCATGAACCTAGCCACAACCATATTATCTAGCCAGGAAAAGGAGATTGCTCTGCTGACGCAGAGACTCGACTCCGTAGAAAAATCACCTGTCAGCGACAACACCCTCCATGTTTGCGACACCTTGGCAGAGATGGCTGAAAGGAACGAACGTGCTAAGAATATTATTATGTTTAATGTTCCCGAGTTGAGTGCTACTGGCTCTGCCTATATCTCAGGAGAACGGAAGCAAATTGAAGAAATCATATCCGGAACTGAAATACCTATTGCCCAAAGTATTGTAAGATTGCAGAGGCTCGGGCAACGACTAGAAAATAAAATAAGACCGATTAAAATTACATTTGAGAGTGGCGACGACGCTAAAAGCCTGATTTATGGAAAAAAGAGGTTCCCACCGAATATAAAACTTAAACAAGATTACACCATTATGCAGCGTAACCATCTGAAGGAACTCTGGAGTGAGGTTGAGTCCAGAAAAGGCAACGGGGAAGACAACATTTCTATTAAGTTTTTCAACGGCATTCCAAGAATTGTAACAAATAGAAAAAACCATTAGCGAATTCTGATATCTCCTGCCAAAACGTTTGTGGGCTCATAACTAAATGAATGGACTATAACAGGACACACCGACTATGGAAAAAATTCTACCCCGATTTGGACAGCCCTGCACCGCCGAATGAAATAATTGCATTTAGGATTCCCGCGCGCTGCACTATTACTTAAACAGCGATACCTTCCAAGGCAACAATAATCACTATAACGCAATACAATCATTCGCAGACTGAATCACATGAGAAATGAGAATTTTACAAACTCGATTGTTGTTATATGTAATAACCCTTCTTCAATTTAAGTCTCGCCTTCGTATGTTATCCAAACTATACTAAGTAGGTATTTGTGGATTTTAATATCACTTGAATATTATTTTATCTTTCACTTCTGTTATTATTGTTTTGTACCTGTTGACAGTTTGGTCTATGCCCATGCCTTGGTAGTTTATTCATTCATTTTAGAGGCACATATTGCTTATATTGGTATCAAAAACGATCTCATCTACGGCTATTTTTGTTTCTTTATTTTTATTGTATTGTAGGTAACACATATTATTATTTTTTATTCACTTTTCTTTCTCAACACTGTACCTATAGAGTTCATCTGGTGTTTTATGTTTTATTCCAACTAGGACAGTGCTTTTATATTCTTAATTGAGTTTATATATCATATTGTATTGTGTAGTTGGTAAAAATTAACAAACACGGGTGCCTACTACATACATATCATTTTATTTTTGTATTATATTGGCACGATGTTTTTTTTTTTCTTTTTTTTCTTGGTTTTTAGGTTTGGGATGAATTGGACTAGATGTGTGTATGTGTTTACATGAGGTTATGTGCTCACATGTTAATTCTAAGCTTCTATTCTTCTACATTCTATTCTAAACTTATCATTATTATTGAGTTGAAAAAATAAATTATCTACTATTATGTATCATGTATATGAACGCCATCTTGAAGTGGGATTACTAGACATAATATTATGTTTATGTTTAGTTTCCTCTACCATACATTTAATGCATTCGCTATTATTTTAAAACATTTATTCAAATATATCATATACCTAAAGCATATACATAATTGTATAAGGGAATAATTAAAAGGAAACAAAATTGAAATTAAAAACAATGCTATACATTTTTTATTATTAGGTGTCATTGATATGAATCAGACGCAGACTTTATGTATTTACCTAAGTATTGTATATTTTCTTGCTGAATATTTTTCTTAGTCTAATTGGACTTTGTTTATTATTTTTAGTTTTTTTTTACCATGTCATCATCAGCATGTTATATAATTATTTCCGCTTTCTTATAATATATTTTATGTTGTTGTTAAAGGCACTTTGTGCCGTATACATTAAAAAAAAAAAAAAAAAAAAAAAAAAAAAAAAAAAAAAAATCTAAATTAAACTTTTCCTCATACTTATTGCCTGTTCAATGAAATAATTTGTCAAATGATTAGCGGACTCGACAATAATTATACCCTATCATTAACACAATGAATATAACTGAATATTCAAACCTTATTCAAGTTAATTATAAGCAAGTTTATATCAGATAACATGTGACGTGACTGACACAAATTTCACTTTGGATTCATATGTACTTCTAATGCGTGATATTAAATCAAAAGGACAATGACATTACCGCTTCTGCAATGTTTCAATAAACTTGGTGAATGTACAGATGAGAATGTGAATAAATGAGATTTACACTAAAGAGTTTTGCCACAGGGGCTCACCATAAATCCGGTATAAGTGACCAAATATCTAATCATAAATCCGGTTCGAAGGACCAATTAATATGGGGTGGCGCGGTATAAATAAATGATAAAATTTAATTAATTATAAATTAAATGATTAACGTGGACTGTATCTATATGCGTGGCATGCTGTGCTGGCGGAGTGGTGTGACCAGCTGGAAAGAAAGGATCTGGAAGATGGACTAACCTTAACTCCGGTGATCTCCCTCTGCTGGCCAGCTCTTCCTTGTTGAACACAAAAACATAAACAAAAACAGCACAATTTATAATTATAAACGCGGCGCGGATGGTTAATTTTATTATTAATTATTTTAGAAGATTAGAACGAATTAAAATGAATATAAAAAAATGATTTGATTAGCGGTGCAATGCGGTTGATTTCTTATTGAAGATTGTTATTGTCACTCATCCTGGTTAGCTAAAGGTAGGAACCAAAAAATGGGTAACAACAATTTGATGGAAAAAATGAGATGGAAAGGACAGGTTGACACTGGCAACACCACATACCTAATATAAAAGAAAGTCGGGTTAGTGCGAACATTCGAGATCGGCTGAACAGATTCTTCCGAAGTTTGATTTATTGGATTCTTCTCCGCTCCGGATAACGGAATCAGTAATAAAATATCGAAAAAGGGATACAAAATAATATTAAAGTTAGTATGGAACAGATTTACTGATAATAACGCCATCTGTGAAAAATTCCATAACAACACAATTTTAATTTACTTGACCATTGAGTTTCAAAACATTGGTACGCAGACTTTTGATAGAAGTTCTTTCAAGCTTTCAGAAATAATTATTTTAACACTCAAACATATTTTAAACGTATTTTTGTACGAAATTCTATCAAAAATCTGCGTACCAATGTTTTGAAACTCAATGGTCAAGTAAATGAAAATTGTGTTGATATGGAATTTTTCACAGATGGTGCTGTTATCAGTAAATCTGTTCCATACTAACTTTAATATTGTATTTTGTTGAGGAAGTGCAGCATATTTGGAACACCATTTACTTTTAAACAAATAGAAATAAAACTATTGAAGGTTTATGAAAAAAATATGCTAAGTTATCAATAAAATTAATAATCTCTATTGTCGAAAGCAAAAATACAGAAAATATACATTAATAAAGAAGAAAAAATGATTTGATTAGAAAATGTCAAAAATCGCACTTGGACATGGAGTGCAGGTAAGAATGGAATAGGGTATTTCAAATTACCTGCACCTTCGGTAACTTACAGAAAAATTATGTACTAATTGCAAATTTATGACCAAGAGTCTTATCCAGCAAAGCACAGTGCGCCCACATCTCACACATGTGGCAGCGCACCCACTTTTCCCCTCGAGAGTCTTTACTGTAAAGGTATTCGAAATTAACAACATCTCATGTATATAAAATACTTTTTTGATATTTTTCTGTTATCCGGAGCGGAAAAGAATCCAATAAACCAAGCATCATAAAAATCTGTTCAGCCGATCTCGAGTTATAAGTGTTCGCACTAACCCGACTATCATGTAGGTATATTAGAGATTATAGATATTCCTCTATTCATCGACCATTGGAAAAATGTATTTTTAGTTTCCAAGAGTTTATTTTTTTATATCGCACCTCTACGTCATGTCCCTTGATAAGGGTGACATCAGTTACTTGAGACTGGCCAGGAACACCACAAGGTGAAGGCCACTAAAATAAAATAAAATAAAAGAGTGACATGCACGCACTAAGACCAGTGGTGGCTACTGGCTAATCATAGTGGTGTTTGGGTGGCCGAACATTGGGGGCTACATGTCATTGTGTGATAGTGTTCCGGATACGGAAAGTAAGCGAGTTCCCAAATGTAAGTTTAGTATTCTTTCACAATTTTCAGTTTTAAGGCAAAAATACCTAAAACACTCGCAAACGAGTGAAGGATTAAAAAAAAATAATAATAATAACTCGGAAACTAATGGCATAGTAAAGATATAGGCATAAAGACCCCTAGTTATTGAGGACAAAGTTATTCCAAATAAAAGTATCAACCCTTTAAAAAAATAAGTCGAATCACCAGTCACCCTGCATAAAAAATCCGGTTACTTTGGCCTCTCTGTACGTCTAACCTTTGTTATAAGGGGCTTGGTAAGCCATATTATAATGATATTGAATAACTACCTACCTAGGCAAATAAATCAAAATAGGCATCATGTACCGACAATAACCGATGTAGATTGTAAGGTGATGCATGGTACATCAGGTGCACCATCCACTAGCCATGAAGCCTGCGATATTTGTCAGAGCCAATGCAGGAGTTAGGGAGTGTTGCTCTACGGATTATAGGAGATAGCTCTATTTGAATGGTAGTAAGGTCTGTTGGTCTGTTCCAGATGGTATCACAAGGTGCTGCTCAACAGGCCCCTGAAGGTGGCCGTGGTGTGGGTGCTGCTCTGCCTGGTGCTGCCGCCCATGATGTACCTCTTCTACTACCAAAACATTAACATGAAGACGTTCATCGACGACGGCTACTCCCTGGGTATTTGCTCCCATTCCGAGATCCACCGCGTCCAGTGCACCGCAGACATGTTCGTGAAGGACATGCGCGACTGCCCGCAGTACTGCTGCTACGACACGAGCCGCAACACGTGCTACCACACAGTGCCCTCCAGGTACTCCTACCTCTCCAACGGCACGTGGCACGAAGGAGCGCCCTTGACTCCCAGAGTCTCCTTCACGCCTTACGGCGCCGACATCCTCAACCGGCGACAGATTCAGTTGCACGTCCGCGAAGTGACGGTCACGCACGTCAACTTTGTCCTTTACGACCCCTCAAGAGCGCGAAATCGGGGGGCGGGCCCCAAAGTGTCCAACACCACCTTCTCTTACAGGGTCTACTTCCCTGAAATACAGTTGGAAATATTCTCTCCGAACAAGTCCATCGCGAGGCCACTGCTCTCCACCGCCAGAGGCGCCCTCGTCTCCGCGGAGGGCTTCTGGGAGTGGAGCTTCATCGTGTCGGACGAGCAGCTGTACGGGCTCGGGGACCTCTTGCTGGAGCCCAAGGTGATTTACAACTCAGAGAACGAGAGCAACTCATACCCTTTTGTGTTGGGACAACGCAACGGCTCCTTCCACGGGATACTGTTCGAGAGGAGCGGACCTCTAGTGCTCAATCTTACCAAGTCCATGGTGCTTACTGCCAAGAGTCTCGCCGGGGATGATCTGCGAGTGCACTTCTTCTACGGGCCCAGTCCAAAGGAGGTGTTGACACAATATCTGGAGTATATCGGAGGGTACAAGTCCCCACCCTTTTGGATCTTGGGAGTGCATTTCTGCAGGTAGGTACCACACTCAGCTTACGCACAATAAGCTCTTTACAATCAAGTGACCGCGAAATATAACTATCTTTTCTAGAGGAAACGCGAGTTCATCAGTGAACGTGGAGACCTCATTGCAGCACTTCTACAACTTTTCAAGGCTGGCCATCCAGGAGGGCGTACCCTACGACTCGGAATGCATCGCTGATGGGCTGTTGGATTTGGTCAACACGCACATTTCAGCGGAAAACCAGGAGGGTATAGCGCGCGCCGTTGAGCTCCTTTCCAACAACTCGATCAGCTTCTTGCCGACGCTGAGGCCTCACGTAACTATCCATTCGTGTTGTGATAGCCAACTAGGTTGTACTAGCCACAAATAGGTGTTTTAACTTGACCTTGCTATTTCAGATTTTAGTGAACCAAAACGATTCCGCGTACACACTGGCCGTGATGTCGAATATTCTTTTAGTCTCCACAAACTCCACGACCAACATTTCGAGCATTTACCAAGGAATGCTCCCGACAAAAGGCGCCGACAATGTGGTCGTGTCGATTCCGGATTACTCCCTAGAGAATGCGACCAGTTGGCTGAAGCAAGTGTGGCCCTACTACGGGATGACCAACAGCTTCGTCGTGTACGACAGTTGGCCTCGAGTGCTGGCCCACCGCTCTCCCACATCCTGCACCTGGGAGCACTTCTACTTCACACAGGTAAGTTGCCAGTCGGCGAAGCGTGAATCCGCACCCGCTTCTGGACAGACACTTCCTAACACATGTGGTCTTCTAGGCGATCAACAAGGCGGTCTGCGAGACGGCCCCGTGGAACCTCGAGAGCCCCGCCAGCGGAGAGCGGCACATCAACTACCACAACAGCTACGCCAAGAATTACGTGGACGCGCTCAACCGGCTTCACGAAAACGCCACAGACAGCTTCGTGATGGCGGACAGCAGCAGTGCGGGGACTGCCGCGGCCACCTTCCAGCAAAACGTGCCACCAACTTGGGCGGGCATGAGGCGCGAGTTCCACAGAGCCGTGTGGGCGGGGCTGCAGGGGAATTGGATGCACGGGGTGCCCCTCTGCGGCTCTCTCCACACGACCACCGCGTCCCCGGCCGAGGTCGAAGCTCTGTGCATCAAGTGGTACTTGGCATCTATGTTTCTCCCAGTGGTAAGAATTCACTCCAACATTATGGAAAGACATCCGTTCGCATTTTCCGGATTCGCTCGGACGACGATGACAAACGCGCTCAAAACCAGATATAAGCTCCTCCCATATTTCTACGGTGAAATCATGACCGAGAGGATTCTGCTGAGGCCAATGTTCTATGAATATCCTGGAGATAAGGAAACCTACAAGCTGCAAGATCAGTTCCTGGCAGGGAAGTCCCTGGTGGTGGCACCAAACTTCTCTCCCGCCTCCATCGTCTCTGTGTACATCCCTGACGGGGAGAAGGCGTACGATCTGTGGGGGGGCGAAGAGATTCCGGTGGAGCCCGACAATTGGGTGAAAATTCCAACCCTGGAAACAGAAGTGGTAGCCTTGGTGTTGGCCGGCCACGTCCTGCCACTTCAGGAGGTGAGCGCTTCTCTATATTTTACTTCTAATTCAATTGTTCATTCTAAATATTTTTTATAGAAACATTATGTTTTCAACCCATTTTATTTTTGCAGGAAACTTTTTCCACGGCTTTGGAAACTAGAGAAACGTCAGCCATCACTTTGATAGCGGCGCTCAAGTGCGACGAAGGTGGGAGTTGCGGGGCTGAAGGCTACCTCTATGTCTCGCGAGACAACAAAATGTTTTTCAAAGCCAACAAAACGGCATTGCAAATAGACCCTTGGCAAGGGGCAACAACAGACTTATTGTGTGGCACTTCTGACGAGGTAGGGTTACCTTCCAACATCATAGACAGAATAAGAGTGTACGGACTGGACACGAGATACAACAATGCGGGCAAATATTACCAAGCACACAACCTCTCCATAGACGTGTGCAGCTACCCTGCCAATGCGGACATAGTTCACGTCTACACTGCGCAGTGAGGCCCTGCCTTGTAGCTCTCTCCCTTCTATACTTTCCTTCTAATATCAAATGTTAATAAAATGCACTTGTTTGTTTGCAGTAAGAAATATATTGTCAAAAAATAAATAAATAATAAATAAATAAAACATGTATAATACAAAAATATTGTTAAGGTACTTGGTTGTATCACTGATACGTCACGCAATTGGCTGAGGCCACTAGTGAGCCGTCCTCTCTGGGTCCGTCTGGGGTCGGGCTCTTGCTACGAGAGCCACAATGGAACTCTTCTTGATGATTAAAACATCCCGTACATACAACCAGGTGTGTTGTTTAGAGTTTGGGAAAGAACAGTCACACTAGCAGACCATCAGCCAATCAGCACACAGCCTTGTGTCACGGTGAATTTACCACATGTATAGCAGAGTGCACACTCGGCCAGCTCCCGAGTAGCCGTGCTCAGTGGTACAGTGACTCCTAAGACTAGTTACCCGACACTACTTGAATGTGTGATCAACATCAAATAACACATGTGTGACGCGTCTAATCTAAAACTATTATGTACACATTGTTGCAGCCAATCACCATCCTTAATTAAGACTAGTTTGGTAACACACATGAGAGCCTCTAATAGTGATAGTCCCTCCTAGTTGGGGAACTGTAATGAATGTTCTGAAATGAATGGGATAATAAAATATGCAGCAGGCAGTTGCACATGAGAGGCGGCACTGAGCCCGCTATGGCTGTTAAGGTCTCCCTATTGGCCTATGGGCTAATCTAGTGTTGATCTTTGGCAAACTGTAAAAATATTTGTTCCAAGCTGGTTTGACCAACAGAATAGTCCTCTACGCCCAGTTGTGTCTTGTTCTCCTCCATGAGCCGGAAGATCTGGGACCAGGGCATAGTGGTGTCCTTCAAGTAGTAAGTGACGTATGTCTCATACTCCTCCCTGTGAATGACAGCAGGACTCAGTGAAGCAAAGCATTACATGTGTAAGATGAGAGAGATAGATAGAGAAATATATATATATATACCCACTTGAGAACGGCTTCAGGGAAATGGTTGTTGAGGAACTGGTGAAGGGGCTGAGTTCCTCCAGTGGCACCTCGGAGTAGCTTCACTATGAGTGTGTACCCTGGAAGCAAGAAGCAGGCTCCAATTTCCATCCACCACTTACATTCCTATATTTACCCTCATGGAATCTACTCATAATATTTTACTTTTTTTTTCAAGGGACAACCTAAAAGTTTGCACAGGAAGTGTACACGATACACATTCAAGAAGTGCCCTTATCATGAAGTAATGCTAGTTGCTTTCCAACACTAGGTCTTTCACCTTCACTTCATTTTTTTTTTTTATTTTTTTTTATAAAAATGAATCTGTGCTCACTCGAAGTGAACACAAATACACTTCTGACATCTTTCACAGTAAGCAAATGCTTGTGTCGTGAAAGCGGAAAATTGTCGACACGGCCGGGATTCGAACCCACGACCTCCGCACGAAACAGTGCGAAAGCCGGCGTCGTAACCGCTGGTCTATCAACCACCTCATAAGTAGGTCTTGTGTGGCGTTTGTACCTTGTGGTCAGCCTACCAAGCGCCCTTGAGGTGGTGTTACACCACAAAACGGCGCTATATAAATCATCTTATATTATTATTATTACCAAAGAGGAGCCCAGTCTGACTTCTGTCCGGACTTGAGTCTTCTTTGCTGCTGGCCACCTACAGTTCAACTTACCTTGAGAAAATTTATTCTTAAGATGTTGAGTTGATCCCAAGCAACGGAAAGAGCCATTCACCATGATGGTTAGTCTGGTGCACAGGGCCTCACACTCCTCCATGCTGTGGGAGGTCAGGATGGTGCAGCCTCTGCTCCTGTTGGCCACGGCCCTCCACAGCTGTCTCTTGGCCACAGGGTCCATACCTGCAACAGAACTGGTGAGACTTGTTCCGGAATAGCGAGGCTCTAGAGCCAGATATGAGCAGTGCACACAAACCTGTGGTGGGCTCGTCCAGATACACAACTTCAGGATCCCCCAGCAGGGCCACGGCTGTGCTGAGTTTCCTCTTGTTCCCCCCACTGTACTCCCTCACCTACAACACCAGACCATGAAGTGAGCTTCAGAGAGACACTCATAACATAAGAGACATCAAACTAATCTTGCGACAGTGATACCTTCTTACGGAGATGTTTGGTGAAACCAAGGTTGTGACTGAGACTCTTCATATAAGCTTCCTTTTCAGCAGGTGGGATGCCCTTGAGACGTGCAAACATCTCCAATGTTTCCTCCCCAGTCATGTCGTCCAAAAGTGCATCAAATTGTGGACAATACCCTGCAGTTAAACAATACTTATGTCATGCTACTGTGTGGAGCTACAAGCACTATACACGTAAATACCTGTCTTGACTGTTGAGAGACGCTTCTTACCAATCAGTTTGTACACACTCTTCATGTTGTCATTCACAGACTGTCCAGCAACCCAGGAATCTCCATAGGACGTGTACAAATCCCCAGTCAGCATTTTGAAAGTAGTTGTTTTTCCTGCACCGTTGATGCCCAAGAGCCCAAAGCAATCTCCTTGCTGGACACCTGGTGTGGCACAACATTCATGTGTTAGAATCCTTCAAGGATGCCGAATGAGAGTCTGAGTAACTTTAACTCACCAAAGGATATTTTATTGACAGCCAAAAACTTTTTGTATTTCTTGGACATGTTTTTACAGAGCAGACTGTAATCTGTGTAAGTTTCCTTGTTCATGTCCTCCACCTTCTGCCTCTCGGCTGCCACATCGCTGTCCTCTTCATCTGCAGCCATGGAGCCAATAGCTCCTCCTCTTCTGGTGATGATTTTTTGAATTACCTGAAATAATCACCAACAATTATTAGTTCCCACAGCACAGTCAAATAAATCATAAACTGTAACATATCAAGTAGTGAAAAGAAAATATCAGTAGTGTATTTCTAGATAAAAATATAACTCACCGTGTCCAGCAACTTGTATTCCTTGAGCAGGAGTACGCTGAACGTGAGGACAGCCACAACCAACATGAAGACTAGATGAGGCACCACTCCCGGGGCTTCCCACTCAAAGTAGGGGTCTTCAGATACTGTCAAGTGAAACCAATATAAATATTTCATACAATACACACTCATCGTTTGAGAGAGAAAACTTTATCTCTTCCATTTTACTTTTGTTGGCGTGTCACTTGCAGCTTCTATAGAATATAATAACCTTGCCTGAGAGGAAAATAAAATTGTACATGACAAATTGTCTTGTCCCCCTCACAACTGAGGTGCTGAGGGGGACAAGACTGTGGAACAAATGAATTGAACAGAACTGTGAGCAATACCACCCACAAGAACATGAGTAAATGAAATATGTAGGTACTAACATAATATGTTTAGTCGCATTCTCCTGCAACCAGATAAGAGTGAGATGTCCAAATCTTGAATATCAATATGTTTTTCTGTATGAAATTTTAATATCTAAAGAATAAAAAAAATGATTTTTTTGTATGAATTTTTTTCATTATCATTGTTTACTTGGAAGGAACGGAGCATGGTGTGCGAAAGTATTCCTCGTGTTCGGGACCCTGATGGAAGAAAGCACGGCGCTCTCATTGGCATTGTTTACTTGGAAGGAACGGAGCATGGTGTGCGAAAGTATTCCTCGTGTTCGGGACCCTGATGGAAGGAAGCACGGCGCTCTCATTGGCATTGTTTACTTGGAAGGAACGGAGCATGGTGTGCGAAAGTATTCCTCGTGTTCGGGACCCTGATGGAAGGAAGCACGGCGCTCTCATTGGCATTGTTTACTTGGAAGGAACGGAGCATGGTGTGCGAAAGTATTCCTCGTGTTCGGGACCCTGATGGAAGGAAGCACGGCGCTCTCATTGGCATTGTTTACTTGGAAGGAACGGAGCATGGTGTGCGAAAGTATTCCTCGTGTTCGGGACCCTGATGGAAGGAAGCACGGCGCTCTCATTGGCATTGTTTACTTGGAAGGAACGGAGCATGGTGTGCGAAAGTATTCCTCGTGTTCGGGACCCTGATGGAAGGAAGCACGGCGCTCTCATTGGCATTGTTTACTTGGAAGGAACGGAGCATGGTGTGCGAAAGTATTCCTCGTGTTCGGGACCCTGATGGAAGGAAACACAGCGCTCTCATTGGCATTGGGCATCCTTAACACATGTCCCTAGATAGAATACGTAACAAGGAGAAAATAATTGTCATAATAATGAATCCTATTGGCTATAGGGCGGGTTGCTGGGTCACAGCTTTGGGCAGCTGCAATATATTTTGATTAAGGAGACGGAAAGAGTTGAACTGTGTGGAAGGATCCCATCCAACATGACAGACAACACCCACACCCAGACAGTTGAAATAAAATAAAAGCCATCTCACTATATCTATAAGGGTAGTAAAAATAGCTTAAATAATTATAGACCAATATCAATATTGCCGGTTATTAGTAAGTTATTGGAAAAAAATGTTGCTGAACAACTCACCCACTATCTGATTAGTCATGGCATACTTCATCCACAACAATTTGGATTTCAGAAGGGTAAAGATACATCTACCGATATAGCTTCACTTACCAAAACAATCCTAGAATCAATGGATAAAAAATGGAATTCATATGGAATTTTTGGGATCTGTCAAAAGCTTTTGACTGCGTAGATCATAAAATACTACTAAAAAAGTTGGAACACTACGGAATAAGAAACAGAGGGATTTTTTTTTAGGTCTTATCTAGATTGCAGACAACAAATGGTTGAAGTAAATAATGAAAGATCACATTTAGGAATGGTGGGTTATGGACAGAGCTGTTCCGAGTACAGGCAAAAAATACTCCAGTACTGAGTACAAGTACTACGCACAAATGTACTCGAGTATTGAGTACAAGTACTCAGTGAGAAGTACTCGAGTACAAGTACCGAGTTCATTAGTGATTAATGAAACGCAAAATCTTGTATAAACCCAAAGAGTTCTATATATAAACCTTTATTTGCCCTCCGCATGTTTCAAGCATGGGGTCACCACATGAAAATTATATCCTCTATGCACGTGATTCAGTCATGGGGCCAAAACATATTATTACAAGCATCGTACAAGGTATTGTATCATGGGCACCCGTAGAAAAACTTCTAAGGAGGGCCAAAATATTTTAAACACTTTTTTCACCTCATATGTGCCAACACTAGGTGCATGTTTTAAAATAAAAGTAACGTTATTTGACTATTTTCAATCAATCTACCTGATTACTAGACGCATTTTTTTTTTCATAAGACACATCAAAGGTGACCTCCATAAGTTGTTTGGTATTCCTTAAAAAATTATAGAACTAGAACTAACAAAACAAATATTTTGGGAGTATCAATTTAATTGACTTTGAAATCTTTTTAAACAAGGGTTTTTTTCAAGTACATAAGATACTTCAGTTTTTACGTTAAAAACAATGGCAGAGTAGGATTTCAGATTACACACCATACAAATGACAATTCCATCAAAAACCTCCTTTTGAAAAAATAATAACTTATTTAGTTTTTGAAATAATCAATTCAATTATAAAACGAGAACCATACATCCACACTTTACCATTACATATTACCACGACACCTAAAAATACATATGACCTACGCAGCGTAGTAGGTTTAACATACTCGACTAAATCCAATGATGTACTCGAGGACTTAAAATGTACTCGCGTACTTTTTAAGCACAAAAAACGCGTCGAAGTACAAGTACAGGTTTGAGAAATGTACTCGTGGACTGAGTACCGAGTACACCAAAAGCTCTGGTTATGGAGTCCCCCAAGGATCAATCTTGGGTCCTTTATTGTTCTTGGTTTACATAAATTATCTTGCTAAATGTATACCTGAGTGTAACCATATTGTAATGTTTGCAGATGATACTTCTCTTATAATTAAAGATAGTAACAGTAAGGATGAAACTGTAAAAAATACAATTAAAACTTTGAATGACGTGGAGGGGTGGTTCAGTGACAATAATCTAGTTTTAAATGTGACTAAAACAAATGCTGTTCACTTCTCTCTGAGACATGGTTTAGAACCCGATCCGGTAGTTGCTGCTCTCTCTGAGAGGAGCCTTGAGGTAGTAGATCGGTGTAAGTTTTTAGGTGTGACGATCGATAGGCGACTCCAGTGGTCACCGCACATGGATTGTGTAAAAAATTGAACTCAGCAATTTATGCAATCAGAAAAATAAAAGAGACTTGTGGTTTCCATGCGGCAAAAACAATTTATTTTGATTACTTTCACAGTCTAATGACCTACGGTGTGTTGTTCTGGGGCATGGGTGACGATTCCAAAAGAATTTTTACTTTACAGAAAAGAGCTATCCGATCGTTACTTGGTATGACGCCAAGAGATACTTGTCGCAATGTATTCAGGGAGCTGGGAATCCTTACTATGCCTAGCACCATGATTCATGAATGTTTACTCTATTCAAGGTCCAACATGGCAAATACCCCTCAAAACGCGGAATATCACGATTACAGCACTTGGTCCAGGAGCGACATTCAACCCGTGGGTTTCATATGTTTGAGTGTATGATTATTCAATGTGTTGCCTGACTGTCTGAAACACTTTCAACTTTGTGAGTTTCGGAGAGGGGTGAAACAGTATCTTGTGGCTAAAGAATTTTATACAATTGACGAAATGCTAATCAGGACATTGTAATCATGAGCAGGACGAAATGCAAACTGAGCCCTTTACATTCTGTTTGCATTGAATTTTTCTTTTCCTGCACCATATTATATTGGTGATGTATTGTATTGTTTCTCGTTGTGCAGTGTTACATCTTGTTGAATTATTGGGTGAATTTGTTGTTAATTGAACATTTATATTGTAAATCTTGACGTGTCCAAGTGCCTGCTCTGAGGTCTAAGGATGAAAATATACAAAACAACAACAACAACTAAAGACTACACACATATTTCACAATCATGATGGGATGATGGATGGATGGATCTCAATTATTTAGCACTTTGTGGAGGCACACTTACTGCAGCAAACCTTAAGGAAGTCAAACTCTGGAACCTGGGATGAAATTTCACAAATTTTCTTCAAATCGCAGTTCTGGAAAGGAAAGACAGCATTGATGGGCTCACATGCTTTCTGACAAAAATTTACCCGTGCGTATCCATCAAAATGTCTCCTGTAAGCAAAATCATTGTTTAATAAGATAATAATCTTGGTGAGGAGTGAGAGTGGAGCAGAGTAGTGATGGTGTTACTCACTGGATGGCGTCACTAATGGCGTAGTGAGGTACAATGAGGAATATCCAGTGCAGTGGCTCCGTGACGTTCTGCAGGTCCAGTGTGGGGAAAGAGAGTATTTGTATTATCAGGAATGTGGCTATACCTGAAACGGAAAATCTTTTTATTTATTTATATGGACTTCATGTCATCACCCAAATAATAACTGACATAGTTGTGCCAATGTTGTTGGAGGCCATCTGCAGGTAGTACTCTTCCATGGACTTGTTGCCAATATTTGTCACCTTCATACTGGGGATGTTGCTCTCCGTGAAATACCTCTCATACTGCCGGGCTCTGTCAGAGCTGTTCTTCGTATTGGCGTGGCTGACTATTGTCTCACTGTCCTGGTAGCCGTTAGCCAGGGAAAGTTCTCGGGCAGGAAGTACTTCAGCCAAGTATATCTGATTATTGACCAGAATGGCTATCACCAGGAATATGACTGGTAACAATACACGCAGAGAAGTTGTGATCCAGGACCTGCTGGTGGTCACTGCTAGTTTGTAAAACATGGCGTACCACTGGTCCCTCCACAAGCGCGCACCCGTGAAGCGTAGCTGGAAGATGTCCCCTGAAATCCAACAACAAATACCTCAGAACACCAATAACAATTTGATGTGTCACTTTTTTATGATTTTTGTTGTGTTATTGAGAGATCACTTTCAAGTCATTCTGGCATTGGTATGGCCAGAAGGGGTTGTGGCATTTTTTGTTGACAATGTTCTGGACAATGGCAAAGGCACCACCTACTCACAAAACTCCTCTCTGTGCGTGTGGGCGTCGGCCGACTTGTCATCAGGTTGGTTCACTGACTTCACAACATCTTGTTCACTCTCATCTAAAGTGTCTATAGCGTCTGCTCCAACCCTGTGGGACAAATCCTGGTTATGTTCATTCCACACTAATATCCTCTCACTTATTCAAGGAACCACATGCACATGACTCACCTCATGAACACATCCTCCAAAGAGCCTGCGGAGACCCCAAAACTATTGATGTTATAGTCAGAGGACTTTGTTTCCATCTGTTGAAACAGTTTGTCAAAAGTTTGAGTAAATTCAGAGGGCAGATGGTAGGACAGTTCAGAACCTGGAACAACAATCAATGAATCAATTAAAGGAATTCAAGACTCGAAGAGAGACTGTTGCCTGAAGAACTCTGTGGAGATCAGACAAGACTGACAGCAACAACCCGACCTGATGCCACCACTCATTCCTCTCTGCTTGAGACATTCTGAATTCTTTTCACATTTCCAGCAGCCATTAGATCCCACCTATATTGTAGTGCATGGCTTCCAGTCAAACAGCTTTCAGTCAGACTCTGAGGAGGACAGTTTGGCAGAAAATTGAAAGAATTTATAAAACTATATTACAGCCTAGAGGAATATAATCAGCATGGCGGGGAACAGGTGGCAGAGGTCCACAACATACATTTATATAAACTGAAAAAGGGTGTTTAAGAAAACTGCCATATTTTCTTATTATATTTCATATGGTAATGGAATTTACCAACCTATGTTGGAGTGCAGGGTGGCCCGGGGTATGTGAGACTTGACCAGGATGGTCACATTAGGCTCCGCAGTGGGGGCCGGCACACTGGTGGTGATGGTCAGGGTGTAGCCCACATTGAACCTTCTCTTCAGGAAGAAGGGGGAGCCCACAGCACGCACACGCCCCCCCGCCATCACAGCAATGCGCTCCCCCAGGACCTCCGCTTCGTCCATAAAGTGTGTGCTCAATATTAGAGTACGACCTGCAACAAACTGCAATTAGGGGAACTACTCAAGTAAGTGTGGCTGGGAGTAGTTTTATTCATCAAAACTACAAACCCGCTTTATCATTTTGCAGAAGATTCCACAGTTCTCTTCTGGAGGCGGGGTCGATCCCCGAAGAGGGCTCATCCAACAGAACCACCTTGGAGTCACCACACAGGGCCACCCCCACACTCAGCCTGCGCTTCATACCACCAGAGAGGGCGTTGGACAGCACGTTGCGCTGCAACAATCAATCAATTAGATTGAGCTGTGGACTACAACCAATGGACCGTTTCAAATAGAACAAGCCAGCTTACTTTATCTTCTAAGCCCAACAGGCGGATGTACTTCTCTACCTGGTGTTTCAGATCTGCTCCTTTGATACCCTTGAGGCGAGCAAAGAAATACACGTGTTCTTCAACAGTGAGGTCTGGAAACAGAACATTGTGCTGAGAACAGAGCCCCAGAGAGCTGCGAACACCAGCAATGTTGGTTCTGACATCCTGACCATTGATGATGGCTGTCCCGCTGGTGGGAGGAAGCACTCCTGCAAACATGGCACAGGATGGTTAGTGCGCACCAAACATGGGATAAGCCAGTCAAATAACTAACTGCCAGAGCCTACCAGTCAACATGGACATAGTTGTTGTTTTGCCAGCTCCATTGTGGCCCAAAATCACAGTAATTTGTCCTTGAAATATTTTCAAACTGAGATTATCAACAGCCACATTATTTTGAAATTTTTTCGTGAGATTCTGAAAAAAAGCCAAACATTACACAAGCTGCTTTATTAGCAACATTAGGGACCTACTTCATATTACACAAGCTGCATTATTAGCAACATTAGGTACCTACTTCATATTACACAAGCTGCATTATTAGCAACATTAGGTACCAACTTCATATTTATTGTATATTGACCGGTCTTGTTTGACTTTCTTTAGCTGGACATTAATGCAGAAGGAGTCGAGTTGTATCAAAAGGCAAGTGGAGACCTTCCTTAGAAACGTGATTGGAAATTAGGACAGTACAGAGGCAGAGGGCTAGAAGGTAGTTCCTGCAGGAGGTAGTGAGATGATGATTGTGCACAGATACTCACAGTTATGTCCACTCCCACCTGGGAGTTGTTGGGATCACTCTCAAAGTCATCAGTGGGGGGGCTGTGCTCATGCTTCACATCTACACTGGCTGGAACAGTCATGAATATTACAACTAGCACTCACAGCCACAGCTGGGCCATTGAAATGTAACCAACACAAAACGGGTAAATATTTGTTTATTCCAAATCTTTACATTAAGTTAAGAATTATTTTTTTAATATAAATATTTCAATATGTCCACCTTTACTTTGAATAATGGTCTGGAGACAACCCAAAAAAATGATGGGCCATGGTCAATTCTCCATGCTTCAATGCCAATCACACAAAAACCACCATGTGATCAGTTCTTAACTATTGTGAGCCAGCATGACCTGTGTTGGTGTCTGCCAACCATTTTGAGGGAACCCTAGGCCCTAGGATATGCAATCCTTGTTTTTCCTATCCAATTTCTACTGTTTAGCTTGAACTAGGTGTGTCTTGTGTACCTTTCCGGACCGTCAACTAGAGATGGGCATTAGTCATCAAATTGCCTCTAACAGGATGTTCAAAATGAGCAGAGGTGCTTTTCTTTGCCACAGGCCCACAGCCCCACAGCAAATGATCACAAGAAGAAAAACTCACCACTATTTGTGGAACACCAGAAGGTCTTAGTAAAGGGAAAATACCATGGCTTGGGGACGCCATAGCTTCCTGGCATCACCTGCTCCACATAGAGGGCTACCAGCAGATATAGAATGGCATCCACCACTAGCATCACCAGTATGTGTCCCATGACCAGCTGGTCGTCTTCTGTAATCACCGTCCATATGGCATGCCATTGCAGTCCTGCACAAGCCAAACATGTTTCATGTATTAGTCTTCTGTTCTGTATACACAAGTAGCTCCAGTATAGCAAATGGAGGAGGAGCATACAGACCATCAGTTAATGTTTCGTGGTTCATAATAATTCCAAGCCCAAAACTCATAGCTGCATTGGAAGCAAAACAGCCCAGTATCCGTGAAGTGAATGGAGCCAGGGTGCGGCCGTTGGTCATGAAGTTGAAGGGAGAAAAGGACAGGAACCACATGAGGCCCGCCACAGTGGCTGCTGTGTTGGCTGCAACAACACACAACATCGTTTTATTTTATAGAGCCCAGGCTCACACAAAATGAACATAAATACCTACACTTTTGACATTTTTCACAGAAAGAAAAACTTGTGTTGTTAGAGGAAGATGGTCAGCACCGGGTCTCGAACCAATGACCCTAAGAATGAAAGTCAACGGATGAGCCGCTAGATTACCAACCACTTCCTCACACCCTGTGATATTATAATATATGAAATTTGGAATTGTAGAATTTTAAAAAATGACGAAGTCTGCCATGGGTCACAGGTTGGCCTATAAATGCAGTCTCATAAATATGTTTTAATTAAAGACCTCCACCCGATTTTTATAATAATTTCTCTGTTACTCTAATACTGGTAATATTAGCTATTAAGCTGGAGCTGGTAATATTGCGTATTGTAGGCACTGCTGTGCTGCTATGTTTTATAATAATTTCTCTGTTACTCTAATACTGGTAATATTAGCTATTAAGCTGGAGCTGGTAATATTGCGTATTGTAGGCACTGCTGTGCTGCTATGTTTTATAATAATTTCTCTGTTACTCTAATACTGGTAATATTAGCTAATAAGCTGGAGCTGGTAATATTGCGTATTGTAGGCACTGCTGTGCTGCTATGTTTTATAATAATTTCTCTGTTACTCTAATACTGGTAATATTAGCTATTAAGCTGGAGCTGGTAATATTGCGTATTGTAGGCACTGCTGTGCTGCTATGTTTTATAATAATTTCTCTGTTACTCTAATACTGGTAATATAAGCTATTAAGCTGGAGCTGGTAATATTGCGTATTGTAGGCACTGCTGTGCTGCTATGTTTTATAATAATTTCTCTGTTACTCTAATACTGGTAATATTAGCTATTAAGCTGGAGCTGGTAATATTGCGTATTGTAGGCACTGCTGTGCTGCTATGTTTTATAATAATTTCTCTGTTACTCTAATACTGGTAATATTATAATAATAATAATAATTTATTTTTCCAACAAAATTTACAGAGTATTGCCGAAATACAAATATAAACAAACAATACATATTAATGCTGCAGCAGCCTCACTAGGTTGCCCTGTATCGAGGCGTGCTGCGAATAATATACACATTATAAAATATATAAAAAGGAATTCCCAAGATAATGAAATAAAATTATAAATATACACACTATAAAATTATAAATATACAAGACATATACATTACAAATAAAAGGGAAATCTTAAGATATTGAAATAAAAATCATAAAATACACATATAAGACAGATTGCTATGCCAATATAAATCATAAAATATATAAAAAGACAAGTGAACACACTATAAATATAGGAGTGAAATCAAAAGGCAATGGAATAAGAAACATGAGAAAGGTATATAAGATAAAAAAAAATTAAAAATATAATAATAATCATAAAATATCCTGAGAGACGATCATGAACATATACTATAAATAAAAAATAAAAATTTAATGGAAGATAATGAAACATAGATTATAAATATATACACTAAAAATTATAAATTATAAATATACAAGACATATAAATTATAAATAAATAAATTAAAATAAATAAAAGGGAAATCAAAGATGTTGAAATAAAAAATCATAAGATATATAAGACAGATTATGCCAATCAAAATCATAAAATACACAAACAAACAAATAAACTCATCTTAGATACAAATGGAAAATGGTACACTGATATGATTATGGAATAAAAAT
This sequence comes from Mystacides longicornis, assembly GCA_963576905.1. NCBI lineage: Eukaryota > Metazoa > Arthropoda > Insecta > Trichoptera > Leptoceridae > Mystacides > Mystacides longicornis. The sequence goes on along the minus strand of OY756421.1, from coordinate 9,979,226 downwards.
CATAAGATATATAGGAATGTTAAATGAAGCAATAAGTAAACAAAATATAAGACAATAAAAATCATAAAATATATTGACGGAGAAATGAACACACTACAAATATAAAAGTGAAATCACAAGATAATAAGAACCATAAGATAGGTAAAATTAAAAAATAATCATAAAATAAATTGAGAGACCATAATGAACATAATACTAAGAAAAAAAAAAAAAAAAAATTTTTTTCAAATAATCCCAAGATTAATCATAATTACTAATAGTCAATATTAAAATAATAAAACTCACAAAAACCAAAACTGCTTGGCAAAAATCACAAAAGGAATCCTACTGACATAAATCAAAAGACACCACTCCAAAAACACGCAACAAAATCAAAGCCAACAGACACAAAATTCAATCAAAAATGCAAAAACTTGACAAAAAGTAGAAGGCACCACATCACCTCTCTCCTTCCCTCATTCTCCTCATCGCATCACAGACATCATCTCTTCCGTCCTCACTCTTCCCATCTCAAACAACCAGTCAAATACCAACCTACTGAACTGTACCCTGTTCTGCAGTCTCCTAACAGAGATATCAATATTAGCTATTAAGCTGGAGCTGGTAATATTGCGTATTGTAGGCACTGCTGTGCTGCTATGTTTTATAATAATTTCTCTGTTACTCTAATACTGGTAATATTAGCTATTAAGCTGGAGCTGGTAATATTGCGTATTGTAGGCACTGCTGTGCTGCTATGTTTTATAATGGTCTTCGTTTATATTATTAGCAAGTACATTCCTTATTACAATTATTGTATGACTCTACTATGTGGGTCCACATGTCTGGGCAGTGGACAGAGGCCAAAGGAGGAGTTCCAGAGTAGGTTACCTCTGGAAAAGAAGACGCTTATCATGAAGCAGAAGCAGATGGTGGTGACCGTGAAGAGCAAGAAGAAGAAGAGGAGGAAATGCCAGGGCGTGTACGTGAGCACGGAGTAGCCCGAGGTGCCATCTGCCGCCGAGTACCACTCCACCTGTGAACATAAGGCAGAACATTAAGTGTTGGGAGCTGTTAACCTCCAGTATGACCTTCCTGTCTTGTGGGTGACCTCCTTTTACGTATTCTTCTAAAGACTGTTGCCACCGTGGGCGTCTTCTAATAAAGTGACTGAAAACACTTCTAATCCACTGCATACTAGGCAATAGGAAAGTGACTTCAGCATACTTATTCCTACTGGGTCACAAACAGTGTATTGGAAAGTCCTGTAGCTGTAGCCAATAGGCTTTTGAGGTTGTCTACATTATAATGCAGTTAGGACAAGTCTAGTCTAAAATCCAAAAGGATTCTATAAGAAACAAATCAAACCTACTCAGTACCAGATGAACCCCATCTCTTTGTACCACACTCTCATAAAGAATTGTTAAGAGGAAGAGTTAAGCTGTTTGAACCAACCTTCAAGAGAATGACAATCAAAACCATGGTAATACTGATGTAGCTGAAGGACTTGACAAACCAGGCCAGCCAGTGCAGCCAGCCATCTAGACCCATGACCTTCATCACCTCCTGGAACCAAAGTCAAGATAAACCATCAGTCAGGTGTCAGGTGCAGGGATGGAGGGGAGCAGGCAGCTGGTCACGTACCTTCAACTGGAATTCTTTCTCAGTGGTGATGGCCTTGACCGTATTTATACAAGTGTAGACAAAACTCAGCATGAAGACAAGAGGCAGGAACCCTGTGAGCACCACCAGCATGATGTCCTCCAGGTAGGCGGGGTGGGGGAAGCGATTCATCACTATCTCGGGCACGCTGATATTCCTCCCCTCCAGCATCTCCCTGAAGAGGGCGTGAGCTATGGGAGTGAATCCTTCTGCAGCATATTCTGCAACCAAGTGGAGATTCGTGTGGGACACAACGGTTGAGCAGTATGTGAGTAGGTATAGTTTGGTGAGAAGCAATCTGTCAGTGTATTGTACCATACATGGCGGGAGGCCAAAGCATATTATTAATATGGAAGAAAAAAATCTGAAATAATTACAATCTGAGAATGCTTCCAGCATTAAGTTCCGCTGGCTATACTGACACCTTTGAAGGCCATCTTACCATGGTGCTTAATTTTGTATAGAAGAGTGTTATTTATTCATTTATTATATATCATATCACCTTCCATAGTGATAGAACCAGGCCTATCTTCAGTGCTGTGAATGGTACACAATGTAGGATCCTTGTCATTGAAGGCCCATGTAGAGACATAAAGAGCTGGAATAAGAAGAATATAGAAACAAAATGCTGTACTTGGATCAGCTCCTTTGGTGGAATTAGGTTGTCTGGGCCCCGGGAGCTGGAAGGGCGGATAAGAGAAGTCTGTGTACCAGTTGGCATAGCGGCTCCTTTCTCGTACGTTCCTCAATTCAGAGGGGAAGTGCAGCGTCACCCTCAGCAACTCCGGCAAGGAAGTTTCTTCTGGAAAACAATTCAGATTATGTACACTCCATAGTGGCACTTCTATCATGAGGATGGTCTACATCCGAGACCTCGTGCGGGGAAGCCTGGCACATAGTGTAGCCAGGAGGCTTGCTAAGGACAAGGATAATACGAAGGCTATTGAAGTGACAGACCCACCTGTGATGGCATCGTCAAAGGCAATTCCACAGACCGTGTTGTTGGAGCTAATCAGGGAGTTGGATAAATATGCGTACAAGCTGGAGGAGTTGGGGAAGGCTCTCAGACCTCCAGCTATAATGCTCTCAGCATTTGTTATGTTATTTTTCTTGGCAAGTTTCACCATTGCCTTCTGAACTATGTCCCTGGTGAGTGCTGTGTTTGGAGAGTACGGGATCGCAATGTGGTCAAAAGGTATTGGAAATGTTTCATTAAGAGAGAAGTCATATCCATCAAACTCATCAAAAAGGAGATCTCCCCTCTGCTCAGGCTCCACAAAACTCCGCACTGCAACTAGCAGAGCCGTAAAGAAGACTGGTATCAATATTTCCAGAGCTGTTTGTTTCTTGTGTCTGGTTTGCAGTTTGAAATTCTTCCACATTAGAAGCCCAAATTTGTCCCACAAATTGACCATGGTGATAGTTTGTCTTCTTCAGGGGTCTTTCGAAATCCTTGTTGGACACCAAAATGTCATATCCCCACACCAGCTGAAACTAAGCATTGAACATTACTAAGTTTGTGATTACCTCTTACTTCTGTATAACATGATTCAATCACTTTGATCTCGTCTCAATAGGGTTGGTACCTTCTTTGGGCCTCTGTGGTGAGGGAAACTGGACCAAATGGAGAGAGATGCTCAGCAATGTATTTTAATACAAATACCTAATTTAATGGATATTAAAATAAAACACCCAATTGACAACCAACCAATAAAAATTTAAAACAATTCAAGTGTTTGTTTATTCACGCAGGGAAAGTTCCTTTTAACACATTAAAACAATGTAGTTGCACTTTCAAGATAACTTATATGGTCTCAAGCACATTCATGAATCTCATGTCGTCATGATTGCATGTAGTATTTATGTACTATTTTCATGAATAAACCATTATTATTATTATCAGGAAACTTTTGGAAATATGCGAAATTGACAAAAGAGCTTGAAGACATATAAGTTATGTATCTTATAAGTGCAACTACATTGTTAAATCGTTAAATATGGATTTCATTTGAATACCAAGCACCTTTAGTCTCATTGACAGGACCTGGAAACATCCAAAAAGTATTTTGTAAGGGATGACAACCCACTGTTATGCACTTACTATTGCACCTTAACTTGTGGTGATACCAGCACGGCTACTCTTGAAACTCGATTCCAATCCTAAAATCGTAAAATCCCAAAATGGTACTCTTGAAATGCGACGCTAGCGCACGATTGGATTCAAATCGAGTGGTGATTTGAAGAACATGTGAAATCGTGTAAAATTTGAAAATTGGTACTCTTGACGTCGTTTTGACAACTACTCGATTCCACGAAATTGTGTTGGAATCGTCTAACTGTCGGAATATCAAAAAAGGTGTATGAAGACTTGTACGGGATTTTGTAACCTCATATGGCAAAACCTTTAAAGTGATATTTTGTGTGCACAACATGCAACACGACATCATTACCATTGGAAGTCATGAAAATCATAATATAACCATACCCATAGTACCAAAAGTTCTTTCTGTAGCTCATGACTTAGAGGAATGCAAGCCAGATATGATTTAGTTCATCAACTGTGGAATTCACATCATAGACGAATATGAATAATTTAAGAGAGTTTAAGAAATAACCATTTTATTATAAATAGCTTTTGTATTGTGAATTTTATTACAAATTTCACGTATATAATAGTAGGTATATTATGTAAATTGTCAAGGTTTGTAAAAATAACAGAATTGTAATTTAATGTAATACATAATAATTTTATTGACTATTTATTTTAGATATTTAAATTGTAAAAAATACAAAATAAAAAAAATATAAGGTTATTTTCTGTTGGAATTTTTTTCCTTTGCAATTTCCCTCAAGGCTGCCGCCGCTACAGCAGCCCGTGAACGAATGGCAGCAGTAGTTGCGATTAAAGATTCTGGCACACTGTTCCAATTTTTCTGCAGCTTCTTTAAACGCAATTATTGATGTGAAGCGTTGTGCTTCCACCCGTTTTTCTTCCATTAATGTGAGACGCTCTCGTTCTTAAAAAGTATATACTATTTTGATATTAAAATAAATCAGCAAATAAATAATGCTAGCATAATTATAATAAAATATAAGTAAACAAATAACGCAACACTCTAATACAGAAACGTCAAAATTTATATTTGAAATATAAATGAGTGTTTCCATTTATAGAAAACAAATCCTTAAATATTATAGCAACGTCAAATTATTATATTTTGTTAAGTAGGACTGTTATTAGTAAATCGAATTCGACTTATTTTATGTTTCAAATAATATATACCCCTCACGGGTGTCAGGTGTACTTCCTTACAGTTTCTTTCAGAATAACGAACATAACAACAATTATCAATTCCCAATTAACAGCGAAAATATTTTAATATTGCAATAACAAACTAGAAAGGAAAACGTTTTCACGGCTTGGAACGCCAATCTCAAATCCGATTCCAATCGCACGGAATTTGGTTCAAGAGTACCGTTTTGGAATTGGAATCGAGTTTGTGATTGAAATTGGAATTGGGTTCGAATCGAGTTTCGAGAGTAAGCCTGCAGATGAGATGCCCTCACTTACTCACTTATTATGCAAACACTTGCCTCCATTCACAATGACTTAACATGAGTGAGGAATGCTGGCCAGATGGTACTAGAGCTCACTATCAAGCCACACCAGTGATAGCACTACTTATCTATATTAAATCATCCAATAATCTGTTGGATGGGTTGGGTCATGCGTCAACTACATATGTTATTAGTCAGGCTCCGGCACCGTCACTCATCAGACAATCAGCCCTAATCCACCAGATGGAAGTACTTGTGCGTACACACTGGCAATGTTCCAGTGAATGGAGCTTCATAAGGCGGAGAGCACCGAGCCAATGTTACACAGGGGGGAAAACAGCTCAAATTGGTCCAATATGGAACTCACAGTTTACTAGGCTTTACTTAAGACAAATAAGAGGAAGATCCTAACAGGGGCATGGGATTTTCTCCATGTTTAAAGGGTTTTCTCATAATAGGTTGTAGGTAGAAGTTAGACCACCTAATGTTAAAGTAATCACACTAAGACAGCCTTAGAAACAGCAATAGTAGGCAGTCGTAAGCCCATAGTGGTTCGAATTTGAAAAATTTACCTCTTAAAATGAAAGAATAGTTGATAATGCCACAGCTGCTTAAACTGCCAAACATGAAACACTCAAAACGGAAGGTAAACACAAAAACAAACCCCTTGAAATAAGAGTTGATGCTTGTGTCTCATAACAATAATTGTGAAAATTAATTTTTCCAATTGAGATGTCATATTATTTGTCCACAACGTTCTAAGTTTGTCTAGATTCTTGTGTCCATTTTCAGGACTAGATCTTAACGATATATCAACAACTGATGGCTGACTAATAATGTTCGATTTTAAATGGTATGAACAAACCTCTACGGGCTTACGACCGTCTTCTACTGTTGTTTCGAAGGCTGGCTTAGTGTGCTCACTCTACGTTAACAACGTTCATCATTAGGTGGTAATGTTCCAATTCCCAAATATTATGAGAAATTTCAACATGTGGAAAATTCCCATGCCCCGGGCAGGATTTAAACCTGCGTCCCTCGCCGTACCGTGCCGAGACGGTAACCACTGGGCCAACAGCCCCGAAGCTAATTCCTTCATAATCTTATAATATAAAAGAAAGTCAGGTTAGTGCGAACACTTATAACTCGAGATCAGCTGCACAGATTCTTCCCATGATTGATTTATTGGATTCTCCTCCACTCCGGATAACAGAATAACGAAAGTTGGTAGCGTAAAGTGATTACACTAAGCCAGCCTTGGAAATAACAGTAGAAGACAGTCGTAAGCCTGTTTGTTCATACCATTTAAAATCGGTCATTATTTGTCAGTCATCAGTTGTTGATGTTACGAGTATTTGTATGTTGCAGCCACCCACTTGTTTTAGGCGCAAAGGTTTTTTACCGTCATGCTAAACAGTGGCTTTTTTAACAATAAAAATAAAATAAATAAATAAATAAAATAACAAAAATGTATTAAATTTGTGTGTAAACAATGTAGAGTGTAGAGTGCAGTTGGAATGTAACAGTGGCTCACCTCAGTTGGCATTGGCACTCATTGGATCCCTCACAACATCCACTATTACGGAGGGGATGAGGGATGAAGTTATCAACAAATTCCCACCTTCAGGTAATGAAATCAAGGAATGCTGGTCACATAATGGCCGTGACAATGAATTTAGTCCTAGTGATTATGAAGTTTGACCAACTCTAGAAGGATCAACAACATCCTGGAGTCCTGGACCATGTGCTGTGAAACACACACGCACCTACCATTTGCTAAACAGAATGAGGCCATTCCAGGCACACACACGCACCTACCATTTGCTAAACAGAATGAGGCCATTCCATTCCAATAGACTTTTTTAGGATTGATAGTTGAATTAATTTTATAAAGTGATTAGGTATTCAAGAAACAAATATTAAAAGTGAAAAAGTATTTCAAAAAGCCATTTTCTCAAGGTACTGGGTGTCACTGCGACCAAACAAAATAGGTCTATTGTGACATCCTTCAATGTTACAACTCTCTCTGGGAGAGAGACGGATGTGAGTCATGTGGCTCACAGTCTGTCTTGGTGCCTTCTCAGAGTTCAGTAGTGCGCGACTTCTTCTCTGAGCAAGTGCATCACAAATACAGGGGTAGAGGTATGAGTGGACGTTTTGACATTGGTACTTTTAAGCAGAATCTACAGGCTGGGATGACTGACAGTCCAATCTTGACAGTTTGCTTCCGCCATTCTTGTTAAAGTCCTTCTTAGGATCCTTTTATGTTTTTGGAAACCTGCAGTGCTGACCTTCTGCGAGTACCCTGTAATTAGTTCTGCACATGCTTCAACCCTCTACTGTTTGCTTAAATTTGGCAAAAAGCTGGAGTGACAGAAAAATGAAGAATAACTGTTTGGAGAGAGAAAGTTTACCATTCCACATTTTGAAGAATTTCATTCTTAAATTAGATTTTGCTTTTATGCATTGTTTTCTTTCTTATGTTTTGTAAAATTTATTAGTTCATTATTTTATATTATAAAGGTAGAAATTTTCACTCTACACATGGATGCACAGAAATATTTTATTTTTTGTTTTCATGGCTGTGCTAGGTTAGCTGTGAAGTACGGCCAGCTATACTAACAGATAATAGTATTGAAGAGTGTACCGGACGGCGTCATTAAATCGGATCAGCGAAGTAAAAACCAAATAATATTGAAATAAGATTGATTTGTATAAATTCGATTGTAAATGACATTGATTGAATTGTATAGATAATATTGCATAAAATGATTGATTTATTGATAATATGGATATGATTATGACTCGATCATGTAAGCTAAGCGCCTCGGCCACAGAAATAAAGGGTTCTTAGTTCCCACCGAACGGACCGAGGCGCGAGGCCCGCGAAATAATTATGTAACAGATAATAAAAATGCATTGGCATATTGAGGCAGCCCTGGCTGCGGGAGCTCCTGACAACCCTATCTCCCCGTGTCCAACAATAGAATGACGGCGGCTGCGCGCGACGCGCGCCTAAAAACCCCTTAAACGTGGTATCCCCTCCCCTACTGTTTGAGGGAGGGCCAAGAGGCCTGCGAGCCAGGACACGCGGAGGTAGGGTGCAGCCTCCCAATAATGGTCTACTCCGATGTAAAATCATGTGGCGATCACAATGATACCAAATACATCGGGGTAGGCCAATTAATTAAGATTTTAATCGACCTTTCGCGGATTGATCGGAAAATACCGAAAACCGATATATCAAGGTTAGCGCGATCTGGTGAGCATGTCCCGATTGGAAATCGCGCGGCGATTCCAACGAGACCAAACACATCGGGATATGCCCCAGATCCGCGGAGATAATCCGCGAAAGGTCGATAATTAGAATAATTGAATTTCGGCCGCGACGGCCGCTGGTCCGTCGCACGTCCAGGCCGATTCGGGGCGAGGCTCTGAGCCCGTTCCCGGCGTCCGCTCCGTTCGCCACGGACGGGGGACACTGGGTTTTCCCCAGATACCGTTATGTCGTGAATATAAGCAGACATTTTTGTATGAAATATATCATTCTTCGTTTACTCTTGGCTTTGACTACACCTACCTACCTGCTCTCTCTCTGGACTACTCAACTGGCTGACTTCTACCTTGGACTTCTCTCTGGACTGTTTGGACCCTTCTCTGGCTGGCACATTGGACCGTGGACTCGACCCTTGCAATAGGACCTGGACTCTGGCTGATACCACTGGACCGAGACTTCTCTCGAACGCGCGCTAAGACCCGAATTGAGTACGGTCTTACGTGTCTATTAGGAGATTTCTCGTCGAGGGCGCAGGGCGCAGAAGAAGACGTCGGATCTCACGAACGCATCGCAGGCCCGAACTAAGTACGGCTTGCGTTGTTACTAGGAGTTCCTCCATCCAAGGACGCGGCCGGGCGAACAGAGAGAGCTCTCGAACGCATTGCGGACCCGAAGCTAGTAGGGTCTTGCGTGTTATTAGGAGATCGATCTGAGGCGGGAAGCATTTCTCGAACATACGGGGCCTGAACTGAGTAGGGCCCGCAGTATTATTAGAGAGTTCCCGTCTTCTGCGCAAGCGACGAGCGACATAGTGCATTCCCCTGGTAGCTGGCTAATTCTTTAGAGCCTGCACCTGCAGTCCCTTGTACCGCGCGCGAGTCGTGTGGTACAAATTGGTCCTTCAGAGCCGGGATCAGCTGCTACCAGGATGCCTATGTCGTTGCGTTCCGATGCCGGCGCCGGGAGAAGTGCGGAGCAGGACGCCGAGAGCCACCACGACTCTGACGCTTCTTCGACGGCATCAACCACGAGAACGAGAACGGATGACACTGTCCAGCAGATGCTGCGGCAGATGAACGAGCTGCGGAAGGCGCTGGCTGCCAGTCAAGCCGAGCTAGCAGCCTTCCGCTCCACCGATCGCGGCCAGGCACCGGCGAGTGCCCCCGCAAGCACCGAACCAGCGCCCGCGAGCGCTGCAGAAGTGAATCGCGTAACAGCACCCGCGAGTGCTGCCGTGAACAGTGATGGCGTAAGGGTGCCCGCGAGCGCCCCCGCCAATAGTGCAGTGCATCATGAACTTGGTCGGGCCCCCCTGCCGGGGAGCTCGGCTGTACTGAACAATGACGCGTACCGCGTCACGGCGCCCGCGAGTGATCCATCGTGGCCGTCTGACCACCGAACCGCGCACCCCGCGAGGGTGAGTGCCATCCAAGATTGGATGGAGGCTGGGGGACGTCGCCCCCAGTACGAGGATGTCCCGCGCCTCACATACGGCGACAGGGACCGCGAGTGGCGAGATAACGTCCTGGCCCGCCAGACGGGAGTCAAGGACTTGCCTCCCTTTGACGGGAATGCCGCTGACTGGCAAGGCTTCAAATTAATATTTGAAGAAACGACGAAAACGTTCGGGTGGACGGACGCGGAGAACCGCGCCCGTCTCAACCACGCGCTGCGTGGAGAAGCCCGACGCGTCGTGGGCCCGACCTTGTACTGGTCGGGCTCTGGGGCCGCCGCCCGTGTAATGGCGGCCCTTGACGAGCACTACGGCGGTACGAACAACGCCGAGGCCGTCGTGAAGGACTTGTTGTCCAAATTCAAGCCGCGGTCCACGGACACAGTGTGTCTGGACGAGGTCCACGAGTTTTGTTTGCTCGTGGACAACGCAGTGTCTACATTAGCGCCAGTAAAGAACGGTGCCTTGCTGACGGACCAGAGGCTGCTGGGGCAGTTCCTCGCCAAGATGCCGTCGTGGGAATGTGTGGACTGGGCGAAGACCCATCGAAACAGCCGCGGTGATCGCTCCTTGTTGGAGCTTAGTGAATTTTACCACGGCTGGAGAGAGATGTTGAAAAACGCGGGCTTTGTGCGGGAGCTGAAGCTCCCGAAAACACGAGCCCGCCCAGTGCTGGCCGCCTATGCCGAGTCCGGTGAGGGCGTCGATGAGGGGGGGCAACAGCCTCTCCGCCCTGCAATACCGACGACCCGCGCCGAGACTAAGCGACCAGTGACAGTGAAGTGTAATTTGTGCGGGTTACCGAATCACAGAACCCCGAAGTGCCGCGAGTACTTAGCTAAGAACACAAGTGATCGGTGGAACATGGTGAGACTGAAGAAATTGTGCTTCGCCTGTTTAGGCACAGATCATAACAGTACAAAGTGTAAATCGAAGTGCGCAGTGGAAGGGTGCATTAAGTCACACCACCCGACCCTGCACGTGAGTGCCGAAGCGGTTGTTACAAATACCTGGAGGGCCGAACTACCGGTCCTCCTGAAAGTGCTGCCTGTAAAGGTGATGGGGCCCCGCGGGGAGCGCGATATCTACGCGCTCCTGGACGAGGGGTCCACAGTGACGCTGCTGGAAGAAGCTGTGGCCCGAGAAATCGGAGCCAAGGGCCGCAGCTCCCCGCTCAGACTCAGCGGGGTGCAGTCGATGACAACACCAGAGGCGGGCTCCATGCGCATCAAGGCAAGGGTGCGCGGCGACGGCGCTACATACACCGTGCACGCTAACACAGTGCACGGGCTGGGCCTCCCAGCACAGATCGTCGCCGCGACCCGAGAAGAATTGAGGAGCCCGGGGAACCCGGTGGTTCCCCTGATGCTGATAGGGCAGGACAATGCCCACCTGATCGTCTCCCGCGAGCTACGGGAGACCGCTGGCGACCCCACCATCCTGTCCAGGACGGCGCTGGGATGGACAGCACACGGCGGGGCCTGTGAAGCGCCCGGCCTAGCCGTGGCCTTGTGTGTGCGTCGGGACGCCGATCTCGACGCACTAGTGAGGGGCCACTTCGCGGTGGACTCGCTGGGGGTAACAGCGGCCCACCGCACCACGGCCGCCGAAGAGCGGGCCGTCAGATTGATGAGGACGACGTCCCGGCGCACCGAAGATGGGCGCTGGGAGACAGGACTCCTCTGGGAGAGGGACGACAGCTGGCTTCCCGAGAACCGGGAGGCCGCCATGAAGAGGCTGACGTCCCTCGAAAAGAAGTTGAGGGGCGACCCGCAGCTGGCCGCCGCCTACAAGGCGAAGATGCAAGACTACTTCGCCAAGGGCTACGCTAGGCCCATCAGAGAAGGCGAGTACGAGAGGGCGGCGGGACGCAGATGGTTCCTGCCACACTTCGCCGTGACCAGCAAGCCCGGCAAGATCCGAGTCGTATTCGACGCCGCAGCAGAGTGCCGAGGAGCCTCGCTGAACAAGAGGCTCCTGACAGGTCCCGATCTACTCTCCTCCCTGGTCGGCAATATTCTGAGATTCAGGGAGGGGAAAATCGGGATCGCAGCAGACATCGAGGAGATGTTCCTGCGCATCAGAATGAAAGAAGAGGACCAGATGGCGCAGCTATTCCTGTGGAGGGACAATCCAGAAGAGCCTCCACGGACGTGTGTGTTCACAAGTGTCTTGTTTGGAGCGAGGTGCTCCCCTGCCAGCGCGCAGTACATTCGGAACGAGGTGGCGGAGAGTCAACGGGGGGAGCACCCCGCAGCAGCCGACGTCATCCAAAGCCGCTTCTACATGGACGACTACTTAGACGCGGCGCACTCGAGTCAAGAGGCGTCGCGTCGGGTAATAGAGGTACGGCAAGCATTAGCCGCCGGGGGGTTCCGCCTTGTAAATTGGGCCTCGAACCACCCGGCCGTGCTTCAGGCCGTACCTAGAGAGGAGAGGGCGAAGTCCCTCATAGATATAGGCGGTCCCGACCAAGCCCAGGAACGGATCCTGGGCGTGAAATGGGACCCCACCGACGATATGCTAGTATGTGAGTGGAGCCAGCCAAGAAACACGGCCTGGCCCACCAAGAGAAGCCTGCTGGCGTCAGTAATGCGGGTCTTCGACCCGCTGGGCTTCATAGCCTGTCTAACAATCAGAGCAAAGATCCTCCTCCAGGATGTATGGAGGAGCAAGGTGGACTGGGACGAGCAGGTCACCGAAGAACACGCGGCGCGTTGGCAAGACTGGCTGACCGCCGTAGAGGCAGCCCGGACCAGAATTCCCCGGTGCTGCCGACTCCACCCAAAAGCCGAGGTCACCCTCCACCTGTTTGCCGACGCGTCAGAAAAGGCGTGTTGCACGGTGGCCTACCTCGCCGAGAAGCCCACAGAAGGTGGGCCGGTGCGGGTCTCCTTCTTGGGAGCGAAGACAAAAGTCGCTCCCTTGAGGCCCGTGTCGGTACCGAGGATGGAGCTGCAAGCCGCCTTGATGGCGGCTAGGTTCGCGGTGTCCATCCGCCAAGAGCTGAGTCTGACCGTGCAGAAGACATGGTACTGGTCAGACTCCACAACCGTCCTGCAGTGGATCAGGACGGACCCCCGGACCCACACGGCCTTTGTGGCCAACCGTCTGGGGGAGATTGACGAGCTGACCTGCCTCCGGGACTGGAGGTGGGTGCCCACAAAGGAGAATCCTGCAGACGTGGGCACCCGAGATGGAGAGCTGCCGGACACCAGCCAAGAGAGCCTGTGGTTCCGGGGGCCAGAGTTCATCAGAGGGGAGCAGAGTTCCTGGCCGGCAGACAAGGCGGCGGCACCTGAAGAGGATGCGGCCAAGCAGTTCGTCGGGAGGACCCGGAGATCCCCCCCAGCCATCCTGGACGCGGCCAAGTTCTCCAGCTGGACGCGACTCATCCGAACTACTGCGTGGGTGCTGAGGTTCTGCAGCAGGTGCCGCGGCCAAGCCGGCCAGGGGCCATTGACGACCCAGGAGCTGAGGGAGGCGGAGTTCCGGTGGATGCGGGGCGAGCAAGGGCGAGCGTTCGCCCAAGAAATTGCGGCGCTTGCCCGTTCGAAGGAGATAGACCCGGCCAGCAGACTAGCCGGGTTGACTCCCTTCCTCGACGAGAACGGCCTCCTCAGAATGGGGAGCCGCGTGCAGGCCCTCGATCTAGATGAGGGCCTGAAGACGCCCGTCATCCTGGATGGTGACGGGCCCTTCACCAGACTGCTGATCCGCCACCGTCACGAGAGCGCCGGACATGTGAGCAGCGAGAAGACGGTGGCGGAAGTGAGGAGAGACCTGGCCGTCCTCAGACTACGAACGGCGGCCAGGAAGATAGTGGCAGAATGCCTACAGTGCCGCCAGAAAAAGGCGGCACCCAACCAACCACTAATGGGGCCACTGCCAGAAGGGCGGCTGGCCTACCGTCAGCGGCCGTTCACCCACTGTGGGGTGGACTTCTTCGGGCCGATGACGGTAGTGATAGGGCGCCGGCATGAGAAAAGATACGGCGCCCTATTCACATGCATGACAACGAGGGCTGTGCACCTAGAACTGGTGCACAGCCTAGAGGCGGACGCCATGATCATGGCGCTCCGCCGGATGTCGGCCAGGCGAGGGAGTCCAAGCATTATGTACTCCGACAACGGTACCAATTTCCACGGTGCCTACAAAGAAATAAAGGGCGCCGTGGAAGAAGTCCTGGCCGACGAAAGATGGAAGAACAAACTGGCGGGGGATCGCATTGAATGGCGATTCATTCCCCCGTCATCCCCCCACATGGGGGGAGCATGGGAGCGCCTTGTGCGCTCCGTGAAAGAGGCTCTCCGGCTGACATTAGGGAGCCAAGCACTGAAGCAAGAAACCCTGCTGACTGCCCTAGCTGAGGCAGAACACACCCTGAACAGCCGACCGCTCACTCACGTGTCGGCTGACCCAGAAGAAGAAGAGCCGCTGACGCCGAACCACTTCCTCATCGGTTCGCCCAGCGGCAGGCCATGCTTGGCCTTCTACGGTCCCGAAGAGGACGAGGTCTGTCTCCGCAAACAATGGAGACTGGCCCAACAGCTAGCGGACAAATTCTGGCGCCGCTGGCTGAGGGAGTACGTGCCGACGATGCAGGAGCGCAGCCGCTGGCGTACCACAGCCACCCCCCTCCAGACCGGTGACATGGTTTGGATTATGGACCCCACGCAACCCAGAAACGTGTGGCCAAAGGGGGTGATCACAAAAGTCAACACCGCTGCTGATGGACAGGTGCGGTCGGCCGAGATCCGGACCACCACAGGGACCTACACCAGACCGGCCTGCAAGCTGATCAGCATCCCCCTGGGAGATACGCCGCCGGAAGCTGAAGGTGGTGAAGCGAAGCTCTCACGGGGGGAGTGTACCGGACGGCGTCATTAAATCGGATCAGCGAAGTAAAAACCAAATAATATTGAAATAAGATTGATTTGTATAAATTCGATTGTAAATGACATTGATTGAATTGTATAGATAATATTGCATAAAATGATTGATTTATTGATAATATGGATATGATTATGACTCGATCATGTAAGCTAAGCGCCTCGGCCACAGAAATAAAGGGTTCTTAGTTCCCACCGAACGGACCGAGGCGCGAGGCCCGCGAAATAATTATGTAACAGATAATAAAAATGCATTGGCATATTGAGGCAGCCCTGGCTGCGGGAGCTCCTGACAACCCTATCTCCCCGTGTCCAACAATAGAATGACGGCGGCTGCGCGCGACGCGCGCCTAAAAACCCCTTAAACGTGGTATCCCCTCCCCTACTGTTTGAGGGAGGGCCAAGAGGCCTGCGAGCCAGGACACGCGGAGGTAGGGTGCAGCCTCCCAATAATGGTCTACTCCGATGTAAAATCATGTGGCGATCACAATGATACCAAATACATCGGGGTAGGCCAATTAATTAAGATTTTAATCGACCTTTCGCGGATTGATCGGAAAATACCGAAAACCGATATATCAAGGTTAGCGCGATCTGGTGAGCATGTCCCGATTGGAAATCGCGCGGCGATTCCAACGAGACCAAACACATCGGGATATGCCCCAGATCCGCGGAGATAATCCGCGAAAGGTCGATAATTAGAATAATTGAATTTCGGCCGCGACGGCCGCTGGTCCGTCGCACGTCCAGGCCGATTCGGGGCGAGGCTCTGAGCCCGTTCCCGGCGTCCGCTCCGTTCGCCACGGACGGGGGACACTGGGTTTTCCCCAGATACCGTTATGTCGTGAATATAAGCAGACATTTTTGTATGAAATATATCATTCTTCGTTTACTCTTGGCTTTGACTACACCTACCTACCTGCTCTCTCTCTGGACTACTCAACTGGCTGACTTCTACCTTGGACTTCTCTCTGGACTGTTTGGACCCTTCTCTGGCTGGCACATTGGACCGTGGACTCGACCCTTGCAATAGGACCTGGACTCTGGCTGATACCACTGGACCGAGACTTCTCTCGAACGCGCGCTAAGACCCGAATTGAGTACGGTCTTACGTGTCTATTAGGAGATTTCTCGTCGAGGGCGCAGGGCGCAGAAGAAGACGTCGGATCTCACGAACGCATCGCAGGCCCGAACTAAGTACGGCTTGCGTTGTTACTAGGAGTTCCTCCATCCAAGGACGCGGCCGGGCGAACAGAGAGAGCTCTCGAACGCATTGCGGACCCGAAGCTAGTAGGGTCTTGCGTGTTATTAGGAGATCGATCTGAGGCGGGAAGCATTTCTCGAACATACGGGGCCTGAACTGAGTAGGGCCCGCAGTATTATTAGAGAGTTCCCGTCTTCTGCGCAAGCGACGAGCGACATAGTGCATTCCCCTGGTAGCTGGCTAATTCTTTAGAGCCTGCACCTGCAGTCCCTTGTACCGCGCGCGAGTCGTGTGGTACAAAGAGAATGATAATGCAAGAGAAATGAAATAAGTGAAAAGGTTGTTAAAGTGTAGGTATTTACCTTAGAAGTCAGCTGAGGGTCGAGTTACACTTTATTCCTTAACTTAATCGAACTTAACTAAACTTCACTGGATTTTATTTAACTCGACAGTTTTTGTAACTTTGTTTTTATTTTTTATCCCTGCTTATCTCATTACTTGTCACACTGTCACCTTTCCTCACCGGCTCACACTCCCCTGTTGGATGTTTAACATTAACTTGTCCGCAGAGGAGTAACGTCACCAGTTCCTGTAGTGACTGGTGACGTTATATAGTTCCGATGCACAACCTGCAGCCCGATTCACGGAAAAGTTTAAGTCTAAGTTTAGTTCGAAGTTCGAACGAAGTTCGATTCAAACTTTTCCGTGAATAGGGCTGCTGGTAATAATAATTGTAGGCGGCGACTATCTACAGTCTATGTACCTATTCACGGAAAAGTTTGAATCGAACTTCGTTCGAACTTCGAACTAAACTTAGACTTAAACTTTTCCGTGAATCGGGCTGCAGATTGCTTTCCCTAAAGTGTGAGTCTCTCACAACGATTGGGGCGTGGGAAACTGGTAAGGGTTGAAAAACCCACAGACTCAGTTGCTTTTATCTCAAAGCAAAGTATCCCTCACTTGACTGCTCTTATGTCAAAGCACTTTACAGGGCTATCTGTGTAACCTGGTTCACCCTAACATGGCAAAACTTCTATAAGTTTTAACATCAATCCCTGAATTTATATGACTTGTAACAAATAACACAGAAGCACTATACTTTTATGCATTCATAAACTTGTTCACTGACTTGACACTCACGTTGGAAAATGGGTAATTATATACTTCGCGGGCTTCTTCGATTTTTGACAAAACCCTTCTAAATGAATATGTTTCAACCTAACAAAGTGTAGTGAAAAACTATGTTCCAACCTTAACCGAACCTATTCAAATCGTTGTCTTATCATTGAAGGATGTTATCAGACCCCCTAATCTATCCAAATTGACTAACTAAACGACAATGACCAGCAATATCTTCATTTTTCAAACAAAAACACCAATTGTAGAATCAAAAAAAAATGTCACTAGATGAAAGAAAAGTTTGTATGAGAAAATAGGCAACTTTTAAAATTGATTTTTACTTAAAATTGGTTGATAAAATACTTCAAATGTTATCAAATCAATCAATAACATGCTTATTTACCAATCAGCATATACATTTGATATGTGTTTCATATAAAAAATCATGAAAAATCGAAGAAGCCCGCGAAGTAAATAATTAGCGGAAAATAATATAAAGTATAATATAAATTAAAGTCGGGTTAGTGCGAACACTTATAACTCGAGATAGGCTCAACAGACAACAGGAAACTAATAAAAAGTTGAAAAAAAATGGATAAGAAATGATGTAAAATATAATATTTAAGTTAGTATGGAACGGTTACCTGCGACGCGCCCACGCCATGGTGGGTAGTTCCCTCTCATTCTCGCATAAGTACGTGATTGCCGCACTTACAGTAGCCCATCCCACTTACTCCACCGCACCGTTTCTAGCGTTTTAGAAAATTTTCATACAAAGTCAACAATATTATCGGGCACATTCGATTTGGTACCTACTTCATAGGTGAGGTAGGGTGTGTGCGCGAGCGCATTATTCTCACGTTGTTCCCGCCAGAGCTTTGAATACGAATGAAATATGGAAGTTTCAGAAATATGTGGTTGGTGGTCTAGCGGTTACGACGCCGGCTTTCGCACTGTTTCGTGCGGAGACCGTGGGTTCGATCCCAGGTGCCGACCATCTTCCTCTTTCACGACACAAGCTTTAAGTAGTTTACGTGAAAGAGTCAATGAGTGTATTTGTGTTCACTTTGAGTGAGCACAGATTCATTTAAAAAAATAATAATTTAAAGTTATTATTTTATTACCTTAACTCAATCGAATTAATTTTGTATTTCTCATAAGTATATGGAATATACATGTCTTGTGAGCGGATTTCAAAAAAAAAATTGATTTCGTTGAAATTAATTTTCTCGACGTTTTCGAGGGTGTAGATTAGGCTGGGCCGTTCTAGTATGGAAGTTTAAAAAGTGCTTCTAATCTTAATGTAATAGTGATAATTTGTTGCCTTATGATGTAGGTATTATAACTATCTATAAAATTTCATGACAAAAAAATAAGATCTTCTGTCTCCGAATCGACCTTGAAGTTTTGTATGGGACGAAAATATCCCATACTAACTGATATTTTTATAATAATCATGTAAAATGATTCCGGTCTTGTTTTTTTATTCACTTTTTTTATTATACCACAGATAATTCAAGAACACACTTCTATTTATTTAATAA
Organism: Mystacides longicornis; assembly: GCA_963576905.1. Taxonomy (NCBI): domain Eukaryota; kingdom Metazoa; phylum Arthropoda; class Insecta; order Trichoptera; family Leptoceridae; genus Mystacides; species Mystacides longicornis. The sequence continues at coordinate 9,960,538 of OY756421.1, read as the reverse complement.
CACAAAAATAATAAATAAAACTTTCAATTTTTTTATGTAAAGCAAGTATATGAAATTATTTTATTTTGCGGTGATTGTTTTTGATAAATTGGGTTTGATATCTTTTTTACTCGTTGCTTTCTAAGCTTTTACATAATATTTTATTGATAAATTTCTCCGTTAAGTTGGTGAGGCTTCTTTAACAATTTCACAGATCGTCAAACTCCTTGGATATGACAAGAAAAATTCAGGAAACTGTATTTATTCATCTTCGCCATTGTATGTACCTAATGAATGCCGTAAGATCTTCGTCGGATACTTGTCGATTGGTGTTTCTGTTACATTTTGCTGTCTGTCTATAACTTAGTTCTTGTAAAAGGATGCTTCTAAATTTACTTTCGGTACTTCAAGGATCAAAAGTGCGTTTTTTTTGGGTGATTCGAGCTTTCACTATCCAGCGAGCGGTTCATTCTCTTACTTCATAGTGTATTTTGAGCGAGATAGCTTTTTCTTTTAGTAATTACAGTTTATATAACAGATTTGATAATCTGATAAATATATGGATAAGAAATTAAACTTCCATAGGTAACTGGATCAGTTGCGAGGTAAGTTGGTGCACAAACATCTTAACATAATAATAATAATAATTCTGAAAAATTGGTTTAAATTGATCAATTCTTTCGATGTATCTATACAATAGGCAAACATACATCACATGTTATGTACTTCCTACTACACCGCCATCTATTGAATTTTTTAAAAAGTAAACCAATTATAGAGGAATTGTTTTGTTTTCAAGCTTATGTCCCATCGAACGTCATCCTTCACCCGAATCAACGATAACTATAACATAATTCAATAAATTATTAGCTAAAATTAATTAAGTTTTTACATCGTAAATTGCATTTTATCGACAAAATAATTCAGACATGTTTTTTTATTTGCTTTTTACCGTATGTCATAGCATCACGCCTAAATGGCTGAACCGATTTCACTAATTCTTTTTTTGTCGTGTTGGCTTTTATCAGTAGAAGGTTCTTATGAGAGAAAAAATTAAGAAAGTTGCGTGGAAAATCTACATAATAATTCAGAAATGTTTTTTTGTTTGCTTTTTACCGTATGTCATCGCATCACGCCTAAACCGCTGAACCGATTTCACTAATTCTTTTTTTGTCGTGTTGGCTTATATCAGGAGAAGGTTCTTATGAAAGAAAAAAATAAGAAAGTTGCGAGGTAAATTGGGAAATTAAATAAAACTCGCATTAGCCCCTCCTTCTCTATCTATATAATAATTCAGAAATGTTGTTTTATTTGCTTTTTACCGTATGTCATAGCATCACGCTCAAAATACAAATGCTACGTCAGATATGAATCTGCACAGAGCCGTGCAAAATGCCGGAGAAGGTTCTTTAATACAATTTGCTGCATTAACTTTAATATATTTAGAGCTATTTAAAAAAACTCTATTTTTTAGGATCTTCATACAAAATTTTAATAAACATTAAAAGTGTCATTCTTCTCTCTTTTTATGAATTGTGAAAGTTTCATTCTTCTTTTTCTGTGCTTATGTCAGTTATAGAGGTCTGCAAAGCAATGGGAAGCTAGACTAGAACCTGTTTAATTACCTACCGATCAAGCCTGACATTCGGAATCAAAAACGTAAAGCAAGACGGGTATAAGCTAGTTAACAATAAAGATAAGTTAAAGTCATCAAACTTTCTGAAAGAAGCGCAGTCGCAGAATCCTATGAGCTTAGTTTAGCGATTATTACATGGATTATTTTTCCTGGAGCTCAGTTGCCTAAATCATTAGAAAATGTACTGTTGGTATGACTATACCAATTTGGAATAAATATAATTGATCTTTTCGTAGATCTTGAAATTATAAAATAGTAGTTTCTCTTGTAATCACCTGGAACATATCAATTGTTTTTTTCCAGTTGTTTTCCAATTTGGTCAGAATGCGTATGATGACTTGAGAAAGCACTATCAACACATTATTATACAAAAACCTAAATAATTGTTACTTGCCGTTTTTTTCTAGATTATCGGCGACTCATTCAATTGGGATTATTTGTGGTTTGCAATAAGCAAAATATTCATTCTAATGGTTTTATTAGTATTTTCTCATGCAAAATAATTATTCAATCATGTTTTCCGGTATTTACCTACTTTTTTTTTCATTACATCAGACGACAAGTAAAATACCCAATGAAATATTGCTTTTTGAAAAGAAATCTGTAATCGATCTCTCTATCGGTTTCGGTGTTCCAAATTTTCCATCAATTTAGAATCAGTTTCCTTTAACACTCTCTTAATTATTGTTCATCTGTATTTTTGTCCACTTTTTCTAATCACTAGCCTAAAACTTTGGCTTTACGGCCATTAAAATACAAAACTGGTATTTTTAACCCTTTTCTCATTTCATGCAATTTTCTCTTGTTTATTGCGGCGCTTTATATACTTTGTTGCTATCTTAAATTGTATTTTTATGCTTTATATCATACAGAACTAATTATTCCATCATTATTATGACATACAATCTTCAAAAATATTATGTTAAACATATTTTTACTTTCTTTATACCTGCTTCAAAATAGGACAAATTTAACAATTTCTTGAAACTTTGAGCTCAATTCGGAGACAGAAGATATCTTTCGAATTGAAAAATATTTTGCATACGTATTTAAAACAGCATTTAGCACTAAAATATAACTATTACGTTAGCAATAGAGGGAAAAAAGGAAATCGGCCCACACTAGTAGGCTGGGCCGTTCTAGTATGGAAGTTAAAAAAGTGCTTCTAATCTTAATGTAATAGTGATAATTTGTTGCCTTATGATGTATTATAACTATCTACAAAATTTCATGACAAAAAAATAAGATCTTCTGTCTCCGAATCGACCTTGAAGTTTTGTATGGGACGAAAATATCCCATACTAACTGATATTTTTATAATAATCATGTAAAATGATTTCGGCCTTGTTTTTTTATTCATTTTATTTTATTATACCGCAGATAATTCAAGTACATACTTCTATTTATTTAATTACACAAAAATAATAAATAAAACATTTACATTTTTTATGTAAAGTAAGTATATGAAATTATGTTATTTTGCAGTGATTGTTTTTGATAAATTGGGTTTGATATCTTTTTAACTCGTTGCTTTCTAAGCTTTTACATAATCCTCTCTTGATAAATTTCTGCGTAAAGTTGGTGAGGCTTCTATTACAATAATTTTACAGATCGTCAAACTCCTTGGATATGACAAGGAAAATTCAGGAAACTGTATTTATTCATCTTCGGCATTGTATGTAATGAATGCCGTAAGATCTTCGTCGGATACTTGTCGATTGGTGTTTCTGTTACATTTTGCTGTCTGTTTATAACGTAGTTCTTGTAAAAGATGCTTCAAAATTTACTTTCTGTACTTCAAGGGTCAAAGGTGCGTGTTTTTGGGTGATTCGAGCTTTCACTATCCGGCGAGCGGTTCATTCTCTTACTACATAGTGTATTTTGAGCCAAATAGCTTTTTCTTTTAGTAATTACAGTTTATATAACAGATTATTTGATCATCTGATAAATATATGGATAAAAAATTAAACTTCCATAGGTAACGGGATCAGTTGCGAGGTAACTTGGTGCACAAACATTAACAACTAGTTTTTTAAAGGCGCCCGTGGCGCCCACCTATGGCCTTTTTTATGCAAACTTTACTTTCTCATAGCATAGCTGTGAGCATTCACATGTGAGACTTCAAAATACTTGGTTGATTCAACTCTTTATGAAAACTCAAATACCTACAACTTAAACTTTTAATTACAAACTGTACATTCAAATAGCTTTTGGCATGTGGGTATTTACCGATTTGATTGATTAAAGTTTGTCATGTAAACTTTGCATTCGTATTGCCGAATTCTTATATGAGACTTTAAAACACTTGATTAATTGAATTCTTCAAGAAAACTCAAAAAACGTTTTTATAACAAACGTTGCATATGAATGGCTTTTCAACGCTACGAATTCACATGAAAATCTTTAAAAAATTACTCTAGGTGTGTAAACTTTTTATTGAAAACATGGCATTCGTATGGTTTTTCTCCGCTATGATCTCGTGTGTGTGGATTAAAGATTCGTGATTTGGTAAACTTTTTCATGGAAACTTTGTTTTCTTATGGCCGAATTCATTTGTGTGACTGTAAAGCCCTCGATGATAGATTATAACTATTCATGATAATATAACTATTTATAAAAATGCAAAAAAAAACTTTTTATTACACACATTGCATTAGTATGGGTTTTCTTGGCAATGAAATCGCGTCTGTGAGTTAAAGATCTGATTTGGTAAACTTTTTCATACAAACTATGCTTTCTTTTGGCCGAATTCATATGTCAGACTTTAAAGCACTTGATATTTTTTTTTATAACAAATTTTGAACTTTTTCTAACAAAATATGCATTTAAATGGCTTTTATCATGATTTATCATTTGATTGATTAAACTTTTTATGGCAATGGTTGCATTCGTATGGCTCCGCTATGAGTTCACAAACTTTTTATTGCACACATTGCATTAGTAAAGCGAAGTCCGGCTGTGCGTAAGTTTCCTGATTTGTCAATTTTTTGGCCGAATTCGTAAGTGATACTTTACAGCACACGGTTGATTGAACTATTTATGCAAACTTAAAAAAGAAATTAAACTTTTTATTGTAAACTTACCATTCAAATAGCTTTTAGCATGTCATTGGTTGTTTAAATTATTTGATTGATTGAACTTTTTATTGCAATTATTGCATTCAGATGGCTTTTCTCCGATATGAGTTCGCATGTCATTCTTTAAATTACCTACTTGAAACCGCAAACTTTTTATTGCACTCATGGCATTAGGAAGGCTTTTCTTCACTATGAAGTCCCGCTGTGCGTAAAAGTTTCCTAATTTGGTACAATTTGCTTTCTTATGGCTGACTTCGCATGTGAGTTTTTTAATAACCCACAAAATTGTTTTTCTCTACGTCAAACCTTTAAAAAAAGTGCTCAGCCACCAGGCATAATAATATTATTATGTTACTGTCAGTTGTCACTGCTGTCAGCCATATTGTATTAGAAGAACAATATAATTTGTCTTTAGTTGCGAGTGGCGCGCCATCTAGCGGCGTTAATGACATCAGTCAGTCAGGCAGTCAGTCAGTCAGTCAGTGTTCAAGGCAAATATTATGTAGATAAAGATAAGTTAAAGTTATGTTTAGATTCTTGTGACCTTTTCAGGACTAGATCTTAAAGAAAAAATAACAACTAATGACTCTAACAATTCATTACTAATGTTCGATTTTTAAATGGAACAAACCACTACGGGCTTACGACCGTCTTCTACTGTTATTTCGAAGGCTGGCTTAGTGTGATCACTTTACGTTAACAACGTTCGCCATTAGGTGGTAATGTTTGTCTCCGAAACTCCTAATCATGAGAATTCTCAACATGTTCAACATGTCGAAAAATCTCATGTATGCAACAAGTAGAAATTTAATAATAAAATGAAAAATAGAGATAAAAGTTGGAAATTGTTGAGAACAAGAGAGCAACCAAATTTAAAGACTGCGACTGCTGTCATGTATTTGGCGCCAGGATATGACTATATCCATTTTTGTTAATGTCTCATATTTATTGCCTATTGGCTTTGTTGGTGCACAACGTTCTAATAATTATGTTTAGATTCTTGTGACCTTTTCAGGACTAGATCTTAAAGAAAAAATAACAACTAATGACTCTAACAATTCATTACTAATGTTCGATTTTTAAATGGAACAAACCACTACGGGCTTACGACCGTCTTCTACTGTTATTTCGAAGGCTGGCTTAGTGTGATCACTTTACGTTAACAACGTTCGCCATTAGGTGGTCACATTATTATAACAATATAGGTATTTTTTACCTAAAACATCAATATGTAGGTAAACACAACATTTCCTCTCTCTTAAAGCTTGTACAAGCTGGTTCAAAGAGGATGTATCTGCATGGTGATGATATAAATGAAAATTAAAAAAAAAATGCTGCTTTGATTCTACCCAACTACTATCTACCTACATATTCCACACATGACTAGTCATGTGTAACTCAGAACTGATCTGAATCAATGATCCGGATCACTCTTAATTGATCTGTGTTCTACAGATCACTTGCGGATCCTACGGTTCAACAGATCAATCAGCTCAATGAATCAACAGATCAATCAGCTCAATGAATCAACAGATCAATCAGATCAATGAATCAACGGATCTGTGTGAGCTGTGATGATCTGTTTGAATTGCGGACCCGTTGGATATCTGTTGATCTACAGAACACTTACGGGTCCTACGGTTCAACAGATCAATGAATCAATCAGATCAATGAATCAACGGATCTGTGTGAGCTGTAATGATCTGTTTGAATCGCGGACTCGTTGGATCTATGTTGAATTGAGGACCCAAAGATCTGTTTGAGTTAGGTTTCTGGTTTAGACACAAAATATTTATTTTTTAATAAAAGAAGTTTAATCTGTTTTAAATAAAAACCAAATTTATAAAAAAATTAAAACTATTCTTTTTATATTTTTTTATATTAAGTATACAATAAAAATAAAAATTTACTTAAGTATTGATAAAACAATGTAAAACTTAAACATCGATTCAGAGTGTTATCTTGAATTCCCTAATGCCAACATAAATAAATAAATAAATAACACTCTTTTATACACAGGTGTCAGTATAGCCGGCGGAACTTAATGCTTGAAACATTATCTACCAGTCAACCGGTCCCGTCCAATCTGAGACAGGATTCCAACCCCGAGTAGAAATTTCAAGTGAAAAAACACATTGAAAATTTCTGACCCGACCGGGAATCGAACCCGGGACCCCTTGATCTGAAGTCGGAGCCTTTGCCACTAGGCTACCGAGATCGGTGAGGCTACCGAGGTCGGTTATAATACAACATACTTATATCTATGATATTTATAGCAACATCCCTATGGGCAGGGGACGGGGTTCGTGACGCATGTTCATCATACTGTCCTAAAATATTGGACTTCCCCGTGTGGAGGTAATAATAATATAGTCCGACAACACTTTACTGGCATATCGAGAAATGTCTATTGTCTACGCTCATAACATGTAGGTAGATACTTAACGATTGAGGTCGGATAGTTTCGTTTTCTCACACATGTACATATGTTTTATATTTTATTTCTTTCTAGAGTTAACAGGAGTGTTTATTTTTTACAATAATTATGCGCTGGACTTCCCTGGTTAAAGGTAAAAATACATTCCGAAAAAACCAAGCGTGTATAAATATTATATTTTTTTTACGGATTACGAACAATAGAACCGTAGTTTTATCATCAACTTATGAATGAACGTTTCGACTACATTATTCTTATAAATATTGAGTATCTACTCCGTCCAGATATTACCTAAGTGTAAAAATCTCTGTACTGTATGAAGGATACAGTCGACCATAGAGAATGATCTATGTATGTACACCGGAAACAGATCTGATCCGAAGATACAGACAGGTACATAATATGCCGCAACCGGAAAGAGCCGTGAGCCGTGTATGTATCATATCTGGGCTGGGTCGCAACCAGATAGATCCGTGACACGGATCACTGATCTGATCTGTTCGATCAGATCAGATCATCGTAGTGATCTGATACGAACAGATCAGATCACTCCAAAGTGATCTGTTACCCATGACTACACATGACACCAATTGATTATTTTTTTTTTTTTTTTAATCACGATGAAGATCTAATTTGAGCACTAGGATTTCATAAATAAATGACACCAGCCAACATAAAGACACACCACATAATGTCAATTGGGTTGTTAATTAATGAGATTAAATAATTATATTATAGATTCAATAACAACTAGTTTTGAACAGAAATACCCTAAACTCACTTAAAATGGATTCGGTGGGATGATATCTATTGTTTTCGTATTTAGCCTTTAGGCAACCTCCATGCACGCACCTCAATGAGCTGGCGTAAGCCGCACTCTAACAGAACTAGTGATTGTGTATTGTAAAATGGATTGCACCAAGCCGCAGTATGTCGGGTAGGTACCTACATCTTTACCGTTCATCATCATTGTTCTCGGTATTAAGCTTCATAGATCATGGTTAATAATTTTCGTTGTTTGTTGATATTTCTAAATAATAAATTTTGCCGAAGTCAAAACTTTTATTATTAAGATCATAAAGGGCATTAAAATATGAACCTGTTTTTAGACGTCATAATATTAACTTGTCAGTATGAATGATTGAAGTTTATATAGAACCCACTGGAAACTGCGAGGCACCAAAAAACGATATTAGAAATGAATATCCGTAAAAATAAAATAATCAGTCCTCAGAACAGAAATTTAAAGATCTACAGTGAGTAGTGACACCATAGAAAGAGTTAAGGAGTACCTACAAATACCAGGGGCAAAAATTAAGTTGAACAAAGAAAATCAGACGGCAAAAGTGCAAAAACAAATAGGGTTGCGCTGGGCTGCATTGGGACATGTGTTTGAAAACAAGGCGATTCAAACCAGTTTAAAGAAGGTTTTCGTGTCCTGCCAGTGTTGCCGCCTGTCGATTTTTCACCTTTCCGGATACAAAATTTTCGGAATGACCCTTTTTTAAGGCGGATCCGGGTCAAAAATATTACAAATATGGCAACACTGAGTCCCGCATATTTATCGTAATGACATAATATAGTGTAGGAATATGTAATATAATATTGTATAGAAAGGGAAAAATGAAATAAGTTTGAAGAACCGCAAAAGACTCTTCAAACCCTGATGTGCAGTCCATAAGTATTTTCTTATAATGAAAATTAAATAGTTGTATTCATGCCTGCGAAAATGGTGTTCAGGAAAATGAAAAAAAAAAGATAACGTGAGTTTTATTTCTGTTGTGAAAGGAAGTAGCATAAAAAGGGAAACATTGTTTGAAAGAACGAAAAAGAAAGTAGCTACAGGAAATAATAATAACGATAAAACTGACTCGAATAGGGGGTAGAAAAACGGCGAAAACTCGCATCATTCTCAAAGTATCCTAATTAAAGGAACGCAACACTTCTCGTGTCTCTAAGGGCGTTCATCCATTTCATAAGTAAATAAATAATAAGTTTTACATTTCATTTCATTAAATATCTTCACAGAATATCTGGGCTTAATTAATTGTAAAAATAACCCGCTTCTTTGACGCAAATAAAATGAAAACTGAGGAAACGTATAATGGAATTTCCTACTCCTTGTTCAATGTTCATTGAGATAACATCTCACGGTAAAACCGTGAAAAAGTACTTTTTTCTGTTTTTTTTTTTCAATATGTATTATATTTTCTTACCAATATCGGTGGTCTAGTGGCATAGATGCAGACTTCGAGGATCAAGAGGATTTTCTGTTCCTAATCGGGTATCATGTATTTAGCCAACTTACCAATATCGGTGGTCTAGTGGCATAGATGCAGACTTGGGATTAAAAGGATTTGTTAGATTCCCAATCGGGTCAGAAATTTTTTATACGTTTTTTCACATGAGGAGGATGGAATCCTGTCTCAGATTGGACAGGACCGGTCGAGTGGTAGACAATAATGCTTTTTAAGCATTAAGTTCCGTCAGCAATAATACCCACTGACACCTATGAACAGAAGAGTGTTATATATTTATAAGTTTAGTATGATGTGGGTGGGCATATATTTTGGGTTCTTCACAACGGCTTTCTTTCTGATGTTCATTTTTGTAGAATAATAATATTGCCTACGAAAGCCTAGAAAAGCAGATGAAATTTTTTTAAGGCACGTTAAAATTTTAGTCAGGTACCTTTAACATATACCTTATAACTCGGTATGTACCTACAAAGTATTTTAACTAATTTCTTTTGGTTGAAATGAAAGGAACAAGAAATAAGCAACCTAACGTATCCACAATGTTGGTATAAAATTGCTTTTTTTCCATCACTCCTACGAAACTCCGCTTTGATGTCAGAACAAGAGAGTTGCTGTTGGTACAGCGAATTCTCGAAATATTTTCTCTTTTTTCCTTTGACTTTCATTTCTTTGGTCAGACAACTGAAATGAAATATAGCAATTAGACATAAAGAATTTCAAATCAATGCGATGGTTTGTATTTAATGAGGACGAACTCTGCTCTGATTAATGTTTCAATAAATTATAATTTACGTTGTTAGGTATATCGATTATTTGTATAGTATTAGGTTTGGACTATTGCATATTATCGAAACGGATATCGAAAGAAATTCGAAAAAAAATCCATACAAATGATCGTTTGATATTCGAACGTTTATATTAATATGCAACATCTTTCGATAAAATTCTCTCAACCGACTGAACGCAGAGTAATTATTACAAGACGGACATGCAACAATTATTATATAATAAGGCCCCAAATACAAGACAGCAGTCGCAGTCTTTAAATTTGGTTGCTCTCTAGTTCTCAATAATTTCCATTTTTTATCTCTATATTTAATTGATTATTAAATATCTACTTGTTGTATACATGGGATTTTGCGACATGTTGAACGTGTCGAGAATTTTCATGATTAGAAGTTTCGGAGACTTAAACATTACCACCTAATGGCGAACGTTGTTAACGTGAAGTGATCACACTAAGCCAGTCTTTGAAAACAGTAGAAGACGGTCGTAAGCCCATCGTGGGTTAGTTCCATTTAAAAATCGAACAAAAGTAATGAATTGTTAGAGTCATTAGTTGTATCAAATTCGTAATTATATAATCTATCTAGTAATAACAATATAATTTACGTTCTTACCCTCTGTTTTTTTTTTTTCAATTTTAATTTTATCTCTGTTTCATGTTTGGTTTGACACTCGGCTGAGCTTAAACCGGTCGTCGTTTAGGAAAATTAAAACACATCAAAACAATAGTGTTTTTTGCTAATATGTATGAAAATATAATAAATTGTTTTACAGTAAACATTTTTGTATATTATAATGTAACCGATTTCAATTTGATGACTAAGCCGCAAGATTTGCACCCAGCTTAAAACCATGCTCAAAAAAATGATTCAGGTATGAAAAAGATTGCTGATGAAGAAAACCACGGAAAAGAAGATGCTTGCGACATAGAAATATCACGTACCAAAACAAAGAAGATTGTTGATTTTTCGGAAAAGAAACATAAATTATACCTACACCTGTTGTTAATACTAAAATATTATTAATCATAGTATATGGAATATACATGAGTCTTGTGATCGGATTTCAAAAAAAAAATAGAGTTCGCTGAAATTAATTTTCTCGACGTTTTCGAGGGTGTAGATTCCAAAAAAGCAAAAAAATGTTTTTTTAATTTCCCCGTACTCGTATACGCGTAGGAACGCCAAAAATGTGTGCGCGCCCATAACTCATAGTAATTCTTATCCGATTTGATTGAAATTTGGTAAAACGGTTAGCCACTCGATGTAGATGAGTCAGTAAAATGTTGAGATCTGTACCTTCAGGGGAACCCTCTTAAAATATCCAAAGAAAATTTCACTTGTTCTAGAAAAAGGGCTAAAAAAGAAAAAAAAAATCTTCGATTTTCATAAAATTTAGGTATACGGGTTGGTCTTATGCTCCTACACAAGCACGTAAAATTTGAGGTCCGTAAGTTCAGTGGGTCCCCCTTAAAGTACCGATTAATATTGAATATGTAGTTCTAAAGCAGATAATAAAAAGCTCCAATAGTCGATATCATTTTAAAGTTTCTATAATAATTCCAAGGATAAATTCATTTTAATCGTAAAATTATGAATTTTTATGCAAAGATATGTTTTACACGAAAAGGCTGTTATTATACCTACTATGAGTTCTGGGCTACCCTAGGGTAGCAGCTTTGTTATTAGGTATGTGTTGACATTTTCTAAGAGAGCTTGTACCAGAAGGGCTCGTGATAGCTGGGCACTTTGTTAGAAGGAAAGTTTATTGGCATTTAAGCAATTCCATTTGAAATATGATTACCGGTCCGACTGGCACAGTTTTATAGTTTGGACATTTCTTATTGTCCTACGGAAGCGTATAATATATAGGGACTTACACTTCTTTAATATCAGAAAGTTCCAGACAAACGTTAGAAATGGGAAATATTATGTTTTCACTTATTATATTATCATTTTATTTAAGTAAGTAGAATATTCTTTTTTATTAATTATTTTTTGAATAATGAAGTAAAATGATGATTTGTGAGACCTGCGTAAGACAGATCATGACATACGGTGTGGAAACCAGAGACACTACGAGAACGAAAAGTCTCCTGAGAACCACCGAAATGAAGACTCTCCGCCCCATCGCGGGATTAACCATTGGAGACAGAGTAAGAAACTCTGGATGTCGTGCAGTGGGGGAAGAAACAGAAGACGGTACTGGAGAGACCACTTCAACAGAGCAGGGGGCCAAGTCAAAATCTTAACGACAGCTCCAGCGTTAACAATTTGTTGTTATTTCCATAGAGATAACGTAAAAACTGTTCATCAACGTGCGTTAAACAATGTTGTTCCAAATTCCGAGTCAAAAAAATAATTCTGACAGTTATTCAAAATTAACGTTAAACGTTACCTCGAAATCTATGGAAACATTACGATATATACATTATATCGAAGACGAAACATATTTTTTTTTTGTTTGGAAAGCATTTTCATTTTGGTTAACGTTAACGTTTGGACGTTAACAGTTCTCACGTTTAACGTTATTTATTTCGACTTAGCTCCCAGATTCGGTAAGGGTGGTGAAGATAATGGCAGAACAAATTCCATCAACCAGCAGACCTCCTGGACGTCCACCAAAAAGATGGAGGGACAGCAGGGCCGTCGCGTGGGTGGGGCGACCGAGGCGGTCCTGGGCGCCAATCTAGGGAACGAGCGACTTCATAGCGGAGATGAGCCATACGAATGCAATATTTTCAATACAAAATTTAATAAACACCCATATGCTAAATAATCGCGGTGAAAAGCCATTCGAATGCCAAGTTTGTAATAAAAAGTTTTGGTTGTTTTTTAAGTTTGCAATAAAGATGTTTTTTTTTCCAAATCATATCTTGACAATTTACTTATTTGGTTCTAAAGAGCTAGGGTATCATCCTCACGAACCAAAACTGGAATGAACAAAATTACAAGTTTTATAGAGGGAGGGGGGGGGAGCGTTGATTAAAGCCTCACCTTGGGCGCCTAAAAACCACGCGACGGCCCTGAGGGACAGCTGGACGTCTGCGTTAGAGTGGAACACTTTTGTATGAAATTTTTTTTTTTGTCAAATTTCGATTTGGAATAGTTGTATTATGTTGCCTATTGGCATCAATAATCTACATAAAAAATATAAAAATTCTCATACAACGGTAAGAGCCCCCGCTTTGACTTCGAATATTTACAAAATATTGGTTGGTTATATAAGTTCTTATCATAAAATCAAACTTGGTTATATAAGTATCGGACATTTTAAAAAATTTTTGTTCCACTCTAGTCTGCGTCCCAGGAATAATATCGGAAGAAAAAAACAGAAATCAGTGCTATATCAAGTAGAAGGAGAGTAATGTTTGATATTTTTAATCTTCGATTCGTAAATACGTCTACTATTATAATACAATAAATTAGATGGATTGCCAACTTTTAACCATTGAGATTGCCAATTTCATCACTGAACATTTTTCTGCTGAAATTAAACAGGTGTCAGGAAAAGTGTATAAAGCTAGGAAATTTGTCAAGTAGTGTCGGTATTCGATGTTTCTTTCACTATGGATAGAACGATGTATTGAAAATAAGCCTGCACGCATGTTGTGAGAACTTTATTGCATTTTAGTTTATAAATAACATCGTAGGTGCTCTTGATAGAGATAAAAATTTCAATTAAAGTAGTCTAGCAAGCTTAATTATTAGCTAGAAAGTACCTGCTCTACTTTACAAACTAAAATGTTACTACACCTCGTGATAGAACCTTTAGATTTAGATGAAACTAAAATTGGATCATTATTGACAAAATTTTATTTTGATAAGAAAGCACTTTCGTAAAACGTCGTATACTTGATATTATATACGACTTTTTTCTATAGATAGGTAGGTACTTGGCTCAACACACGTCCTATCTAGTCGAATGTAACCCAGTGTATAATATACACATAGGTAAGCCTACATCAAATTCTATCTCATCGATTTTCATTGTAACAAGCTGAGTTAGCTCTTGTTAAGCGATGCTATTATCACAAGCCCTACGAAATTATAAATATCTACTTTCTTTATGGATGTTTTGTATAACTGGTGTGGCGCACGATTCTCGAAACGAATACTTCAGAGAAAAAACAATGACAATTAACTCCTTTTAGATTTTTTCCAAGTATGTCAAAAGTCCTTCAAAAGAATACAACATAAAAATATGGGCGGTCGATCTCTTGGGCTAGCTGCCATTTCCCATCCTCTACACACACAAACCACTTTTTAATGTTGAAGGTAATGGAAAGTTGGAATTGGAAAACAATCTCAACAGACAATGAGTCTATCAGATCTTGGACAACAGAGCTGAGGGCTTACAACCAAGGGCGGATCCAGCCTTGGCACCAGGGGGGGGGGGTCACAAAGTAAAAAAAAAAGGTCATCTTAAAAATTTGGTATCTGGAAACTACACTTTTCCTTAAAAAAAAAAGGTCATTTTCAAAATTTGGTATCTGGAAACTACACTTTCCTAAAAAAAAAGGTCATTTCCTAAATTTGTTATATGGTGCTTTTGCTCCAGGGGGGGGGGTCATGGCCCACATGAAATTAAATTATGCTAGCAAAATAAAGATTTTATTAATAAATATCACTGCCTTACTTGAGATTACATAGCCTAGGGGGGGGTCATGACCCCCCTAACCCCCCCTCTAGATCCGCCATTGCTTACAACCTCCTAGGTCAGGTTAAAAGTGCAAAGATCATAAAATTACTATTTGAATAGTATTAAACAAATTAATGTTTTTGATCATTCTCATTATAATGTTTATCTGTGGTCAAATTGAGAAAAGATTAATAGTTTTTGTATTAAATAACCATAGAAAAAACTTTGAACATATCAACATCTCATTTGACGTACCTATCCGTGTCATTATTTTTGAAAAAGGTGGTATAGGGGTGGTATAGTCTTTGCAAAGGAATCTTAATAATGTTCAACCTTATAATCTAAATTAGTTATCATCGAATTTCGAGCACTGGTCGACCACTAATATTAAGTACCTAATGGATAAAACTTCATTTATTTTTTCAAACGGTGGTACCGGTTTACTCCCATTAAGTTCCGATATAGTTACTTTGTATCTGGATATTTTTTATGTCAGGGTTTTGGTCAGACGCTGGGATTCACACCCACAGCTAGGTAAATACAAATAAAATTAAAAACTGAACGATGCCTTCTATACCTACTTTATTCCTGTTGTTTTTAATAGAGAAGATAATATATTTCTATAAAAAAAATCCTGATTTGTCAATATCCACATCCATACAATAATAAACTTGATTGAAATATTCAATTGATGGGCCGACTGTGCTTGGTGGTATTTATTTATTACTAGCCTTCCCAACTGATGTTGTGCTGTAAGTAGTCCTTACTATGAATATTGATTTCGAATTTGTAATTTACCTATACAAAAATACGTTTGAATTATTTCTGAAAGCTTCAAAGAAATTCGATTAAAAATCTGCCTACCATTGTTTTGAAACTCAATGGCTATCAAGTAACTTGTTATGGAATTGTTATGGAATTTTTCACAGATGGCGTTGTTGTCAGTAAATCCGTTCCGTACTAACTTTAACAGTATATTTTATATTATCTGCTTTCGAATTTTCAATAATAATTATTCTGTTATTCGGAGCGGAGAAGAATCCAACTAACGTCATAAAAAGCGTCATAAAAATCTGTTCAGCCGATCTCGAGTTATACGGGTTCGCACAAACCTGACTTTCTTTTTTATTAACGTTTTCGCGAGAATGGTTGATACGCATCATCAACCCCTGTATGAATCTAAAACATTTTGGAAATTTATGATTACTATTAAAGTGATTGGGCGTAATAAATATAAAATAATTTCCCGCTGTTAAACGTCTCAGAGTCGCTCCATCAACGTTATTGTGTCTTCGAGGGGCGAAACATTCACATTATCAAATAAAAGAACTACCCATTAAGAGATAACATTTTAGTATTATTTTTTTTTTATAAAATGGGGTTGTAAACAAAATGTATTAATATAATATGCATTAGGTACTAAACGAAAGGACATAACATATCTAAATAAAATTTTCATACTCGAGTAAGTTTGAAATCTGAACAAAATTTCAGAAAATTCCATTTGCTTGTTGATTGTGTCTTGATCGCAAATATTATTTAAGAACACGGAATCCTAATAAATTCTCATTGCTTAGCATGCAATCAAAGTATTTTTTAGTATTTAGTGTTTTTTTTCTTGTACTTGATGATGTGTAGTGTATGTCGAGTGGGGAGAGGAAAAACCCTCCAGATATTAAAAAATAAGTAAGTAATGTCTGCAAACTTTGCTGGTTTATGTATTGTACTTTTCATTATATTGTTATTATTTGTTAAAAAAAAACTGTATGTTTGCGAAAATCTGAAAAATAAAAATAAAAAATAAAAATAAAAAGTAAAATTCAAGGGATTGGAATATATGCACTTAAGTAAATGAGGTTCTAAAGATAATGTTTGTATATTTGAATTCGCGGCATACCATCGAATGCTGCACTCTGATACACCACCACTGATTTCTACCACTAGTAAGGAGTTGCATAATATTATGTTCGTCTCCAAATTGTGAACTATTGAAAAGGTAGCTAGATTTTTTTCATTAGGTCATGATGCGATATAACAGAACATGTTTTCAGCTATGAATGCATCGTTTTATTAATCTAAAGCTCAATCAAATATTTATATTTTAATACGTGAAGCACAAAGTTTTGTGAAGATTTTTATGAAAATTGCACAGACGGAGGAGTATGACATATCGCACACTCATAGTTTATTTAGAGAAGGAGTGAAGAATATAAATATTTTTTTAAAATTATGCATAAAAAATACATTGAATCAATAAAAAAAACGTTACAAACAATATCGTAATGTTACGTATTTGACACTCGCACGCCATTCGGTGTATTTGACATTGACACAGACGAGTATTTTCTTTTTGTTTATCTGTGGTTAAATTGAGAAAAGATTAATATTGTTTCTCTTTAATAATATCAAAGAAAACTTTCTACATAATATCAAACTTTCAAATTTGATGTAGGTATCCACATCATCGCTTTGGCAAGAATATTTTTGTGAAATAGCGCTCGCTCAGTTTTTGACAATGTAACCTCAATAATGTTCAAACTGATTATTTAAATTAGTTATGGTCAAATTTCGAGCACTGGTTGACTACTAGTAAGTACCTATAAATATCTAAATCTTGGTACAAAAAAACTTCGATAACAAGCCATGTTGGCCACGTTTTGTTTATAAAGATAAGTTTTAAGCTACAGTAACGAAAAATCAGACTCCTAAAATTGAACTGAGTCTTATGTAAGTAAAACTTCAGTTCTTTGAATAAAGAATCTTCCTTATTTTAATTGAAATACTTACACCATTTGGTGGGCTTAGACCAAACGAGCAAATTCTCATTCTTTAAATTATTCTTGTCTAAACAGAGAGATCATTAATTTTTGCTAAGATTATATAGAATTTTCACTTATTTGATAAAAACGGCACAAAACTTGCGATGAACATTTGTAGCTACTACTAATTACAATTACAATAAGAATGATCAATATTTTTGGCACCCGTGATCAACATCTAGAGTAGATAATGACGGTTATTCTGAAATGAAAAACAGACGATTGAGTTGCGTCGTATCCAATTTTTATTGAGACTTTTGGGATTTCGCTATTCTGAAAATGTTTTATCCAATACATTTGATGCGTAACTACTGGCAACCGATTATTATAACTCAACTCAACCTTGCGTTGAGATGGAACATGGATTTCAGAATAGCCGTCATTATGTGCCAAAGAATTCCAGTTCTTGCTTATCATTTGTTTGGTTTAAACACGACCATTCGTTTGCACTTATTGTTCTAGCACAAGGCTTTTTGTTCACACTCGTATCTTTTTTCTTTTAGAGCTGAGTCACGGTGTAAAAATCAATCAATTATAATATTGCGTAATGATCTGTAAGCCTAGTTGCTTCCTCCATCTTTATTCTTCCTATTCTGAATATTGGTATTAACATACTTTGGTGACTATTCAGAGTCAAATTATCTCGCAAAAAAATATTTGTTATCTTGTTTCTTTCAACAAAATAAAAAAAAAGGTTTATGTGAAGACAAAAAATTGTATTCTTTTTCCTTTTCCTTGCGGAGGTTGTCGACCATCAGTTTGAACACCTCACGGTCTTGTGCAAGCCTTATCAATAATACTGCATCCGGTATTCCAAACGATTGCCTAAGATTTTTGAGCCAAGAGACTCTCTTCCGCCCCATACCCTTTCTTCCTTGTAGAAGGAAATATTTTTCACCCCGGAATATGTGGCCAAAGTACGCGGCCTTACGACTCTTGACTTCAGACCCATGAGATGCGCGGCATTCTTATAATGTAACCGCATCTCGAATGCCTCGAGCTTGTTCAGCATTGATTGAGGGTCCAACCTTCCATTCGCTTTTACAGCTCTCCATTGAGTGGTCAAAATCAAATTACGATTGCATTTTAAAGAAGGTGGATATATCGTCATCTCAATTCTGATTTTTATTTCTGAGCCTGGGTTCCGCTCATCATTCAGCATTAATTTGAAACGGGGCGTTCTATTGGGGCACCATCAACAGTGCTATACTTTTCCCGTCCGTTTATTAACAAGCATGGTTTTAGTTTTGTCTGAATTTATTTTAATGCCAAACTCCTTTCCAAAATCATTTATCGCATTCACGAATCGTTGCATTTCAGGCGTGTCAGCAATAATGGCAGTGTCGTAGAGGTAATTAAAAAAATATTAAATCTTCGAATAAGGGTGAAATTTACGCTCGGTCATTAAATTTCATTCAGTTTCGAAATACGAGAAAAATATTCCGATCCACGGCTTTTGAGACGTGGACACAGAAATTTGATACACCTTTCTTAGCAAACATATTTGCCAGAATTCGGGTTAACAGGAAATCTATCTAATATTTTGTAGAGGTTGTCCTGATTGGGACACAAGGAGAAGACAAGTGTATTTGGACATAATCTTTCTGAAAAAATAATGATAGTCACCGAGAGGAGAGGATTTTTGACAGAGGAACATCTAGGAGTGAATGGATCTGGGAAATTGGGAAGAGTAGGTAAACCTATATAGATACCGCTTAGTGACCTTTATGGTTATGTGTTGAATAGTATACCTATTGAGGTGTCGTAATATTACAAGTTCAAAAACTAAATGAAAAAACACATGGAAAAACTTCTAATAAGCATAGGTAGGTACCTACAAATAATATTCAACATTTTTTTTTGGATAAGTTGAATACCTATAGGTGTCTGAAGTTTTACAAATCGCAATTAAGTGAATACCATTTGAATACTAAATACGCATCTTAAACACGGTAGGATTATCATTGCCGGTGTTATTGTGCCTGTTAACCGTTAGGATATCAACAAAATTTAACGAATACGAGGCCTTTCGGAAAAGGTAAAGGGTATAACGTCCCAATTATGACACAAAATTTAAGAATTGACCGTTCACATTTTGCGAAATCCACAAAAAAGCTCAAAGTATTAGCCGAATAAAATAAATTTGAGCTTTATGAAAGTCTTTTGTTTCCTGAAAATGCTCATCGACGGTCGTTTTTAGATTTTTGAAAACTGGTGCCGGAAACTGGTGTGTCTTTACATACATGTGTATCGCATTGACAAAGCGTGAAATCTATATATAGGTATTATTCATATGTGCAAAAATGAATAGATTAAATTAATAAAAAAAATAAAACCTCAAAAACACTACTGTAATGTTATGTATTTAAGACTCATACACACATCGATGTATTTGACATTGACACAGGCGCATATATTCTTATGTTTATCTGTGGTCAAATTAAGAAGAGAATAATATATTTTTTTTAAAATGAATCTGCGCTCACTCGAAGTGAACACAAATACACTTTTGACATCTTTCACACTAGGTACTTAAAGCTTGTGTCGTGAAAGAGGAAGATGGTCGGCTCCGGGATTGAGCCCACAATCAGTATACGAAAGCCGGCGTTGTTACCGCTATAATCCTTCCGACCATTTCGAGGAGATCGCGTTTATTTCACACATAGGTACCAATTGGTCGTAGGTATACCTACATATGTGTGGTGTCCTCTTACTGGTTCAATCAATCAATGAATACTCCTTTTACATGCACCCCACTCAGGAGAATAGGGAGGCAACAATAGCTCTCCATTGCGCTCGATCTCCTCCCACACCATTCCTCAGCTCTGCTTCGAAGGAGCGGAGCACAGTGTGAGAGGGTTTTTCTCTTCTTTTTACTGGTTACTTTCTGAAAATATAGAGAAGTATTTCAAACAAAAGATGAAAATACCACAACTAAACCAGCAAGGTTCTTTCACGCTATACGTTCATTCCAAACTTTTTTCTCCCCTCAGTCTCATTTATTCGTCCCAACTTCTGCCCATTTACTTCTCTTATTTTTTTTTAACTTCGTGTCTTTCAGTCGGGAGAGGTAATAAATTCAGCCACATCTCGTTAACATCTGCAATACATAACTCCAAACTTATCCTCTAAGCTTTGTGCGTTGTGCGAGAAATTATTCTTTACAGATTATTTTTCTTTTTAATTTGTGAGCTTTGTTGAAGGAATTACGGTACAAGATTTTTATGCTTTCAGTATAAATACTGAATAATTTCAATGTTGACAAAAGAAGAACAATTGAACTGAAATTGTCTCAATGTGAATTATGACAAAGATGTTTTACTGATGAAAAATAATGAAATGCTTGAATACGAATTTTTTTATCTACGGAATCCCATACTTATCCTTGAGTATAAGCAGGTCCTGTGGGGCTAGTACAAGTTTAATCGAAAGCTTTCGAAAATCAAACGATTGAATCATTCGATCATTTTAGTATGAACATTTTTTCGAAACTCTTTTGATGATCGTTTCGATATTCGATCATCGAAAACTTATACTAGTGCAGGTGCCTGTTCTAATTGAAAAGAGATCGCGCGTCAGAGCGTCGAGCGATGATCGGGTGGACGCGTTAACTATTTTTTATCGTTCGAATGTGCGTTTTTCTGTTCTAGTCCAATAAGGATAATGTTTTTAGATAAATAAATAAATGTATAACAATGTAAACACAGACAATTGAAAAAAAAATAGGATAATGTTCTCAGTTTGAACGCTCCGTCCGCGTTTATGCGTCCGACGCGCGGACGGGAGGACGTTTTCCAGTTAGAACACAGGCAAGGTTGCAATAGAAGATATGTATGACAAAATTATAGGTATTGTAATAAATAAGCTTTTAAATTATTCCCACTGTTTGAAAGACAATAAGAAGAAAGAGAAATAAAGAACGCAATGTTGTGTGAAAGTGAATGATGAGAACTTGGAACACGTGGATGAGTATGTCTATTTAGGTATTTATATAAAATGTATCTTGAGTGAGCAAAGTAAAGATCACGCATAACATATTTTGGTTCATATATCTACTGATACGATAGTGGACGATAATTAAGTTTAAAGAATGCTTATAATTTTTGGTATTTTCCACCACGTTTATGCAGATTCAGTTTGAGTAAACCCTGTAATAAATGCCCTGCAACAAGCATATTACGAGTATTCTTCATCTCTGCTATATTCCACTTAATTTTTCTGCATATCTCAATACGGTCTGTAGATTTATGCCCGCTCATATTTACATAATTTCAGCATTCCAGAATATTAGTACTAGCAGTTTCCGTATGTACGTTCATATTTTAAAATAATTAGGTATTTATAGAGACAATTTGTTTTGAGCTGAAGCAAAAATTAACTAATTGCTTTCTTCGTGCATATTCACGTTGTTAAACGCTAAAAGTGTCAGAACTCGTAAAATTCTATCTGAAATTTCCTTACATTATTTTAATTTGTTTGAAACTTCAATTAATGCCAGTTTTCAACTTTCCAAGCAGGAGAATGGAGGTTCTATAAAGGTTGTTATCAGGTTGTAGGAGACTACAAAAAAGCTCTTAACAACCTGGTCTATAGTCTTATACGGTACTTGAGTAATATTATAATTAGAAAAAAAAGTTTCTTGCGGTATATATGGATGGTAAGTAAGTAATTAGTTGTGGAACTCAATTAATAATTTATAACTTTGTGACTTTGCTTGAAATTTAATATGAATAAAATAATTTTCGTTAAAATATATTATGTTAAACATATATGTAATATCAAGATGATAATATCACTTGAGATGAGGGGGTGGAGAGATTAGGGTTGGATATTCAAATAAGCACGCAAGTGGTAAAGTTTGATTTGAACAACCACACTATCAAGTTTAATACACCGTTTAAAATTATCCGAAATCATAGCCTGTAAATGACAGGTGAATACGGAACTTCTTCCAGGTATTCTGCCGAATGTACCGGCTCGAGTGTGAGGGTGGAAGGATGTTGGTTATATATGTCTCCCGAGGGAGTAATTTCAAGTCCTGTTTCTTCTTCACTTAGTACCCCTTACTCACTCTTATACATAGAATAAGTAGTTTCCTTTATCTACTTGTTCGCTGCTTCGAACCTTAAATCTATTTCGAACCGCCTCTAAAATAACTCAACTGCATTTTGTAAAGTTACACCATAACCATAATGTAATCATGTTATGACACTTAACAAAGTATTATTTAGGTGGAAATCTGTTTTTCAAGGTGATATTACATACATATCACGATAGCTCTCAAATGATAATATTACAAATACAATTTTACTACATACACGGTAGGTAGTTAGTTGGGGTTTCTTAATCACTCATTAAAAGTGCAGGATTTAACAAAAAAAAAACGTTAAGGTTAACCCAAAGCGACAGAATCTTCATCAACATTTTTAGTGAATTACTATCACTTAAAATGCTACGAATACGTATTAATAACGAATACCAAATCACAGTAAATACCATAGAAAAATCGCTTTTAAAATAAAAATTACTTCCAAATTAGGTAGGTAAGTCCACTACAAAGTGGTTTCCATATATAGACAAGTCCATCGTACAAAAAAATCAGCCAATCACAATTTGAGTTTGGACAAAATTCAATATGGCCGACCATTGTGTTTTCTTGCTTGGAGGCCGTTCTCGTGTCGTATTATTTTTTGCTTTTTTTTTTAATTTAAAAATGTGTGCATGGTAGTAAACATTGTTAAATCGATTGGGAATACTGCAAGAAAGTGAATTATACAAAAACATCAATGAGAGAAGGAAAAAAACGTGCAAAGTGCATCACTCACTTTCTATAGTAGATACTTTCCGAGTCCGGATCGTCTCTCCGGTGGTGGAAGGATTGGCCGACATGGTGTCGTTTCCAGGGACGCCCGATCGCTCTATTGCAATATGTAGTTCAATCTACGTGGAGGCTCCTTCCGTGTCCCCTCTATTATAGTAGATAATTCCATATTTTATTTTTTTTCATTATTTATTATGATAATGATAAATAAAATTTATCCGACACATTTCAGTATTTTGGGTAATACAACTATTATTTTTTTTGTAATAAGAGAAGTAAATAATTTACCTTGTGATACTAATTATGTGTCGAAATGGTAAATAATGATTTTCTTCAATTATCTCAAAACTAAGTTATGTGGACTTACCTAATTTTGGAATAAGACGACTGACATTGATGATATTTAAATGTAGATAAGCGTAGTTTTATAACCTAACTCAACACATTACAATGGCCATAAACGTTTAAGCCTAACTTCAAGCTTGAACTTCAGGCTTGAACGGCGCCGGCGTCATAAAAAACGTTTTTTTTTTATAAAAATGCAGTGACATATCAAATATAAAAATATATTAGGGAAGAAAAATATACTAATAGTGCCGTGAAACACGAACTACATTAAAAGGTAGGTACCTATTACAAGAATAAATCTTAGTGGTAATCATTTTTAAATTGACTTTGAACAAAATAAAAATATCTAAAATTAGATAACCATCTATATCGTTCTTCGATATAAAACATCTTCCCAATAAAGGAAATCCTAAAAAACGATTATACCTTTACAAACGTTGAGAAAAAAAAAACGGAGCGTTATATCTGAAAATCCAGTCACAAAATTATATATTTGGTAGCAGCAAGCGTTTTGAATATTTATCTCTGATTAACAAAAATAACATGAAGCTGTGCTCAATCAGGTAGCTGAGGTGTGGCGCCAATACAAAGGGTTTGCAGGAAAACAAACACTGAACATAAACAAACGGATCTTATTTAAATGTGATGGTGCGAATATCCTCGTCGTATTTACAATTTGTAACACGACTGAGAATATAAAAATAAATGGGTTATTGCATTTGTTTTCTTTTCACCCTTTTACTTATTTTCCATAAACGATACAATATTACAAGAAGAGGAAAAGATAAGGAATCAAAAAAGGGAGCTACCAAATAAAAATATATATTCATTTTCCGAAAAACATCACCTTTATTTTTACACACTTTCCTGTAAATTGGATTTTTGAACGTATTGTTAATATTGACATCTAACTTTCCATGTCGGATCTAGTTTATAAAACGTCTTTGTAAATAATACATATTATTATATAGGTGTCTACATGGTGTCAAGCTTATTTTACGTTTTTTTTTATTTCTGATGAAAGAATATTTTCTGTATGTATTATAGCATAAGGGACCGCGCAGATTACACATTAGTCGGAAGGAGAATAATTAATAATCCTCCTTTGTATGAAACTAAAAACTTGGTTTCATAAAATAATATTATAAGTCCACCGCCGATTAATCTCCTTCCAACTAATATGCTATGTGTTCGGGGCTTGAGGTAACAAATGTATCGGTGCATTGAGAAACCACGGTTCTTCAAAATATAACTCTTTTTGTACCTGAACTGAAAAATTATTGAAATAAGTACCTATTCCTACACTGAACACTTTTTTTCTCCTTTTTGGCATTTCATCCACAAGGGAGATGTTTTATCCATTAACATTTAACCGGCGATGTTTTAAAGCTCTCTCAAGTCACAAACTAGGATATAAAAAGTTTACAAGAATTTTTCTGTGGTGGCATGGTAAAAGGCATTAAGTCGCGTTTTTCAGCAGTTTGAGTTATATGCGCTACATCATACATTATCACAAACAGAACAAAGTTCAAAAACAAAAGTTTAAAAAAATCCACTTATAAAGGATTTAAAAGCATTTTTTCATTCCGGTATAACTCAATATTAATTTTATTTGGCAAGGTAAAACGACGCGCGTCGAATTTTGTCTACCACGAAGTAAAACGGTGTTGTCTATGATAGAGCTGCCGTGAGAAGCCGTTCTTTTAAAAATGGACCTTTTTAAAATGTGTTTAAATAATGTATTTTGTGAACTTTGAGGCAGGTATCATCCTTATCTGTCGACCAATCTGTTTACAACTTTCGTTGTTTTTATTGTTAAGCTATAGACAATAGATCGGTAATACTATCTGCATATTATTTTTTTTTTTTAATATTTTTTCATTGCTATTTTAATACTACTATTAATATAATTTAAAGAAAGTCGTGCTAGTGCGAACTATTATATCAACAACTGATGACTGATTATACAGTTCGATTTTAAAATAGTATGAACAAACCACTACGGGCTTACGACCATCTTCTAATGTTGTTTTGAAGGTTGGATTAGTTTGATCACTTTACGTTAACAACGTTCGCCATTAGGTTGTAATGTTCAAATTTCCGAATATTCATCTGGTTTGCAAACCGTGTATAAATTCCTCAGCTCTGTTTTGAAGGATCGGTACATTGTGAGAGAGGGTTATCTTAACAAAGGTAATAATATCTATAGTTAACTAATTTCATTTTATTATTGAAAGAATATTCTTCATTTATTACTTAACAATATTACATTCTGAGCAAAAAAAAATATACCTACTGATGTTCTGGGAATGCTATGCTAGAAAATAATAATAGGTAAGCTAAAAAATAACTAATATTTATGAAAAATAAAATGTAAGTGTTGAAAAATAATAAATTAGCATCTGATAGAGAGTAACTGGGTATATTTCCTTGTAAAATTTGACCTAAGTATAAATTTTTTCAACCTATGAGCCAAAATTGTCAAGGTCAAAAGACACGCATTATAAATAAAGCATATAAACAAAGAAATATTGAAGAAATAAATATGAGTTATCGTATAGTGAACCCTTTTTAACGAAGTAAATGCATCAAAGTTGATCTATTTTATTTGTATTAAATAATATTTGACAAAAATGAAACCTCTTAAAATACTGACAAGTAAATCCGCCATACTGAGAAATTTCATCCCACTGACTTAATGCCTTTTACCATGCCACCACAGTTTTGTAGTCTTCTCCAGCTTTTCTAGAACCTCTTGTGATGCTTGGGTTCCCCCTGTTCATACTGCCTTATTGATAAACGATTTTTTTCCACTAAGGCAAAGTTGGTAATATTATAGGTATATGGGCAATTTGATTAAAAATATTCAAGGTAAGTAAATCATTGGTAAATGCCGTATTCCCTTGAGCTTTTATGAAAATCCAGATTATCAGATAATGTGGTGTATTACCTAGGTAGCAACATTACCTTTAATAGAAGAAAGGAGAAAATTACATTAAACAATTATTTTGTGATGAACATAAATATTTTCTATTGTTGATCACAACATACTTAATCAATGCCAACACGCCCAAGTTTTCTATATAATTATTAAAGACAAACAATATGTGGTTGATAGACCAGCGGTTACGACGCCGGCTTTCGCACTGTTTCGTGCGGAGGTCGTGGGTTCGAATCCCGGCCGTGTCGACCATTTTCCTCTTTCACGACACAAGCATTTGCTTAGGTAGGTAGCTTACGTTCTGTGAATGAATCAAATTGTATATGTGTGTTCACTTTGAGGCTTTACGAGGGCGAATAAAAGTTTGCGAGTTGTGAAGTCTTGGCTTAGTCTAGACATGCACTCATTAAATTATGACAAGAGTCTCAACGTCCCATTTCATGTGAATGAATATCCGAAAGAACAGCTTCACGTAGCGCTGCTTTGATAAGATGCCATGACGAAGTGTATATATACGTGCGATGATTGTCCGACCGTGAAGTAAGATGATTTATTTTTTAGTAAACCCACACTCAGGCTTCGCATGGTGGGATCTTTGATGTAGCAATTTTTTTTTATCTTTATATTACCTATGTATAATGTATACTTTTTATATATTATTATGTACCAAAGAATGTTTAACGTAACTAAAAAATAGAAAACTTTGAGTGAAGACATATTAAGTACCTATTCATTTTTTTTTTTTTTATTAAAGACAAGATCAGAAAAATTAACAAAACAAATTGGATACCATTTTACTATCAAACACGAGGTGGTTGGTAGTCCAGTGGTATCAATCGGCGGCTTTTTTACGTACAGCGAATTGGAGGTCGTAGGTTTGAATCCCGGCTATGCCGAGCATTTCCGCTTTCACGACACAAGCTTTTGCTCAGTGTGAAAGATGCAAAAGTTTAGTGTATTTTTGTTAACTTCAAATGAGCGCAGATACATTTTAAAAAATCATGAAACAAACACATACCTACATATCATCTCCAGTGCTCCAATAAAATGTATCTCCCGCATAGACGTTGCCCCTAGTTGTATTTCCATCGACCTGAGCTATCTTGCGATAAGTAAGCAAATTTGTTATAATACATATTATGTGATGAAATAAAATCTTGATTCTTTGAAGGTGTGAAAATGTATAAAATAATTCGCTAGTAATAATCATTAGGTATACTTTGGTTGTATGACGGAAGAAAAGAAAGAAGATTATGAAAAGCTTTTACATGAAATGGTCCAAATCGTACTAATATAGATAGAGATTATTCCTCTCAAACAGCACACGTTGGATCCAAGCTAGTCTTATATATAAAAATGGAGAGCTATTTCCCGATGTCATCGCATCACGCCTAAACGGCTGGACCGATTTCGCTTATTCTTTTTTTGCCGCATAGGCTTTTTATCAGGAGAATGTCCTTTTGGAAGAAAAAAATTAAGAAAACGCATGGAAAATTAGAAAATTAAAGAAAATTCTAGGCAGACAACCTTATTAGTACTTTTTACCTTATAATTTTTATTCCAATTTTGAAATTTTGACAGATATTGTCAATTGGTGCGATCGACGGAATGCGGATGGAATATACATGGTTTACAGACCCATCGTTCGGAATCACATTAGTCAAATGATAATTAATTCATCACCATACAAATTCGAATTCAACATTCATATTTAGGAAAACAGGACAAGGTTTGTCGGGAAAGCTAGTTAATAATAAAAAAAAATCAATAACTGCTATGTAATGATTCAAAGAAGTTATTTTAAATAATAATTATCGCAACTATTCGACTGTAAATATAATTAGGGCTTTCGATAAAAATCGCTATTGAAAAACTCAAGACGAGAAACAAAATGTAAAGAAACAAGAACTCAGGCAATTAGAAAAGTTTTATTCACGCTCAGCTGCAATTTAATTACACCGTGTAACTTTTTCCACAAACTTAGCCTTATTATTCAAGCAAATAAAATATTCTTTCAGACACCTTAATGTTATATATTTTGTTAACAACACATTCTGTAAACTTTCACCGGGTAACAGATGTCAAAATAATGTCACTTGAATTTTTCTAAATTGATTTTACCAATTCTAAATTACCTATATACCTATTATAGCTAAATGGTTCCCTAATAATCTTGGTCATCAGGCGTGAAAAGATCAATTTTGTAAATTCTATTTTTGTCGTGTTTGATTTTGTCAGGAGAAGCTCCTTGTGCAAGGAAATAAAATATGTAATTTGTGCGAAAGATTAGAAAATAAAAAGAAAATTTGACGTTCAGTAGTGGCCAAAAGTTTGGGAACTGAGGGCCTAGTATAAGTTTTCGATGATCGAATATGGAAAGATCATCGAAAGAGTTTCGAAAATTTTTCATACTAAAATGATCGAATGATTCGATCGTTTGATTTAAGAACACTAATTGCACGCTAATAAGCGCTTATTTGCGTGCAATTAGCTTTCGATAAAACTCGTACTAGCCCCACTGTGTAACATTTATTTTTTACAAAATTGTAGGGAATATTACCTATTGTTTTTGGATAATTATACTGTGGATATTATATTTAAAAATCAATTCAGATACCTAAAATAAACATTTTATTATAATTATTGTTGGTACATTATATGAAAGATAGTAAATAATGTGTTGAGACATGGAAAACAAAACTGCTAAAAGTATTAAACAAAAAGTTATAAATATTTTGTGGGGTACCCTTAACTTTTTAGTAGTTTTGTAGGAAATCTTCTTAGTACCTACCTACTTTTTTTTTTAGTATAAACTTTCTTTTTTTATTTTTAATTGCCGTTGACATTCGACTGTCAGCTGTTTGATGGTTGGTGCGGTTGTCAGAATTTGCCGTGTAAACATAGTTTAAAACAGATGAGTCGTCCGCAATCATTTTGGTTGAATAGGTAAGTAATTTAACATTACACAACGGTACCTCCTCGAATTCGTTATTCATAGTGAAGAAAGGACAACGTCTGCCTGGAAATCTAGAAATATTTTGGGTGGAAAATATAACGAACAGTTTGAAATGTTTTATAAACAAAACTACGTTCCATTATTATGGTAAAGTGCAGATTTTGTTTTACAAATGATTTTCTTATTTTGTTTTTTTAATCTGGCAATCCCCTCAAATCAAGCAAAATCTGCATCTCAAAACTCGGCAACTGAACCACTAGGCTGCAATGACCTATTCATTTGTTTTTATTACTTGGCGACCCATTTTACTTTTATATGGGCAATCCTATAAAATGCCCAAGAAACGGCGTGCATTGGCATATAATGGATTGTACATTACCTTTTTATAAAGAAACATGCCATGCTCTAAAGCGAATGATCAGTTCCCAAAGTATCTGGAATAAGTTGTTGAATTGACTTGAATAACAGGAATTTAAATTGTGTTTTCGTAGTTTTCTTGCATTTTGTTTGTTTGTTTACCACATCCCAATCACCACCGACTCTTATGTACTTGATTATCCTTGTATTCCTACTCGTACTACATATTACCTACGTGAATGAATTAGGGATAACTACTCGCAACTCTTAATTTCATGTATTTTTGTTTGGTGTCTTTTCTGTATTTCGAGTCTTAATATCTCAATAAGTTTCTCCCAAGAAACAGCCCCCGTAGACAATTATTTGATTTTTTACGAACGAATTTTTCGTCAATGTATAGTACGAAAAAAATGAACAACTGTCCACTGGAACACGTATAAACAATTATTTACTTAAACCAAACAAAAACACTTATATAAAACTATAAAAAGTGGACAGTTAATTTTCCTTCTCTACATACATTTACGAAAGCTTCGTTTGCAAATGTATTATATTCTACAATAATAATCATTGTTTAGAAAATGACGGCTATTCTGAAATGAAAAACAGACGATTGAGTAGCGTTGTATCCAATTTTTATTGAGAATTTTGACATTTCTGTATTCTGAAAATGTTTTATCCAATACATTAGTTACGTAACTACTGGCAACCGATTAAGTTCTAAGCAAGAGCTTTTTGCGTTGAGTCGGAAAGTGAATTTGAGAATACCAGTCACTAACTAACTATAAAGCCATTTTGATTGGGTAACAACGATTCTTCATAACTCAAAGTATAATATAATTATTGAATAAAATGATTCTTATGATCCAAATGTACAAAACCTATCCGCACACGAAGCGTTGGGTCTTGCTTACCATGTGTATCCGGACTTTTATGAAAATATCTTCGCCGGGGAAGTTTCACGAATGCTGAAGTAAATTTCCATGTGAGTAAAATTTGTTGAAAAAAAGAGGCAAGCATTTACCTATAAACATATTTTTATAGACAGGTCGATTCCAAAAATACAATTATCGACGATTAATGATAAATAAATAATATTTCAATACAAGTCAATTAATACGAGATCGGCGTAAGCTCCAGCTAGTTGCAAAAGGTTACTGCAGATAGGCGCCCAGAGGGATGTTTCGCTAAGAGGATTAATTATTATACTACCTTTGGGTAGGTACAAAGTTTGGACAACCACTAATATCCCAAAGAGGGGTATGAGGTAGGGTTCTATAATGAAACCTTAATAATATAATATGGAATAAGTTTCGCGTTTAAAACAATAATATATATTATACACGTCAAGGTTTTATACTTTAAGTTTTTTCTTCTTGTATTTTGACCATCTATTTCATCCCATGTAATCATGATATCACTATGTATTTACACAGGTATTTATAAAACCTAACATAATAATATATATATCTTGATGTACGGCTGCGAGACATGGTGCCTATCCGAAAGAGACAATAGGAGACTTGAAACCTTCGAGATGTGGTCCTATAGAAGAATGCTGGGTATCTCCTGGAGAGACCACGTCACGAATGACGATGTTCTCACAAGAATCGAAGGAGGAAGGCACCTGCTCAAGACCTTGTCCGAAAGACGTGCCAGATGGATCCGACACGTAATCCGCCAAGAATGTCTCCCACACACCATCATGGAGGGGATGACCGAGGGGTCAAACGCTCGGGGACGACCGCGACGGGAGTTCCTGCAAGACGTGTACTCCGACGTCTGCTGCTCCTCATATGAGGAGCTCAAGAAGACTGCAATGGACAGAGAGGAATGGAGAATGAGATCCAATACTATTGCTGCAAACCAATCCCAGGATTGAAACTGCAGAAGAAGAAATACTATATACCTTAAATATTTTTCTTTAAATTCACAAACACCATATTTTTCAAACTACATAGGTACTTTTAAAACATAAAAAAATGATACTTGTTAAAAAAAAACCTTCCATAAACTACAATAATCATTTGGAAAGAGCCAAGGAAAAAGTAATCAAAATCAAAATTATAACAAGTATGGAAGAAGTGGGTGGACAGATTTATTTGAGTTCCCCAATAATAATTATAAACTTTGAAGGATGAGAAGACAGAAGCCTCCCGCAGACGGTCCGTGCGAGGTCACGTGGCATTTGGCGGTAGCCGCCACCTGCAGTAACTTAATATAAGCTTGTATAGAGGCATTGATAGCTGATAATGTTGTTGTCTATGTTTTCATTCTCTACGTGTTGCCCGAGCTGTACACACGCATATTTTTCTTGTCTAAATAAAGTTCAGTGTTCTTTCAATAACGCCATCTTTTCGTTTCACCACATCGACCATTAGAAGAAGTCATCCAGTGGGGTTGCCGGCTAAGAAAAGCACCACTGCTCTTTTTGCTGGTTTTTCGAGTATCCTGTAAGAGGCAGGAAATCGAAAAATCAGATGGGGAGCGTGAGGTTGACCACCTCACTTCCTAAACCTCCACAGGTCAAAAAAGGCACAAGGAATAAGCCCCGGGGACGCCTGGACCCCATCAGGGAGAAGGAGGTTCAGGCAACTAATATCCCCCCTGTGATGGCACAAGATTGAGTGCAATGGAGAGGTCTTGTGGCCTCCCTATGCCCCTAAATGGGGTTTGAAGGGAGAATGTAATGTAATGTAAGAAGTATCAAGAAGAAGATATCACGAAGATTTAGACACATAAAAGATAATTAAAAGACGAAGACTATATTTTAACCATACACATAATTTTTTTCCAATCCTCAGGTATGATAAAGCTGATATTATCAACTTAAGAAATTTTGAACAGTATGGGAAAAAAATCACAGATGGTATTGTTCTAAACAAAGGCCTGTTAAGATACAGTGGGATATACTCTAAACATATATGAGAAAGTAAGATAGATGTTGGCATTGGAACGACTGTTAACACAAATTAATGGGAGGCAAAATAGGCTCAAAGAAAAAAGACTGTCAGATCAAATTCGAAAGGATAACCAAGATTTTTGTAGGAGGAAAGCTAACACAATCAAAGTATCTGAAGACGATACCGTAGCAAGAACAAAGGTATTAGATATAAAGAAAATTAGTTTGTATGGATTTGTCGACATGCGACATTTAAAACGGAAGAACAGAATAAAAGGTGTTTTATTGAATTTAAAGAAAAGAATCAACCAACCCGGGCAGGTAGTCGCTTTATAGGAAAGTTCTCAGGTCTTAGAGACAAAGTTCGCAATTCCATATCTCTGTGGAGGTGTTGGCACTGAGAATCCGACATAAATCAGGATTTCAATACTTTTTACCATTCTGTTTATACTGGAGCTTTCGTCTTTTTATCTTAAAAAAACAAAGGGATTGTCAAATGGGAGAGACGGGTTTTCGCACTTTTTCTCATATTTTATATTCATAGCAAAATGTTTTTGAATTTGACAGTCAAAAATAAATTGTTTAAACTTTATTGGCGAATAAAAAAATAGCGAAGTGAACACAAAAAAACAATTGAAAGCTCCATGTAAGTTATGACTTCAACGCCAAGGCTAAAGATTTTACATTTGGGAACTTATGGAACTATTTATCATAGAATTTCTTATAAAACTCTCATGAAGAAAGAGATACCTAATGATAGAGAGATGAATATGTAAGCAAAATTTTCACGAAATATAAAAATTATAATTATTAAACGTTAAATAATTATGAATTAAGTCGACAATATAGACTTTTCATACACGATAATAATATGTTACTTGTAGCAAACCCGCAATCTATATAAGAATCAACTTTTTTTCAAAAATATCACCAAATTTATGTGTTTAAACATAAAACGTTCTTCACTGACTTCTGAACAAGAGGTTCCGGGTCGTATTTTAAACTGAGATCGACTCGTAATTTTTGATGGAATTGATTGACTGGTAGATACTTTTTCGGTCTATACCTACTGACAACTTTTTTGTTAATTAAATATCACTTCATATATTATAGGTAACCAGCTAAAAATTTTTTTTTCCAAAAGGCCAGATTGACGGAAGACATCCGCATCGCTTAGATTGCTCAGGACAGGGATGATTACAATGTAAGGAGGGAGGCTTATTTACAGGAATGGTTGGACACAGCCTGATGATGAATATTAGAAAAATCAATCGTAGGAAGATTGTGTAAACATGAAAATACCTTCCAATATAATATGTGCGACACACACACGTCACACAACCCTTAGAAGACAATATGTAAATTTTTGACGAAATATGAAAACTTTTTGATAACATAAAAGTAAAATGAAAAAAGTTTAGAACGATAATGTTTGTTAAGCCCTCAGGTGCCTTTTGTTGGTGTGGTAAAATAAAATAAAATAATGTATGATGCACCTCTTTATCGGTAAAAATGTATTAGGGTCTGTACAGACCTGAAATCTCGCGGTAACGTAACCAATGTCAACGTATCAAATTTCCCTAGTACGAACCACCGCGTACTATGGAATTTCCCTAGTACGAACCACCGCGTACTATGGAATATTGATACGTTGACATTGCGTACCGTTACCGCGCGTGTCCAGCCCCCGTAGACAATTTGAATTTCGCGAACGACTACAAACGAATTTTACGTCAGTGTAGGGTGCGAAAAAAATTAACTGTCCTCTGGAACATAATATATTTATTTATTTGTTGTATGGCTTTTTTACAACACATATTAAAATCTAGACATAAAACAGTACCTAATAATAGCACAGATATATGATTGTCAAAGGTTAAGGTCAATATTTAAAATGTATTCAGTTGCTATTCCCCTGGTTGCGACTGCGGAGCGGAAAAACAAACCATGCAACATATCGTAACCGAATGCAACCTCGGGGCTAGTACGAGTTTAAACGAAAGCTAATTGCACGCTAATAGGCGCTTATAAGCGTGCAAATACTGTTCGAAAATTAAACAATCGAATCATTCGATCATTTTTGTACGGAAAATTTTCGAAACTCTTTCGATGATCGTTGCGATATTCGATCTTCGAATACTTATACTAGGGCTACAGCAGATCATACGCGGGGAATTTCATGGATTTCCTTTTGCTGGAACATTATAAAAAAAATTTCAAACCAAACAAAGACACTTAAATACATAAAAGTATAAAAATTGGACGGTTAATTTTCTTCCTAATCTACATTGTAGACAAATTCGTCTGCAAAATTGAAATTGCCTAGGGCCCCAGGTCTGTAGACAGACCTTTTCTCTTCTATGTTAACATTACTCTATTTTTTTTTTACCTTTGGCAATTCATCCATTAGGATGCTTTGTGCCAAAAACACTATTTATTTAATTTTCAAAACAGCCTTTAAAGACCTTAAAATTCAATAAAATAATCCTTACAAAATAACTAAATTCTTATAAATAAATTATAGTCTTATTAATTGTCGATGATTTTAAAGATAACAGATATTGAACATTAATTGGGTACTCAATGTCCTCGAACGAGAAATACTCCTGGCAATCGGCTTGCAATTACTCTATTATGATGAGCTACTGTAAAAAAAATTCTATCGAGTGCCCCTACACTTGTTTAAATGAGCCACCATGTTTGGTTCCTCTTCAATAATTAATAATCCTATCCCATGACGTAATGATTTCTCGTGGTTTCCACTTTTTTGCATAATGATATAAAATTGACCTTTTCTGAATAAGCGTGACAAGAATGTCACAAAAAATTGCATATTCTCAAGGTTGAACTATGCAGCTGGTACCTACATAAAAAACGGTTGAAAAATCAATTTAAAAATGTGTGAATTCGTTAAAGCTGTTAAGGCTTGAAATTGTTTGTAGTAAAACTTTTTGACTCTGTACAACAGCAGGTAGGTAGGTACTTGAAAACTTTAGATAACTTGTTCGGTTTTTCCATAGAACGAACTTTGTACTGTCGGTTTAGTAAAATTTTCTTTTGAAACGTTTTATCATCGTAAAAAAGCAAATTAATATTTTTTGCTCGATCATTTTCTTTTGTATTGTATTGTTTTCTTGGTTCTTGGCAAGTCTGTTTAATGAGAACTTTTTTTGTTGTTAACTTAATGTTTTGCAAGTTGAGTTTCATAGATCTTTCTCCACCTCAACTCTGAATGCTTTTATCAAAACACTTTTATAATGTTGGAATTCATACGTACTACTTATTGTTGTGTATGAAAACGTGTAATTTGATGAGCCTTTCTTAAATAGTCATTTTGTTACCCTCGAAAAATGACGCATGCATGGTAAAACGTTGAATATGCATATTAACAGTATGTAATATACAACGTTTTTCCATGTAAAGCGACTAATGTTGCTAGAGAAACGTCCTCTAAGTAGTCATAAATTCCACATACATTTGTCATACAGCCTCCATTTTTATTTTACTTCAAACCTGACACGAGATTGAAACTGATCAACGCCTTTCTTGAACAATGACGTCCCTACTTCTATTTTTGTTTTTATGTTGTTTTATTTTTTTTTTAATTAAAAAACAAAAATGTACTCAGAATTAAGTTATATATGAATTAAGTTAAAAACAAACTAGGTACGTGGATACTGCGATGTATTTTTTTAAGATAAGTATATCCGGACAACAATACGTTTAAAAAAGCTATAAAGAAATGAAAACAATAAGTTAAACTTTAGCTATAACAATTATTTATGAACATATTAAACCTATCACAGATTTTTTTTTATAAAATGTTAGAATTGAAATGTATAAAATTCAAAAGGTGTTTAAAATAGCTGAGCTCGTGTTTCTTGTAAGGGTGGATTAAATATATTAAACGGTGTCGATTTTCAGAATGTAGATAGAGGCTATGGCGGGGATAAAGGAATGTATGTCTTGTCCCTCCGGGTTAAACGAGGGTTTGGGAAGAGAAGTTGGATGTGTGTAGAAGTCAGAAAGTAGGGGTGAGAGAGAGGCTGTCACAGTAAGAAGGGCAAAGAATTGGGTTGGGTGAATATATCGGTATTGGGAACGGCTAGGAGGTATTTGAGAATTTACGATGTCCCTAAGGTGACAATCACAGGTGAGATACTTCGTGTGCCCTTTTCTATTTTTTTTTCTTTCCTGTTTCCACCGCCATGAATGGGAAATGCTCTCTTTGTTTTTTTTTCACATTTTTTTTTATACAGAACTTATTATTATGAAAATCACCTTTGTAAAACGTCGTGAATCCGAAGGAATATTGAAATAAAAAAAATCGAATCTTGTATAAAAATATTATGAAAAAAAACATTCAAGATAGGGGTGTGTACCTACAAAATTTTTTTCTAGATTTTAATTGATAGTGTTTTTATAAAAAAAATTCCATTCCAAAGTCTCTTTCATCATTCTCCATTACAGACATTGTAGGGTCGTAATTATAAAGTTTATATCTTACGGGGCTTTTTATTATCCAAGATAACCAAAATCATAGTGGAAACACTGGAAACAATCATTGACCAATAATTGAACAACCAAAAGCTGATATGTTATAAGCTTATTTATGAACTGGAAAAAAAACATCAATGCCTGCATGGTTCACCACAATAATTTTCGAGTTTCACTTATGTTCGTATTGGATAATCGATACACATGTTTCAAAACGGAAACACGTTTTCAATCAGACCGTCCGTTATAAGTCTATCTGTATAATATTGACATGCACATATATCTATTATAAAAAAAAACAGAACATTGAATGAATGATCGACTAACGCCGCCTACCCAGTGATTCTCTGCGGGCACCACATATACACGTTCTATGGATGAGCTATGTTGTTTGGAAACAAACATTCGCACACTCACATATACCGCGTCAGTGAGTTGACAATTTTATGTACAATAATTATTTGTTGACAACGACCCTGAGGCCTTGTGTGTCCTAACTGCCATCGTATGATTGCGCGTCCAATTTACTTGACAACGCATACAAATAAATATGAATGTTAGTAAGTAAGAACTTTTGACAAGTACCTAGGTGTCGTATTAATTATCAATACAACAGAGCAATACAAGCGACGCGCGATCATTTCAAACAAGGTACCGATCGGACGGTCGAATTTACGTCTGTTCGTCTGCCCAGTTAGGACACGTTCATACAAGGTTATATACGAGTATATTTGAACAGGGCGTCCGCGTTCATGCGATCATCGCAATCGCACAATCGTGCTATCACGCGACCAGCTAGGAGAGGGCCTTAGAAAGGGAGAGTGTTGTGAACAAAGCATGCTATATAACACCCCGGTGCGTTATTCAGGAAATTTGATTTAATAGTGTTCTTTACAATAAACTCTCACTAAATTATTCGAAATTATAATTGTGTCACATGGTGACTTAGTATATACCAATAGATGATTTTTGATCGATAGGTAGGTACATGGGACGAATCGCAAAGGTTGCACAGAAAAACAAAGAAGGATGTTTTAAATGAATGAATGGCAACCATTTATTTAGAACGTCTCTTTAAAGGTTGTAAAGATGGATGTTAGGGGGTTAGCATGGGTTTGACCCACCCCTCATTTATAACCCCATGCTGTGTGAAATGAGCTATAAGTAATTTTAAAAGTAGGTATATTTAGCCTATGGAAAATTGTGTCAAAATGTATACCGCTACGGAAACAAGGCAGTTTGGAGACGTGTCGAAATCTTAGATGACTGTAGGTAAGTATCGGATGAGTAGTAAAAAATAATAATGTTAATATTGCTTCAAGGATTCCGGTCCTCCCGAACCCCGTATAACTTTGCCGATTGTGGTGCTGATACGGCAGTTGGAGTCATATTATTTGCCTACTTAAAACTTTCGTCCAGAGAGAAGGAGGGGAGCAAAAGGGAGCGAGCATGTGTTCCGAAAGGACTTCGGCAAATATCAAAATCGAATTAGGATTTTAGACGCCACAATCTTTGCGTGCTTACTTCAACCACTATACATAGTTCATACATACCTACGAGCACACTCATCAACATGCCAGCACGTCCTTATGGTGATTATTTGATTAGTGATTAAAAAATTTCATCAAAAAAATGAAATTATGCAAAGTGACTAGGCGACTGACATAAAAAAATAGCAAACACTTTGATTCGCGTTGCGGTTCGCTTAACACAAACAACTAACTAGTCGCATCGCCAATCAGAATGCCAGTTGCGATAATGTGTGATAGGTAGATAGGTACGTAGGTACATGTTCGATAGAATCAGTAACTAAGCTAGTCGCTTGTCTCTGAACTGTAGGTACCTCAGTGCAGTGTTGCCTTAGCTTTAGGGCTGTGATCTTAACGAATTATTGTTTCCGACATTCTTCCATGTCCTCTGCAGCCTGCATATTTATACGTGAATAGGTACATTAAAAGTTAGGTACCAACCTGCCAACCTCTAGCTGTGTTCTGGAACCTTCTTGCATTAGCGTCAGCGAAAATAATTTATTCTCCTTCCAATATTTCTTGCCATTTTGACTTCCTTGGGAAAGGTTCATCAGAGTGGTTTCTCGTTGCCTCTTTGAGAGATAATAATTCTATGGGTTAAGGTTCTCGTTAATGGTATGTTTTGATTTGGAAAGGCTATGTACTCGCCTTTCACTATTTTCTATGGCTATCATGATGTCACCATATTTTATTGATGGGTTAAAGACGGCGCCGGCGGCGCAATCGAGTCCTTGGCGTTCCCCATCATTTTACTGTGATCCTGTTGGCGTTTCAAAATCTAAATATGTATGTAAACACCTACCGCTCAAAAGTAACGGAATTCCTTACTCATTAAAAAAAGTCAATATGATAAATGCATGAGTACTTATATCTCAAATCAATATTAAAGTGACGAAAAAAAAACACCATATTGCTGGTAATTTTTTATCAAAATTCGCGTTTTTCCAACGTTGGTTTTTCTTCCTTCAAATTAATAAAATACACCGCGATGAATTTTAATTAAGCCCAGTTTGATAATAATAATATGAAAAAAGATCTATCTTAATTAAAAACTTTGTACCTACATGTGACGGTGTTGAAATAATGAGACCAGGCCACGCGGACAGGCAGGTACCTAGTTCACTTACACCTTGGGAATAAAATTACAGGCAAACCAGTGGGGCTAGTACGAGTTTCATCGAAAACTAAGTGCACGCTATTAAGCGCTTATAAACGTGCAAATAGTGTTCTAAAATCAAACGATCGAATCGTTCGATCATTTTTGTATGGAAAATTTTCGAAACTCTTTCGATGATCGTTTCGATATTCGATCACCGAAAACTTATACTCGGGCTACAGAGTATTAACCCATGGTTACTGTACCGTTAATATGAAATGTTCTTATAGGTTCAGAGGCCTTTATTTGTAAACAGGCACCTGCCCCTGTTGAGAACCTTACCTGATCATCTTCAACGGAGTTCGGTATTTGAAAAAATCCCTCAAAAGCCATCACGCAGGGACACCAGAGGGCCTAGTATAAGTTTTCGATGATCGAATATCGAAACGATCATCGAAAGAGTTTCGAAAAATTTTCATACTAAAATGATCGAATGATTCGATCGTTTGATTTAAGAACACTAATTGCACGCTAATAAGCGCTTATTTGCGTGCAATTAGCTTTCGATAAAACTTGTACTAGCCCCACAGTATTCTGGAACACCTGCATTGATCAAGGCATCCCAGGACTTTATGACCATTTATGGTTTTGCAAAGGTTCACCACACGGTCCCGATGAATAATTATACTTTGAAAGAAACGCCTTCACAAAAAGCCATAAGCCAAGGCCTTTCGCATATTATTTCACACGAATCCCAACGATATTTTGAAATCACGGAGTCTAGAATCAAAGTAAATTGATTTATACAAATTAAAACGACGTAGTTGCACTATCAAATAAATTAGGTAACTTAATGAAATTTTTTTCTTCGTAAAAGGATTTTAAAATATGAAATTGAATCGCCTTTCAGCTCATCGAACCCACGCTAAACAATCAAGTATCGTAGCAATATATTCGTACATAGTACAGAGCTTCTATATTAAAAATTGGGTATGTTATTAAATTCTCATAAATATCCAGGTGGGCGAAAATATTACTAGGAATGAAAATAATAAGAGACCAAACCATATTGAGAAGTGATTTCATCATCTACGCTTATTAAAAAAATAAGGATTTAAGTAGGTACTTAGGTACTAAAAAAAGAAAATTGAGAATACATAAAATCGAAAATAGGTACCTACTTATCTACATAATAATCCAGAAATGTTTGAATATTTTCTTTTTATCGTATGTCGGAGCATCACGCTCAAAATACAAAATGCTAAGTCAGATATGAATCTGCACAGAGCCGTGCAAAATGCCGGAGAACGTTCTTAAATATAATTTGCTGCATTAACTTTAATATATTTAGAGCTATTTAAAAAACTATATTTTTTTAGGATCTTCATACAAATTTTTCAAAAAAGACAGTAAGCCATCTTTTGGAAACAAAATTTCTCATGTAAACGTTGAATGGAATCTTGGTATTACCGTATGAAAATGTATTAAAATAATTGGAGATTGATATGTTATACATATAAATGTTATTCAAATCTTATTATTCTCAACAAATAAAGATTTAATGAAAAAATTTGAAGTTTGACTATAAATTTTCTTCTTTTTTTTTAATAAGCATTAAAAGTGTCATTCTTCTTTTTCTGTGCTTATGTCAGTTATAGAGGTCTGTTAAGCAATGGGAAGCTAGACTAGAACCTGTTTAATCCGATCAAGCCTGACAATCGGATTCAAAAACGTAAAGCATGACGGGTATAAGC
Source organism: Mystacides longicornis (assembly GCA_963576905.1). Taxonomy (NCBI): domain Eukaryota; kingdom Metazoa; phylum Arthropoda; class Insecta; order Trichoptera; family Leptoceridae; genus Mystacides; species Mystacides longicornis. Next base: position 9,918,704 of record OY756421.1, on the reverse strand, counting down.
TAGTATTGTATAAAATGCTTAAATTTGTGAGAGCTTTTTGAAAATATTTAGCTTATGCGAAAAAATACGCTTACTTATGTCGTAAGATATCTACTTTTCCAGGATCCATTTATTATGAAATTATGTTTTGTTTTTTAAAGCAGGTACCTACCTACCTACAAAATATTTTTTTTTCTTTTTAGGTAGTTACCTACCTTTAGTGTTTTCTTCACGTCAACTAGTTTGGTTCAATGTGAATATTACTTTTACTATATCTTCAGGTTTTTTAGACTATTCTAGGATTTTTTAAATGATGTAGGCACTTACTTACATATGTCAATATCTGTGACTATATTCTTCTTCTTCTTTCTGTGTCGTGACAGGTCGCCCCAACGTTGACTATCACTCTGGGGAATGCATCCCGGTCCTGTGCGGCACGAAATAGCTCCTCAACACTCGTGATCCCCGTTTGAGATGTGGGTACACCGAAGAATGCTCCGCATACAATGGACAGACATGGTCAGCAACACAAGAGTCCTGCAAAGGGCTAGGGTTGATAGAGAGTTGCTGACTAATATCAAGATCCGGAAGGTGTCCTACTTGGGGCATTTACTTAGAGGGGAAAAATACTATTTGCTGCACTTAATTTTTAAGGGAAAAACAGAGGGTCGACGAGGGGTAGGCTGACGGCAGATATCGTGGCTCCGAAATGTTCGTCAGTGACTAAATTGTAGGTATTATATTAAAAAAATCGAATAGATACCAGCTATTATGATATGAATTTTTATCACCTACATGTGGTTGATAGACCAGCGGTATCAGTCGACGGCTTTCTCGTACCTATGTAAAGCGTACTCAATGTCGTCGGTTCAAATCCCGGTGCCGTCCGTTTACACTCACACACTTCAAAAAAGGTCAAAAGTGTATTTTAATTGTACCTATTGATACTTTCGAACGAAAATGTGATAGTTGTTTATACCTAATAACAGACGGCGGAGCTTTTTCTTATACATTACAAATAAATCTATTTCGTCTAATCTGGGATATTTACCTCGCCGGGTAGAAAAAATTAAAAAAACCTATTGTTGAGTGTAACCCTACGTAGATCATCCTCTATATTCCATGGTTCCAATCCTACCAACGGCTTATTTGTTGTCACCTATTATCCCGCCTAGAAGTCCCTTCTGGTGCGACTTACGGGTCGCCAGGGTCAGTGTTTATTGGATACCTACCTCGCGCGAGACGGTTGCATTGCATTGTTCGATTGAGAGCAACTAGTGAATCGTAGAATCATCGAACATAGTTGTTAAAAATTATACAGTTCATTGTTCTTTTAAAAGAAAAGAAGATCTTGGGGTAATTAGTACTCTCTCCTTTTTTCCTTTCCAGTTTTTGGCCTTCACCGATCGGCGTGGAGACCCCTCGCATCACGAACACCTATCGACCCTGAAATCGGAGCTGAGATCTCGAGCTCCTAAAAATGTTTGAGGTCTTTTCATGTTGATAAAAGGACATCAAACAAAAAACTATAAGTTAGTTCTTCAAGATTAAATTGCTTAAAATTGTGTCTTGAAACTAACTGTATTTTATTTCTGTGAATGTAATTCGCTATTTTGCCCTTACTTTGAAAGGTATTCTGTTCAACGAAAATTCATCACAAAATAATATAAAAGCAATTGAAACTGTTTTATTGTCTTTGAATAAAAAAAAGTGCGAAACGAGATTGTTGTGAATGAATTAAACAAAGTAAATCCAAGATGGGCGCATTTTACCGTTCAAAGTATTTGTTAAGGAATTTTCAGTTATAACAATTTGGTATTTATGCGTCCGGTTTTGTCGGTTAATTTATTTATTTACAAGCGCAAGACTTTACTCAACAAAGTTGTTTCTAATTGGGAAAACGAGGCGTGGGGCTTTCTTTCGGGCAATTTCTTTTTCATTCATAAATATAATCCTTAATTAGAAAACTTTGTATTACAACCAAGAGAGGCCTAATAAAATAGGTACTTTGATTATTTTTGGAGAACATTAACACATTTTCTTTCACGAGTTTTTCACACTAAATATTACCACCTTTTTATACCGGTCTTTCTTAACTAGAGTTGGTTTTTATCTATTTACTAGAAGTCTGTCCCAGCTTCGCGCGGGTAGATAGGTATTTATAAAAAATAATTCAGTTTTCTTATGATCTTTATAATAGATCCCTAACTTTATCAAAATAGCTTTCTAATGGTACCCTCCCGTCCGGCTCGTACCCCAGTGACGCCTATATCTCTGCCGCATTTCAAATATTTTTTTTAAATAAAAGAACACTTATTGTGACATAATTTCTTAAGCAAGATATACCTAATTAAATCAATCTCTCTATATTAATGATGGGTCTTATGTTTCCAATTATCAATCTTATAGGTAGGTACTTTATCATACTATCTTGTATAACTATACAATGTTATTATTGTGTTACATTTTTATTTCTAAGTTGATATTCGGCGCAACCTATATTGTCACTGTCAGCAACACTCATATTCCATTTAATCTATCTAATCTAATTTTAACTCCTTTAACACTCCACTTAGGAGCAAAGGGAGGTAACAAGAGCTCTCCATTGTGCTACATCTTTGCGCAATATTATTGACCCCCCCCCCCCTCACCATGCCGTCTTGCTTTCGGCTCAGAATAGCACCTCTTCTCTTTTTGCTGGTTTCTCGGGGCCGTGGAGTTGACCTCATGCCCTTAACATATGTAAACCGTTCAGAAAAGGTTCCATGCCATAGAAGACAGCATTCGTTAAAAATGTATTCAATTTAGCTTTAAAATGGTAGACTTTATTAAAACAATGCATTTTTATCGTGAAAGTTTCATGTGACTATATACCTAGCTACTCAGGAAATTGATTAAAAATCGATTCAATTATTCCTCAAAAAGATTTCATATAAATATGTTAATAATTTCTTATGTTCAATTTTGATTTCTTTTACGGATTTTCACGTGAGATAATAACATAAATATGTAGCTTTATAATATTATGATCCGCTACACTGAAATATTTATATTAAGTAGGTAGCAAATATTTATTTCATACTTGGGTAGTAAATGATAATTTGATTTCAATAATTATTTTCCCAGAAAGCTTTTATATCAAAACATCAAGCGCAGATTCCAGTGGTTTTTTTTTGTGAATTTCAAGCAGATACACGTTTATGTTATTAATTTTTGTTTCACTAAAATTTTGAGCTATGTGTTTGATTTAAGTGTTAATAAATTAAGATCCATGTGCAAATTTGAACAAAATATAATGTGTAACACTTGCAGCCGGTTTGAAAGAAGCGGCTAAAGAACACTTTGGGTTAAGGAACTTTTTTAATTTAAAGTTTCCTTTAAATTGACGGGTTCATAAAATTTTAGTTATTTTTGTCCACAGTTTTACCGCATACAAATGTTCATCTTTGTGACAGAGAAAGCTAGTAGAAAGCGCCATGAAATTTTCTATGAACTCCGACGGCAAAAGATTGAACTACACTAAAGTCGACTCTATGTCCCAAGAACGGAACTTAAACATAAAGTGTCATTTTGTTGTTATGAAACGCGTTATTTTTTTAAAGGAAACTTAAAGTGTCCTTTATTTTTTATGAAACCGGATTTCATTCTGAAATTTAATAAAATAAAATTTAAGGATGAATCATATTCTGCGTGCATCGACTATGTGATACCAAAATGGATTAATTTAATATATTGTAGGTACCTAGCTACGGTAAAATGTGTAAGTACTTACTTACTTGAAATGGATTTTCCTTGAAGCAATTTTATATAGGTAGGTTTTATATACCTAGCTGGGATTTCTTTTAAATTCAATAAAATTACATTCTAGATGAACTCCTGAAGCACAGGGGTTAAACGTATTTTTTTATTATAATCATGCAAAATGCACCTCTGATAATTTTTATTACCAAAACCAATAAATTTCAATCACTTCTTTCAACGACATTACTTTTGCTTATGACCTGGCCTGTGGATGAAATAAACGCGTTCGATCTTATTATAGGTCATTCTCAATACTGAGCAAACCGTCTTACACGTCATATCGTTTAAGCTGGATACGTCAAATAATTTGAAATATTGATACCTATGTGTATTACTATAAAAGGCAAACACTTTTAATATACATATTCTCAATTTGACCACAGAAAAACAAAAAAAAATGTTTGCGTCTGTGTCAATGTCAATACGTCGAAGTGTGTGTGAGTATCAAATACATAACGTAATAATAGTTTTTATAATGTTGTTGTATTGATTTTATCTAGTAGGTATTTATGCAGCATTTTTTTCAAGAAAGGATTTTTTTTCAAAATTTTTAAAGTTCAATATCTCCATAACGGTTAAGTTTCGGACATAATATTTCGTACGACTTACCCTGTAACCTTGTTTAACTATAAATTATGGATGCGAAATATTACCTATACTCCTTCGTCCGATCAAATTTCCTAAAATGATCACAAAATGCTTCCGTCATGTAGGTATGTATTAATAATATATAGATTTTTTTTTGTATATTTTTTTTGTAGTCCTTTTTGCATTTGTTTTTGTTGGTTGAAAGGAATTTCAAAGACTTTTGTAATTTTTTGTCAACCAACTAATCTGATTAACTTTTTCTTTGTAACAACTCTTACTTCTATTACACATGTACTTTGTAATATTCTCATGCTATTCCATATTACACAGAGTCATTCCACATTATTCCTTGTAGAGCTTTCATCTATACTACATAAGCATATGTACTATATTCTTTTTTTGGTCCATTTCAAGGATCCACGCGCTATGCCCTAGATTTTATGCTTGTAGTGAGACATTGTTGTTTCTCATAATAGGTTTCAGTGTACAATCAGAAGATTGCTGCCAGCCACTTCCCTACTTTTTAGAGATTTTTTTTCACACTTTCGATCCCTACAAAACATACTTCCTAAATATACATAATCATTCAGTTGACGAAGGCACCTATTCAAAAAACCATAAAACTTAAAAAAAAAAAACTAGATATACTTAATATCTACTAATAAAAGCCCTATTTTTCATTAATAATATAAACGAATGTTGGGTTAGTTTTTTTTTTTTTTTTTTTTTTTTTTTTTTGTTGTCGGGTTAGTGCGAACATTTATAACTCGAGATAGGCTGAACATATTTTTATTAAACTTGGTATATTGGATTCCTTCCGCTCCGGATACCACATACAGTAAGAAAACGAAAAATGCATAGGAAATAATATAAAATTAAATATAAAAGCTAGTAGGTATGGAACGAATTTACTGACAACAACCCAAACTGTGAAAAATTCCATTTGACAACCATTGCGTTTCATTGGTTCAACATTGCTTCGCAGATTTTTGATAGAATTTCTTTCGAACTTTCAGAAATAATTATTCAACATATTGTGTGGTGGTGACCCAGCGGTTACAACGCCGGCTTTCGTACTGCGAACGTCGTGGTTCGATCCCAGGTGCCGACCATCTTCCTCTTTCACGACACAATCTTTCAGTAGCTTACTGTGAAAGAGTCAACGAGTGTATTTGTGTTCACGTTGAGTGAGCACAGATTCATTTTGTAAAAAAAAAATAATATTTTAAACGCATTTTTTTGTATAAATTACAAATTTGACATCAATATTCATAGTAAGGACTACAGCACAACGTCTGTCGGGAAAGCTAATTTGTTAATAAAAGGTATTTCGAAAGCTTTAAAAAATATCATCAGTAGAATATCAAAAGAAAAACCCAAGAGATACAAACTTTGAAATGAACATAACAAAAACTTTTAAATTCGATTTCATTATTTGCATTTCGAGTAAATATTGGCGTAGTTAAGAACACATTAAACATATTATAAAATAATACAAACGAACTTTGATGTGTTAGCAGACAGTGAACAAATTGGGAGAAGATTCTCTATACAAAAACCTTGATTTTGTTCAGCCACTTTTCCATTTTTTGTACCAAACGTCCCTCGAGACATCTACAAAGGTTCGTTTAAGTAAAAATATCGTAGTATACCTATGTGTAAATCGGACTTCTAGGGATAAAATAGGTTTTATGGCTAGTATGAGCTCGAATGTAACCCCTGACATCTAACCTCCGCCCAAGGCCAACCTGAATATCTTCCATTTTATTTTAACCTTCTTCTATCTATGTAAGTATCTCCTCAACCGGGAATTTCAACACGGAGAGTTTTGAGAAAAAAAATAGACATGACTAATCCGACACTCTAAAAATATTTTGTTACGTAATAATATTTTGGAAGATGTGGGTACCTTCCTATAGTACAAAAATACTTTAGTACAGTCCATCCAATTTATAATGAAATGTACGTATTTTTATTATAGGGAGGAGGTCATTAACGTTGCGCAAGATCGAGCGCAATGGAGAGCTCTTGTTGCCTCCCTATGCCCCTAAGTGGGGTCTTAAGGGAGTTTGGATTTGGATTGGATGTATGGACCCAAAATTGTTTGAGTGTTCGTTGAAAAATAGTTTCGTTTCAAATAAAAATAGTATGAAAATCTCCAACAAACCCAATCCCTCTATCTCCTTCACATAGGGAAACCTTACAAGAAATTTAGGTTCACATACTTTACTTAAACTATTTATAACATTTTGACTCGAGACGTTCTTAGGTACATAGTATCTTAAGTGAATATCTTCTCGTATGAAAGTTTCTATAGGAACTCTGGCATGATGATAATAATATGTAAATCAGAAAGTAGCCGCTGTAATATGTGGCATATTACTTGGCTTCAAAGTCAGAGTAGTTTACATCCCAATACATTGTGTGAGTTCTCGTAGAATGTGATGGACTCGGAATTTATTTTGAAGCTATTTTGTAAACCTTATTGAAATGTTTTCATTAGTCCAGTCCGTTCATTCTATTACCTTATTCGAAAGTCATCTTTCAAAAGAGACTTCAAATATCTTCTTATTAGGTACTAACTGATACCCGTCTTGGTTTACGTTGTTGATTCGGACAGTCAGGCTTGAGCAGTAGGTTATATTGAACAGGTTTTGTCTAGCTTTCCCCTACTCAAGAGTCTATCTATTATATTATAGTAGATTAACGTTTCAAAAGGATAAAAATAAGAGTCACTGCTAAATATGCGGAAAAATTAAAAGAAGAATGTCATACCTAGTTTCATTTTTTATTAAAAAGAGGAAAAATTAAGACTTACTGCTAAATACGTGAAAAAATAAAAAGAAGAATGTCACGTGTTTCAGTGTTTATAAAAAAAGAAGAAAAAATAGTCTGCCACTAACATTGCAACAAAATGTCCTTGTCCATAATATTTTTATGTTCGAAGCCTAAATGGGATTTTTTTTTACCTCGATTCTACTGTGTGTAGATAAAGGTACCTACCTACCTATGGTGCAAGCGAGCCCTGCTTTCCCGGCTTTACCCATCTGTCATGGCTTACCTTGTATTTTATATTTTTCTGTTAAAATGTTTATAAAATAAGAAATACCTATAAGAAGTGTAAAAATATTTTAAGTATTTCATTTCAAACAACATCCGTTTTTATATTTTTATATTTTCATGCCATAATACATCATGCGGGGGCCTAATCCCCACTCGGGAGCATAGGGAGGCACCAAGAGCTCTCCATTGCGCTATAGGCGTTCGAGGCACATTGTGCCTTTTCTGACCAGTTGAGATTTAAGGACGTGAAGTGGTCAACCTCACGGTCTCGATCTGATTTTTCGATTTCCTGCCTTTTACAGGTTTGGGGGTAGTTCGCGGCGGGCTTGATTTGTCCCGGGCCGGCTTTTTGGTTTGATTGCTTCGATCGAGCTAGTAGGTCAGATTCTTGCGGGTCGGGTTTGCTGCGGATTGGTCTCTGCCGGGCTTGCTTGCGGGGTGTCTTAAAGGGAGAATGTATGTATGTAATACATCATGACAGTTTTACACAAAATTAACACGTATACTTTTATTTATAAACTAGCTGATACCCGTCTTGCTTAAAATTATTTATTCGGATAGTCAGACTTGAGCAGTAGGTTATTGAACAGGTTTTTGTCTAGCTTTCCCTTACTCAAGAGTCTATATATTATCTTAATGTTTCATACAAAAACATAGTCGAAGCATATCGCTTTCAATAAAAATAGAGAAGAAAAGGAAAAATTAAGAGCCACTCCTAAATACGTAAAAAGGAAAAAGAAAAATGACGCTTTCAATATTTTTACTAAAAAATAAAAAAATAGTCTGCCAGTCACATTGCATCAAAACTAAATTGTACCTCGATTCCTAAAACTGTATGAATATAAAATATAGGTATCTACCTACTTACTTATAGTTATGTTATTTGACCTACTTAGCTGGAGTTCGCAATAATATTATGCAACATTCTTTCTGGTTCTCTCCAAGTGAGCCATAGACAACAATACTACTTCGTGTTTTACCCTCCTGTCATGGCCCATCTTATATTTTACCTATATTGTTTTATGAAAATCTTTAGTAAATAAGACTTATAAGATTTGTATATACATATAAAATATATTTGATGAAATAGAAAAATTTGTATCTCAGATTACCACAATTGTATTTGCGAAAAACTGCGAAGAAAAAAATTCAACGCAGAACCTACGGTTTTAGCGTGATGCTCCAACATATAATTTGAGTGAAACAAATAAATATACATTACTGAATTATTAGGTAGATGATGTCTTCTTAAATTGAAATTTTTTTATGTATCTAGATTTAAAATTTTTAGAAAATGCAAACAATAGGTAGGTATGTATAACATAATATATTTGAGAAATTGCCATATCATAAATATACTTGCAAGGATCAACGACGATTAAAATCATATCACACAAAACAGTCACAGCACTTGTGCTACAATAAAACATGTATTTCGTAGATTTATGAACAGAAGTGTTTATTTATTCATAGTTAGAACTACAGGACAATAATTTGTCGGGAAAGCTTGTAATAAAAAAATAGTTGGTATGTTATATTTGATATTTTTCTAAAGTCGATCGAATGAATAATAGGTAATACACGCAGAGAGATTATTATACTTTTTGTCGCAAAGAAAATTCATGCTTTTACTAGACGAGGCGTTCGATGCTTGAGTGATACTTTATGGTGCTAGAACAATATCAACGATATTTTTTATCTACATGCATAGGTATAAAAACTTGACAACAATTCTACTGCTTTTTCGAACTGAATACTAATAATATTTTGTAAGTTAAGATGAAAAAATAATAAAATGAATGATTATTTTAGTATACTTGGCTGTATATTATTCTACTTTTTCCCTGTCGTATAACACAGAAATGAATAATTAAAAACTCGAGTGGCTTTCAACACTTTAGTTGCTATGAAGAGCGAACAAAATGAAGCCGGAATTGCTTCATCATTCAGTGAGCGTGAAAATATATACACGGATTCGATTAAAAATGATGAGAGGCAAATTAAAAACAAGCTTCAGTGTTTTATTGTAATAATTGTTATGTTTAAATCTGAACAAAAGCTAAAAAATAATAATAACAAAAGAAGTGAAACCTATTGTCCATTTAAACGGATGGAGTGATAGTGAATTGGACAATAGTTGTTATTTGTTTGGATGTTAACTATTTGACGATATGATCCATTTAGAGATATGGAATGGGGGGGCCTTTAGCCATTTTCAAAAACAAAATTACTCGTGTAAATACATATTACACGGAACCAACTGGTTGTTAACAGTATACTGTAAATAAGAAACGCACTAAGTACTAGAAAATTCATTTTGAGATAGTCAAATAAAACTGATTTCCCCATTATGAACTGATTTTTTACACCTTTAGATCTTGTTTTGATCATGGATATTGACTATGTGCATTGTGCAATGTTTAGTCTATTGGCAATTTTCTTAGAGAACTCAACTCAAATTTTTCATTTTTGGTGGGGAACATGCGTAATTTATTTCCAGTATAAAACTGAATTTTTATAATGAAATTTATAATTTAATATGCCTGTATGTATATATACATAATATGACTTCCTTTTCCAGATTAATATTATAAAAATATAAAGGCAATTCAATGTTAAATTTTTAAAAATTACAATAAAAATGTATGCAAATTTAATATTGCGTTGTAATAATAATAATAATCTTGAAGTACCTTATTATAGGTACACCCCAATTTCGGTAATGCAAAACAGTAATACAAAGTTGTATTGGGATATACCAATACAAACTGACCGAACGATTAACGCAAATCGTCCGGACATTGTATTGGTTGATCGTAGGAACGGGATAACGTATCTCGTGGATATCACTATTCCGTATGACGAAAATTTGAAAAAAGCCGAGCAAGATAAGATAATTAAATATCTTGATCTTGCTCACGAAATCAAGGATATGTGGCATACACCAACCACGTACATAATACCTATAGTGATATCGACGAATGGAGTTATTCCTAAGTCTCTTAAAGACAATCTAGGGAAACTTGGCATCTGATGTGGTCTCAGATATACCATCCAAAAGGCAGTTCTGTTGTCCTCATGTAGGATGTTAAGAAGGTTCCTTTCTCTGTAGTTCGAGGATCTCTCATGATTACATTACATCGTGATGTATCATGAGAGATAATACCGATATTTTTATATTTAGTATATAGCATTGTATTTAATTTTAATTTATTTTTATTAATTTTTTTTTACAATGATGTATACTTCATATGATATATTGTGATTTAATGAATAAATGATTTGAAATAATAATAATAATATAACACTTTATTGGTAAAATATAAAAGAATAATGAACCAAAATTGGCGGGCTTATTGCCTGGGGCAATTTCTTCCAACCAACCTATTGTATATAACATTTTAACTGTTGCATTTTATATATAAAAAAACCAATACACATACATAGACAAAAACATACATAATAGGATCAAATACATACACACACACAAATATTATATATATACATAAAAAATAATAAAGTAAACCATATAAAATGTACCTAATACAAAGTCAAGCATAGCGAGGAAGGAAGGATCAGGAGACAGGAGCAGGAGTAGTGGAAAGGAAATGACGTTTCAATCTGTTTTTGAAAGAGAATAACGTTGGAGCGAGTCTGATGTCATCAGGTAGTTGGTTCCATAACCTGGCCGCTTGTGCAGTGAAAGATGAAGTGAAAAATGTAGAACGATGTGTTGGGATTTGCAGGATGCCACGTGCAGCAGACCGCAGAGGAAGGCCATGAGATGCTAATGGAGTGAATAGAGACCTCAGATAGTTAGGAGCGTTGGGGTTAGAGAGTACCGAGAAAAGTAATGTGAGAATGTGTGAGTCTCGTCGTTGTGACATAGTTAACCATTTGAGTTCCGCTCTGAACTGAGATACTCTGTCAAATTTTCTGAGGCCAAAGATGAAACGAATACAAACGTTTTGCAGACGTTCCAACCTTTGTAGTTGCTCTTGTGTAATATCCAAGTAAACAACGTCAGCATAGTCCAATATTGGATGTAAGAGAGATTGACATAAAAGAATTTTAGTGGAAATGGGTAAAAGGTTTTGATGCTTCCTCAAAACGTGAAATTGGTAGAATAGTTTGCGGCTGACTTCACTGATCTGTGGGTGCCAAGCAAGGTGTTTATCCAACACGATGCCGAGATTTTTTACTTGGGAACTTAGTTTGACTTCTGATCCATTCAGACGCAAAGTAGGGAGAGTGGATGGCTCTATTTTGGATAGTAAACGTGAACTGCCAATTAAAATTGCTTGTGTTTTACTAGGATTAAGCATCAGTCCATTCAGCTGAGCCCATTGTGATATGCGATCCAGCTCAGAATTCATGTGACAAATAGCACTCGCTGCCTGCTGATAGTTAAAATGCGAATAAATTTGTAAATCATCAGCATAAAGGTGATGTGGAACATTAAGGCAGTGAACCACTGGGTTGATGAATACCGAAAAGAGGAGTGGGGAAAGAATTCCACCCTGAGGGACTCCCGCCCTTAGTGGTAACCAATCCGAAGTATTGCATTTAACCTTAACACACTGTGTTCGATCTCTGAGATATGATTCGAACCATTCAATAGCAGTACTGGACAGATTAAGATATTTGAGCCTTGCTAACAATATATCAAAATCTACTGTATTGAAGGCGCTACTGAAATCTAATAGTACGAGGAGAGTGATTTTTCTATCCTCCATTGCATTTCGAATGTCTTCAGTGATTTTTACCAAAGCTGTTGTTGTGCTATGGCCTGAACGAAAACCAGATTGGTATTGAGAGAGAATATTATGATTTTCCAAGAAACTAGAAAGCTGAGAGTGTACCACCTTCTCAATTATTTTTGAAAGTACTGGGAGAATAGAAATTGGTCGATAGTCGCTCTCAGCCATCGGGCTCGGTTTCTTTGGGAGAGGGATGACACATGCATTCTTCCAGATGGAGGGAAAAGATCCTGAGGTTAGTGAATAATTGACTAAGTGAGTAATTGATGGAATTGTGTATTCTGTAATTAATTTTATGAAAGATAGATTGATATTGTCTGCTCCAACAGAAGTTGATTTGATGGATTTTATTAGATTTAACACAGCGGTTTCAGTAACAGGGACAAAATTTAGAACAGGAAAACCACTAGGCGGCTGATCGTTAATACGAACTAGGGCTGAGCTTCTCACAGACTCAGTCATTTCAAAGGGTGGCGTAGCAAAATGTTGGTTCAACTTATCAAGTTCAGGCATCATGAGTGCATCGTGACTGTCATCGCGTGATCGAAAATCCATTGCATTAAGGCTCTTCCAGATGTCTGCTGAAGAACGATTTGTAAATATGCGTCTGAAATGTGCACGTTTGGCATCCCTGCACATGCGGTTACACTTATTACGGAGGGACCGATAAGCCTCCCGATTGGAGTCCGTGGCAAGTCTCATGAACTTAACCCTAGCGCGGTCGCGTTTCTTCATCAGCGATCGGATCTCCTGAGATAACCATTCAGCCGGAGGCCGTCTGACTCTAATTATTTTGACTGGCACGTGCTTATCAAACAGAATTTCAATAAAGGAATTAAAACAAATCACCTTGCTGTCCATGTTTGGCGCCTCGAGCACATCCGTCCATCTGAGTCGTCCAGCGTCAGCGAGAAGGTCATCCATGATAATGCCTCGGAAGCTTCGCAATGGGATTAGCTTAGTTTTGAATTTGGGACACTTAACCTTATAGGAGGTGTAAATGAGATCATGATGTGAGAAAGAGGGAGCTGGAAATTGTCCACTTTGTATAATTTTGTTGAGGTTAGAAGTTAAAATGAGATCCAGTAGTGAGGACGTATCACCAGAGTGATGGGTAGGCTGTAGTGGGAGGTAGGAGATATTCAACGAATGTAATATAGCTCGAAGTGTGGAGCAGCGGGTATCATTTTTTAAGAGACATGTATTGAAATCACCCATAATGATAACATCCTCGAAATCTGGGAGCAGAGTTTGTAACACGCACTCAAACTTGTCAAAGTAGTTGATGGTCGGTGGGCAGTATATCACCCCAAGAAGAAGAGAAATATTCTTTATCAGGATTTTTAAGAAAATGTACTCAGGGTCACCTGCGTGATTGGATAAAGATTTTTCCAGAAGTTGAAATTTAATGTCATCACGCAGGTATATACAAACTCCACCACCCCTCCTTTCGGTTCTGTCATTTCTGATCAACCGAAAACCAGGTAAAGAATAGTGTGAGGACGGTAAGGAGGGTTTGAGCCAAGATTCACTGATCAGGAGTGCGTGTAAATTAGTGTCAGTAAAGTGTAAACAAAGGTCGTCATAATGCGCAGGAATACTCTGCGCATTTATATGACACACGTTAAGAGATTGGTGTGGCTTGTTTACAAATACCGACTTAAGATTTTCCGAAAGATTTGGACAATCTCTGAAATTAGAAACATCAGATTCTATCGAAGATGATGATAAATTGAATGAAACGTCAGGACAGTCGGGGGAGGAAGGAAAAGAGTAGAAGGATTCTGTGTCAGAGGAAGACATGTTCGCTATGCTTTGAATGCAATAAAAAAAATATATATAAATATAATAAAGTAAATAAAATATGTAAAATTAGTAAATATACTGATATGAAAAAAAAATAATAAGATGACAAAAAAAAAGAGAACAGGAGATCACTTAAAAGATCACACTGAGCAGGCTCGTAAGTGAAGTAATAAAAATATGATGTGAGAAAAAAAAAAACTAACAAAAGATACAGGTATAGTTTAAAATAAAATATGCCAAATTTATAGGTACCCATTACAATAAAACTCGGAAGAGGAAAACAGTTAAAACATTCAGGAAACAAAGATTCAGAGCCGCACGTCGCGACAACGATACACAGCTAGAATGTATCTATGCATATTGGTGCATAAGTTCAGCATAGGTACAGCCACCACAGGCGGCCGCACAGACACACCGCGACCCGCCGCATTTCTCAAAAGGTGCAGCGCGTCGACAATGTTGCCTTTTAATTATCTATTACTAGCTTTCCCGACAGACGTTGTCCTGTGGTTCTAGCCCGAAGTGGCCCGTTAATATGTACATAATGTGCACTGCGCCCCCGTTAAACAATACAAAATTAATTCGATTAGATAAGTCAATAAAATAATAACATTAAACTATTTCTGAAACATCCCTATTTTATTCGTATTCAAATCTCTGTGGGGAACAACTTGAGAATAATGCGCTCGCGCACACACCCTACCTCGCCTATTGCCAACACGAATGTGCCCGACTTTGTGTGAAAATTTTCTAACGCTCGAATCGGTGCGTTGGTGGAGTAAGTGGGATGGACTACTGCAGGAGCGTATGCGAGAATGAGAGGGAACTACCCGCGATGGCGTGGGCGCGTCATTGGTAACCGTTCCATACAAACTTAAATATTGTATTTTATATTATTTATTATCCAGTTTTTAAACATTTTATTAGTTATTCTGTTATCCGGTGCGGAGAAGAATCCAATAAATCAAACATCGGAAGAATCTATTGAGCCGATCTCGAGTTGTAAGTGTTCGCACTAACCCGACTTTAATTTATATAGTAGATTGGTAGTCCATCATTGCTACGCATGCGCGCCGCACGGAACACCGATGACTTGGAACAAACTTCATTGTTGTCTGCGCGAAAAGATAAAATAAACAAATCGATCAAAAGAAAACAAAATATTCAACGGGTAGTGGGAATGCTTAAAATAAAGTTGGTAATGTTAATAATGATAGTCAAACCAGTGCGGTGAACTATGTGATGTGCTATTGTGAGTGCTTCTTCGGCCGCTGTCGCAACTTCATGGTTTTGGCATTCCTCTCTTCCGGCATACAGTTCAGGTCAGTCAGTGTGGACACCTTATTGATGACATTTTCCTTATTTTTAAAAAAGATATTACCATTCAGAGTCCAAACATTCCTGTCGCCAAACTTCTCCTTTGCACCCCTCAAGAGCTGCAACGCTAGTGGCGTTAACGACTCCGTCAACAGCCACTTTGTCCCCTTTAACCTTGACTTGCTCTTCCAAACCTCCGTCTTCCCCTCGAAAGTGTTAAATTTGATTAGAATTGGCCGAGGTCTATCTCCCTTTCTTCCGATCCGATATTTCTCGCAGATAGCTGCAGTTTGCATGTTTAGTGGAGTCTCCCGAATCGCTGCGTCCACTGACAAGTTCTCCGGTGCACCGTGTAGTAATAACATTTTTCGCCTTCGAGACCGCTCCACCTGTTCCAGTCTTTCCTCCAGTCCCAATAACTTGGCCTCTAGTGCTCGGATTCTCCCATAGAAGTCTGTTTTGAGAGCCGCAATATCGTCGGCTATACGGGCGGGGGTAGCTCCGCACTTACACTCGCTGACTTGGCTCTCCAGGGCTGTAATTCTTGTCTGGAACATGTCCTTCAATGCTTCAACACTATCTACGTTCATTTTTAACAGTAATTGAGCCACTCGCGTGTGAAAATTTATTTAAATTATAAACACATCCACCAGCAAGAAAAAACGCGTATTGTCGCAACTAAATGTGTCAAAGTGTTGTACTGTAGGTAATTAATACCTACATTATTAAGCAATGGAATTTTTTTCACGAGTTTTTTTTTTTTGAAAAGTGTGAAACCTTCTAACAGACCCGCTCTTGTAAACAGACGAAATGAACTGCATATTATGTAAAAAAATATGTTGCTTATTCTTGATAATTATGTACCTACTATGCGACTGAAAGCTTGTACAGCCACTTATTACTATTATGTACCTACTGTGAAAGAGTCAAATAGTGAAGGTACTTGTGTTCACTTTAGTGAGCACAGATTCATTATAAAACATTTTCCGCTGTTAGAAATGATTTTTATATAAGTAAAGAAAATCTAGCTACATACAAAATTAACTAAAGATAAATTAATTTTTCAGTTAGCAAGAGGTGAATTTTTGTATCCATGTAAAATAGGGGGTTTTGTGCCATCGCGTGTAACCCCGATGGGGAGAAATAAAAGAGATAGATTTCCCAAGCATTTGATTTTTTTTTGTGTGTTTCAGCCATCACACCACTCGCCTTGGGATTTATTGTCAACTACAACCTTAGAAAGATTTATGTTGCCACTTGTACTTCTTCTCCAAACACAAAGCCAGGCAGAATATAGAAATTATGTTTGGTTCTTAAATATTTTATGTTCGCTACAACACCTCGGATGGAAGCTCGAAGGTATTGGAACTCCTATTTTTTATTGTTTTCGGTAACATGTTGAATTTAAAAAAAAAATATCTTGCTCTCGCTCTCTCGTGTGTTATTTTATTTATTTATTTTGACCAAAACACATTACAGAGGACAACTACACATTAAAAGTAGAAACAATATAAATTTATGGACTTAAAACTAAGTTGACCTCCATCGAGATTTGTCACATGTTACGATGTTAAAAAGTTGTACCTACCTAACATCATACACTTTTCTTTATTTTTGGAGAAAATTACCAAAAAAAAAATGTATACGAAACTTAAATTTTTGAGCAAAAAATCGCGCTCACATTCGTTTATCACACACCAATCATGGACATCTGATTGACAAACATTTTTATTGAACGAAAGTTCTACGTGATTGTGCAAAAAGTTTAAATTTTCAGAAATAGAGTATTATACGTACATTCATTCGAGTAGTAAAAGAGAGACTTTATAATATGTACTTATTTTATTTCAAACCATTACAGTACTACTAGTATAAGTTTTCGATGATCGAATATCGAAACGATCATCGAAAGAGTTTCGAAAATATTGCATATAAAAATGATCGCACGATCCGATCGTTTGATGTTAGAACACTATTTGCACGTTTATCAGCGCGTATTAGCGTCAAATAAGCTTTCGATAAAACTCGTACTAGCCCCACTGCTCGTATGAAGTAGGCACATACATAAATTTCTGTGGTTTCAATTTTATATTATTTAATGCCCACACATTTTGACTTCTCCGCCAGGTATTCTTTATATTACGCGCAACTTTTTTCGTTTTCTTTTATAAGTAGGTACCTTTTCCTGATAAAAAAAAGAATTAGCGAAATCGGTCACGCGTGATGCAATGACCGAAGAAAATTATAATATTTTATTATATTCGTAGGACTCCATTTTATAAAAATATACAGATAAGCAAATTTTCAAAAACCTCTTATTGGTACTATTTTTGGGTCAGTAAAAGAACTATTTATTATTTTCGTATGGCATCAGTCGCCAAGAGGCTAAGGGCCTGCCAATGCCTGGCTTCAGTCTCCCCAGACGTCAATGGGTGGCGTTTAATCGTATCCGCACGGGACATGGTCGATGCGGTCAGATGCTTCGCAGATGGCAGATTCGTGAGTCCCCTGCCTGTGACTGTGGAGAACCTATACAGTACCCCTATTCTGTAGCAAGTGTAGGGTAGTCACTTGAACAAAGTGACTATTAGGCGATGCATTTTGTATGAAAAACGTCTAAACGTATGGAATGCGAGAATCGCGTATAGACATTTTTCATACAAAATGTATCGCCTAATATGTAGTCACTTTTTTTCAAATGACTACCCTACACTTGCTACAGAATAGGGGTCCTGAGCATCCAACATACCGTGGAGACTTACTTGTCCCCTGAGAGCGTTCCCTGGCACATACATATAATGAAATACACCTTGCCACTCCAAATGCCTTGCAATGGCTTAATAACTTGGATGTTGCTCTTTAGTGTGTCTCCTGGATGCAGCAGTGAAATCTTTTCTTTTATCTCTTGTCTTCTGACGATGCCACCTCTGGGTGGCTAATGCCAAACAATAATAGTAAAAGAGCTAGTAGGTATGTATCTATAGGTAAGCATATATTGTGCTCATTTTCATTACAAAATTGAAGGTATATCGTAATATTACAGAGTACCTACTTCTCAAGTTCTTCTTTCTCAGTTATCTTTGATCTTCCGTTTAGTATGCATAATGCAGAGCAGCAGAGCTCACTGTTTTTTAAAACCTTTTTTATAATTTGAAGACGGTAGCGCGCGAGACGATGCAGTCATATTATTTCCCACCTGCCGTGGAGGTACTATATCTGTAATATTAATACGTGAAGCAAAAACTTTGTGACTATTTTTACTAAAATCATGCGGACGGAGGAGTATGTCATTTCGCACACTTATAGTTTATATATATATATATATGAGTGACGTGCATAAAAAATGCAATCAATCAATAAATAAAAAAATAATATTACGCATACTACTGATGTGATATTATATTTGACACTTATGCATAATATACTCTTTTGTATATAAGTGGTCAAGTTGCGAATAATGATAATTGTTTTTAATAATAAAAGAGAAAACTTCCTACCAACATTTGAAACTTCGTACTTTATCAACATTCAAAATTTGACGTATCCATGTAAGAAAATTGTGAAATAGCGCTCGCTCAGTCTTTGACAATGGAACCTCAATAAGTCAATAATGTTCAAAATTATAATTGAAATTAGTTATGGTCGAATTTCGAGCACCGGTCGACCACTAGTTAAAATAATACCTGCTATGAATTTCTTTTTCTTTTTTAGAAGTTAACACCATAAAAGGATATTAAAATTATCATATCTAGAAGGTCCAAGAAGATAACAAAGTGAGTTTGAAACAGCTTAGGTAAACCTTCCGTACGCCTCGTTCATTTTCACATGAAAGTCAAGTAATTTATCTATGATATAAAAGAAAATCGGGATAGTGCGAACACACAGATCGGCACAGACACAGATTCTTCCGATGTTTGATTTATTGGATTCTTAACCGCCCCGGATAACAGAATAATTATTGAAAAGTTTAACAATGCATAAGAAATAATTATAAAATAATTATTAAAGTCAATGCCAGTAAAACGGAGCTCATGGCAAATAATGCCTGCCCCGATAAACAGCTACCGATAACCATCGATGGTCACCAGGTCTCCCGGGTGGATAAATTTAAGTACCTGGGAGCAACCATTACCACCTCTGGTGACCTCGGGGCTGAGCTCCCGATACGTATCGGTATGGCAAGTGGCGCCTTCAACAACATGACCAAGATATGGAAGGCGTCGGCGTTTAGTGTCGAGACGAAATGTAAACTGTTTGATGCGTGTGTGCATGTTGCCCATTCTCCTGTATGGGTGTGAGTCCTGGCACCTGACTCTGGCCCAGGCACAAAAAGTATCTGCATTCGAAACGAAGTGCCTCAGGAGAATTTTGGGTATAAGATGGTACCACCGCATCACGAACGACGCTATACGCCGGCGCACCCAGCGTGAGCCCATCACCTCTACTATTATGTGGAGGAGATGGACTTGGCTGGGACACGTGTTAAGGATGCCGAATGACAGTTGGCCGAGGAGAACGCTGTTTTTCCTTCCATCAGGGTCCCGGAGACGAGGAAGACCCTCTCATACTGTGTTCCGCTCCTTAGAGGCAGAGCTGAGGAATCTGGACATGGTGTGGGAGGAGGTCATTAACGTTGCGCAGGATCGAGCGCAATGGAGAGCTCTTGTTGCCTCCCTATGCCCCTAAGTGGGGTCTAAAGGGAGTTTGGATTGGATAATATTAAAGTTATAATGTAACGGATTTACTGCGACGCGAACGTCATCTATAAAAATTTATATATCAGGAAAATTATTGTTTACCTGACAACCATTGACATATTGGTACACAGATTTTTTCCTAGCTTTCTAGAAATATTTTTTTGACGTTCAAATACTATATATTTTACGTAGGTAAATTATATCATCAGAATACCGACTGAATGATTGATTGACCGACTAACGCCATCTTCCCGGAGATTTTGCGTCACTTAGTTGTCAATATTTTGAAGAATGTAGGTATTTACCTAAATCCTGACTGGCAACCACCATGGCAACGAGAGAATCTACATCTTTGTATGTGGAAACATCATGCTAAAAATACAAAATGCTAAGTCTGATCTTAACTGCGCAGAGCCGTGCAAATACTCTCAGAGTGTTCTTAAATACAGTTAACTGCATTTAGGTACTTTAATGTATTTAAAAAAATAACAAAGATCAATTTTTAGTAACTTCATGTTGATATTTCAATAGACCCAGATAGCCATCTTTTGAAAACAAAATTAGTCTTGTAAATGAAGCATGGTATGAAAATGTTATAAAAATATTAAAGATTTACTTGAAATACAAATAAATGTAATTCAAATCTTATAAACTATATTTTATGAACATTCAAATGAAAAAATCGAGTAGTGTATTTTGAAAATTGACATTTATTTCCAGTCGGTCTGTTAAACAGCTCCCTTCATCAATTAATTATTAGGCATTCCTATTAATATTTTTGCACTATTTATTCCACTCGCAAAGACTCAAACAAAGAGAATAAAATAGTTCAACACAAGTTTCTATCGAATTTTTTCTTTACATTTATTGAACTGGAAGTGGAAGACTACTGCCCAAGCCTGAGTATCCGAATCAACAACGTAAAGCAAGACGGGTATTAAGCTAGTATTCAATTAAGTCAGGTATATAAAACTAATAAATAAATAAATAAATAATAAATAAAGCTTTATTGTGTATCAAAAATCAACTCATACAAAACATTCAAAGATTCAAAGGGCGGACTTATCCCGAAGGATCTCTTCCAGCCAACCCAAATTACAAACAAGCAATACAAGAACAAGATACGCGAAAAGAAAAAAAAAGAAAAAAGAGATCACACAAATTAAGAGACTAAATAAAGATATGAAATTTAAAAAGGGTAAAATTCATATAAAACTAAACCCAAATAAAATAAAATATACAAAATAAATCCTAAATAAATTCAATTAATCAATCAAAATACCTTCAATAAACTAAAATAAATACAATAAATTAATAATTAAAATAAATCGTATAAATTAAAAATTTAAATAAATCCAGTAAATTAAAATAAATCCAATAAATTAAACATTAAAATAAATCCAACAAATTAAAAATCAAAATAAATCCAATAATTAAAACACATTCAGTAAATTAAAATAAACTCAATCATCATCATCATCATCAGCACGACAGTCCTGGGTGGACCCTGGCTGAGTCAAGAGATTTTTTCCACTCCGTCCTTCTGAGTGCCGCCGTCCTCCAGCTCCTCAGTCCAATGACACCTGCATCCGTGTTAACACCGTCCATCCAAAATAAACTCAATAGGTAGGTAAAAGATTACTAAATAAAAACTCAGCATAAAAAACTAGGGAAGGTGGGAGGGGGGATCCTCTTTAAATTTGGAGTAGGGCATTATATTCCCGTCAGTGATTTTTTAAAGGTGTAAATAGTCTGCGAGCCTCTTATGGAGAGGGGAAGCTGGTTCCACAACCTTGCGGCACGAACGGTGAAAGACTCAGAATAGAATTTTGAGCGATGGGATGGGATGAGCAGCAAATTATTTTGATCAGAACGCAAGGAACGTTGGTGCGAACTGAGAAAGGTGAATCTCTGTTTGAGGTAGTTAGGGGAGGACGGGTTATGAAGTATTTTATACAGCAAACAGAGAGTATGCTGGTCTCTTCTCTCTCGCATGGTTTTCCATTGTTGGGAAATCAATCTAAATAAATTTAAATATTGGCAACACTGTTTTGTTTATATGTATAATTTGATTTGAATTTGGAAGTGTTCTTTTCATTTGACTTTTGTTTCTATTTTCTTCAATAAAAAGATGGTTGTTCATTGTGCAGTATAAAAATATTTTGTTTCCTACCTTTTAAAATATCAACAGGTCATGGACCCAGTAAGTGGATTTACATTAAAAGTGTTAAATGGAAAAGAAGATTATGCAACATGGAAGTTTCGCATGAAAGCATATTTGATAGATAGTAACTTGTGGGAAGCAGTAAATGGTTATCCAGAAAGTGATAAAACTGACGAAATTACTAAAAATCGAAAAGATGAAAGAGCTCTAGCAAAGATTTGTCTTACATTAGGACAATCCGCTATTCCACACATACACAATTGCGAAAAAGCAAAAGCAGCATGGGACAAATTAAAAGGCGCCTATGAAGATAGTGGTATGGGCTCGAAGATACACCTACAAAGGAAATTATACCGTTTTAATTTAAAGGATTTTAAAAGCATTGAAGAATATCTCACAGCCATCATGTCAACAGCACAAAAGCTTTCAGATATAGGTAAAGTTATTCCAGATGAAGATTTGGCCGCAATAATACTTGGTGGGCTGACTGAAAGGTACGATCCCATGATTTTAGCTCTAGAAAGTTCAGATGTAAAAATCACGACAGAAATTATTAAAAATAAATTGATTAATGATATGGGCAGAGAAAATCAAAGTAACAATAATGAAAAAGTGTTCTCATCAAATACATTCAATAAAAGGAATGACAGATTCAAGAAAAAAGAAATAATCTGTTTTAATTGTCAACGTAAGGGGCACAAACGGCCAGATTGTCCTCTTCTTAAGAAAAATAATAATAAAAAAGGTGAAACATCATTATATACGAATACTTATAAAGAAATATCTGATTTATGGTATGTGGATTCTGGAGCGACTGCTCATATGACATCAAATAAAAGTTTATTAAAGAATTTCACATCAACAGATAATCTAGAAATAACAGTGGCTAATAACCAGAAAATATTTAGTACAGGAAAAGGTGATGTACCTGTTTCAAAGTCTAACAGTGAGATAAAGTCAATAAGTGATGTTCTGTATGTTCCAGAAGTAAACGCCAATATTTTATCAGTGTCTAAATGTATTTCCAAAGGTTTTAAAGTATTATTTAATAAAGATGGAGCTCATATTATGTCAAACGAAACAAAAGTTACAGGAAATGTTATATTAAAAGCACCCCTGCATAATGGGCTATACAAATTCAGTGTGAATGATAGTGAAAAGGTGTATAATGCCTATAACATAAATAAGCAAAGATTGTGGCATAGTAGACTTGGACATCTATGTCGATATGGTATGAACTTACTATCAAATGGTATGGCAGATGGTTTGGATTTTACACCTGGTGAAGATAAAGATATATGTACAGCATGTCATGCTGGAAAACAATCTAGACAGCCTTTTAAAAATATACCATATAAAGCAGCAAGAAACAAATTAGAATTAATACACTCAGACTTGTGTGGACCTTTTAGCGTTGAATCTTTTGAAGGTAACAAGTACATGTTATTATTTATTGATGACTTTTCAAGAATGATTTTTGCCTACTTCATTAAATCAAAAGATGAGGTATTGGATAAATTCATAGAATTTAAAGCTTTTGTTGAGAAACAAATGGATAGAAAAATCAAGATTCTTCGAACAGACAATGGCACCGAATATGTTAACTATAAATTTGAGAATTTATTAAAATGTGAGGGTATACAACACCAGACAAGTATACCGAGGACTCCTGAGCAGAATGGTCTGGCGGAAAGGACCAATCGGAGTATAATAGAAAAGGCAAGATCTATGCTCCACGGAGCTAAATTATCACAAGCATTTTGGGAAGATGCAGTAAGAACTGCTGTATATATTAAAAACAGATCCCCTCATAGATCATTATATAAGACGACACCACAAGAAAAATGGACAGGCATTCGTCCAAATCTTTCACATTTAAGAGTATTTGGATGTAGAGCTTTGCTACATGTTCCTAAAGAAGAACGTAAGAAGTGGGATTCTAAGACCAAAGAATATATTTTTGTTGGATACAGTGAAAATAAAAAGGCATATAAATTTAGAGATATAATATATCCTAGAAAAATAGTGCATGGAAGAGATGTCACTTTTATGGAAGAAAATTTCTCTAGTAATAAGGAGGATAGTAATAAAAATGATCATTCTTCAAAGGAAAAAGTTTCTGGAGATCGTAACATTTCTACTGGATTTGAAAAATTGTATGATGATAATGCAACCCGTAATGAGGATGTTGTAGATTCACAGGATTCATCCACAAAAGATGATGAATCAGAAGAAGACTGTGTATCAGGTGAAGAAGATGACGTATCAGATCAGGAAATTGACCCTGATATATCTACATCTCTAGATACCAACCTGAATGAAGCAGAATTTAGACATGACGACCCATCTACGAGTAGTCAGCAACACAAATATCCAAAACGAGAGCGCAAGAATAAAAAATATAATGATTATGTACTTTATAAAGTAGAATCAAAATTATCGAGTGAACCTCTAACTGTAGAAGAGGCTTTATCTAGAAATGACAGAGATAATTGGGTTAAGGCCATGCAAGAAGAGTACAAGTGCCTTATGAAAAATGATACTTGGGAATTAGTAGAACGAAAGGATGAACAAAAAGTTATACCTTGCAAGTGGGTTTTTAAATTAAAAAAAGATTCAAAAGGAGACATTTTAAAATACAAAGCAAGGTTAGTGGCAAAGGGTTTTACACAGACATATGGTATTGATTATAATGAAACTTTTTCACCCGTTGTCAGAGACTCCACTATTAGATTGTTGATTGCATTAGCAGCTAATTGTAATATGAGCATTGACCACTTGGATGTCGAAACAGCCTTTTTAAATGGATCACTGAGTGAAACCATTTTTATGGAGCAACCAGAATATTTCAAAAATGGAAATGATGTTTGTTTTTTGAAGAAATCCATCTATGGTTTAAAACAAGCTTCAAGGGTATGGAACATAACAATGAAAAATTTTTTTAGTAAAGAAAATTATGTTCAATCAAAACATGAACCCTGTTTATTTAGTAAAAGAGTCCAAGATAAGGTAATTTATGTAACAGTTTATGTCGATGACATACTCATTTTTACCAACAGTAATGAGTTGAAAGAAAGATTAAAATATGAATTAAAAAGAAATTTTCAAGTTAAAGATTTGGGAGAAATTAAACATGCTATTGGATTGAATTTTACAAGGAATAAGAATACAAATGAAATTAGAATTGATCAAAAGCACTACATATATGAAATATTAAAAAGATTTGGCATGGAAAATTGTAAACCAGTCTCGACGCCTGTGGATATAAGTTTAATGAAAAGTCAGGGACAAAAATTATCAAATGTACCCTATCAGTCATTGATTGGCATGTTGATGTATTTGTCCGTTAAAAGTAGACCAGATATTGCATATATTACATCTTATTTATCACAATTTAATAATAACCATACAGATGTACATTGGAAAATAGCCAAGAGAGTACTACGATACTTGAAAGGAACTATTAATTATTCCCTGTGTTATAGGAAGACTAACAAACCATTAGAAGGATATTCAGATGCAGATTATGCTAATAATATAGATAGACATTCGTTTACTGGTTATGCTTTTGTATATGCAAACAGCCCAATTTCATGGATGAGCAGAAAACAGAAGAGCGTATGTCATTCATCTACCGAATCAGAGTATGTGGCCTTATCGGAAACATCCAAGGAAGCAATTTACTTACAGAGATTATTGGCTGAAATATTGAATAAAGAAGAGAGCTCAATAAATCTATATAATGATAATTTATTTATTTATTTATTTATTTATTTATTTATTAAGTTTACGGTCTTAATAAGACCTATAACAATTTTAATATACAAAAATCAACTTACAGCTAGACATGATACTTTGCATAATATTTCAAATTTCGATGCAAGAAATTAATTTATAATCAAAATACAAAAATATATCATACAAAATGGCATAAAAAAAACATCATACACAACTTCAAGCAATGGCAACATTTATTGTACCTCAATGGTGGCACCACTGACAAGACGATGAAAACATTTAGAAATGTCATCGTTGACCGCCTGTGGCATTCTTTCAATCTATTAATAAATTATCATGCTTCAATAATATATAAAAATAAACACTAATCTGTGCATAAAACTGTTGAAGAGTTAATCTAAATCAGTGAAAAAAATGAATAACTTTATAATCAAAAACATTTGGTGGAGTGATATAATAAATTAAAATACGGCGGCATGCCTACGTCAATTTTAGGTTAGGCTCAATTATTATTAATACGCTACATTAATATATTAATATACAGTGAGCTATAAAAAATAAGGACCTTCATGAGATCTATATATAAGAAACAATACCAAAGAATGATTTGCAGAAGGTCGCAGGAGCGTTGAAATGATACAAGTTATACTCAACTAGTTTAACAAGTATAAACCCATCAAATAATAATAGAATAAGTTAACAAAATATGTTAAAAATTAGACACCATCACAAACTCCCCCGTATCGACCCCCTGGCAAGAAATTTAAACACATCCAGACTCAAGTTGAAGATATCCACCTCCTTGAGATAGAGATTGGCAGTATAGTGTAATCTAGGCATAATAGTATGTCGAATGTAGTTAGTGGGAATATTATTACATTTGAAAGTATCGCGGCCGCGCGTACTTCGGCCAGGCACACGCAGCTCGATCATTGAGATCAAATCGGGGCTGTCAAAATAAGAGTGAACAATTTTGTACATGCATATTAGATCAAAAAATATTCTCCTGTCCTCCAAAGTTTCAAAACAGAAATTAAATGTTGGTAATTAATATCAGATTTTGGAATTCTCATTTTGTAATTAATAAATCTTAAAAATTTATGTTGGACTCTTTCTATGCTATAAATATGGTTTCTGTAAGTAGGAGACCAAATGGGTGAGTCATATTCCAAAACAGAACGCACCAGGGTGGTATACAAAAGTGAAATAGTATCCAAATTATTAAAACAGCTGACCGTTCTCAGCACAAAGCCTAATGTTTGCATTGCTCGATTTGTAATATCAGACACGTGCGGTATGAAAGAAAGTTTACTGTCAAAAGTAACACCCAAGTCACGAATCTGATCTACCGATTCAAGGGTATCGCCATTGATATTATAGTCAAAACAGATTTTACTTTTCATTCTACTAAACTGCACTATTTTACATTTTTCAACATTCAGATACAAATCATTAGCTACACACCATTCATACAGGCGAGTTAAATTATCTTGGATAATCTGGCAGTCACTCACACAGCTCACCCTCCTGTATATTTTAAGGTCATCGGCAAACATAAGGAATTCGACATCCTGAAACATGTCAGCTATATCGTTAATGAAGAGGAGGAAGAAAATTGGTCCGAAATGGCTACCTTGCGGCAATCCACTCGTGGCACTAATGCAATCAGATTTATGTTCACCAATTCTTACACAAAGAATTCTGTCATTTAAATAGCTTGTCACCCATTTCAGCAATAAGCCCCCAAACCCCAGGACTCTCAGCTTTTCAAGAAGTACCCCGTGGGAAACCTTATCGAAGGCTTTGCTATAGTCTGTATAAACACTGTCCACTTGAAAACCGCGTGCTATGCTATCAGAAATATATGATTCATATACAGCCAAATTAGTTAACGTGGATCTTTTTTGTATGAAACCGTGCTGTTGCGGGGCAATTAAACAGTGTAAGTCGGGCATAATTTTATCCAACACTAAAGATTCAAAGATCTTGGCCAAAATGGATTGCAAGCAGATTGGTCGGTAATTCTGTATATTATGCTTATCGCCTTTCTTATGTATGGGCACAATGTGTCCAGTCTTCCATATAGATGGAAAGCAACCAGAATTTAGAGATAAATTAAAAATAAAGGTGAGTGGTACTACCAACGATGGTGCACAATTCTTTAAAAATACTGGAGGTATGCTATCAGGTCCCGCTGACTTACTGGAGTCGAGACGGGTAAGCTTACGGTGGACTTCATTGAAATCGACATTAGTGTATGTTAAATTGACAGTTTGAGGTGGACAGAGATCAACGTGCCCAACAGCAGAGACATTGTACACACTTCCAAAAAATCTCGCAAAAGCATCAACTATTTCACTTCGGCCATTCAATCTTACATTCTCCAGGTACATTTCAGCAGGAAAACCCCGATCGGATTGACTCAATGATTTACTGAACTTCCAGAGACTCTTCATATTATTTGTGGTGCTCTCGGCTTCAGTCACATAGTTTTTCCAACAGGTGGATTTCAGTGCCGAACATCTTGAACGAATCCTATTAAATTCGTCATAGTCTTTTTTTGATTTGGTTTGCTTGAATTTTTTATGTGAAATCTTCTTATCAGTTATCAGATTGATCAGTTCACTTGAAAACCACTTGGGATAAGAGGAATGGTAAATTATCTCATAAGGTACAAACATCTCGATGGTGTTGTAAAGTGTACGATAAAATGTGCGAACAGTCTCTTCAATATCAGAGCCACGTAGGAACGACCAGTCGCATTTAAATAAGTGATCATTTATCAAATTGTAGTCGCACTTGTAAAACTTATATGCATACACATCGCTTGTGGTGCTGTCGCAGCTCTGGGATATGGCCGTTATGCTTAGCGGAGGATGGTATTTGTCCACAGGTAAAAGTTCATCTACATTTTCCTCGAGAGTGACATTTGTGTCATTTGTGAATACAAGGTCAAGCAGTTTGCCATGGATGTTAAAGACATAATTAATCTGAATTAAATTTAGGAAATTTACCGTTTCAAATAACTCTTTGGCTTGTTCACTGTTATCTACGTTGATAGGGTTCATGTTGAATGGTTCCTCCTCTGGCTCGCCAATACTGCCGCCCACATTGCAATAGCTCGGAGGCCTCCAGTCAAGCTTGGGGAGGTTGTAGTCGCCCATCATTATAATTTTAGCGTTGCGATATTTTTCATTTATGAATTCGAGCGTTTCACAGTGTGCCTTGTAAATGCTTATATCAGACAGCGGAGGTATATATACACATCCAATAATAATCTTTGAAAATCAAAGCACCATAAGAATAGCTGAGAATACCGTTTTCCATAACAGAATCAAGCATGTAGATATAAAGTACCACTTCATTAGAGAACAAGTCGAGGATGGGAAGATAAAATTATCCTACATGAGCACGGAGGAAATGCCAGCTGATTTTCTTACTAAAGGAGTGAATAAACAGAAACATTACAAGTGTTTAAAAAATCTTGGAATGAGTGATTAAATTTTTTTGTTTTTCATACATACACATATATTCGATTGCGGGGGAGTGTTGGGAAATCAATCTAAATAAATTTAAATATTGGCAACACTGTTTTGTTTATATGTATAATTTGATTTGAATTTGGAAGTGTTCTTTTCATTTGACTTTTGTTTCTATTTTCTTCAATAAAAAGATGGTTGTTCATTGTGCAGTATAAAAATATTTTGTTTCCTACCTTTTAAAATATCAACAATGTCTGTACTCAGAAATGTGATCATATTTTCGTAGAGAGAAGATGTACCGTATGCACATGTTTTGAAGACGTTCCAATCGGGACTCGACCTCCACTGCCATATCTAGATAGCAAATATCGGCGTAGTCAAATAGTGGGTGGAGCAAGGACTGAACTAATAGCTTTTTGATGTCAGGGCTAAGGAAATTTTGGAGTCTTCTGAGTGCATGAAGTGATGAAAATACCTTTCTACTAAGCTCATCCACCTGTTTTCTCCATGAAAGTTTACAATCAATGTAAATCCCCAGGTCCTTAACATCATTAGAAAAAGGAATTACCTGATTGTTCAAGAACTACTAACGTCTCGGTGGTGAAAAATTTTTTAATACAGGAAATTTGAATGAGTTCTGTAGAATAAATTCTCACCATATTACTTACTGTAGACAAGAACATTGGGTACTCGCAAGAACTACCCACATCCATCATTTACGCGTCGAATCGAAATTATGGTATAGTTATTTCAGAATAGACAAGTTTTTTATTCGTGAATTTTTTCGCACAGTATCTTTTTTGTTCGAGATTCGACCTCGGGAAACGACGACGACGGTTTGTGTCACAGGTCACTTCTGTTATTGTTTTTTTAAAATACATAAATAGTTATAAGATAATTATTCTCATATTATACCTAACTATATTTAATTTTAAAGTTCGTCCATAACTCGGTATGCCGCATGCGGCCCGCCGAGCTTTTCTGTGCGGCCTGGCACACTTATCTATTTTATTTTTTTACATTCTTTAAATTCTGGCAAGGTAAATAAAATAAACGAAAGTCAATTTGATGTATTTTACTTATATAAAATGACTGATGTGAACTGTCAAAGTACGGAGAACCTATTGAAAAACCCTTGTGGATAAAAAGTGAATAACAAACTTGCTTGATTAATACTTCAATCAACTCTGGAATAACAAACTTGCTTGATTAATACTTCAATCAACACTATTTGCTGCTAAAAATACCTACCTTATAAATTTTGTTTTAAAAAATTGGCAGATTCACTAGGTTATGAATGCTGTATCATAATGCCCACAAAAATGTTCTATACATCCTTAACCTAGTTTATGTTTTTATAAACTCAAATGTGAATTTTCGAGGGGTGGGCGGGGGGGGGGGGCTAGCCCCACAAAAAATGTTCACATAAACATTTTTCATACAACAAAATATATAGGTACCTACTGGATATTTTTTTTTGAAATACAAAAATGAATCTGTGCGTAGGTACTCAAATTGAACACAACTACACCCTGACTCTTTCACAGAAAGCTACTTAAAGCTTGTGCCGTAAAGAGCAAGATGGTTGGCATCTGGGATCGAACCCACAACCTCCGATAAGAAACAGTACGATAGCCGGCGTCGTAACCGTTAGACTACCAACCACTTCTGATATATTTTTGATACATATCTTTCTTCGAAGTCAGCAGGGGCAAAAACGATTAATTATAATAAAAGATGTCGACCCGGATAATATTGTACTTACATACAGTTTTTTCAACGGTAAGAAAAAATGTCAATTTGTCAGCAGTCACCAACGTGGTAACATAAAATTGGACCACTTTAAGAGACGACAGACCTAACTGGTAAATAGGACAATCAAACAATTACCTAATGACCCTTTTCCATGCCTGTTGTTCGACAGGTTTTGATACTCGTACGTAATAATTAAAAAAAAACTGATTCGTTTACGTGCAATATATTTTTTTTTTAGTTTTTGTTAAAGTATAAGGGAAGTTGGTACCTACATACCTAGATAACGTTCACCCCTAAATACAGAAAGAAAGGGAATGAAAAATTGCGAAAGGACATTGCACGCTTCAGCATTGTAATGAAGGGACGTGTTGAGCTATACGTGTGTGAGGGGTGGACAGGTGTAGTAGCACAAGAGTCCAACCTCCTATCTCCATTTTATTCAACATGAATTCTTACGATGATTTTGGCAAATGTAAAAAAAGAATTTCATTGACATTGAGCAATAATGTGGAGAGCTTTCGAAGTGACCACTGTTGTCACTAAACACATAACATAACATTCTCCCTTTTAAGGCCCACCACACACAGCGAGCCAGCCCGGAGGAGACCAATCCGCAGCAAACCCGATCCGCACAAAGCTGACCCCTAGTCCGATTGCCAAAAAGCCAGCCACACACAAACCAAGCCCGCCGCGGATTCCCTCCAAACCAACTCACAATGCGGGAGGCCTATGCCCAACTCAGGAGCATAGGGAGGCATCAAGAACTCTCCATTGCGCTCGAAGGCGTCCAAGGCTTATTGTGCCTTTTCTGACCGGTTGAGGTTTAAGGACGTAAGGTGGTCAACCTCACGGTCCCGATCTGATTTTTCGATTTTCTGCCTCTTACAGGATGCTCGAAAAACCAGCAAAAAAGAGCAGAGGTGTTATTCTTAGCCGGCAACCCCACGGCAAGTTGTCACTAAACACTGCATTATAAATTGTCGATTTCATTAGAGCTCTCGAGGTGACCACTGTTGTCACTAAACATCACATTATAAATTGTCGATTTCATTATTATCACCTGCCCTTTAGTGAGTTGCATATATATGTAGTTATGAGTATGCTAAACTAATTATTTTGACGTTTTGCTTATATGAGGTTGTAGACAAGCAATAAAACATTCTACTTGTCTACCATTAGTAGCAGAAAATAAATTAAATATTCCTAATACTCATAGGTTTAACACTTTTTTAATATTGACCTAAAGGAAACAAATCGTGTTTTTGATTTGCATACAACGCAACTTTACGAACTACGTCAATCCACTGTAACTACGTATTGAAATATACTTACTTGTAGACGTCCGTCTTTGACCAATTTCTCTTTCATCCGTGTAATGTGTCAAGTTTGATTGATGCATTTGATGTTAATTACGATATAATGGATACATAATATACTGAATATTAACACTCTAGTAATGTTATGTCATATTACTGGTTAGATGATTAAGATGCCATTATATTTAACTATACACATGGAAATTAGTAGATAACAATGGGGTAGACCTAGTGCATTAATATAGGTCGGTATGCTCAAATGAACCATACTGGCTTGAATGTCGAAAGGTCTTTGAATACGTAATAATTATTTGGCACCTCTTAAGGTATCATTTTATAAAAACTGCAATGAGTTCAACAGACCACTTCTTGAGGCTCCGATTAGCGAAAAAGATTGCAGAAACGTGCCTAGATTTTTTGCGCCCCAAGTAACAGATTCTTCTTTAAAAAAAATTATAGACGGGGAAGGAAATAAAGATAGGAATAAAACAGTCAGTAAATCATAAAATAACAAAAGATAGATGATCCTTACAGGTTTCAGAATGGGGCACGGAATGGTTCCCCATTCCGTGCCCCATTCTGGTTCCCCATTTGAGCTCAGTACTGATGATATCTACTGTAGATTCTGTGGG
This sequence comes from Mystacides longicornis, assembly GCA_963576905.1. NCBI lineage: Eukaryota > Metazoa > Arthropoda > Insecta > Trichoptera > Leptoceridae > Mystacides > Mystacides longicornis. The sequence continues at coordinate 9,885,606 of OY756421.1, read as the reverse complement.
AAACGAGCATAAACACATGAATACCTTCAAGCAGACTACAATGCAGAAGCTTGTGCGAGAGCAAGAAAACACAGGATATAGCCGAAGGATTTTCCGATCCTAGATTTTCTCAAATTTCTGGACTTCCTGAAATGTCTGGAGGGTAAACCTTAGTTTGGAGAGCTTATGAGTAAGTATATGAGAAAGACTAAAAGTCGAAACGCAATATGCGCTCAAGAGAATGAAAAAATGTGGACAATATTGCGTCTGGAAATTTTTCATTTATCTTCGATGCATACTTTTTTAATATTTTTTTTAATAAAATAAACGTCTTTAAAACAGACGGTATACGGAATTTCAGATACACAAGACTATGACATATCAAACACTTTGGTCCGCACATCACAAAAATGGAAGTAATTAAAGAAATACTAAGAAGTCACCCTTGTGTTGACCAATTTATAGAGAACGTGCTTTGAAGCACATTGAAGAGGAAGAGACATACCTACTTACATAAAAATGAGATCAAACATTTTTTTTAAACTCTCCGTGAAGTACTGTGGAGTGTATTCGCACATGGGGAAGTACTTTGTGATAAAAGAAAGAATAACTTACGATCATTGGATGTTACATGCTTTTATATCTTAGTTATTTGATTACCCGCAGGATGTCGTGAGAATGGACGTGTGGTGGGCGATTATTTAACAGTCTAGTAAGTATTAAACTAACATATTGAGGGCCATAACAAACACGGAGGGGCTTGTGCATGTGCATTATACTCGCTCAAATATTTTGACATATCATTCTTCCACATGCCCATGTTTTAGGGAAAAGGGTGTTTTTTTTAAGACAGCTTATCTTTTGCCGGTTTCCTCCCTTATTTTTGGGCTTCGGGAATTTCTTAGTAGCTATTTGTGTGTGATTCACTTTTTTCAAATTTTCATAAATTTAAATTGAAGGAATTCTTCGTAGAGCTCTCATGTCTGCTGCAATTATTCTTCATTTTTCTTTTGTCGTTCATGTCCACGTTTCACATTCTACCATTATTGATGGAAACAGGGTTGCATTATGAACTATTTTTGTTCTTAAGCTTGTAGTGATGCATTGTTGTTTCTCATTATACCGAATGTTTACATCAATAAGACATTGATGGAAACATTCGGTAGAGCTATCGAAGTAACAGTAGGTAGTTATATTGTATTTTTACACAGTTGTTCCCTTTGCAATTATTATTATTCTCGCCCAATACTTAAAAGAATATAAAATGGCTGTAATTTAGACGTGAGAAGTTTTATTTCTGGTATAATCACACTAATGCGCGTTCAATGTAAATTTCACAGGCATTCATCTCTTTTTTATTACCTACTCATTCATGCATAATATCAGTGTAAAAAACTGAAATTTTGTTTCATTAAACCACCTATCATGTATTTCTATCTTAAGAGAAATGCAATTCAACTTATTATTTTTTTACATTAAAATCAAATTAAATAATTGTAAGCTTGTCCATTACACACGATTTTCGTTTAAACATACAAATAACAATACCAATCCAACTGCGGGAAATATTTTATAGTCTATTAATTTTCGTCGGTGAATCAATATTATGTAACTGTTATGATAATTCATAATTACAGATTTTAGACTGAAAACATATCTTAAAACATCTTAAAAATCCTTCAAATTCACTATAGATTAACATATTAAAACGACCTAGTTGCACTTTCAGGAAAAATTATCTGAGCTCGAGCGCTTTCGTCAAACTTGCGTTGAAATTATCAAGAGACTTAGATAATTTTTCGTGAAAGTACAACCATGTCGTTTCTACGTGCAACTTTCACTACTTGAATACAAAAGCACTTCAATTATTCACTAAAGATTATTTAGTTTTGAAAAATTTGAATCACAGTTACAGGTAAAACTTTAGTTTAGTCACTCCTAATGATTTCGAGGTTATTTTATATGCGATTTGAATAGGTAAGGGTAAGGTTGGAACATGTTTAAAAAAGGGGGTTTCTACCTTGTTCGACACCTCCCCAAGTGATAGCTCGGTGATACTCCAGCGTATGTCAAAATCGCCGCCATCTGAAGTTTTACCGAAAATAATTACTTATAGAGTTATATACTAAAACACAGAACCCGGAATCGAACTGAGAACTAGCGATGATTTGTACCTGCTATGAATTGTATCCACGATGAATAGTTCCTTCGATGAATTGTACCTGTGATGAATTGTAAGCGATGAATTGTTTACGATGAAATATTCTAGACCATATTGTTTGTTTGATTTAAGCCTTTTTTTCAAATTTTCAACAAATCATGAGCATTATTAAAATCATACATAGGTATCCCCGGTAAAATTCGAGTTTCTAACAATATTAAGACGGATTTTTTGAGGCCTTATTTATGTGGGAAGCAAACTCTATGTGGGAAGTTATAATATTAAATTTTTTCTCATTTTTATCTTTCGTGATTCCGAGTAATTGAGAAAACGTTGTTTTACTTAAAACAAACAAATAATAATAACAATAATAGAAACCTCGGATATAAAAAAAATAAACAATAGCCTCATTTACTCGAAAACAAATGAAATACGACAAAAAGGAATTTTCAACAATACAAAACAAAAGAAGTCGTGTTCAAGGCAGTGGGGCATCGTCTTTTTTTCTCAGTGCCGAGGGGGAGAAGTGATGAAACGAATTTAACGAAAATGTGGTTGTGCTGATTTCTGTTCTTATTATTGTATTCAGAACTTCTGCTTTTCTGAAAAAAAAAACCGAACTCTTTTTGTATTTTCATTTCGACTTTAAAGTTAACGCAATACCTACCTAGATATTATTCTTATAAAGAAAAAAAAATAGAGAATTTCAAAACAAAAATATGAAAAACAAATGAGTAGGTACGCAAACATTGTCAGACATTTCACCCTTAAAAAGATATCGTTAATTATTTACGAAAACAAGTACCTAGTGGTTTTAAAAAATATATTTTCAATACAAAGACCTAAGAAGTTCATGTTGTTTTTCACAGTCAACCAGTCTCATTAAATTTGAGAGTAAAAATTACCTTCAAGAATAGAAAAATATACAAATATTTATATGTAGGTATATTTTTAATGTAGGTTATATAATATAATATCTTCTTCTTCGTCTGCTTGTACCCTATCAGGTCTCCCCGACTTTGAAAACCACTTCTGCGAAGGCCCCTCGGTCAAGCGCCAGTCGGAACAACTCTTCCTTCGCCCCTAGTCTGCTCCATTCTCTCAGGTTGCGCATCTCAGATGTTTGCCCTCGCCCAGGACCTCTTCGACCTTCCACGATTCCCATCTCCAAGAGTTTTGAATCAAGAATTCTGATGATTTCATTCTTATCCCCACGCACAATGGTCCCATGTAGGATATTTTTGGATCTTATTTTTTTATATGAAACTGAATCTGACTTTCACAGTAAGCCACTTAACCTATTATATCCCATAACATTTTTTTTTTATATTGTATTTTTTTTCTTTGAATTCTTTTTCGTTTTTATGTAGAAAAAACATTTCATAAAGTTTTTTAAAATTATTTTTTTATTTTATAGGGTTTTTTCGACGTATGATATAAAATACGCTGGGCGTTCAAGTGTCATACATTTTTGGTACTAAGCACATAACTCAAAAATACTTTTATTGTAATTATAACAACTATTTTAATGATTCAATTACTTTATATACGCTTTTTCTCAATTGATTTAAATGAAATGATAAAAAAAAGAAACCCTTTGGTTGCAGTGCAACAAAGAAACTTAGCACATTTTCCAAATTGACCACATATTTTATTACTATGTCGGAAAAACAACACAGTGAGGTCTCTATATGTTGTCGTATCTCACATTATCCGCAAATCTGGATGTTTCTAGATGAATGTATTATTTATTTATTTATTTTTACGCATCACACCATGTCCCGTAAGGGATAAGCAGAGAGAACGGACCCCCACTCCTTTCTGTCCAAGCACACTTCTTTCGTTTCTTCCACCGTCCACCGACATACCATTTCTCATACAATCTCTCCTATTTCTCTTACTACCTACTGAAGTGGCCTTCCTTGTTTTCCTTATCCTTCAGATGAAAAAATCTATGAACTTTGATAAAAAACTGAATATTAGAATTGGAGCGTGTTTCTCAACACCTTCTTCGGTGCATTACTTCGCAGTTTTCCAAAAAAACAGGATGCCCAATTGTTTGTAGGTACCTACATATCTCCAAGTGATAAAAGTTATTTTGAAGTCTTTTTGCATGGCATGAATCACTGCCTGATGACACATCAAATCAACTATGTCGTTGTCAAAAAAAAAACTTTCGAATATAATATCTTCAAGAACTGGCTTTGAAATGCGGTGTACGGTGATTATATCTGGTCAATATCCCATGAGATCAAGTTTATATTTAACTGCAAAGTTGTATTTTTCCATCTCCGTTTTTGTTTTGGAGCCTCAGATATTTTCCTCTTCTTCTTGTTGGTTTGACAAAGCGAATCTTGTAAATCTTCATCATAAATAACCATGTTTTCAATGGACCCACTATTTGTACTTCAGAATAAATCTCATCTTCGTCATTCAAATGTCGTAAAATATTCATAATAGCTTCTGCATCATTTTGTAGGGTTCGTTCTAGAAAGAAATCTTGCACCACAATGGCTAGCTGATCATTACTAACATGAAATTCGCGTGAGTGCCCAGCGTATGATATTTCATACATTGAATAAAATCATCAAATATCTACCAACTCACAAAACAAATGCCATATTTTGAAAAATGGATATATAAAACCGCTTTTTTTGAATAGATAACTATGAAATAATATATAATTTTTAATAAAAATATAGTATTTTTACATTAATAAATTACCGGCGACCGACGGTTGCGTACGAAAAATCAGAATGTGATTTTCAAGGTCGGTTGACAGCTTTGTTATGTCATTTACCATTTTAAAAAAATAACAATTAGTTAAATTTGATTCATCTTCTTTTAAAAACTTAAGATATAAACTCATAATATTTTTAAACGAATAAAATATAGAACTTTCAAAAGTTGATGTTTTAAGTATGATATATCAAACGCTGGGATATAATAGGCTAAGCTTGTGAAGTGATAGAGGAAGATGGTCGGCACATACGTAACTTTTAACGTTTCTCTGCCTTAGTTTTAAATGCATATTATAAATACAGAAGGTTCGCATTCTATTTTGAATGCGAATGTGCTACGTGCGGTTTCGATCCAGCATTTCACCTCCACATATGGCACAACGCATAACAGAATCACGAATATATGTAACAACTAATGACTCAACAATAATTCATTACTGATGTTTTATTTTTAAATGGAACAAACCACTACGGGCATACGACCGTCTTCTACTGTTGTTTCGAAGGCTGGCTTAGTGTTCGTTCGTTCGCCATTAGGTGGTAATTTTTAAGTCTCCGAAACTCCTAACCGTGAGAATTCTCGACATGTTCTCGACAAAATCTCATGTATGTATACAACAATTAGATATTCAATAATTAATGAAATATAGAAATAAAAGTTGGAAATTATTGTGAACAAGAGAGCAACCAAATTTAAAGACTGCGACTGCTGTCATGTATTTGGCGCCAGGACATGACTAGGTATATCCATTTTTGTTAATGTCTCATCTTTATTGCCTACTAGCTGACCCGTCGAACTTCGTATCGAAATAAATAATATGGGTACTCTAGGTTTTATGCAACAGAGCTCAAATTCGTTTTTTAGTTATTTAACACGAATGACTATTTTCTGGCATTAGCAAAACCTGCATACCATGCTGCATTCATTGGGTCTGAGTTTGTTTTTACACCAAAAACTTATAACCTAATGTAAATATGTGGGAAGAGGTCATCATTGCGCAAGATCGAGTGCAATGGAGAGCTCTTGTTGCCTCACTTTGCTCCTGATTGGAGTTCAAAGGGAGTTTTAATTTTGATTGATTTGATGTTAATACCTATGTAGGTTGAGTGTGTTGTTGGCGCTTTGCTGATTGTTTTTGTTTGTTTGTGTTCCTTTCTGTTGTGCACCGTTTGCTCGTCTTTGTGTCTCGTTAATGTTAGGTCTACTTGCACAAAACTACAGTAAATAGTTATTCATCATAATACACCAAATACTCTAATACTCGGAATAAAAACTAATGCGCAGTATAAATACTTAGTATCACCTCAGCACGGGCTTTTGTCTAGTGGGATGATAAATTCACCTCAGCACGGGCTTTTGTGCTACCCATCACGCTGATTCCCGAAGGGGGTAGGCAGAGAGTATATGGACTTCAATTATTTCCAATACAAACTCATTCGCTTCCTCCAAACGCATAACATTCCTCATACATGCTCTTATATTCCTTTTGCTCCTGACTTGGCCCTCCCATATGTCATTCCAGGTCGGCCTCGTCTGCGTGCACCTATTCTTTCAGATTTATATATCCCTTTAGTCATTCTCTCTTCTAACATCCACTCCACATTCCTTTCTTATATTATCAATTCTCACGTTCTCAATAAGTCTCTTTCCGCATAACCTACGCAGTGATTTCATTTCCACAGCATTTATTCCAACTTCCAAATTTTTCGTCCATGTCCAAGTTTTACTCCCATAAATCATGGATGGTATCGGGATTCCATTGTGCATCAACTGTCTATTTCAGAGATATCTTCTTAGAGGTCTAAGTGCACCGCCAACCCTTCTCCCAGCCAATTTCATTTTTTCAATCTCTTTTTCACACCTTCCATCTCTTCTAAGTAAATTACCTAAACAGACATACTTCCAAGTTCTTGACATTCACTTTCACACAACATTGCGTATTAAATCTTCTCTTTCAAAACAGTGGAAATAATTAAAAATCTCATTTAATGCAGTATCTGTGATTTTTTTCTAACTTCTATTACAACATGGTGGAAGTGTAGCAATTTTTATTTTCAATAAAGAAACAAATGCTAGGTCATTAGCAAATAATATCCAGCTTTTTATACATATTAACGATGCAGATTGTATTTACGTTATATGTATGTACTCATCCTCTCTAAAAATCAGCCCATAAACGAAGAATTAATTATCAAACAAACAAAAAAAAATCTACTTGTTCTTCAATATAATCATGAATTCCTTGTGTAAAACTTATCAAAACTCCTAAAATGAACTTCAATTAAGTACAACTCCTTAATAGCAATGTTATATCTACGATTCTATTTGCTGGCGGTTTTAAAAATCTCTGTAAATAAAGAAAGTTTTCAAAATTCCTTACACTTCAATACAGTAATGTATTCCTTGTATTAAAACTTACCAAAACTCCTTATAAAAATTAAGTGCAATGAATATTATATGACTTATCCAATCAATCTATTTCATACGATATATTTTACATTCGCATTCTATCAATTGCAACAACAATCAAACCACTGACAGTTCTTTCAAAATGTCAATTAATTAAAATTCAAAAGTAGAACAAAATTATATTGTAAAAAGTACTATAAAGATTGCCTACTTAGAGTTTTCTTTAATTTTCTAATTATCCACGCAATTTTCATATTTTTTTTTGTTCCCATACAACCTTCTCCTGATAAAAGCCTACATGACCAAAAAATAATTAGCGAAATCGGTCCAGCCGTTTAGTTGCGATGCTATGACATCGGGAAATAGCTCTCCATTTTTATAGTGTTCTTAAATTTTCTAATTTTCCATGCATTTTTATTAATTTTTTTCTTCTAAATCAACCTTCTCCCGATAAAAGCCTACACGACAAAGAAATAATTAGCGAAATCGGTCCAGCCGTTTAGGCGTGATGCGATGATATCGGGAAATAAATCTCCATTTTTATAGTATTCTTAAATTTTCTAATTTTCCACGCATTTTTTTAATTTTTTTCTTCTAATTCAACCTTCTCCCGATAAAAGCCTACACGACAAAAAAAGAATTAGCGAAATCGGTCCAGCCGTTTAGGCGTGATGCGATGATATCGGGAAATAAATCTCCATTTTTATAGTTTTCTTAAATTTTCTAATTTCCTATGCATTTTTCTTAATTTTTTTGTTCTAAAAGGACACTCTCCTGATAAAAGCCTACACGACAAAAAAAGAATTAGCGAAATCGGTCCAGCCGTTTAGGCGCCATCCGATGACAACGCGAAATAGCTCTCCATTTTTATATATAAGATTGGCTTTGTTGCTGCACAACGTTCTAATGATGTTTGTTGGTGCACAACAATCAGTTATAAGGTTCCCCAGATACTTAACTGGTAAGCCCTTTCTTACTGTTCATTACCATGCGCGGTAGCGTGTTGGTGTGATCTGTTCTCCCGAATGCCATCCGTTAAGTTTTCTTAGTTTTGATATTTAAGTCCAATTCTTCTTTGGGTTTTTTTTAATTATAAGGTTATTTTTTTTTATTTTAGCTTTTGTCATCAAAATTAGCGAGATAGAACCAGCGCAGCCAAACAAATTTCTTGTTCTTCTTAATTAAGGCATTATGGCCTTGTAATTCAAGAGGTGGGGTTGGCCTCCTGCGAGGTCGATTCCCAGCTATCCTTCCACCTTTTTGGTAGGCGTCTGCCCGGGAGGCGTCTTCCATGGGGTTGGCCGTGCAATGCCATGTGAGGGAGTCTGGTTGAGTCCATTCTCCTCACATGTGCATACCAGAATCTTCTTCGTTGCCTTCCCCATCCTACTATGTCCTCGACCTCGCATATTTCCCTTACCCTCGTATTTCTGACTCTATCTCTGAGGGTCTTCCCGGCTATGCTCCTGAGACTTTTCATTTCAGAAACTCTCAGCGCATTTTTAGTCACAGTGGTATCGGCCCTGGAGTCGATCCCGTATGTCATGATGGGTCTGACCCAAGTTTTATAAATCTTTATCTTGATGTTATTCGCATATCAGGGTTCTTCCATACGGAGTTTCTAAGGCATTCTGATATTGAAGCAGCCTTGTTGATTTGACCCAATATTTCTGTTGGTAGATCGGTCTGCCGACACAAGTCCACTCCGACGTATTTGAATGTAGTGACCTGTTCCACGGAGACACCTTCCACAGATACGCTGCAACCCACTGGAGACCGAGAGAAAACCATGCTCTTAGTCTTCGCTACTGAGACAGTCATGTTGAAATGTTGACTTGCTTGATGAAAAGCTTGTAGAAGCGACTGCAGGTCCTCCTCAGTCTCAGTGACTATTACCGCGTTGTCCGCATAACAGACAACATCGATAGTCTGTGGGGCTAGTACGAGTTTTATCGAAAGCTAATTGCATGCAAATAAACGCTCATTAGCGTGCAATTAGTGTTCTAAAATCAAACAATCGAAACATTCGAACATTTTAGTATGAATTTTTTTTCGAAACTCTTTCGATGATCGTTTCGATATTCGATCATCGAAAACTTATACTAGGGCTTCTGCTCTACCAGCCTTTCCTTTTCCAATCACTTTTATCTCTTCCACAATCTTATCCATAATAAAACAAGTTAATACCTACATAGAATATAACAGAATTAAAGGTTATTTTTTGTCCCTTTTTTCTGAGTTTACATAAAAATCAATTATTAACCAACCTAAAAGAATAGTGAGAATCTTATACAATAACAGAACCTATTGTTGGAATGCATGAAAAAACTCAAGAGACATCTGTTCGATAAAGTTTCCATTGGTCTTTCCACTTCTTTATATTCATTCTCTTCTACTTTTTAGTTTTTTTTTTCTTTCTGTCCTAAAGAAGAGATTCATTTATTCCGTCACAATGAACATTCTTTCCTTTTTGGCACATTTGTTCAATTTCTTATGGTAAAGAAATTTATCTTGTTAAAAAAAGTTTGGTCTCTTTCAGAAGTATACATTTCTGAAATGTTTTTTTCTATTATTTGTCCTTATAATAGGTACCTATGTCTTGTTAAAGATGTCCATATTATAACGTCTTAGAAAATTTGCTCGGAGAACTAACGGACACTCGGAGAGTAATTAGGTACCGGGATACGGAAGAAGGGCATTAAGATATATAGGTAGATAGTTGTTGGTAGCAATATAAGAATAATGTTTTTAATTTTAACTTGCAACACTGTACTTACAATATGTAATATTATATGATATACTTAGATCTATGGCCAATTACATTTGTTAAAATGGTGGATCTATAATAAACTGTGTGTTTAGACAAAACTTAAAACTCTTTATTTAACATGATAGCAGAGCTCCGTGGTTAAAAAATATAAAAATAGTAATAAAAGTTGATGCTGTGTGAAATAAAAAAAAAGTAAAAATTTATTTGAAAGACTTAGTGATTGAAAAAATATTAAAAGATTAAAAGTAAAAACGTGTCCATTAATAAGTAAAAAATAATATTAAAAGATTAAATGCTGTGTGCATCTCTTCAAGAAAATATAAAAAAATCTTAAAAAGAAAAAGTGATTGTTATAGGATTTTGAGATTAAAAATAAAACATAAAAAAAAACATGTCCACCATAAATGAATATGAGTCAATAATAAAATTAAGTGATAGTCAAACATTTCCAATATGGAAGTTTCAATTAAATGTATTTTTGAAGGCTGCTGGATATCAAAAACTAATAGATGGGACATTTAAATCGGAAGATGCTGAAAAAGAAAACAAAATAAATGAATGGAAGCTCATGGATGCAAAAGCACAAAAAATAATTATAACAAATATTGACAAAAGCTTGCTTATACATGTGATGGATACTGGAACCGCAAAAGAAATGTACGAGAAGATTATTAAAATATTTGAACGAGATACAGATCATAACAAGCATGTTTTACTACAAGAATTTTATAACTTTAAGTTCAACAAATCTAAAGATATCATGGAAAATATAAGTACGTTGAAGGTAATAGTAAATAAACTGAACTCACTAAAATCAACAATTGACGAAGGAATGCTCATTGTAAAAATATTGACGAGCTTACCAAATGAATTTAGAACATTCATTACTGCGTGGGAACTTACATCCTTAAGTGAAAGGAAAATCGAGAACCTCATATCTAGGCTACTAATAGAAGAGATGAAGATGAATAATGAATCAAAGGAAATAGCTTTCAAAACGGTCAGTAAAAATAGAAAATGTTACATATGTAAGAAACCTGGACATATAGCAAAAAATTGCAGACAAAATCACAAGCAATGCAGATATTGTAAGAAATATAACCATCCGGAAGAAAAATGTTTTTTTAAAAATAGCTCTAATATAAAATACAATAGTACCAAGAAAGATCATGTATCATTTATGAGTTATCAATATGCTAATCGGAATGACTTTGAGATGATAGTGGATAGTGGGTGCACAAGTCACATGGTAAACAACAAAATGTTATTAACAGATATCAAGAACAAAAATTGTACAATTTATGTAGCTAAAGAAAATGAATCTATGAATGCAATCGGAGAAGGAAAGATAATTCAAGAAAATTATACATTAAACAACGTATTGTTAGTTCCAAATTTATCTAAAAACTTACTGTCAGTTCGTGCCATAGCTGATAATAATGGTAAAGTAATATTTGATAAACATAATGTTATTATTCAAAAGGACAATAGAGAAATAATAAAAGGAAATAGAAATGATAGAGGTTTATATACAATTAATGTCAACCAAAATAAAAATGAAGCTTATTTAGTTGATTGGCATAGAAAAATGGGACATATTGGTTTTAATAACTTAAGAAAACTTGAGAAAATGGCTACAGGAATTTATATTAAAAAAGATGAAAAGGAATATTTTTGTGAAATATGTGCGAAAGCAAAACAAACCAGACTACCCTTTAAAACAGAAAGAGAAAGAGCAAGTAGACCACTACAAATTATCCATACTGATATCATGGGACCAATTTCTCCAAAGACATGGGACGGATATAGCTATGTTTTGACACTTCTTGATGATTACACACATTTTACCAAAATATATTTAATGAAGTATAAAAGTGAAGCATTCAATAATATAAAATATTTTGTTAATGAAGTTGAAAACATGCATAATTTAAAAATATCAAAGATAAGATGTGATAACGGAGGAGAATATAAAAGTTACAATTTTCAGAATTGGTGTAAAGAAAAAGGCATCATTATAGATTATACTGTTTCACATTCTCCACAATTAAATGGCAAAGCAGAACGATTAAACAGAACTTTAATGGAAAAGGCCAGAGCATTGATATTTGATTCTAAAATGAAAAAAGAAATGTGGGGCGAAGCAATGTTAACTGCAACATACCTTATAAATAGATCACCTACAGAAAAAATGGATTGTACACCTGCCGAATTATGGTACAAGAGAAAACCAAACCTAAGCAATATCAAGCAGTTTGGAAGTGACACTTACTTAAAAACTTTACAACCCTTAAAAAAATTAGATGAGAGATGCAAAAAATTTATACTAGTTGGATATGCACCAGTAGGATATCGTCTGTGGGATCCTATCAAAAGAAAAATTATTATTGGACGAGATGTGATAATTAATGAACAATATAATCAAGATTCTGGAATAAGATTCAATGATAAAGAAGAAAAACAATCATTTTATCGAGATGTGATAATTGATGAAATTACTAGCGAACAATGTATTGAAAATCATAGAAGTCCTACAAATGAAGAAGAAAAACAATTATCTGATCAACACAATGAAATTCAAAATAATGAAGATAACAGTCTTGGTGACAGCCTTAATTTTGATGAACAGAGTACTAGCCCAAAGAGTGTAAATAATGAAAATTTGGAAAACACTGATGAAAGTATCGAAAATGATTATGAAAATTCGGAAAATACTGTTGAAGAAAATAACTTGTATTTTTTGAGAAACAGAAATAATATTGTGAAACCTAAAAGATTCGAAGATTATGAATCTTATTTAAATATAGAAAATATTCTGAGAGAACCAATAACTTATGAAGAAGCCGTAAAAAGAGAAGATTCAGAAAAATGGATAAATGCCATGAACTCAGAATTAAAAGCTTTAATAGATAATGATACATGGGAAGAAAAAATTCCACCAAAAGATAGTGAAATTATTGATACAAAATGGATATTTAAAATTAAAAAGGATGAAAATGGAATCCCAATTCAGTATAAAGCCAGATTAGTTGCACGTGGATTTCAACAAAAATCAGACATTAATTTGAAAGATATTTATGCACCGGTCGCTAAACTTCCTACATTCAGAATATTGTTATCTGTTGCTAACCATTTTAATATGGAAATTCATCAAATGGATGTATGCAATGCATTTTTAAGCAGTCATATTAAAGAGGATATATATTTGAAGACGCCAAAAGGAATGAACATAGATGGAAAATTTCTTAAATTAAAAAAATCTATTTACGGACTGAAGACATCTGCAAAAAACTGGAATGAAATGCTCAACAATGTATTGATACAGCAAGGTTTTATTAGATCTAAAAATGACTACTGTTTATACACAAAAACGAATGGTGATTTAAAATTTTACATTCTTATATATGTGGATGATATACTGCTTATGTGTAATGATACAGCTGAAATTGCACAAATGAAGAAACACTTAAATAATGTTTTTAAGATGAAAGATATTGGAAGGATTTCAACATATCTTGGTATACACATTACTCAGAATATACAGAATAAAACAATTACACTGGATCAAAAATCTTATATAACGGAAATAATAAGGAAATATGGAATGGAAAATTGTCGACCAACTAAAACTCCAATGGATCAAAATATTGATTTACAATTATTTGAAAATGCAGAGATAGATGGAAACTTGGAAACAAAATGTAGACAACTTATAGGACATTTACTATATATCTCCCAAGGTACAAGACCTGATATTACCACTACAGTTTCCATATTGAGCAGATATCAGAATAAGCCATCTTCAGTATTATATATTGCAATGAAAAGAGTACTTCGATATTTAAAAGGAACATTAGATGTAGGATTATTTTTTGAAGATCATGAAAATAAACAAAAATTAATTGGATATTGCGATGCAGATTGGGGAAGAGATATATCTGGAAGAAAAAGCATGTCGGGTTATGTGTTTAAATTATTTAATGGTTTGATCAATTGGTCTTCGAAGAAACAAGATTGTGTAGCGTTATCTTCTACTGAGGCAGAGTATGTCGCTCTTAGTCATTGTATAAGTGAAGCAATTTGGATCAAAAAAATTTTAATTGATTTGGCGGTTTGGAAATCCTGGCCTCCAATTAAAATAATGGAAGATAATCAATCAGCAATAAGAGTAACTGAAAATCCAGAATTTCATAAAAGACTCAAGCATATAGATATTAGATACCATTTCGTACGAGATCATGTAGATAAGAAGAATATTGACATTGAGTATTGTCCAACGAAGGAGCAACTGGCAGACTTGTTGACGAAGCCTCTAGGTGGAGACAGACTGAAGTATCTTGGTGAAAAATTAGGATTGAAGTGAAATCACATAATATTTTAAGTTACATTTATTTTTTGATAATATATAATAATATATTTTGTTTTGTATAACTTGTAGGATTCTAATATTGAGAGGGGGTGTTGGTAGCAATATAAGAATAATGTTTTTAATTTTAACTTGCAACACTGTACTTACAATATGTAATATTATATGATATACTTAGATCTATGGCCAATTACATTTGTTAAAATGGTGGATCTATAATAAACTGTGTGTTTAGACAAAACATAAAACTCTTTATTTAACAATAGTATGTATTTGCTTAACCCTACAGTGAATCCGCACATATTTGATATCATGAAATCTGGTTAGCGTTATATTATTATGTTTGACATATTTTGTCGACGAAACGGTGTGTGCCACATATGACACACTAATTACATGGTACACTATGCATATGGCACACTATGCATACCTATAGCAGACTATGCATTTATAATTAAATTAGATTTGCTTAATTTTTTTTTTATTGTGATTTATGTTGGTAATTTTTAGAAAGAACGTTATAGTTAGTATTCCTTATTTATTAGTTGAGAAAGCTTTTTTTATTACCGAATATGTTAAAACTAAAAACTCCAAGAATTCATTACTGATGTTCGATTTTAAAATGGAACAAACCACTACGGACTTACGACCGTCTTGAACTGTTATTTCGAAGGCTGGCTTAGTGTGATCACTTTACGTAAACAACGTTCGCCATTAGGTGGTAATGTTCAAGTCTCCGAAACTCCTAATCATGAGAATTCTCAACATGATAAACATGTCGAAAAGTCTCATGTATGCAACAAGTAGATATTAAATAATTAATGAAATATATAGAGATAAAAGTAGGAAATTATTGAGAACAAGAGAGCAAGCAAATTTGAAGACTGCGACTGCTGTCATGTATTTGGCGCCAGGATATGACTATATCAATTTTACCATCTGCTCATTTAAAGAGAAGTCAAGAAAAAATCTAGCTTTGAAAACAAATATTGATTTGTGTTTTCTGTTGCCAACTCGCTCAAATTTTGTAGTGATTTTGAGAAGATTTTCTCTTTACAGATCTGCGCCTAAGTATATCTAAGTTTACAGAAAGCAGTAAGTACCAGTGTTTAATAATCTTAGGCTTAAAAAATATATTGATTTTTTCCAGAAGATAAATTCAATAAAGTAAAAAATTAAGCGACCACGATACTTCTTATTCTTGAAATGTTATCCCGGATATTTTAATGTTCATCTGCATTCCGTCTTTAGTAAAATTCCTAAGAAATAATAATGGAAACCTCACTCTGACCTGATTCAATCCCTCTAGATTCTTTTTGACATGCAGCTCGTTCAATCAGTATTCATTTCAGCTCGGAAACAGCTGCAGTCTGTAGTTCGCTCACTACCAAGACAGATTAAAAGCAGTTAAGCGTGTCAGGCATTTCAAAATGAAGAAAGAATATCATTTTAATATAAGGAATTTGTATTTTCTGAACGAATTAAAAAATACTGTAGGTAGGTAGGTAAATTTTTTTTGTTTTTTTTTTGCGCCGTGAAACATTTTATCAATATAGTTGCTATCCTATCCGTATGCTGTGAAACAATACTTCATGAATATTGTTGCTTTCCTATCTGTATGCTGTGAAACACTATTTTATGAATATTGTTGCTATCCTATCCGTATGCTATGAAACAATAGGTACTTTATGAATATTGTTGCTTTCCTATCTGTATGCTGTGAAACACTACTTTATGAATATTGTTGACTACTTTATGAATATTGTTGCTATCCTATCCGTATGCTGTGAAACACTACTTTATGAATATTGTTGCTATCCTATCCGTATGCTGTGAAACACTACTTTATGAATATTGTTGCTATCCTATCCGCATGCTATCAAACAATACTTTATGAATATTGTTGCTTTCCTATCTGTATGCTGTGAAACACTACTTTATGAATATTGTTGCTATCCTATACGTATGCTGTGAAACACTACTTTATGAATATTGTTGCTATCTTATCCGTATGCTGTGAAACACTACTTTATGAATATTGTTGCTATCCTATCCGTATGCTGTGAAACGTGTTCCAATATTTTTTCATTATTACCTACCTAATCATATAATATAATTATTCCCGTAGGATATTTAATAAGTTTTTAAACAGGTGTGATCCATGATCAGTGTTGCCATCTTTATAAAATTTAAAAACCGGAAAGAACTTAAAAAAAGTTCATTTCGTAAAATTTGTAACCGGAAAGGTGAAAGTTAGCTAAAAAAAGGTCGCTTAGGGCTCATCACTTTTTTCGAATCGACGTATAAATTATGGTCGTAATTGACAACAAATATGTGTGTATATTTTCCAAAAACAAAGATAACACACCACTGCAATCAGTATCTTCCATGTGAGGAACAGTAGTTATTCAAATTACTAAGTTTCGGGGAGTGTATTTAAGAACTTAGACACTTTTAAGCTGATTGAAAAGAATATATGACTAAATCGTCCTGAATAGATATAAATAAAAAATTGGCAAGAAACCAATATTGAGAAAAGAATGCCGGTAAATAAAAAGTGATTTCTTATATATGTAGCAGATGAACCTTACAAGACCCATGAATTGGTAATGCTGCTAAATGACAAAGAGTTTGTCAAAGAGCTCGGGGAAAAAATTACATTCAAAATCTACATACCTACATAATATTATTATCTTCATCAGTGAAATAGCGGTGCGTAATACCGACGTTAATGATACCACCGGGTAAAACGAAAGGCACTGGGTTTCGTGATAGTCTGATTGATGGGAACAAAATTATTGCACATAAGCTCTAATATAACCAGTATCAACAAAAAGTTCGAATAACTAGTCACCCTGTAGATACTTTGAAGATGCCGACCGATTTCGGATAGTAATATAGGCGTGGACTACAGATTGCGAGGTCTCCATCGACAAAGCGTATGTAAGTGTTTTTTCACTTGAAATTTCTACCTACGGTTGGCTTGTATCAGATTTGAAGAGACCGGTTGACTGGAAACAATTTCCTCAGGCAACAAAATTTCCGCCGGCTATACTGAAACCTTGTATAAAAACGTATTAATTTGTATCTATTGTCCTAATAAAATAATTCAACCTAGAGTTTGAAGTGTGTAAAAAGGTGTTTGAATAGGGTGGCTGTTGGAGAGGGGACGAGGGGAATGTGAGAGAGCACTGACTCACATCCTGCGCTGAAAGCCGATGATTGTTTGTGATTGTCGTTATTTGTAAAGTGAAGTGCAGTGGACTCTTATTACTCTTATTACTAGAGGAGGCTGTTTATTTTTGTCCTGTTATTTTTGTTTTTTTTTTTTGTTTTTTTTCTCCTTTAGGGGATATTTTGCGCTCCGGCCTGTAGTGGTCTATTGTGCTTCCCCTACTTGCTCATGGTGTTACCCAATTAGAGCTTCCCCACTAATCCCAGACGCTTCAGAAAGTCCAGCATTAGGAGGGGATCCAAGGTGGCGAGGTCCTCCACCTCTATCCTGTGTTTACCAAAACTTCTTGCTCTCACATAAACCACTGCATCGCAGTCTGTAAGTAGGAGGTGAGGCGTTTCCACACCTTCTTCGCAGAATCTACAGGTTCCATAATCTTCGAGTCCCAGCTTCCTCAGGTGTTCCCTAAGTCTGCAGTGACCCGTTAAGAATCCTGTTAGGGTTTTAAGCTTGTTATTTTAGTTAGAAGAGGCAGGTGAGGCAGAGGCAGGAGGCAGAGGCAGGCAGGCAGAAAAATCAGATCGGGACCGTGGAGTTGACCACCTCACGTCCTTAAACCTCAACCGGTCAGAAAAGGCACAATGAGCCTTGGACGCCTTCGAGCACAATGGAGGGCTCTTGATGCCTCCCTATGCTCCTGAGTGGGGCTTAGGCCTCCCACATTGTTGGTTTGGGGAGATCCGCGGCGGGCTTGATTTGTGTGGGCTGGCTTTTCGGTTTGATTGCTTTGATCGAGCTAGGGGGTCGGTTTCGTGCGGTTCGGGTTTGCTGCGGATTGGTCTCCTCCGGGATCTGCGGGGAGCCATAAAGCGAGTATCTCTCTCTCTATCTCCCTCTCTATTTTAGTTAAGATATTATAATTTTTACTTTTATTTTTACTATTATTTTTTCTTTACTGAATACCTAATGCTTTTGTAAGTTTAATTAATGGGTACATGCGTTGATTGGTTGGTTTGCATGATTTGGTACATGCGTTGATTGGTTGGTTTGCATGATTTAATTTGAAGTAGTTCTGCCCCAGAACAGCTGATGTTGTCTAGTGCAACAGTAAATTCCAATATGTAACTACTGATTGTTGTAATTATATTGATAATGGAAATAAATAAATAAATAAAATAAATAAATCCAGAATCGGTTCATTTACCCATCGAAGGAAGCGTTCCTCCAAGCTTTATTGGATGCTTGTTATTCGAGGTCCAGCTATAATAATAATTAGTAGTTGAACGAAAGTGTTATTAAGTTTACAAAAGTTCTTAATATTATTATGAAATGGCGCTTATTGAGAACACAATATTTCGGACACTGATTGTGTTATCGTAAATAATTTATTTATAAACTAGCTTTCCCGACAGACGTTGTCCTGTAGTCCTAGACAATATGTATATTAGTACATAATGTGCACAGCGCCCCCATAAAAAATACATAATTAATTCGATTGAGTTAATCTTATAAAATATTATCATTAACGTATTTCCAAAACATCCATATTTCATTCGTATTCAAAACTCAGACGGGAACAACGCCAGAATATAATATTTGCGCGCAGATTTTCTACATGTATGTATGTGCCCGATGTTGACTCTGTATGAAAATTGGAGTAAGCGGGATGGGCTACTATAAGAGCGGCAATAACGTTTGAAAGAATGAGAGGGAACTACCATCATAATTTTTTTGTTATGGCGTCGTAAGAAATCAGTTCGATACTAGCTTTAATATTATATTTTATACCATCTATTATCTATAGACTATAATTTTTCTTCTTTCTTTTTTATAAACATTTAATGTGTCATTTTTCTCTCTTTTTATGAGTTGTGAAAGTGTTATTCTTCTTTTTCTGTGCTTATGCATGTTATAGAGGTCTGTTTAGCGATGAGAAGCTAGACTAGAACCTGTTTCCTACCTAAAACGTAAAGCAAGACGGGTATTAGCTAGTTATAAGTTAGTTCCGATGAAGAATATTTTATCAGATCCAAAATCAAAACATCCTTCGAACCCCGTTTAGCAGCATAGGGAGGCAATGGATCTCTCCATTGTGGTCGATCTTGCCAATGCTTATGACCTCCTCCCACACCATGTCCAACTCGGTATGAGAGAGTCTTCCACGTCTTCGAAACCCTGATGTAACACATGTCCCAGCCATGTCCATCGTCTGGATTTTATTTTTTTCCACGAAAATACCGAACTTCGGACGTAGTAACCAATTAATTATTATTATCAAAAATGAGATGATATTACTATTATTTTGTTACAGAAAAGTTCATTGGATTTCTTACAAATTGAATTCAATTAGATACTACTGCAGTATCGACACAATACCGAGTAAAGGGGTTACGCGAACAATCCAAGAAAATTGAACATACGTTGAGAGCAATATCGAGTTGCTTGAACATACTAACAACAAAACAGAACTATTACAAACGTTTATTTAGAAACACGTATTGTACGGAGAGTGTAAACAGCAGGATATCTAAACAGAATGTTGATATTTAATTAGATCCGTATTTCACTTCTATTTTACTAGTGTGGAGGAGTTTCAACATTCTACGAATTAATATTATCATCCTTACTTGCATAGCACTATTACTGTTAGATACTTACTTACAAGGGCGTCGCTAGCCCGAGGCCTAGGGGGGGCAATTGAACCCAGTCATAGGCTATTTTCCGTATATCCTATATTATAGAGGATGAGAAATATATGAATTTTAAGTATAGTCAAGAGTATGAATATTTTTTTAGGATTAAACGGCAAAGCACAGTCTTAGAACTTTGGTTGCTCTGCAGTTGCCTACATTTTTTAATCTCTAGGGGGGGGCAGCTTGCTTACTTATCTATGTAAAAGCTGTTGACACACCAAAAAAAATGTTTATTCTTTCAATAAAAAGTTAAAAAATTTATACTGCAGGTATATTATATAGTTTAATATTCTTATCTGTGTAAGAATATAAGTAGGTGGTATTTGAGTCTGGAAGCAAGAAGATCGAACAAGATTTAGGAGAACAGATTAACTTTGAAATTGGAACGAGCCTTTGGAATATGTCTGATTGGATTCTCCAGATAGATTGGGTAGCCCAGTTCATCACCCCCTGCCCCCCATCTGTCCCTCCACAGATCCCCAACCCCTCATTAAGAAGGTTACTCTGGTATCGACCTACGGCTGTTTTCTATATCTTATTATTTTATTACATTTTCCCGTATAAAGAGTCAAGTAGAACATTAAATTAATAGTAAATATACCAAATGGTACATACAAACCGAAATATTGGGGCTCGAATCATATTGTAAATTATCGTATTAGGTATATCGTAGATTTTTTTTATGAATCTGGGTTCACCCAAAGTGAACACAAATACACTTTCCACATCTTAAACATAAAATAAAGCTTGTGAAATTGGTCGGCACCGTGATTGAATCCATGCACGGTCTTCAATTTCACTTCTGGATCATGGCTTTCATTTAACGTACATAAGTTTGATTTTTAGTTTTCAGGTTCCCAATTGTCCGAACGATCATACAAATCTAAATATGGCTGTCAAAAGTGTATTTATTTTACACCTACCTATTCATTAATATCTACTAGTGGTCGCCATAGATCGAATTTCTACCATAACTAAGTCATATTGATATTTTATAATATAAGAGCAGCTTTCCCGACAGACGTTGTCCTATGGTTCTAACCCGAGGCGGCCCGTTCATATGAACATAATGTGCACTGCATCCCCATAAAAAAATACGTAATTAATTCGATTGAGTTAAGCTAATAAAAATAAATATTAACATTAAAATATTTACAAAACATCCATGTTTCATTCGTATTCAAAACTCAAGCGGGAACAACGCGAGAATATATGTGCCCGATGTTGACATTGTATGAAAATTATATTTTATATTATCCATTTTTCATTTTTTTATTAGTTACTCTGTTATCCGGAGCGGAGAATAATCCACTAAATCAAAAATCAGAAAAATCTATTCAGCCGATCTCGAGTTATAAGTGTTCGCACTAACCCGACTTTCATTTAGGTAGGTATATTAGGTATATTCAGCAAGTGCTATTTCACAATTTTATTTCAAAACAATGTCATGGACACGTTTAATTTGAAATTTTGATATGTACCTACCTACTTACGAAGTTTTTTCTATTATTATTAAAGGCAAAAAAACTTAACATATGCTCAATTTGACCAAAGAAAAAAAGCGTCTGTGTCGATGTCAAATATAATATCGAAAAGTTTGTATGAATAAAGTAGGTAAATATTGTTTGTAATGTTTTTTTTAGTGATTTTACATACATATTTTTTGTAAAAACAATATTAGCATTCGAATTCACTCTTTCTGCATTTCACTTATAAGTGAGCGAAATTTTATAGCCCTCAGTCCGAGCAATGTTCGTAATACAAATAAATGTGTATAGGTAAAGCTTTACGTATTAATTTATCGATTATAATAATATCTAAACTTACATTAGGGTTGACATGAATTTTCTCAAAGAAGAAGGATTTTGTCGTGAGGTGATTACAATGCTGTAGATATTATTCGATTTCCTACATTGTGTTTGAAAACAAAACACGCAAATTGGAACGAGGAACAATATGTTAATTGAAAATTATGTTATTTTAGTACCCGGAAGGCAGAGTACACAGCTGATGTTTCCAAAAAAATATGTAATGTTGCCTACCCCAGTGCGTATGTAGGGGGTAGGTAATGCGCCGGTGGCTAGGTACTTAAATCACCATAATTCTAAGCAAACATTGTAAAAATGAAAATATATCTTTCAAATAAATTATTTACTTATTTTATCATTGTTTCAGCATCGTTTTATTCAAAATAATACAAATATTGTCTTTGCGTTATGTCTATTATTTATATCAAAAACATTCATATTATCATTTATTTTGAGTAAATAACTACTGACATACCTACCTACGTTGTTTATGTTATTCTTTGAATTCATAATAATTGAATAAAATAATATTTTGCAGAAATACTTTTTAAAAAATTTATTGTTTATTAGAGAAACCGTTCTTGTATACTGAAAACAACTGTCAGTTGACGTTAAATCCAACATGTCATCACAACAATCCAACAATCAAGCTATATGGGTTGATCTACCTCCTTGATAGCATGATTTTCTAGTTAATTTATAAAAAAAGTAGTTAATGTTTTCCGAATTTAATTTGTTATTCTTAGAAGGGGTGCTTTATATTTTAACAAACAACAAAAACTGTTGGGCGTAAAGCGTCGGAAGAAAACCAATCACTAATTGATGTTAATTGATGTCCCTTGAAAGTTCTGACACCTCCAGAGTTTTAAGGGCAATCAGTTGCATACCAGTGCCGCTGTGCAATAAAGACGTAGCCCAAAGACATAGGGGTAAAATATTTCAACGATCTGTCCTGTGAAGTGCGCGCAATTCGAACATGTGATAAGTTTAAAAAAAGAGGTGGTGTAGCACATTTTATCACCAATAAGAGTAATCAAATAAACATGTACCAACTTAAAAAAATATAATAAAAAAGGTACCTAATAAAAAAAAAATGGATTTGAACCTGGTGTCTCCTATCTTCCTTTTTCACATCACATATTTTGTTTTCTGCGCGGAATAAGCTTATATACCTACCTATACATACTAAATTATTGTAAGTAGGTATACCATTTCAGATAAAAATGAAATAGTTTTTCCTTGTTCTTCCTTTTTTAATAAATAAAAAAAAAACCTCTTCAAAGTTACATAAAATTTTTCCGACTCTAGCGATATTTTGTATTCTATTTGATGCTTTACATACAAGATACAAGCATAATATTATGTTGCATTATAAAGATGGAAATCGCTCATTATTCTACGAAAATTCCATCATTTGTAAACAGATTAATCTGGACATTTTCAGATATTTTAGTTACACTATTTAAAATTTTAACATTATTGTCAATGAATGTCATTCATATTTGCGATGTCCATGATTGTATATACTTTTAGAATTTCATTATGTAGGTATGAATTATTAATTTAAACACATTCAATGCGTATCTATCTACCTAAACCAAAATGCATAATTTGTTGTGCCTGTAAGCTAGGGTGTGTCGAAATATACTTACTTATATATCAAATATCGCCATACCAATATATGTATGTACTTACCTACTTAAAAATGATTAGCAACGATAATAAATACCTAAAAATATACTCTTACCAGAACATCTATTCATCTTGATGTTATTCTCCAACATTTTACTCATTGTTTGATTGATACATTCATAGACAACGCTAATAACTATATAGGTACATATCCTCTTAGCCAACAGACGATGATTTCTTCGGCGTAGGACAAAGGTATAAATATGCGTCACATAATATACTTACTGTAGGTACTAATTAAAATAAATAATATGATTTTTCATACTCCTTTTTCCACGCAATTTTCGTAAAAATGGTCACAAAGTTTTTTCTTCACGTATTAATATATAGATGGTACATTAATCCCATGTTTTGTATCTCTATATATAAAAAGTGTGCCCTATTTCCCTTCCTCATCGTATAAGGCGTAAAAGGCTGGAACAATTTCCCTTATTATTTTTTGTTGGCTATTTCCACCCAGTTTTTTCGGCAATCTGAACTTTTCTATTTTCGAATATTGATTGGCGGCGGTAAGGTATATCTGTCAGCTATTTTATAGTTGGTACGATTGTTAGAACGTTTAAAACAGAGGCATCGGTCAGAATTGGTTAAATTGGTAATTATTATACAAATTCGATTTCAATATTCATTGTAAATACAATACAACGTCTGTTGGGCCAGCTAGTATTTCGTAATTTGCGACATTAACATTATACTCATATTCCCCACTGGAGCATATCATTTTCGTAACATAAGGTATAAGAAGGCTTTCGTAGGTACATTATGTTGTATTTGCGGGTTGTATGTTGAGGTAATATAAAAGCTTAGACATGACAAATCTGTTTGTGACATCTCATTAGGAATGACACGATCCTATAACGTCGAAATATTGAGGCTATCGTGCAAGACCAGTGGTATCGTATTCTACATCTTTCATTAGAATCTTCGACTAAAAAAAAAAAAACAAAGTTTCGCTTCATGGTTATCCTCAATCATTCCTCTAACGATGTTAAAGCGCAGGCCTCAGCGCCTGTGGGACTAGAACGAGTTTAATCAAAAGCTAATTGAACGCTAATAAGCGCTTATTGGCGTGAAAATAGTGTTATAAAATCAAACGATCGGATCTTTTTTGTATGGAAATTTTGCGAAACACATTCGACGATCGTTTCGATATTCGATCATCGAAAACTTATACTAGGGCTACTGATTTCATTGCATATCTATTCAGCATGCTGTTGGGTAACTCTTTTTTAAGGGTTGAGTCATCCCCGGCCTTACTCAGCACATTACCGTCTAAAAAGTTGACGTAATATCAACCACACCATATTATTTTATCATTGCATTTTTTTATAATAATTATTGATACCTATTCATTTTAAATTTATAAATTTAACAAGCTCCGTTGTAATTATTTACATCATAACCTATAGCAACAACAGTCAAGTGGTAGGAAGGTAGATATAAATATGTGACGCACGTCATTTTAAGTTAAATAGGGTTTGTTGGCCTGAGTCGGATGTATCGCAGTTTAATTGTTACACCTCTGGATGTTGACGTGGCGTAATATCATAATGTGTGTGCGTATAAATGTGAGGCAGGAATGCCAACCTGGTGGTGTTGAATTATTTAATTTGACAAGCTCGAGATCATCCACTTTATACATGAAATAATAAGAATAGCGAATGTTTAGCGTACCACGTGTACTGGCTCCAAATATAGCGGGGTATTTACTTTGTATTACAACATTGGAGGGAGTCCTTAATGTTTCCCTATATAATAGGTACCTACGGGTTGTTCACGATACAAAGTAATGGCTCCAGCAACTCCTAGTGAGATATTATGAGAAAATGTTTTCGTCAAAATAATCAAAGCGAATCTTTACCTCATCCGCCGAGCTCATTTTAATAAGTATACTAAATTGAGATATTCTCACTGCAATTCTTTGCCATGTCAAACTAGTAAAACATTGTCTGATATTCAAATACTTTTATGAAATAATTATAAAACCTTTCCAATCTTTTTTTTCTCTTTATCCCTGTAGAAAAAAATGGGGTTGGATTGTTCATGGGGATTCATACTCTCTTTAGTTAGATTCACCCATGAACTAACTTTACTTTACTTTTCGTGCGGCATTCGGCTAGATATTTTCTTTTTCGCCCGTGCAGGCTTCGCCGTCACGAGATTATAGGTGCTTGTGACGGAAGAAGAAATCTATCCGAATGCCGCACAAAAAGTAAAGTAAGTTCATGGGTGAATCTAACTAAAGAGAGTATGAATCCAGAATCAACTCTTTTAAATTCTATCCAGCTCTCCAATACTACCTTTTTGACCCCACTTAGGGGCATAAAGAGGCAAAAAAGCTCTCCACTTCGTTGATATTGCGCGGCTTCAATGACCTCCTCCCACACAATATCCCAATCCCTCAGCTCTGTTTCAAAGTAACGGAACCTGTGTGAGAGGGCCTTCCTCGCACCTTCGAGACCCTGATAGGAGGAAGAACAGCGCTCTCCTCTGCCAACTGTCATTCGGCATCTTTAACACAATATATATCTGCCATGTCCATTGTCCATCCCCTATCCATAGTGGTAGAAATGAAGGGCTTCTGCAACATCATGCATCATTTTTAATTCGTTGGTTCCATCTTATACCCAAAATTTTCCTGAAGTACGTCATTTCGAAAACTTTGTGCCAGGACTCTTAACTCATAAGAAAATGGGTAACGCATCCAACAATACGACTCAATACTAAAAGCCGACGCTTTCCACATTTTGTTCATCTTGTTGATAGTGCCATTTGCCATATACTGAAAATTTTCCACCCGGGAGACCTGGTGACCATGCATAACGGTAGGTATATTATAGCTGTTTATCGGGGCAGGCATTATTAAATTTTATGCTATTCATTAATGCATGTCATGTTATGTCTATCTGGCATTTCTAGAATGTCAAGGCGTAGGTAGGTACTGTTGAACAGCGTTGGGTCTTCCGCGTACTCCAGATCGCACATTTCGTCCATCTCTCTGATTTATTGGTATACATTCCTATTGTTACTTGCACATACACAGTCAAAATGAAGTCCATTATAATAAATACCTAATTACTCATCTAAATAATATAATCAATCACTGACATTTTTTTATTGAGCTAGGTACACACAATTCAAAAACAGTAAATTCATTAGAAATAAATTATGTCTATGGTTAACTTTCATAATATAGCATATGAAAAAAATATTGCAGTTAAAAATGATCTACACAGACAATCATAGAATAACACTGAAGAAGATTGTACGATCATCCCTTATGTATTTGGCTTGTAGGCGATACTCATAAAAATATTACGTCAGTATGTACTATTGTTATCTTCTGTATGTAATATGTAATACGTCATATTATTGTTATCTTCTGTATGTATAATACGTCATATTATTGTTAGCGGGTAGGTGTATTTTAATATTATATTTCATTGGACTGTCAAAACTGACGGGGCAATTTTTGATAGAATGAGAACAAGAGGCGAGCCATAGGAAATAGTTTTGTATTTTATACTAGAGATTCATATAATTTTTATTTTTCCAAAGAGTTATGTACCTACATAGGTAGGTACATTATTTTTTAATTTTTGTTCTTCAAACACATCGTACGATATTATGCAACGGCAAGACTTTAATCTTTTCCACTTACCGCATTATCAAAAGACAATACTGGGCCCCGTTCCACCATCATACTTTGCACATTGCATTATGCGAAAATCGCCTAGCCCGAAACAATCTGGTATTTTTTATTTCACTTCTTAAATCCAACACCAAAGTGAGTTAGAAGTATCTAAAGGATAATAGTAAGTATCGCTTGCTTTGGGTTATTATTTGATCTAACTTTGACCTGTAACGACGCCGATGTCGTGATGTATTTAAAAACATTGGCCTATAATAATTTTGTTTTTTTTTCAACACAGGTACTTATTACTTTTGGTTTTTGTGTTCTATGAATACAATTTTCCCTGTAACTAATCTTCTGTATTTATTTATTTATGATATGATACACAAACATAAAACAGATATGAATATACATAAGAAAAACATGAAGGTAAGGTACAAGCTGAGGTAATCTGTTCCACAATTACATGTGCATACAAATTGACTACTTTTGAAACATATAATCATAGCTTAAATCAGTTACAAACAGAAAAAAAAACAATAAATTACAAATACAAATATTAAATCATAAAAGAAAATTTCAAAGAAGGGGAACGAAAGGCTAAAAGAAAGGAGTAAGGAAGGATTCACCTGGAGCCTTATTCCCGTAATCAATCGCATTTAAAAATCACTTAACGATAAGATTAAGACATGATCGCAATCAGGTCGCCCTTGAATATGACGTTTGTAAGATAGTTACGGGAATGCCGATCACATAGAATTTCATACTTATATTTCAAACATAACGAATTTTTAAGATATCTGCTAGATATCTTGTTTTGTGAATACCAATCCGCCATTTTAATATTGTCAATCAAGATAGGAGCGTATTAAGACCGCTACGAGAATAACCCTACTGGTTTGTAAACATTGTAGAACTTTCTTTTTAAGCTGCAGTGAAGACGCCGGCGCCGCGAACATTTCTATACTGTCAGAGAAGATTTTGTTGTAGAAGTATCGGCCATTCTGTATAGGGGATTTCTAAGGCCTGCAATCGTGCAATCGGGCATGTCCATTAGAGTGGAACAAAAAATTTTTTTGTCGAATTTCGATTTGGAATAGTTGTACTATGTTATAACATAACATTTGTCAAACCCATTCATAGAATTACATCGCATTTTCATACGTATGTAGGATTTATTCTATTAACTCTGCACAAAAGTGCTATGAAACCAAGTAACGGACATTTTAACCTTTTTCTCGTAGATGTCATGTTTATACACTTAAAAACATACATCACCTATTCCAACACATTCGTGGAAATAATTGACATGCAACCTTTCACTTTACGACAATAATCATTCACTGCACTTGATGAAACTAAAATTTCAAATTTATAAATCGGCCCTTGCCGCCCCCGTTTTGTCTTGCACATTGCTCCTCTCTCACAGCACCAAAGACTATTAAATAGATGAAATGGTGAAAGCAACAGCTAGTCAACTATGTTTGAATTAGTTTTTGAATAAAATAAACCTATTTATGTAAATTCTGTGATATTTCGTAGACCGCGAAAACAGCCCCAAAATTGTCGTTTTTGTAAATATTCGAAGTCTCGGCGGGGGCTCTTACCGTTGTATGAGAATTTTTATATTTTTTATGTAGATTATTGATGCCAATAGGCAACATAATACAACTATTCCAAATCGAAAATCGACAAAAAAAATTTCCATACATAAGTGTTCCACCCTATTGTCCATGTAGAATAGATTGCATGAACGAGTTTGTGATGGCACCCGAAATAGGACACGCTCGAGTTTTCGAGCTCGAGTACAATTTTTTCTCAGAGTGGTAATTATCAAGAAGTATTCGCCGATTAGATAGTGTAGTATATACGCTACTGTGTTTTAGTCACAATATACCTACATTAATTATTGAAATTATTGTCGTTATTATGGATTGTAAAGTCGGGTGTTCCGATTTTCAAACGCTAGGCACATACTTATCACATTCAATACAGCACGGTAGTGAAGAAAGTTAAGATTGATATTTATTTATTTTAATAACAAGTTTATTTTTTTAACAAAACATAACTTAGGTATATATTTTTGGCTGTTGATCCTGTGTTTTAGGAAAATACAGATTCAATAGCCAAACATGATAAAATTGTATACCCAATATATGGGAGGTGTCGACAGAATTGATAAATCTATTGCTAAAAATCGAGCTTCGATACGGGTAAAGAAATGGTATTCGAGACCTTGGTTCTTCTGCTTCGAATTAACTTTACAAAATGCTTGGAAATTACACAAAACATTCGAAGAAAGACCATAATATCTTCTAGAGTTTCGTCGCCGTATAGCGTCAAATTATCCAGGAGACCCACGGCCATCCTGCAGATACTGGAAGAAAGGGAAGACCATCTCAGAAGTGCCACATCGACTCAATATATGTATGATGGCCTGAATCATATTATTGTGAACCAAAATAAGCAAACGCGTTGCCGTCAATGCCATAAAAACACGACATATAAATGTGACAAAAATGATATGTTGCTTTGCATAACAAACGTGCAATCATAATATATCATCATATGTAAGTATGTAGTTTCTTGTAGTAGTAGTAATTGTGCTAATAATAATAACTTTTCGTTGAGGGGTCGGAGAATGAATGTGTGGATTCGAGAGAGAAACAAAGTCGTCGATGTAACTGAAAAGGTTGCCACTAATGCCACTCCAAAATGTTCTGTCCGCTGTCAAATGAACGGCTCTATGAAGTGTCGCCACGTGGATGATTTGTTTTTTTTGGTTACAGCGCATCGGCGATCTGCCTCGTGGTCTTGTAACTGGCACTTCTTCCAACCATTATCCGCTTTTTGAGGCTGTCTTTCACTTTACTATTTAGATGGCCAATGAACTTTAATATAATATTTTGATGCGGAGTTCTTGAAGAATTGAGATGTTCTTTAGGGTGGAACGATTTTTTTTCTCTGATTTTGATTTGGAAAAGTTGTATTAATTTGGCTATTGACATCAATAACCTACATAAAAAAATAAAAATTCTCCGACAACGGTAAGAGCCCCCGACAAGACATCGAATATTAACTAAAACGACAATTTAGGGTCTGTATTCGAGAAAGAATTCATGACGGCAACGACCCTCAGCAATGAGGAAGACGACTGTTGAGGGAAGAATGACTGAACTCCGAGGGCGGGTGGGGAGCTTGTTGTTGCCATGTTGGCGGGAATAGTAAACTTAATCACCTACTTCTTTGCTTTTGTAAACTAGATACCTAAGTACATTTCGATAGATTATAACGGTTCATTTTGACTCATGTAAAGTATTTACCTATGTACTTATTCAAAAATAAACACAAAGGTAGGAAGATAAAAATACAAAGATATCACAAACATTTTGTAGTAGGTGTGTGAAAAAGGAACACTTTTCTCAATGAGTATCTAGTGCTTAACCTATCCGAAGAAATAAAATTTTATGGTTTTTCGTATGTTGTGATAATAATATCGTGTAAGGAAAGTGGTATATAAACCATTGTTTTCATTCGGTATACCGTGCATAGACACTATTATCAAATTGGAAAGAAATAATACTTAATGAATGCAAATTGCCGAGTTACCGCACCGGAGTTCTATCTGAATAATTTTGTAGTTACCAAGTGTATTTCCCTGAATAATGTATTCCTGAAACGGGCGTAATATTAGTAATACTAACTTATACCACGACCAATATAATGGGGGTCTATTTTGTACGTCTCACCTAACCGACAATTTGTATGTTTAAGGTTGGTAATTTATATGTAGGTATACAATATTTTTCGTTATTCTAGGGGGGGGGGGAATTTTTTTCAAAAAAAAACGAAAACAAAATTTCATTACTGAGTTTTCAACTGAAAGATTTTTTTATAACACGTCGTGAAAGCCTTAGAAACTCTATAAATTAAAGGTGCATGTTTGATGAATTAAAAATGTCTGGAACCAAGTCAAATTAGGGTGTCTCTGTTATAACAAATGGCTTTAAATTGTTGTTTAGTTTTTCAATAAATATGTACAATTTGCCATTCATTCGATGATGATGAAGTTTGATTCCGCATCCGCGGTAATACGATTACCGTTACAGCCCGAATATATCGTGACCCCTAATAATAACGCGACTCTGAAATTTTCATAAAGATATCAGGTACTTACTTAGGCAAAAAAATCATAAAATAATTCAAATAATGTAAAATTTTGTCAGACATGCCTTTATTTAGGTAAACTAGCTTATACCCGTCTTGCTTTACGTTTTTGATTCCGATTGTCAGGCTTGATCGGTAGGTAATTAAACAGGTTCTAGTCTATGTAGCTTCCCATTGCTTAACAGACCTCTATAACTGACATAAGCACAGGAAAAGAAGAATGGCACTTTTACAATTTTTGTTTCACCGACCTCATAATATTATACGAACCTACCGACATAATTTGCAAGTTTTCATAGAGAGCTCTGTGGTTTGAATCTTAGCTACATTCCCTGCACTCTCTAATGTGTGATAATTAATTAGGCATTCCACCCATAGAGGGTGATTTTTGTGCTATCTGTCAAACTTCAAAATGGAGTAATCATTTTGCAATTTTTTTCATTAAATCTTTATTTATTGAGAATAATAAGCTTTGAATAACATTTATTTATATGTATAACAAATCAATCTACAATTAATTATTTTATTACATTTTCATACCGTAATACCAAGATTCCATTCAACGCTTACATGAGTAATTTTGTTTCCAAAAGATGGCTTACTGTCTTTTTGAGAAATTTGTATGAAGATCCTAAAAAAATAGAGTTTTTTAATAGCTCTAAATATATTAAAGTTATTGCAGCAAATTGTATTTAAGAACCTTCTCAAGCAGTTTGCACGGCTCTGCGCAGATTCATATCTGACGTAGCATTTGTATTTTGAGCGTGATGTTCACATATACGATAGAAAGCAGACAAACATTTCTGAATTATTATGTAGATATAAGCTTTCTTATCGAGCAATTAAGTAAAACAATAATAATTATAACATAATACGTTTACACGCGAAAACAAAGGTGCCAACCCCGAATTTTGCGCGAGTCATTTTTTGAATGAAAATCGAATGCTCGAAAGATGTCCCGTTATATTCGGGCTAAAACGGTACCTACCTACTTATTTTATGACGTAACTATGGGCTATGATCACCCTAAGGAAATGCACTGTAGTTGGACCACAGAGACTTGCTACGATAATGGGACTAGACTGTACACTACAAGTCTATTTATCAGATATTCAGATGTCTCTCCTAGACAGGGGATGAGAACATTTTGTTTATTATTTATTCATATAATATTTTTTTCAAAAATCACTCCATTATGGGGGTGGATTGCCAATATTAAATAATATTTTTTACATGCCTACTTAATCAGAAAACATCAGATAAAGAAATTTCAAAGTAGGTGAGAATTTTGCTGTCCCCTTTCTAAATCATTACATAATAGCCTCGTGCATATTGACTTTGTGCTTTCTTCGCTGACATTGGAGAAAATAGTTTCTTGTAGTAAGATGAAAAATGAGTTGATTAGTATATTTTCTTATATATAAAATAAAAACACTTGTTCACATTCATATTTTTTATTTTGTAGATTGAGTTATTTTCGGCTGTCTCAAACAAAGGTTGTAAAAAAACTATTCGAGTTTGTGCTCAACTGAAGAAGGCTGAGAACTAGATGATGGATTTACAAAGGTAAAAAAATGCTTAACATGATACAAAAAAAAAAAAAAATTAAATTTTAGATAGAAGAAAAATTAGTGAATTTTGTCATTAAAAGTTTTCAACCTCTGTTTAGATAAAACATTCGAGTGGGTGATGCGGGTTACTTCTGGCCGCTAGCCAAAAAAACCTTTTTATGAAGTCCATTATGAAAACATCTTCGTTGCACTGCTTGTTTATGGCGGCGATTATAAAGCGGAAAACAGTTTTTTGGTGGTTACCGTGCTTTGAATCGTGTTGCATAATGTTTTCTTATTAAAATATAGCTGAAAAGTGAACTGATTGGGAATAAGATCTTCCAGAAAATATTTGAATGCGAAAATTTTTTTATATTTTAAAAACCGTAAAACGCTTTGTACAAAGTTTTTTAATCCCATCATCCTTCCTGAATACTGTGAAAAATCCTCGAAAACTGACTCCTAAAAATCCATCGTTATCGATGTCCTCTCGGTCAAAAATCGCGGAAGAGTGAGACATCTCTACGGTCCGTGTTTCCGTCACTGACGGCGTGAGGAATGAGGATGTATGTAAGGTAAAATATGTCAATTTCTAATGGGTAACAAAACAACAATAATAAGAGGCCGGGGGAAAATTTTATCTTATTTTTTATGGAAACTTTTTTTCAACATTGTTCACATTTAAATATAAAATTTTACTTAATATGTCCTTTTTATGTTGACCTTTTGGCCTACTTTCACATGATGACGTTGCTTAAGCAATTCCGAGATTCACGTCCACACATCTTCCATGTCGATCGTCCTCGACTTGATGGCGTCATTTTATCTGTAACAGGGTGATCAGAACCAGGTGCATGGTGACATTAAAATTTCCAAATTTAAAAGCACTCAAACCAAATTTTTGTAATGCTTATCTTGCTGCCACTGTATCAGGTCTATAAACCTCTGGAAATATTTCGCAGCTTACATAATATAATTATCATTTTATTCCATTTTTGTAAATGTTGAGACAAAGATCAAAGTTAATGAGTAGAGATGGTCTGGGCACATGGAAAGAACAGATGCAAACAAAATGAGAAAGATAATTTATAAGGCTGAAAGGAAAGGTGAAGCAGGCGTAGACGCCCGAGAATGACGTTAAATTCCATTACGTCTAAGATGTAACATACAGAGACAATTTTTTTTCCATGTGAGTGGAAGAGTAATTATTTTTCTTCTTTCTTTTTTTTTTTTTTATAAAATGCTCACTCAAAGTGAACACAAATACACTCCTTGACTATTTCACAGTAAGCTACTTAAAGCTTGTGTCGTGAAAGAGGAAGATGGACGGCACCTGGGATCTATAAATCATTAAACAAATATTTCTCCTTTTTCTTCTCTCTTTTTTTTATGAATTTTGAAAGTGTGATTCTTCTTTTTCTGTGCATCGGACAGTTACATACAGGTCTGTTAAGCAATGGGAAGTTAGACAAGCTACCTACCGATCAAACCTCTCAATCCGAATAGAGAACGTCAAGCAAGACGGGTAGGTATTAGCCAGTACGTAATACTTTTATAATCATCTAACAATGTACCTTATTGATAGTCGTCACTTGCGTGAATTATAAGCAGATGTCAAAGTAAAGCAAATAAACAACCAATAGGAACAATGTTCATAGATCACTCTCTCGAGAGTGAATTGCCGCGTTGTAAAGAAGAAGAAGAAGAATGAACAATGTTGGCGGAATAGGTATAAAATATTTACCTAAGAAAAAACACCCAATTATTTGGTCATTTAACAGCTCTAGGTATTAATACTTTTAAAATTTCTGGATATTAGGCTATGTACAAGTGTAACAAACTATGCCGAATAACTCTAAAATGAGTGCAGAGCTAAAAAAGTGTTATTATAATACCTATATTCAATTAAATTGAAGTTTTTTGAAGAAATTTAAATTTTATTTCTACACAAAAGAAAACATTATATAATACGAGTCTAAGTACCTAGAGAAGGTCAATGGACGATAATTGAAATAAATAAATAAATTCATATTCAATAATATAAGGACCACGTCGTCGTCTGTGTTAAATAACTTTAAACTGAAATCAACTTAAATTTATACATAAAATCTCGAACATATTATTTATATTCCAAGACGGGACGAAGTTTGACGGGTCGGCTAGTTCAAAACTATATTAATATTATAGATTACGCAATAGTTTCGACACGTGTATTGGAGAAAGTAGGTTGGGCTGGGTAGGTACCTACCTACGTATATATTCATTGGGTAGGAACACGTAGAAAGCGGATTCCGATACGCGCCGACCGGCTCATAGATTGTTGCCTATGGTTTCAATGCATTTAAATGAGCATGCCGGAAAGCGGGTTCCTGCTTTTCTGTGGGTATCCCCATTCAAATGCATAGTAACATTCTTTGCGCTGGTCGGCGCGGGTCGGTATCGGCTTTCTACGTGTTCTTAGCCATACACCGCGGCACCACATCGGCCCGGCTCGCCGAATGAGATCCAACTGTCGATGGCCTGAGTCGGTATGTTTATTGTATGAAACGATGTCGTCAATAAATTAAATTTTTACAAAAATTGTTAAGAAAAGTTTGAGATGTACTGCTATGATGTATGTATTTTTTATAGAAAAATAAAATATCTAGTTGTAGCGTTTCGGCGTTTTTCGATATTTTTATAAAATTCTGAAATATAGGCACTGAAACTCGTAAATTTGTCATAAAAAAAATATTTTTCTTTATAAAAAAAGTTTGAGATATCCTGGAACTTCTTCATTAAATTATATTTTAGATATTGTATTTTTTTATATACATACACAATTTTAGGGTTCTAGATTTTATGGTTTTCGAGATATATGGAAAAATTAAATAAAAATTCAAAGGTTGATAACCCCTGACTGAAAAAAAAATTTCAAAATTCTGAGTATACAAATTTTGTATGCTTAAAGTATTCAATATTTTCTGAAATTTTAAGATCTGTGCATCAAGCGAATCAAAAGTTATAAAGAGGGGACGGATACACACACATACACGTTGGAAAAGTACCCCTCACCCCCTCCCCTCTAATTAATGATATCTTTTGAAAACGAAATAGTATAATTTGACTGTTTCTGAAGAAATCATTTTTTTGAAATTTTGATAAAACCAGTTTTAAACTTTTTAGGAGGCACTTAAAAATCATCCCTTTTTATATGTGCCCTTTTTCGTCCCTTTTAGTTAAATTTTGGAAAAATTGCCGAATATGCTAACACTCATTTCTATAGAAAAATTTATATGCCAAATCTCAAGTTCGTACTATGTCTAGTTTCCGAGATATTCGCATACTTTGAAAAACATTCAACCCTATTTTTCACCCCCTTAGGGGTAGAATTTCCAAAAATCCTTTCTTAGTGGAAGGTTTTGTATTGAGACCTACCTGATTTCCAAATTTCACTTCTCTACGATTAGCCGTTTGGGCTGTGCGTTGATGAGTCAGTCAATCAGTCAGTCAGTCAGGCACTTTCCTTTATTATTATAGATAATGCAAATATATAACCTATAGATAAGTATAATGAATAATTCAGTAATACTAGTGGGCAACCAGTGCTCCAAATTCGACCATAACTGATTTAAATTATGTTAGAATATTATTGAGGTTCCATTGACAAAGACTGAGCGAGCGTTATTTCACAATTTTCTTTCCAGAACTGTTTAACTCGTAATGCTACATTGTATTTTTTTCTTTCTAGAAAAGCTGGTTGGTTCCTTTCTGGAGATGTGACCGAAGAATTCTATACTCTCTATGATTCTGGGTATATTAGTAGGATAGTGTCGTTACTTCTCTTCTCCAATCAGTCCATACTTGGATGCATTGATATCATCACATAGTTACACTAACGTGAATTCTTGCTCTGTCATTTGATGGCAGGGGGTCCCATTGTCTAGGTTTCAACTATGTAGAGAAATGTCAAAAATATTAAGGATGTGCATAAATTTATTTTTACACTCCACTATTTTTCCATATTTTATTGTAGCAAATTATAAAGGTTATTTATTACCATCTCCAAATACAGACAGAAATCAGAGCACTGCGGTACATTGTGGGCATAACTCTTATGGACAGAGTTCGTAACGAGGAAATAAGGCAACGATGAGGTAGAGAGAGGTGCTTTTGTAGGAATGATATCGGGAGAATCTCCAAAATTTTCTCCAAAGAGATTCTCGTGGGTCAGAGAACTATTAGAGGCAGACCACCCAAAAGCTAGTTACTAGCTGGTCTTCTACGTCCGAAGAGATGGAAACCGTTTGTACCTAGAAAATAGGCCATGATCCATAATATCAAGTGAAAGAAGAAGCAGATACCTACATAACCTGATTTTATAAATATATTCACACACTTGGGCTCTATTTCGCTTTTAGTTTTCCCTGCTAAAAAATCCTTGACTTTAACATTACCACCTATGTCAATACATTTCAGATGACATTTTATACAAGCAGATATCTATGTAGATATATCGAATCCCATCGGATAATGATTGATTCCTTGTCCACTCGCTTGACCGAAAACGTTTTGATCGACACTTCAACCAATAGGTTTACCTACATAATAAGATATCAACATTTACTGTGTGATTAACCTCCTTACCCATCCTATACTTAAGTAGTTAACTAAATGTTTTTTAAAAACAATAATGGAAATTTAAGAGGTGAACAAGTATTAAGCTGATAAAATACCTAATACTAAAATCTAGAATTCCAATAAAAAAATTTGATTCAACCATCTCCCACTTCGATGTCCATACTGATCACTAACTGCTTTATTTTAAAACTCTAATCAGTGGAAAAAAATAGTTCAGCCGTAGAAAATTTGCGATCAAGCCGTCGTCGAGGTAGTTTAACCCATATCGATTGATTGCAAGCTGATCTCTGCAGATTTTAGCCCGCCATGTTGGATTTTATGTCAACCGGCAATGGTTTCGAGTGTACAACAACGCTTTCTGTAATAATAATTATACTGTTTTTTAGTTTTTTTCCCGTCCAATTGGGTGCTCCCTTCAATTTTGGTCCATTTTGTTTTGGTTTTGGTCAAACAAAGCAAATATTGCATTCCCGTAATCATCGAGGTCTTACATCCATGATGCACCAACTAAATTTATGATAAATATAATGACGTTTTGAAGAAAATATTCAAAGAGTAGGTACTTTTAAAGTTGGTACAATAATA
Source organism: Mystacides longicornis (assembly GCA_963576905.1). NCBI lineage: Eukaryota > Metazoa > Arthropoda > Insecta > Trichoptera > Leptoceridae > Mystacides > Mystacides longicornis. The sequence continues at coordinate 9,847,255 of OY756421.1, read as the reverse complement.
CAAAAATTGAAGTGATCAAACATAAATTAGTTCATTTTGGTTAAAACATAAAGGTTTCGTGTGATTTTATAAGGACTTAACAATATTTTGATAATATAAAATAAAAAATAACGTCTGGCACCATTCTGCACCTACTCGAAATCATTCAAATCGGACATAGCGCATATTGGCTGTAAGCACTCGCGTCGCCGGGCTACTATTTTGTTTGTTTACAAAATTTTGTATGAAATGTCATCTTCATACATAACAAACTCGGATAAAATATATTTTTATAAATTAAGTAAAAACTTATCGGTGAGTTATACGTAATCTTAGGATTAACGAATATTTTATAAGTAAGACGGTGTTGATCCTCAAAACCTCAAAAGTGTTGAACATATTATATGGATTCATCGGTCAGTTCAGTCACTATTTTCAACTATTTATAGGTATATATAGGTATTCGATTGTTTGGACTGAAGCAGGTGCTTTGGTGGTATGTATTCATTGTATTAGAAATGAAAAAAAACGAGTCTAAATTGTGTAATACCACGTTTTATTTTAACAACCATTTACCGGTTTTCGAAAGCGACTGCTTTCTTCCTCATATGGTGTTAGACTAAATACAAAATTGGATTTTAACACAAGTATACAAATACATAAAATGAGTAGATATGAAGATAATAGGTAGTTAAAATAATTAAGGTAAGTACCTACATAATAAAAAAAACCAATACAGAGGAAGGGTTATAGGTACAAACAGAATGACATTTTTACATAAGGAAACAGTCAGCTATATAAAACAAAACAAAAACTTAAAATAACAATCTTGATTTATTATCTCCAACCCCCGCGCCGCCTTCAAATCCCCAATTCGTCACGACATGCAACCATTGTCTGGATCCATCAAGATTGTTATTTTAGGTTTTTGTTTTGCTTTATATAGCTGACTGTTTTCTTATGTAAAAATGTCATTTTGTTTAAACCTATAGGGTAAAACCGACTAAATACGCCACATTTTTTTTTTTTGAAATTCAATAAAAAAATACTGATTTACAAAAACTGAAAAATATTTATTCAGAAAAAAACTTTGATACTACACGTACAATTTTTGCTTCAAATAATATTTAAAAAAAATATTGTTTTTTTGTCGAGTGGGGCATTTTAAGACACGAATGATGCCTAATACGCCATTTCTTTATTTTCCACTTTCTTCATGGCTTCTTCAAAGTTTTCTGAGCTCCACGACACCCGAAGGGTCCTTCTTTGATATCCTCCCGATATCTGTAAACAATACACAATATAATCCATCTTAATACAATGTATGTATAGAAGCGTTTTGCATACAGGCCGGTGGGGCATTTTAGGAAATTTAGTCCTCAAAACGCCCCACCACCAATGTGAGAATATTTTGAGGTTATGTCGTTAAGAAACTTTTCGAAAACAAAGGCAATTTAAAGTATCATACCACACAACAAGTTCATTTCACATTAAAAAGTAAATTATTTATCAATATGAGTTTGTATGAAACTTACCGTAAATTGTTCGAACACAATAGTGTAATTGTATATTATATGATAGGTATTTATTTTATTTATCGTATGGTCTTACAATGTATGTCACATTTCATGTAGGTTAATATTTCTTTTTCTTTCAAACAAGTAAGAATACATAAAAACAGCAATTAAAATATTAAACAGTTATATCTCCTATTGGATTGTCAAATCGGTAAAAAGAAAGTAAATAATTTAAAAAAGATAAAATAAATTATACATAATTATGGTTAATTTAAAAGGTTAAAAACAAACAATGGTATATTGGAATTGTGTCTCCTTGTCAAAAGTTAAAATTGCTGTGGTGTAAGTATTCAATCGCCCTTTCGTTAAGATGAATGAAATCGAGGAAGTCGCCATCATAGGCTCTGGCCCTGCATTCGGAAACTATGTGTCGCACCGTCTGCCTTTCCGCTCCACAGTCGCACTCAGCGGAGTCTAGCCATCCGCATTTGAAGAAGAAGTCGGCACATCTGCCGTGACCAGTGCGGATTCTGTTCAGTGCTGTCCAGTCTCTTCTAGGCAGGTTGAAACCGGGTGGTCTGTTAGTTATGCACGGGCCACGGCATACCACTAGTCTCTCGGCTCGAGGCCTCATCCCATCTAGCCCGCCAACTCTCCACGCTATTAAAATTATTATCGTAGAGACTCTTTCCTGTTACAAGTGGAGGCTTTCTTGATTTTAGTCTGCTGGTCGACAAGAGGTAGTCAAGGTCCTGGTTGGCTGGGAGTGCTGGGTACTCCATAAGTTTTCTGTACTCCCTAATCAGAGCGCTCTGTCTTCGGAGGTCTTGCGGTTGTATGTGGCTTAAGACAGGCAGCCAGTGTACCGGTGTAGATCTAAGTGTGCCTGAGATGATACGCTGGGTGTTGTTAAGCTGCACATCTACTAATGAAGTGTGTGAGCTGTTAAGCCACACGGATGAGGCATATTACGCTGCAGAATAGACTAGGCTGAGTGCCGATATTCTTAGCGTTTCTGCTGTAGAGCCCCATGTAGTACCAGTCAGCTTCTGTATTACGTTGTTACGTGTTTTCAATTTTGATGACAGCTTATTCAGGTGTTCTCTGTAGGTTAGTGTTCTATCAAGAGTTACTCCCAGGTATTTTGGGAATTTGCTGTGTTTTAAAACTACCCCTTCGAAGGTCACGCTAAGATCCTTGTTTGCTTCCCTGTTGTTTAAGTGGAAACATGTAACTTCTGTTTTGCTCGCGTTCGGGAGAAGTCTCCATTTTCGCAAGTACTGGCCAAGCCTTTCCAAGTCAGAGGTCAGTGCTGATTCTCCCACTTCAAATTTCTTGTGCTGAAACGCAAGGGTCCAGTCATCAGCATAACCAAACTTGCGAGAGACAGTCTCTGGAAGATCCGATATATATAAGTTGAACAGGAGTGGAGCTAATACGGAGCCTTGAGGAAGACCGTTACTAAGCTTTTTAACGCCGCTCTTTTCCTTTCCGATAATTACCTGATAAGTCCGATCAGTTAGCATGTTGCTTATCAGTGATATCAGCTGTTGGGATGGAATTTTGCGGGCGAGTTTATAAATCAGGCCCTCTCTCCAAACCGTATCGTATGCCGCTGAGAGGTCTATGAATGCAGCACAGGTTTTTAGGTTCTTTTCGAAACCTGACTCGACAAAAGTAGTAAGTGCGAGGATCTGGTCACTACAGCTACGGTTTGGGCGGAAACCCGCTTGCTCTATGGGGTTAGCATCCAGAATTTTAGGAGATATTCTATTATGTATAAGTCTCTCCAAGAGCTTGAATATGACACTCAGAAGGGCTATTGGGCGATAGCTTTTTGGTTGGTCAGGTGGTTTCCCTGGTTTCAGTATTGCAATGATTTTGGCTCGTTTCATTCTATTGGGAATGTTTCCTGTTGACAGGATGTCTGAGAAAAATGTTGTCATCCACTTGATTGCGTATTTACCACAGTGAATCAAGAACTCGGGGTGTATTCCGTCAAAACCGGGAGATTTGCCGTTTTTTAGTTCATTTATGGCTTTTATTGTTTCCTCTATGGTGAATGAGTTGGAAACTACGTGGTCTTTTATGAATGACTTTTTGAGCGATTTTAGGTCTTTTTTCACTATTCTCGTGTGTTCTTTAACACTTGGAGCCTTAGATGTTTGGGCTATGTGATTTGCTACACTATTAGGTGATATTGGCTGTTTGGAGTTGCCAATTTTACTACCATCGCTAAGCTTTCGCAACAGGGACCATGCCTTACGACTAGATGTTTTAAAATCAAGGGTTTCCATCCATTTTTGCCGACGAGCGGCATCTAGACTAGCAACAAGCTCATCTGCAATTTCTCTGTCGCCACTTTGTTTAAACTCTTTGTATAGATCCTCGCTTCTCTCGCTCCAGCCCGGGATGTATTCTATTCTGAAACCTCTTGGTATGTATTTTTTTGCTGTGCTTATGACAGCACCGACAAATCGCGTGTAGTTTTCGCCCTTCGGAGGAATCCATCCAAGGCACCTGTCCAAGTCTCTCGCAAAGGCCGACCAGTTAGCTTTTTGGAAGTTCCACCTTGGTCTAGGAAAGGATGTGATCAGTGGAATTTTAACACCAATCTCGATGATTGCGGGACGGTGTTGACTATGTGGGAAATCTGGAAGGATCTTACGGTTACAGGGCACCCACTTGTTGTTCTCAGAGGAGACAAAACAAAGGTCTGGGTTTGAATCTCGTTTCCACGCGGCTGATCTGAAGGAACCCCTATCTTTGGCATCAAACACCAAATGTATATTATGATCTTCCGCCCAGTTTACCAGCCTCTCGCCATCTTCATTGTTTTTTCTGTACTTCCACTGGGTATGGTGGCTATTAAAATCTCCCACATAGATGGCAGGGTGGGTATTTGTTGGTAGGGTGCCAGTGGGCCATGAACAGGAGGGCGGCTTGTAGATATTTGAGATAATGTTTTCTCCCAACTTGATGGTCACATTGTGTATGTTGTGTTTGTCAGACACTGAGTGTATTTGGACGTTTTCTATATCGGATCGAACATAAGTGGCCACTCCGTAGGCATGATGGAATGTGGCACCTGCAAGGTCATAACCGGGAATATTCCCCCTGCGGATAAGCTGTTCTTCATTATCTGTGTGCGTTTCCTGTAGGGCGACTACGTCAATCTTATTTTCGGAGAGCACTCTTCCCAACAGTTGGCATTTAGTATTGCTTATGCCTTCTATATTTAATTGAAAGATTCGGATGGAAGTGCCGAGATCTCTGGTCAGTTGGCCCTGAAGAGGGCCTTTGGTGTCGTTATTGGTTTGTATCATTTTAATTCAGTAGGCTTTGGAAGTTGTTTCTTTTTTCTTTCTTTTCTGATGATTTGCTTTATAGCTTTGATGTGACATACGCCAGGAGATTAGATGTAGGCAATTATCTGGCGACCTATGTGCTAGCTCATTTAGCGTTATCCAGGGTGCACCACGAGGAGGCGAACTAGCCCCATATGATAGGTATTTTTCTTTAATAAAAAAAAAAAAAAAAAACAATATTTTGAAATTTTTAGGCAACAAATAAACGGCCAAGCAACGTTCCTCCTCACATGCCAGCAGAACACTGAGGGTCACGCTCACGTAAAAGCACTGCTTCGTAATACTCCCCGTGTACGTTTTAGAGGGGGGGGCATTTTACGAACCGGTGCGTATTAGGCGGTTTTACCCTAACCATTTCTCTGTATTAGTGTTTTTTTACTATGTACCTACCTTAATTTTAACAACAACTGTTATCTTCACATACTGTCTGGATCTATTAAGATTCTTATTTTAAGTTTTTGTTTTGTTTTATATAGCTGACTGTTTCCTTATGTAAAACTAGTATCTTCATAAATCTACTCACTTTTTGTATTTTTTATAGGTACTTGTGTTGAAATCCAATTTTGTATTTAGTCTAACTCCATCTAAGGAAGAAAGCAGTCGCTTTCGAAAACCGGTTAATGGTAATTAAAATAAAACGTGGTATTACACAATTTAGACTCGTTTTTTTTCAATTCTAATATATTTGTGGATACCAATGTAAGTAAATATGATTTATAACAATAAAACAAATATACCTAAATTTTTTATCGTTATTATTTTCTTTTGTCACACTTCAAATATGTTGACATTTTTTTTATGATTTACGAGTAGGTATGTACGTGCATGTTTAAATTTAAAGTTGATAATAGGTACCTATATTGATTCTTTTTGCATGAATTATTTTTGCAGCTGGTAGGCAATGTCAACAAAGTAATCCGAAACAATATGCTCGGATTTAGGTTATTGCGTCATATATTGAACAAGAAGAAATCCAACAAAATTATTTATTTATGAAAGTACTCGTTGGGCAACCCCTTCGAGAACACTCCACACAGGATATTCGCGGGATTTACAAAATAAAAGATGTGGTAAGATAAACTAAGAGTGGCAGACCCCACAAGCGAGATTCAGTAGATGAGCTCATATATACTACTAAAATTTGTAACGGCCGAACTACAGGAAGAACCAAGACCTCCAGATAGGCCACCAAAGAGATGGAGGGTAGGTTGGTAATCCCAAGATTCTGAACGGATTAATGATTGGTTCAGATTATGAAAGGAATGTTTAGCTTTGATAATTTAATTATTGATTTTCAACATACCTATAACATAACACAACCCTTTGTAACTCCACTTAGAGGAATAGGGAGACAACCAGAGCTCTCCACTGTGCTCAATCTTGAGCAACTTCAATGAGCTTACACACCATGTTCAAATATTCCAGTTTTGCGTGGAAGGAAGGAAATAAAAGCAGTGTGAGAGGGTCTTACCCATCTTCAAGACCACGTTGAGGGGGAAAAGAGCTTATATTTTTTAAATTCTGTAGAATAAGACATACAAATTTCATACAGTCCACCTCTGTGCTAAGCAACATATGGTAGATATATTGTTTGTCTATTTTGAATCGAGTTTTTATAACATCAGATTTCATGATTTGTTTCCTTCTCGTATACATGTCGTCTTAACGGTAAGATTGTGCATTAAAGCTATTATACTCATCGTTACAATATCTGAAAAAAAAAGAAAAAAATAGGTATTGTTAAAATAATATAAAATGAATAAGAAGTAACATAGTACTTTAACATTTATATAGTTTTCTGAAGGTTGTATCATCAAATTCCGGTTCGTATTACGGAATCTATCACGACCCCAACACCTTTTACGATGGCTATTTTTTATACCTAATTTCAAATAACTATGTTTTTTATTTTCAAGAATAACAATGAAGGTGTGCGTGTTACTATTGAGTGGCTTGGCGTTAATGTCTTTGACAATCGACGTGATAAAAGCAGATCCCAACCCATGTAAAGAAAATCCAAACGAGTACACTTTTTATGACGACGAAGGTAGATTGGATGGCTTTGGTTCATCAAACTCAGCCGCATCTAGTAACAATGGTCATTATAAGGCCTCCAGTTCAACAAGTTCAGCCGCATCGAGTAACAAGGGAAGTTCCAATGGATCCAGCTCATCTGCATCAAGTAGTAAAGGAACTTCGAATGCCTCTAGCTCACCTAGTTCAGTAGCATCAAGTAACAAGGGTTGCTCCAACGCCTCCAGCTCATCTAGTTCAGCCGCTTCAAGTAACAAGGGTAGTTCCAATGCCTCCAGTTCATCTAATTCAGCTGCATCGAGTAACAAAGGTAGTTCCAATGCCTCCAGCTCATCTAGTTCAGGTGCATCCAGTAACAAGGTTAGTTCCAACGCCTCCAGCTCATCTAGTTCATCAGCCGCTTCAAGTAAAAAAGATAGCTCCAATGCCTCCAGCTCATCTAGTTCAGGCGCATCAAGTAACAAGGGTAGTTCCAATGCCTCCAGTTCATCTAGTTCAGCTGCATCGAGTAACAAGGGTAGTTCCAATGCCTCCAGCTCATCTAGTTCAGCCGCTTCAAGTAACAAAGGTAGTTCCAATGCCTCCAGCTCATCTAGTTCAGCCTCATCCAATAACAAAGGTAGCTCCAATGCCTCCAGCTCATCTAGTTCAGCCGCATCGAGTAACAAGGGTAGTTCCAATGCCTCCAGCTCATCTAGTTCAGCCGCTTCAAGTAACAAAGGTAGTTCCAATGCCTTCAGCTCATCTAGTTCAGCCTCATCCAATAACAAAGGTAGCTCCAATGCCTCCAGCTCATCTAGTTCAGCCGCATCGAGTAACAAGGGTAGTTCCAATGCCTCTAGCTCATCTAGTTCAGCCGCATCGAGTAACAAGGGAGGTGCAACCTCGCCTGAAGGTGCTATAAAAACAACACCCAAACCGAAATCCACAACAAAAGGTTAGAACATTTTCATCATCTAGTCGTGTTTAATATTTATTTAAGAAATTAATTAAATAACAATCCATAATATATTAATTACCTTCAGTAGAGCATTATAGAGTGTAAACTATAAAATTATCCCAGGTGCCGACCATCTTCCTCTATCACGACACAAGCTTTATGTAGCTTACTGTGAAAGAGTCAAAAAGTGTTTTTTTTTTTGTTGTTGTTTATTTTGAGTGCTCACAGATCCCTTTGAATAAAAAATAATCCCGAAAATAGATTCCAAATATAAAAATATCAGCTTTTTTTGCATTTGAAAAATACCATGCTAATTTTTAAAAGTAACTGGTTTCTATTTTAGATGGATCACTCGCGGTAACGTAACCAATGCAACGTATCGAAATTCCATAGGTAGTACCTACGCGGTTCGTGACGAATCGGAAATTTGATACGTTGCATTGGTTACATTTTGTGCGCGTGTTCATATATGTACCTACAGACCCTTAAGTTCTGCATATGTTTTATACATATTTATTTATTTATTTATTTATTTATTACAATTTTAAACGGCTCAAGCCTATTACATGTTATATCATATACATATTAAACAAATCATTAATCAGCATAATATGATTCAACTTAACATTAACATCAAACAAATCAACAACAACAAAGTAAAAATAAAATCTACAAACCATCGTAAGCAGTATGGCAAAAACTAACATAAAATAAGTAAAGCATTAAGATAAGATAAAGCAATAAAATTTAAGGATGAATTGTTAAAAGATCAAGTGAAATACACAGATCACAAATGATTAGAAGATTAGAAACTACAAATAAAAAAAGAGACAATAAGACAAGATAAATCATTGATTAATCGAAAATATGAACAGGTAATAAAAAATAAAACACATACAAATATTAATAAAAGACAAACAATGAGATCACAGAATGAATGAATCTGTTGATTGACAGAACTAACAAGTGATAAAATGATACAAAACAAAACGACCGAGATAACAAAATGATAGGAGGTCATGAACTCAAAATGAGAAAAACGTTAATAGTTCTCTCTTAAACCTAAAAATATTTTCATGGAAAATATCCGCAACATGGTCAAACTCGTTACCAAATCTGTGGATTCTCCGGATCACCGAGTTATGGAGATAGTTTGTCCTGGAGCTAGCCTCTAAAAATACAGATCTGGACCGCGTGAATCGCTGGGATATATGATACTGGACAAGACCAACCAGCTCAGGGCAATCAATCGAACCGTTTACCATCTTGAAAAGCAGCATCAGATCATTGATCGTGCGGCGGTCCTCCAGAGTCTGAAGACCCAATTTTCCCATTAGTGTCTCGTAATTGATGTCGACTAAAGGAATACCCATCCTAAAATTAACGAATCTCAGAAACCTATGCTGTACACTCTCTAATTTTTTAACGTGCACAGCATAATACGGGGACCATATGGGCGTATTATACTCCAAAAGAGGGCGCACTAAGGAAATATAAAGGGTTCTATAGGATGCCAAATTAATAAGATCACGTGAGAGACGCAGCACAAATCCCAGGACTCTAGTTGCACTCTCGGCTATATCACCTATGTGATGTATAAACGACAGATCTTCATTGAACGTCACACCAAGGTCACGAATATATCTGACGGTCTCCAGAGATGCCCCATTTAAATGATAATCATAAACCATCCTGAACTTCGACCTATGAAACCGTATGACCTGGCACTTTGAGGCGTTGAGCTCAAGACCATTCATTCCACACCACAGGGACAAACCATCGAGAGAAGACTGAATAGATTCGCAGTCCTGATAACTCTCTACCACTCTATACAGCTTCATGTCGTCCGCAAACATCAATACACCAACAGAGTCGTCGATTGACAGCACAATATCATTGACAAATAAATTGAAAAGTATGGGACCAAGGTGTGAACCTTGAGGCACACCACTCGTAGCCACAAATGCATTGGATACATGACAACCCAACCTCACTCTCATAGATCTTCCCGTCAAATACTCACTAAACCAATTCAACATCGTGCCCTCGATGCCGTAACCGCGCAGTTTCAACAATAAGATGTCATGTGGGACCCGGTCAAAAGCTTTTGTAAAATCTGTGTAGACCGAGTCAACCTGTGCTCCACGCGACACGGCCTCGAAAAGAAAGCTGCTATATAAAGTCAAATTAGACTGAGTTGATCGGGAAGGCATAAAACCATGCTGTACGGGACTAATAACCCGGTAGACGGACTCTCTAATCTTGGAAACAACAATCGATTCAAACATTTTTGGGATCGAAGATATTATACAAATCGGTCTATAGTTTGTTGCCATGGACTTGTCACCCTTTTTAAATACGGGTGTCAAATAACAGTCCTTCCACAGCGATGGAAAACGCCCCAACCTCAGTGATTTATCAAACAAGCATGCAAGGACCGGAGAAAGCACCCCGGCACACCCCTTCAGAAAGATATTTGGAACTCTGTCTGGGCCAAAAGAATACGTTCCGACCAAACCATGAATAGCCCTTCTTACGTCACCCGCCAGAATATCAATGTCAGGCAGATTAACTACGGAGCCCGATTGAAAATCAAACCCCTCCGCCAAGTCTCCACGGTCACCGTATACACTACCAAAAAATCTTGCAAAAATATCACAAATTCCCTGAAATGAGTCAGCCGAATCACCCTCGTAGAACAATTCATGAGGCAAGGCAGATCTGTCATCGCCGATTGCACTTCTGTACCGCCACAAATTTTTTGCGTTTCTCGGCATTTCGGCTTCGACAGAATCAATGTATGTGCGATAACATTTCCCAGACAACACGGCGCATTTCCGCCTTAACTCGGAAAACCGTTCGTAGTCATCTTGAGACATTGTTTCCTTAAAACGCCTGTGTGCCAGTTTTTTACGCAAAACAATCTCCTTCAGTTCGGAGGTGAACCACTTAGGAAAACTCGTCGACTTTACATATCTGATAGGGACAAACAAGTTTATGGTATTCTGCATATAAAAGTAGAACATCCTCAAGATGCTATCAAAATCGACAGTCTCATGAAGGAAATCCCAGTCCAGACCAGCCAAGTAGTCAGACACTCTGCCATAATCAACCTTACCAAAATCATACCACATAGAGATATCAGTCTTGGGATAAACTCTGCTACAACCCTTCATCGTTATTTCAATAGGAGGATGGTGATGATCAACCGCCAACAGCTCCAATGGAGCAGGGTCAACCGAGACAGAATCCATATCGCTAGACAGAATCAGGTCGAGGACTCTACCGTTGTGATTTTTCACCAGATTAAGCTGATGAAGATTACAATAACTGATTCCATCCAAAAGGGCACGCGAACACTCACAATCAGACTCATCCAGACCCACCCCGCAAGCATCCTCGGACCTCCCAACCCAATCAATACGAGGCAGATTGTAATCTCCAAAGATAAGAAGTCTACTCCTGGAACTCATATCTACTATGTCCTCCAAGGTTCGGAAGTGCTCAGCATACACATTGGCATCAGAGCATGGGGGGATATATACGCAACCTAGCACGACTCGCTCCAGAGGAAGCTTGACTTGAACGAAAACATGTTCAATGTTATCACTCTTTATCGTGATTTTTGAGCTGGGAAGATTATCAGCCACCGCGATCAATACACCCCCACCCCTCGCTTTAGAACTATTTCTAGAATTTCTATCGCACCTGTACACTCGGTAGCCATAAAAACCGAGCTCAGATGTGCGAACTGAAGGGCCCAGCCATGTCTCTGTCAGGAAAAATATATCATATTCGAATAAAGGAATAGACTGACGGAGTATGTGAAGCTTAGTATTAACCCCTCTTACGTTCTGATAATAGCATGAGAGTTTTTTGACTGCCCATTCTTGACTATTTTAGGCCGTCCCCCGATGTACCTGATCCTAATATCACTTTCACCTGCCTTCAGTCTTTCCTCAAGCTCCTTTTTTAAGCTCAAGTATACGTTACGCTGAACAACCGTCTGGTCTCTAAATACTTTAACATGCTTTGGAATCAAATGGAATTTAGAAAAAATCTCACTAACTACTTTCTTATCATAAAAAACTACCTTAATAGGTCGAGAGCGCTCAGTCCTCCTACCCAACCTCATACATCTAAACCTCACATCTCCCAAATCATGATCAACACTTCGCAATATCTCTCGCACACTGTCCTCATCTTCTCTGTTAGCATCAGAAACACCAGGCGAAATGCTTTCTTTCAGATTACACACTATAATATTGTACTTTCTCTTCTCACGCTCTTCAATTTCGTCCGCAAACTTATCAATGCAGGATATATCGACATTCCGCGAATCAGAGTCGAGACGTTGTTCTAACAGGGTTACTCTGTTTTTTAATAAAGTATTTTCATTTAGTAGACGCTCCTCAAGGGCAGAAAGTCTCAGTGATAATTCATCAATCTTGGTGGAAATGTTAAGGCTTAACAATTTCATATCAGATCTGATTTCGGTCAAGTTTGTGTTAAGAGATGTCAAACATTCTCTCAACGAAGTAACCTCATCGGCAGTGGACAGACCATCGGAGGAAACTTTATGAATATTAATTGTCCCACCGGTTCTCACGATAGAAGAGACATCCGGACTGACAACCACCCTAGATTTCGTGACCTTAGTGACAGGGAGGGTAGGACCCTCAGCCGACGAGCCAGGAGCGTTAGTCGACCCGACACCTCCATTACGTCTAGTCCTAACCGACGATGACTCCATTGTACAATATACAGCTGATATATTTCAAATTCAAATCACCAGACCACTGCTTTAACCTCAGAATGATGAAATGCTTCAAGCAATTTCAACAGTGTTATTCATAGACAATATTATTAATGTATAGAAAATATAAGTACCTAGGCAAACTTTTATCAAATTAAAATATCATGAAATGTACTAACGTTAGAATTTACAAGGAGTTTCCAAAATGAATAAGTATTCAATTCGTAAAAATAAAACTTACAGCAAAAAAATATATATATATATAAATAAAAAAAATAAAACGTTAAAAAGATAAAAATATCAATGGGTAAATTATTAAATAAAAATATCATGAAAATGCAAAGATTATTCACAATAATTTATAATTAGTGTTTAAAAATGAACAATATATACCAATACAAGTAAAAAAATAAATAAAAATATGATAATTGGAATAGTGTTAAAAACGTTAATTAGATAAAAATACTAATAGGTAATTTTTTTAATAAAAATATCAAATAACAACCAGTAAATAGAACATGACAGCAATTAATGATAAATAAAATGAGCGGCAAAATTAATAGTAGGTACAAAAGATAATATTTTTAGAATTTAAATAGGTACAACAATCAATAGGTATATTCAATTACAAAATAATTAAAACACATGCATGGCATAATATGTGCAATAATAAGTAAAAAAAAGATAAAATTAATATTAAAATCAATTTTAGCCATGAAAAAACACAAATAGAAAAAAAATGAATTAAAAAAAAAAAAATAATAAATAAAGAAAATTGGAAAAAAAAACAAAATAAAAAAAATAAAAAAAATAAATCAATATGCAGACGGTGTGACGAAGACTCGAACCCCCGACCACTCGATTTGAGATCCACGTCGACGCCTCTACGCTATGACAGCCCGTGACGTCACCTTCACCACAGAACACATATATACTCTCCAACGAGAGCCCCCCACAATATATCCTTAAATGTAGGTATGTAGTCGAGGAGAATTATTATTCTAGTTAGTTGCGATGTATCTGTCAGTCCGCTATGAATTTATTCCCAGGAACAAACCAACTGCACAGCTCAATGTGAGTAGTTATTGAGATGCAGCGCGGCATACGATTAGCGATAAAACAACAATGGCGCTCAGTAGATCAACAATCTTATTGGTCACAATGCTGACATTCGAATTTAGTCCCTATGGAGATCTGACAACCTTTAATTTTTGACAATTTTATTTAGAAAATGTGGAATTATAGCTCACTCACAACGGTTCGGCAGCTGCCAACCATCTCATAGGAAAACATGAAGTTTTCGAGTCCCGCACTGCGTGTTTCAGCACAAGTATAAAACTTTTGACACTAATATTCAATTTTAAAATCAGATTGACATTCTCACACAACGTTCCTCTTCAAGTAGTATTATTGTTATGATTTATATTGAAAAGGTACTACCAAGCATCCGATAAAATCAGCCTGAATTAGAAAAGGTGCCTGCTGATAAAAATAAAACAATTAATGTGTTTTTGACTTTTGAATTGAGTAGCCCCCAAAGATTGCTGCGGTGTAAATGAAGAATGGACTGCATGTGGCGGTGGATGTACACAGCCATCTTGCCTGAACTTTGGAAAAGAATTAGTTTGCGAAAAATCAAAATGTAAGCCAGGATGTACTTGTAAAAAAGGATACTATAGAAATAGCAAGAACAAGAAGTGTGTGAAGCCGGAACAATGCGGTAAGTACCTGTTTTGCAATGGTTTTCTAGAAAATCTGATAAGAAAATACAAAAAAGTAGAAATTATGTTATTACTAACAAATATTGCAAATTATTTTTTTTTATTTAATCTCTATACTTCGTTCATAGTTAACTGCGGTATCCGGATATCCCTATTTACGCTAAACGTCAATATTACACTGTCTTTTGTCCGCTTTCATTATTATTTTACTGCCGACAGTGAAAGATATCAACATATTATAATGCTTTGTAATTGTCTCAAAGACTACTGCGTTCGCAATGCTACGGCCGTTTTTCTTATCTAGAAAAACAGAGCATCATGCACACTTTTGTGTGAATTTTTTTTTTGAATTTTGAATTGGAATACCAGACCTCTAAATTTGAAAGTTCTAGCTCGACATCTAGAGGTCCCGCCGTGAACTTCAAATTGCATATTTTAAGATTTTATGGGCATTTTGTATAGTAAACCCTATAAATAAAATAAATATGAAATGCAATATATAATGCATCTAAATGATAAAATAAAAAAGTATATTTTATTAAATAGAATCATTCAATTCAAAAGTCAATACATATTCAAAAAGTTGTGTCGCTATGAATATCGTAATTTTTTATAATAAAAATCATTTTCTCTCTCAAATTTTTGGATGAGAATTTGAAATACTAATTTGGATTTTAAGAAACCTTTTCTTCTTATCTTAGAGCTTTAATTTAGAGCTGCTTCTGTCACAATTTTAACCAATACTATGTATCACATCCTGGGTGTGGCAAAGCAGTCTCATAAACTCCAAAACTGCAACTTTTCAATAAGATATCGTAACTGCTCATCGGAAACGTTAATCAATATTGGGGGGTTCGTATATATTTTGTTGCCAGTCAAACAAGTATGTAAAAACATGCATTTGGATCCACTTTTTGTACCTCTACCATGCGTGAAACAGATTTTTTATTCATTGATGGGCCTTTTTACAGCGAGTTCTCTAATGCGCATGTGCGTGAATCAAAAACAAGTTCCTGGATGGACAAAGAAACTGTTTCGAATTAAAATAAGGTGTTCTATTGATTACATTTGTTAGAAAATATCTAGTGCTATGATGAGCTTCCATTTTGAACCATCTTTGCTGGATGTAAGTGTTTTGATGGCAAACCGGACGAAGGTGTATGATTTTATAACAAATGTTGAGATTTTGTTGTGGTTTTTCCCTAGAAATATACAAACGCAGAATATGGTTAGATTTTGGCAACCAGCGGGTATGAGATAGCTTAACTGGATTTCTGTTTAATGAATCAGGAGTGCTGGATCCATTTATGACAGCAGTAGTAATTGCTTGTAAATACTTTTGGTCTGCGTTGGGATC
Source organism: Mystacides longicornis (assembly GCA_963576905.1). Taxonomy (NCBI): domain Eukaryota; kingdom Metazoa; phylum Arthropoda; class Insecta; order Trichoptera; family Leptoceridae; genus Mystacides; species Mystacides longicornis. The sequence goes on along the minus strand of OY756421.1, from coordinate 9,831,583 downwards.
TGACAACCAGCGGGTACGAGATAGCTTAACTGGGTTTCTGTTTAATGAATCAGGAGTGCTGGATCCATTTATGACAGCAGTAGTAATTGCTTGTAAATACTTTTGGTCTGCGTTGAGATCTGTTGATATTTGTGGAGGTAGATGTTCAATCTTCTCAAAGTGGACCAACGGCATAGGTAAACAAACGCTTCAATGGCAACTCTTTGATGTGTAAGTGAAAAATTATCCATTTCAATTGTCGAGATAGTTTATTTTTTCCAAATGACGAACTCAAGCTAAACAAAACTTTACTTCTTTATGATCGAAATATGTTCATCAGGTACAACCACTCTAGGCTTTTGCGATCCTTCAAAAATAGTTTAAGCCGTCTTTTCTATTCTTCCAACGAGGAATTTATATGTGTCAAGACCATCTGCGGCCGACGAACAAGAAGATCTACTTTTTAGCGGTTATAAAGTAGAAGAAATTTCTTCAGTTCGTGTATTAAATTTTGAATTATGTCTGATTTCTTGGTTTAGAGTACGTAATCTTCTATTCTGCAACTTTTAACTTTGGATTAGATCCATTCTTCCTAAATCTATTAGTCTTTTAGCCATTTAAAAATATTTTGTTCCTCTTTTGGCAATTTTTCATCTCTAAAACAAGTACATCTTACAACTTACTTACTTACTTAGGTATATAAAGCCTTTATATTTTTACCCTTCAGATTTTTTTCTTTAATCTTGATAACAAATTAGCTTTAAGGGGCCATAGCTGATATGGGTAATACCTGGATATCTAGGTAGGGATATAGGTAATATCTGTTTTATTTTTTGGTTTTATACTTTTCTAGAAAACAACGTCTGCCCAGCACTGAATGAGCAGTACACTAATTGTGTGTCACCCTGTGCGGAAACTTGTGCAACAATGAATAAAGGGATAGTCTGCAATTTCCTCGTTTGTAACGAAGGGTGTGACTGTAAACCTGGATTCTTCAGAAACTCTACAGGCAGCTGCGTAGATCCTGAGAGTTGTGGTAAGAATATGTCTAATACCTACAGTTAAACTGTAAACGTGTGATAACAAATGCTTATACTTTTTTTCATATGGCCAATATTATCAATAAAAAATATTTAACTATATCAAATAACGTGAATTTTAAGCGAATTATTTATGTTTATTGAATTATACTCACTCAATCTAACTATTTTTGTTAAAACACGGACATGTTTTCAACACAACATTACTAACTCCTTTCTCCTTTAATGTGTTTCCTTTTTTTGTGTATTGTGTGTTTTTGTTGTCAAACCTGAACATTTGGCCTTATCCTCTTAAAATGAGGCGAAAGGTAGGTCTCAGTTGCCCATAAAGTCCATGTAAAAGGGTTTATGCAATAATTATTGTCGAAGAGTGTCGCCTTACTGCGTTCAATACAGCAATGGACGACATTATTTACTGCTTGTCTAAGGCAGTTCAGTACCTGACCTCTCTTCAATGACTGTAGCTACCTACATACGATACACAAAAATGATACCTACAAACCTACATGATATATCCTATAAATATTGGATAATTTGTTTTAGATTGCCCAAATTACGAATATTTGGTTTCATGCTACAACAGCTGCCCTCCAGAGACCTGTGAAGCCATTGGAAAAAAATTTAATTGCCCAGCACCTGATCCGAAAAATTGTAAACCAGCTTGCGTTTGTTTCGATCAGATGAAAAGAGATGATAAAGGAACTTGTGTTAATGTAGAAGAATGTCGTATGTATTGCTTTAATTTATCTATGTACTTTATATAGATATACTTTAACTCCTTAAATTATTATAGTTTTGATGTAAAAAAAATTTTCAAGCACCTAAAACATGCAAAAAGAAAAACGAAGTTTACTCATACGGAGGATGGTGTTTCAACGAAAAATGTGGGAGTGAAGATGAGCCATGCCCCAAACCTGAAACTGGACCGTTTAAAGAACCAGTCTGCACTTGCAAGATGCCAGATTTTTGTAGAAACGCTAATGGAGATTGCGTTGAGAATACCGGTAAAAACAACTTCAATTCAAACCGATCTAATAATAATATTCTCTAACTGTAAAGATTGTTTAGTTTAATTTTTGAATTTGCATTTTGATTGTAGGAACAAACCGATGTCCAGATCCCAATACGGTGTATAAAAAACGTGCAAAGCCAATTTATCAACAAATGTGTACATCAAGAGGAAAGAATTACGGAAGTAAAGAATCAAGTTTGTATGGAAAAGGATGTGAATGTCTCCCAGGAATGTACAGAAATCGTAAAGAAAAATGTGTTTCGGAAGAAGAATGTGGTAAGAAAACAGTCTCTGCCAAACTACAGTCGCATGAGGATATAATTTCCATATCCTGTGAAGATTTCTCAAAACTAGCGGTCACGATAATATTGAAAATTGCACGCATATTGTGTAGATCTTAGTTTTCCTGTTCATTTCATAACCTCATAAAAATCTGGACTTTGTGTCCCTGACGATGTCTTTTTAACCACTTTGGCACTACACCAAGTGCATCCACTCGTCCACTGTCGCCCTGATTCCGCTCTTGATCTGGTTCAGCCATCAATTAGCAGCCATCTCCAAGAATTTACCAACAATTGTCAATTTTTCAAGGCTTCTATTGAACTCTCTCAATATATTTACTTAGAAGAAAAATTATCAATAATTTTCCTAGACTCCTGTTACGCCTATAGGGCTCGGGAGACAAAAATATGAAAATATTATGAAATACCTATAAGCGGAACAAACAGAAAAATTTCAAACTACTTCGGTTAGTATACATACTAAAACCCGTGGGAGGTATTGTGTGAGGAATTCCCTCCCTGACCCCTCTGAGTATAATCCTTTCAGAGGCTCTTCTAATGAATTTAATTTAATTGTCACACGACTGTGTAATTAGCAACACAAAACAAGTAAAATTTAAATCCTCATATAATACGAACTTGGGTATGAACAAATTTTATGGTTAGTAAACTAACATACTCTCAAACCTCTACTGCAACCAGCCAATTAATCCCAGTAGGTACACACACAATTACACAACAATTATTATTTATTTAAACACTAATATCAAACACATTCAATCACTAGGTATAACTATTTGTCTATACTAATTTACTTTACGTCACCACGTGATTATAATACACCCGACACTACTCTGCGCTTATTTTGAAACCGAAATTACTCTGCCACCAATCACTTATTATTTTAAAATTACGAAGATTGAGGTGGTTGATAGACCAGCGGTTACGACGCCGACTTTCGCACTGTTTCGTGCGGAGGTCGTGGGTTCGAATCCCGGCCGTGTCGACCATTTTCCGCTTTCACGACACAAGCATTTGCTTACTGTGAAAGATGTTAAAAGTGTATTTGTTTTCACTTAGAGTGAGCACAGATTCATTTAAAAAAAAAAAAAAATAAAAAAAAAATACGATCGAAATAACAATACGTCACAACTCTACTCAGGCAACAGGTAGCGGCGTAAGTATATATGCGTGCAGCTACGTGTATTAGCAGGTTTTGAGCGCTCGCCTTGCTATACAAATCTTTTTAAGAACAGTTCCGAGAGGCGGAGTCAGGACAAGGAAGGGGGGGAAAAATGGAGTCAGAGGATATTCTTATTGGTGGGGAAGCCAGCGGTGGGTGTGTGAGACAATGTAATTGTTTTTTATAACTGATAAAAAAAAAATATGTCTACGCGCGACCAACTTATAATGAAATAATTATACACAGTTTTTATTTATGAATCTTTCATATACCTAGTAATTAATAAATCTTTTCTTTATACATCATTTTTTTGTCTTAACCGATATGGTAGTCTTATGATCTACATTGAACACAAACCTTACTTTAATACATCTCTTAATAATAATCTTCTGAAAGCTTTTAATTCAATCTTCTAATCATGTTATGCTAATTTATCTCTTAAAATTAATTACAATCTTGTGAATATAATTGTACATCGAAATCTTATATACTAGAGATGTTCAATAATTGTCTTAATAATAATTCTTATTAATCTTATTACTACAATGTTGGCCATTAATCAATCATATCTTAGGTAATTCTTAACCTACACATAGGTACATTGCTTATTAATTAAGACGCTTATCAGTAATAATTAAGCTAAGATGCCTTAATCCATAATTAATCTTATAGTCTTATAATATCTTATATTACTCCTTAAGCATATGTGTTATAATTTATCGTTTCAAAACAATATTATAATCTCTACACATTATTTATTCAGTATTTAAGTCTACGATATTATAAACCATAGTCTATTATGTACATTCGAACAACATACCTACTTATGTTAATTTACAGTTACAACTACAAAGGTACATAATTTGATAATAAAAAAACAATACAATCTAAACAATTATATTTGCCATAACAACCTTTTATTATAGTATATATTTTATTATTACAAGGGGTTTTTTTCCATTAGTCCAATCCGCAAAACAATACCATGCACTAAAGAGCTATTCTTATCTACCCTACTTCGAAGCATCCAAAAAAAACCGTTTCACTAGAATATTGTGAATCCTATAGATTTAAAATTAAAAAAAGACTTTGCAAGCGACAACCTGCCGCCATGACTTCACTATGTAAAAACCCTATCTATTGATTCTTATCTTTCGAAGCTTTCACCACCATCTGTAAGATTTCTTAGAACAGATTTTTGAGCGCCTAAACCGATCATAACACTCCCCCTAACGGATGCCAGGATTCTTTTGCTATGCAGTATTATTATGCTGTGCGGTCAGACATTTTCAATGTGTTTTTTTACTTAAAATTTCTACTCGGGGTTGGAATTCTGTCTCAGATTGGACGGGACCGGTTGACTAGTAGAGAATGTTTCAAGCATTAGGTACGTTTCGCCAGCTATACTGACACTGATGTATTAAAGAAGTGTTATTTTCTTATTTATTTTGTTATTGGTTGATTCTCGATTGCTGGTTTTTTGTAAGAAATACTTAAAAAATTGCTAACAGTTTATAATAAGTGGAAATGATTGCATATTCTGCTTGACCAATCAGTGATTATTTCAGAAAAACAAATTTGAACATACATAGATAATCACATCATTTCTTGATTTTATACCTATAGGTACGTTATTTGATTACAGAATGTCCCATTAATGAGTTTCTTGAAGAATGTAGACGGTTCAGACGTCCAGAGTCGTGCGAGGACCTATTCACACCGTACGTAACCTCCTATCCATTTGACAACTCAACTTGTACACCAACTTGTATCTGTCAAAGGAATTTCTACAGGAATTGTGAAGGAGTGTGTGTTATGTATGATCAGTGTCGTAAGTATTTTTTTTTATAGTGTCATTATTTAAGGCACATATACCTATTACATCAGAGGTTGAACACGAGTTACCGCCGAACCTGGATGCTGTTAGAAACCAGGTCTGTATGTATATTTTCAAGTTTGTTTTCGTCACTTTGTCAAACTTTTGAAAAAGGCGTAGTAAAAGTTTCCGTCAAAAGTAAAAAAAATAAAACATACCCATCAGAAATTTATCAAATGTTAATATTTTTCTGTATAAAGACTATATTATTACAATATTATTTTTATTGTTGGGCTCTTTTCATAATTTTGTAAATAATCGGCTTACGGCCATTTAAATTTTGTCAATTTCATTCAAAATTTTAATGTAAAACTATCCAAAGGGCTAATTTTGTTAGTTAGTTTTAAAAACTCACTGTAATTTACAATCACCAAAATAAATCAAGTTGAAACATTTAATATTACTTATTATTATTATTAAAATCACTAACGTATTTTATTTTTAATTTACCTTGAAATTTTGTTTCAAATCAAAACACATGAAGCATTTCTTGTTGCGCATTGAAAATCATCATATTCTTGAAATTTACGATTTACTGGAATATTTCATAATTCTGCCACTGAAACGGTCCGTTTTTCTTTTCCTTAATATTTCTTGTTCATCTGCAGTTAATTGATTCAAAATATTTAGAAGTTTAATTACTGTTGTGAAAGATTTCCTGGATAGCGGCATTGTGAAGGATTACTTGGAGATTGTCATATGCACGCCTAACGAAACGAACAAACAATTCAACATTTTCCTATGACAAACAGCAATACCTTTTGTATAATACCTCATTGTTTAGGATATACAAAATCACACTTAACTCACCTCTTTGTATTCACTTTTCGCTTTTATATTTATTTGAAAAATATGATTAAACCTTCAACAAAAACAGAAAAAAAAACTTCCAAAAATATCGGCTTACGTACTTATTATTATTTATTTAGCGTATGGCCATTTCATCACAATTTATATATAATTCAATTAATAAGTATATTTTTGTTTTTCTTGTTAAGTTGTCAAATCGAAAATTCCATTATCTTGACTTGTATCGCTTTGTACTTGGATGTTGTGATGAATATATCTGCCAGGAGATCAATGATTGTCTGGCGGCCTAAGTTGCATACTCAACGTTATTACGTTCTTAAACTCCATTGTATGCACGTACCTAAATAAAATGTAATCAAGCCAACTATCTAACAACTGACAGTTCGTGTCAAAATTCAAAAGTAGAACAAAATTATATTGTAAAAAGTACTATAAAGATTGCCTACTTAGAGTTTTCTTAAATTTTCTTATACCTATGCATTTTTCTTAAATTTTTTTGTTCATAAAGGACAATCTCCTGATAAAAGCCTACACGACAAAAAAAGAATTAGCAAAATCGGTCCAGCCGTTTAGGCGTCAACCGATGACAACGCGAAATAGCTCTCCATTTTTATATATAACATTAATGTTAAAAGATCAGAGCAGCTAGGCACCTTGTGTTTTCTATGAAGTTGTGATATTTTCTTTGGCCCCATGTTACAATATTGTACCTATTCATTTAATTTCCATATGATTATGTATTTCTAACTGTTTGTTTTGTGTCTCTTGTCTGTGTTTAGTTTATTTTCGATTGGTGTTTGCATCTTGGCATCACCTATTAATGTATCTTTTTTAATGTCAAAATTGTTTGTAAAAGCAACCGCTGGTTGCGTAGACAATAAATAAAATAAAATAAATATTTGATGTCGATAACGAAATCATAATTTTGTGTATCTCTTTTCAGCCAATTACAACTGCACGCCATCCGAATCTTTCAGTGGGTGTAACAATGATCCAAAATGCGAATATTGCGGTGAGGAGTGTAGGTCGCTGTCAGCTTCGTCCGCACCAGTATCATCCTCAGATTCTGTTGATAATGAAGAAGCATTGCAGTACGTGGCAGAGGCCGATGATTATACACCGAATAAAAAAACAAAAGCATCAGCCAGTGCCACAGCATCCGTACCGTCACTTGACGCAATTCGTCGAAACTACACGTGCAGTCCTAAATGTGTTTGCGCAGGTGAATTTTGTAGAGCCGAGTCTGGAGAATGCATAAAGAATATAGGTATTTTATTTATTTCTTTATTCCTGCATATTATTATTTTAACATTTCCCTGAACCTTTCGTACGTATGTAGGTACCTTTGCTAACTAAAAAAATATTTGCCGAGCAGGTAGGTGCCTGCTTTGTTTATAGAGTTCTTAAATAAGATTCAATTACTGGTATAATATATAAAACCAAACGCCCAGAAATGTGATAGAAAAATAACAAAATACAATGATTCATCAAACACATTATTTTCAACTTTGTAATACTAAGACATTATATTAATGTTTATAAAATAGACGATGGTCGCATAGTCGACCGAAAATATATTTCGGAAAAAAAATATAACCTATTGTAATACCTACTGCAAAGTTATTTTTATTTTATAAACATTTAAAAAACAGTGAATTTGAATTCAGGATTCTTTACAATGCGTTCTTACCATATTTGTGTAGTAGGTACACAAAAAACTATCTTCAAATTTTGAAAAAAAAAAAAACAAGAAGTTTGTTATTTTCATTTAAATCAAACTACCTACATAGTTGGCGGTTATTACACAATACACAGTCAATAATTAAGAACAAAACAATACCTACCCCAAATAACGTAGAGGAAGTGTAGCATATTTTGAATACCATTTACTTTGTTATAGAAATAAAACTAATATTGGTTAATGAAAAAAAGTATGCTTAGTTATCAATAAAATAAATAATCTTTTTTGTCGGAATAAAAAATACGGAAAATTTATACTTATGTACCTACCTATTAATAAAGGAGAAAAAATGATTTGATCAGAAAATGATAAAAATTTAAAAATACGCATTTATGTATGGCACCTTCGGTGACGTTAAGAAAAATTATGTAAAAAAACGGCCGGGAGTCTTATCCATCTCAAGAACAGTGCGCCCACATCTCACAAAAATAAGGCACCGCACCCACTTTTCTACCCACGTGTCTTCACTTATAGTGATATATTATTATAATGATACTTATATGGCACTATATAACACCTATATTACACTTATTATTGATGGATATATTACACTGATACTTATATAACACTTATATGATATATTATTATAATGATACTTATATGGCACTATATAACACTTATATGATATATGACACTACAGTGTATAGGTATTCTAAATTAACATCTCATGGTTTAAGTATGTAAGTACCTACTTGAATCTCTGATATAAATGAAAGTCGGGTTAGTGCGAACACTTATAACTCGAGATCGGCCGAACAGTTTCTTTCAATGTTTGATTTATTGGATTCTTCTCCGCTCCGGAAAACAGAATAACTATAAAAAATATAAAATATAATATTTTAGTTAGTATGGAACGGATCACCTGTGACGCACCAACGCCATCGCGGCTAGTTTCCTCCCATCTTGCAAACGTAGGTAATTGCCGCTCTTACATTAGCCCATCCCACCTACTCCAATTTTCATACAAAGTCAACATCGGGCACATAGAGGTAGAATATCTGCACGCGCATATATTATATTCTCGCGTTGTTCGTTATGGATGTTTAGGAAATACTTTAATGTTAATATTTTATTAGCTTAAACTCAATCGAATTATTTATGTATTTTTTATGCGGGCGCAGTGCACATTATGAACGGGCCGCCTCGGGTTAGAACCACAGGACAACGTCTGTCGGGAAAGCTAGTTTTATATAAAATATTTACATAAGTATATATTAAGTTTCACATAAAATAACCCTTGTATCATGCACATTATTATAAGTTGTAATTATTAATATTGCCACTATTTTGCTTATTGAAATTTTTCTTCCTCATAAGGGCCAGCATCCTGCCCAAAGGAAAATACGCAATATTCTGAATGTAGAAAAGAGCCCTGGGCTCAGAGATGCGACAGCCGAGATGAAAAACTTTCGAGTGAATATTGTCAAAAAGGCTGTGAGTGTATACCAGGATATTACAGAAACTCTACTAATGGCTGTGTGCTTCCCGAGAAATGTGGTAAGAATCTTAATACTGACCATAAGTGCTATATTATATATTTTGGAATACAAATTGAGCCCGTGTTGATGATAGAAAACGTGAGGTCGCGACAGGCAGACAAGCTTATGATTCACTGCTGATGATTAGTAAACTCCACTCATAAGGTCCATAGTTACTTAGCCAGTTCGATCCATAAAGAGAATAGCTCCCTTACTATTATACTTCACAATATTACCTGTGCCTAATTTGAAAAGACGCTTTGATTGTTACAAAGATGGATGTCCTGTCTGCATAAAAGTCTTATGCGCTGAAACACTTGAAAACGAGTGCAAACATAAAAAAGTCTTATTCAGGCATGTAGTTGCTTATGTTGTTCATAGAATATAAACCTTATAATAGTAATTTTATTATTGACACATCGCATGGTAAAACGTTGATTACTACATAGGTACTGATTGATTGATTGATTGATTGACTGTTAGTATGCATATTCAACGTTTTTCCATGGAATGCGACAATCATTATTACTAGATGTCGGTAACTAAATGTCGTTTCAACTATACATCATAAGTAGGCATACTTCATTTCCAGTAACTACACAAAAAAAAACTTGTAGTAGCACATCAGACAGGTAGGAAGTAGAGAAAAAAACCAAATTTTTGTTTCTCTTTATTTTCCTCCCAATTTTTCCCTGTTTTCTCACCGTTCAAAAATACCTTGAGCTTATTTGAATATTTCGATACCAGTGTTGGCCAAATCGTTTCAGCCATTCCGTGTTTTTTTTTTTAGCGAAACCCACACATTTTAGAATGTAAAATTATGTAATTTTCATTACTACAGAATGTCCCGTAAAGGAGTACTACGGCTGTGATGATAAATGTGAAATCAAAACTTGCGAAGATCTCTCCAAGAACTTTGACAATTGCTACGACAAAAGAAATAATGGGAAAACACGGCAATGCAACAAGACATGCTTGTGTACATACGAAATGTTCAGGAACAGCTCAGGAGTATGCGTTAATTTGAACGAATGTCGTGAGTACCTACCTTTTTATAATATTTATTTTTTCTTTACAAATTCAGGTAATAGCTTATTATTGAAATTTCACTTTCAAACAAATTGAGTACTAAATTTAATCTTTATGTTATCATCATGGGCATAATTATTATCCTACCTAGTTATTTTCGTCCCTGTGTGTGGGTGAAAACAAAAAGAACGCCGATTCTGACAGGCGTGGCGACCTCCCGCCGTTCTGCGCAAAGAATAATAATAATATGTCCATTCGACTTGATATTTCAAAGTATCTATAGAAACATAGTAGCTAGTTACAATTATTGTGCATTAACAAATAAACAAGAAAATATACAAAGATGACAGTATAGCCGGCGAAACTGACAGTCGGTGGCAATTTATTCAATCTGAAAAACTCTGACTAGAGCGGCAATCGAACCCGAGACCTCTTGATCTGAAGACCAAGCCTAAGCCACTAGGCTTCCGAGGTCGGTCAGCATCTTTAAAGTATATTTTATATACAAATATACTTATACGGAACTAACTCAAAGTGAACACAAATACACTTTGTCTCTTTCACAGTAAGCTACTTTTAAAGTTGTGTTGTGAAAGAGTAAGGTATAGGTACATACGAAACAGTAAGAAAATCGTAGTAATAAGTATCTATATACAATATTCAACTTCATGGTATAGTTGCTTACAAAATAATATGCATTGATACAAGAACGTCGGTCGCCAGCCCAAGGCCCAGGGTGGGGCAATTTAACCCATTCATAGGCTATTCTCCGTAAACCCTATATTATAGAGGAAGAGAAAAATCAAGAGTAGAGAGTTTTTAGGATTTATCGGCAAAGCACGGTCTTAGAACATTGGTTGCTTTGCAGTTGGCTACATTTTTTTATTTCTAGGGGGGGGGGGCAGCCGCCCCCCTTTGGCGACGCCCTTGCATTGATAAGTAGGTACATAATATGGTACATGATTTATAGCGCCTATATAAACCTTGATTTTTTTAAATTTCTAGCTTGTTCGGATCCTAACGCGGAGATGGCGTACTGTCCATACAGATGTGGAGGAGGCACCTGTGCAGATCCAGTAATCAAGACGGAATGTGACAAAGACTGCATCTGGCCAAATATTTACGTCTGTCAGTGCAAGGCAGGCTTCGTCAAGAAAAGTCTGCACGATCCAAAATGTATCCCAGTTTCCGAATGTCCCAAGAAAAAATAATAAGATATTTCCAAAAACACACAATAATAGCCTGCTCTTACTGAATAAAAAAATCAAATCATTGAATGTCGCTCATTTTATGAAATAATTTGAAAATGAATTAATTTGGGATAATAAAGTCTAGTGAATGCTACTAGTTTTTGATAAACCTACCTACTGGAAAGAAATGCCACTTGATTAGAAAGTAAAATTTTGCATAATAATTATTGTTGGTGACGAGTGTGCGGCATTTGGTGCATTTATGAAAGTACCTACCTGAAACACGAATTGGTGCCATACGGGGTTGGTAATGCACAATACATTTTGAGAAAGAAATCGCAACACCTCATGAAACCGATTGGTCCTACGTAGAGTATCGTAAGTTGAAAATGACAACTTTACAGGACGGCCATTCAAAGGTTTGAAATGATACAATTATCTAGAAATTAACATTAGAAAATTGAATTTTTAAACAGCGCTAAATAAATACCGATATTTTAATTTTGTATGGTCAGTTTTTCATAATTATTAATACTTTTGGTAGAAATGATCTTACGATATTTTACTACGGCTTCTTTTTGCACAAAAATATCGTATCTTACACATAGCATAGTGTACGTTGTAACCAAATCATATTCGAATATCGTATGTGATACTTATCATATTTTACTACGAAATTTTTGAAAAATTTCTTGTCGTATCTGACACTTTTATAAGATTACTCTGTAATTATTGTGAAATAAATTATCGTATCTATTTGTGAAATATGTTGCGATAATTCCAATCTTATTTGTTCCCTTAAAAGTACCTAAATTTATTTTATAGGACTAAGAATAAAACTTTATTACCGAATGCCGAATGCATTTTTGTAGTAAATCTTAGGAGTGTCACGCTTACTTACCTATGCGTTTAAATAAAAAATAAACTAATTAACACTTTTCAATACAAGGATCTCAGTATCGTCGGAGGAACTTATTGCCTCAGTTATTTTTTTCTAGTCTACCCATCACGTCCAATCTTACACAGGCCAACCACGACACTTCAAGTGAATAAACACTTATAAAAACTCTTACCCCACCGGGAATCGAACCCGGAACCTCGTACTCTGAAGTTTACGCCTATACCACTAGGCTGCCGAGGTCGGCTCCTAGCGTTTGCTCGTATACAAAAGGATAAAATCCTTTTGAAAATACCGAAAGTACCAACACTCAATGTTCTTAAAGATAATAAGACTTTTTAGATAATCTACACAATTGTGAAGCGATATTTTTTTGTAAATCTAGGGTAAGGTTAACAATGAATGTTTTGAATAAGAGTTGTAAAAGTAGAAAGCAATAATAATATTTGTGTGCGTGCCGACAAAAATATTTAAAAACAATACAAGGATTATTTTTATTGCCCTAACACCTTATCGGCATATCTACACTTTTTGGGCTACAGGTATTAATAATAAACCAGCATTGTATATTTTTGCAACTAAATATTCAACAAAAGTCACTTTAAAACAATGCGAGATAAAATTTTTGTTCTTCAATATTGATTTATGATTATAACACTTTATGTACTTACTTTTGAAAAAAATATAGGCTCAACCAAAGTGAATACAAATAATACACTTTAACATCTTTCACATAAAGGAAATCTTTTGTTGCGAAATGAGAAGATAAGTACATAGTTAGAATTGAATTGGGGATCGAAACCATGCCCTTCACAACGAAAGTCGGCGACTAAAGAGCTAGGCATCAACCACTTGACCAACAATGGTACCACCTTTATGGCAATGAAACGTTATAAAAGGATATTCGATTTCAAAATAGATTCTTAAAATTTTATTTTGATTTTTTTGTCACGCTGATCTTCCTTTGGGATGGAAATATTTTTATTGTTTAACTAGAATGTTTTTTGCAATAGTACGACTCGACTGACTCCGAAAACTATGCGGTCGCATACGCTGACTTATTATTTTAGGTTTGTAAGAAATATTTTTCGGAAAATAAGGGATTGAGCATTTAATTCAACGAGATTTTAGGAATAAATTATTCCATATTTGAAACATCGTCAATTTTAATACCTATATTTTTTATCTATTTATTGAATACATAAAGTTGTATGCGGAATGTTATGCATTTGGAAGAAGCGAAAGAGGTTCGTTTGGATAGGAAAGAATAGAAGTCCGTACTCTCTGCATACCAATTCCGGGAAACGGCGTGATGGGTAATAAAAGAGTTTACTTAGATACCTATTACAAATGAGTACGAACTGTGAGTATTGTAACAAAACATATCCCCCTTATAGAGACAACTCTCGTATTCAGGAGGAAGGAATAAATCTTAACTACGCATTTTTTTCCACTTAAAACACCTGTTACTCTCGGTTACTGGCGTTGATTAGTTCGAAATCAGTGTATTTCAGAGAAATCATATTATTTATTATTATTATGTTTATGGCTTAATATGATATTCGATATAGTGCTTTTTTAAAAATAAACAGGTGATAAATACTGTAGTAGACGTCTTTATACTTTCTTCAACGTGTAGATTTACAAACCACGCATTTCTTCAGGAAATGTAAATTTCAACTAGTAAATAATAGGTACCTATGTTTAAAAACTTAGATATTAAAAAGAATATCTAGGAAAATATTTAAAAATAAACAAACTTATGGATGTTGTATATACCTACTCTTCTTTGAGCTTTTGTCATCCTTGTTCTCAAGGATCGGCCATCAGAACATTTATTTCACTTGATTCGGTTACAAAAGGCAAAGGAGATTCTAAGAGAGTATAAAAAACCTTAATTTTTGCGACTATTTAAAAGTTTTGAAGTGTAAAATGTCTTATGTTTAAAATTCCTAATCGCGTATAATGTGGTAAGAATAACATACAACAAAAAATGTCCTAATACTCCGATGTAAATTATGGTAAGATATCATACCATATCGTTTTCAATTCCGCTTTCCGACGTAAATTATTTTAATATACACTTACCATAATTTGTTTTAATGCCTAAGCCATGTAAAATATTGTAAGTTCTTCACACAATTATTTACGTCGTTGCAGAATTGAAATTACTCAATCAATATATTTAATAATTCGTATTAATTGGGAAATTGATCAGTGTAACACATGAATAATGAACAGATTACCCAAGTTACGAACAAACATATTTTCTGTGAGTTAAATAATATTATATTCCAAACGGCGGCATAAACTTTATTTCATATTTGCTATTTTATTGATTTTTTTTTTGGCCAACTCATAAAAATACGCTTAAAGTGAACAAAAGTCTTATTGAATGTGCGCGTACACACGGCAACTAATTTCTTAATAAATAAAAACAAAATAATAGATGATCCATCTTTTGTTAAGTCGAACGTCGTATAATATTGTAAAGAGAACTTACAATAGGCGTGTGCAAGTAGTCAGACGGCGTGTATTGTGTCCAGAGACAATACAATGCTATACGTCGGACTATTTTGTCAAAAGTGATGATACCATAATTGACGTGTATCAAAAAACATATTTCTAGTATCGATATCAACTTTCTGTTTTGGGAAGTGATAAAATACATAAAATGAAGCATGTTTCCGTTAAAACATGAAAAACGCAATTCTGTGGGATACCATAACTTACGTAGGACCGATCGAAACGTGTTCGACTATTAAGTAAATATGTCGGTAAGTATAGTTGAAGAAAAAACGACGGCTTTAATATTTTAACCGTAGGGGAGACCGGGGATGGTTGACTAACTACTGTTAAAAACTAGTCCGAGGAAAAAGCCTTGAGCCAACTAGTGAGGAACAAGAGTCGGGCATCTCCTCCCGCTCAATCACCAAAAACGGGGAGGAGACCGTGGAGTAATTATCTTTATCTAATGTTTTTAGTTATAATTCCTATTAATCTATTCGTGATTATTGATTTTCAAACCATTCATAGTGAATGTTTGATTCATATTCCTTCTTTTATATATTATTCTATTTGATTTTGTGACAGTTTTAAGGTTATGGCCCAATCCAATCCAAACTCCCTTAAGGCCCACTTGGGGCATAGGGAGGCAACAAGAGGTCTCTATTGCGCTCGATCTTGCGTGTTGCAATGTTTATGACCTCCTCCCACACCATGTCCAGATTCATCAGCTCTGCTTCGAAGGAGCGGAGCACAGTATGAGAGGGTCTTCCTCGTCTTCGGGACCCTGATGGGAGGAAGAACAGCGCTCTCCTCGGCCAACTGTCATTGGCATCCTTAACACATGTCCCAGCCAAGTCCATCTCCTCCACATAATGGTAGAAGTGATGTGTTTACGCTGGGTGCGCCGACGTATAGCGTCGTTCATGATGCGGTGGTACCATCTTACACCCAAAATTCTCTTGAGGCACTTCATTTCAAAACCTGAGACTTTTTGTGCCTGTGCTTTGGTCAGGTGCCAGGGCTCACACCCATGTGGCACAAGGTTATGGCACGAGGTTAAAAACTAAAAAGAAGACTAATTTATAAATGGGCTGGTCGACCAACTGATCAACCTATACTAGTTGTTACTTGTTAGATATGATTAATAGTTACAAAATGGTTAAATTTTATAAGAAGTTATTTTGTTATATTTTAAATGCTTAATAAGTAAGTACTTTGAGCACCTGTGGGGCTAGTACGAGTTTCATCGAAAGCTTATTGCACGCTAATAAGCGCCTATAAACGTGCAAATAGTGTTCTAAAACCAAACGATCGAATCGTTCGATCATTTTTGTATGGAAAATTTTCGAAACTCTTTCGATGATCGTTTCGATATTCGATCATCGAAAACTTATACTAGGGCTACTGGTTTATTTTTAGGCACTCAAATAGCATAATGTTTAAATGTCTGATTTTTTTTAATTTTATTGTGTTTAGTCAAGATGGCGGAAGATCGCCTATTTGTAAAATGATTAAAGAACCGTTTTTTTGTGCCTTTTACCTTTTTTTCGTTAATTTTCATACATAGGTCGACTAACCCCAAGCATGGGGTAGGTTGACCAGTTTTTTCTTTTGTACAAGTTATATAACATAGTTAGTCTATTAACTGAACCCATTTTCAAATTAATATACACTAAAGAAATAAAATAAAAACCTTTCAGCTGAAAATTGGCAACCATCCCCGATCTCCCCTACCTATTTTCCTGTGCGCAAATATTGGACAAAACAAGTGCACACGTTCTAAAATAGAAGATTTTGCCTGAAAAAAAAATATAAGTTTTGGTCCAAATAAATAAACTGTCAGTCATGTCATCCTAAGCAACCTTTCAATATTTAGTTAGTGCCTACTTATCTACATAATACTTACCTAGATATAAACGATTACATTTAAAAGCTCCTATGGAAACATCGCTCTGGTGGTTCATTCCGGCCATATCCTCAAAATAATTAGTTAAATGAATAACTGATTTCTTCTTCCCATCAGGGTCCCGAAGAAGAAAAGGAGGATCCTCTCACTTTGTGTTTCGCTTCTTCGAGGCAGAGCTGAGAGATTTGGACACGAGGTCATAAAATTGCGCAAGATCGAGCTTAATCTCGTTGGGGAGTGCGGATAATTTGACATTTTTCATCACATGTTTCGTCGATTTAATATTTCCCGCGCACATTTTCCAGTTATATTATAGAAAGTTTGGCATTATCACTTCTATATCAATTGCACGTGTTCATAACAGGCTTAAGTAAATACTATAAATACAAAATCTTATCAAAATAATGGTTAATTAAACACAGTCTGAAAGAGGATTATATTATATTATTATATTTAAATATAATATTATATTATTATAATAGTGATCTAGCCTATTGTAAATTATTAGTAAAATTTTTATTACATTGAAGCAACTTGATAAAATTGATGGGGAAAGAAATCCCACGAATATGTGAATACTTAAATTCTTTCTTGCCTTGCCTTGCATTTTATTGTTTCCCATACAACCATTCATTTGAAAGCAGTGGGGACGAGTGAAAACTATCGATTGTGTATAGCTTTGACGAAAATTAAGCATGATTTGTATGGTGCCAAATACTTTTATCACTTTTATTAGTGCAATGTTTCTGAAAATATTTGTACAAACTAAACTCTTGGATTCACGAACATGTAAGCCTCAAGACTTCTTTATGGGTGATGGAAGTTTGTCAGAAGCTCTGTGAAGTGCTATGGTCAAGAAGGTAACGGTTGTATGGAAAATTTACCATGACACTGTTTGATGAAGTTATGTAGGCATGTAGATCGATCATATTTATCTGTCTTGTGATTTACTTCTATAGATATCGATACTTACCTTCTACCTGATGAGTATCAAATATTATGACAAACGACGTGGAGTGTAAAATACTGATTCCACTTGTTATACAGAAGGAAACGTTTCGATCTTGTTTGTTAATAATTTTTGTTGCTATTTCTGTAACAAGTCAAGTGGTTTCCTGCATCAAGACTGCCTAAAATGTGAACCCACCTTATATCTAATGTCCATAACTTAATATTGTAGGAATGCTGTTATCAATTAAGTATTAGGAAGTCATTTCAAAACGTTAGTATAGAGGTTATTTGTAGGCATCCTTTTCAAGCAAGCGCGATCATATATAGTAGATGTCTGTTGACTCGCCGTGCGAGGCGTACGAGGAAAACGGAGGAGATTGAATAGGTCTCCAGTAAAACAATCAATACTTCCTAGACATGTTTCTTTAAGGGAAACAGATAAAATTAAAGAATGCCTGAAGTATGTATGTAGAGTTTCCAACCTTTGAATTAGCTTTTAATAATTGAAAATGTAAATTTTCTCTAGGTAATTTATTTTCTCGAAAAGACTATTTTGATTTGTGTATTGTGCTACGGTATAAAAAAGGAAGCCCCCCTGTTTTTACCGCTAATCTTACCTTACCAATCGACATCCTCGCTGTTGGGGGTCGTGGTCATCATGCTTGCGGAATCTAACGCAGACCATTGTTCTTTAGGCGTCCCTGTCTTATTTGATCGAACGGAAGTGAACTCTTCGACCATTAGGTATTTATTAGCTTTGGTAAGCGTCCCTCTCTCTTGTGAGCTACGTGACAAAAATATGAGTAGGTACACACTCAACACAGACAGATGTATTGAGACGTTCGTTAAAAGAAGTTGTTAAGAATTTCATGTGAAGGTAGAATTCATATTATTATCTACCTAAAAGTATCAGAAATTATTACGAAGCATGTTTGGTTTTGTACAAATTTCGTTACCTACCTACTACTAAATAATTTCGTTTCGGGATCCTAAAGTTGATGGAGTAAGTTTTGATGTGTTCAAATTCAGCTTTCGACGAAAGTAATTTCCATAAACGATATTTTCATACTATGTACTGTATTTAATGCTATTCCACCACTTTTAGGTTATGTCGGTTATCAAATAGTGAAAGTGCTAAGGGGAGTACCTGCTATGTTGCTACCAGGTAAACTTTGCTCAACGTAAGAGGAGACATCTCTCCGAGTCGAGTGTTAAGGACCACAACATAATAATATAATATGAGAGCTTCATTTTCAAATTCATAAATGTAACTTTTCGGAAATAATAATATTTTGGCATAAAACCTAAGAGTAAATTAGGAATTGTGCCAAGATTTAATAAAATGAAATTATTATTCTTATTATTGTAAAATCTTTCCTACTTTTGTAGTTTTTGCGGTATTGAGGTTGAAATCCACGATAATAATAAATTAAAATGTCGGTTAACCAAGTTACTAATTAAACTCAATATAACTAATTACGAGATAAAGTTTTTTGATTGTTCGTTTCTTAATGTCCGTCATGATCAATGATCAAATATATTATTTAAGCGTTAGATAGGTACATTTCCAGTCTCAAAATAATTTCTAGCTCGACATCTAGAGATCCCGTCATGAATTTCAAATTTTAAGTTTTTATTGCCCTTTTTTATACAACACCCTTGTCGTAATTCAAAAATTGATTATTTTTGAATTACTTCAATTAAGAAAGTAATAAAGAAATTTGTATGAAAAACTTTCTGTTGCTTAAACTTTTCCTAAGGCAAGATATTTCGGGCCGTCTATTGTTCTAAAAATTATGGATTGCATCAGCGCTCCTTATATGGTAGGAAAGTGAATACTTAACGCTGATTGGTTTAAGCCTAGTGGCACCATACGGGAGAATCCATTTTTTTTAAAGGTAAACTGACTTTGGGCGAGTCCATTTGTAAAACGCCACACTTTCTGTGCAATTTCACCCCGCGCCCCTCTCTCCTTCCGAGACAGTATAAAAGGCAATGGTACCTACACTCGTCAGCGCATTGTAGAACAATAATTATTCTTCCGAGATAAGCATATACCTGCCTCGCGCAGTTATGGCGCGCATAATTAAAATTACATCGTAAAAGAAATATTATTCGGTCAATCGCGGCAATTTATTACTAGTATCATCTAAAATATTGATGCTTACAAGTGTATACGTCTGATTCCGATATAGAAGAAATTAATTATTCAATTCAGTGTATAATAATAATATAAAAACTAACTTCTCCAAGTGTAATAATAACTAAGGTAGATTCATTACAAAGAAATACTCTAAGTAAAAATATTAAACTACGTCCAGTGCTGATAAGTGAAAAACTCTTAGAACAATAATAAAATTTGCTAGAAGCGAAAATAATACTTAAGACTTTTGATGCATTAAACTAACTTTTAACAAACTGAGTGTTATTGGCGCATGTACAATCTTTAAATAATAAATAAATAAATAATAAATAAAGCTTTATTGTGTATCAAAAATCAACTCATACAAAACATTCAAAGATTCAAAGGGCGGACTTATCCCGAAGGATCTCTTCCAGCCAACCCAAATTACAAACAAGCAATACAAGAACAAGATACGCGAAAAGAAAAAAAAAAAAAGAAAAAAGAGATTACACAATTAAGAGACTAAATAAAGATATGAAATTTAAAAAGGGTAAAATTCATATAAATCTAAACCCAAATAAAATAAAATATACAAAATAAATCCTAAATAAATTCAATTAATCAAAATACCTTCAATAAACTAAAATAAATACAATAAATTAATGATTAAAATAAATCGTATAAATTAAAAATTAAAAAATAAATCGTATAAATAAAAAAATAAAAAAAAATTAAAAATTTAAATAAATCCAGTAAATTAAAATAAATCCAATAAATTAAACATTAAAATAAATCCAACAAATTAAAAATTAAAATAAATCCAATAATTAAAACACATTCAGTAAATTAAAATAAACTCAATAGGTAGGTAAAAGATTACTAAATAAAAACTCAGCATAAAAAATTAGGGAAGGTGGGAGGGGGGATCCTCTTTAAATTTGGAGTAGGGCATTATATTCCCGTCAGTGATTTTTTAAAGGTGTAAATAGTCTGCGAGCCTCTTATGGAGAGGGGAAGCTGGTTCCACAACCTTGCGGCACGAACGGTGAAAGACTCAGAATAGAATTTTGAGCGATGGGATGGGATGAGCAGCAAATTATTTTGATCAGAACGCAAGGAACGTTGGTGCGAACTGAGAAAGGTGAATCTCTGTTTGAGGTAGTTAGGGGAGGACGGGTTATGAAGTATTTTATACAGCAAACAGAGAGTATGCTGGTCTCTTCTCTCTCGCATGGTTTTCCATTGAAGTTGATGTCTGTACTCAGAAATGTGATCATATTTTCGTAGAGAGAAGATGTACCGTATGCACATGTTTTGAAGACGTTCCAATCGGGACTCGACCTCCACTGCCATATCTAGATAGCAAATATCGGCGTAGTCAAATAGTGGGTGGAGCAAGGACTGAACTAATAGCTTTTTGATGTCAGGGCTGAGGAAATTTTGGAGTCTTCTGAGTGCATGAAGTGATGAAAATACCTTTCTACTAAGCTCATCCACCTGTTTTCTCCATGAAAGTTTACAATCAATGTAAATCCCCAGGTCCTTAACATCATTAGAAAAAGGAATTACCTGATTGTTCAAGAAAAGACATGGCAAGGAATTACGGTTCAACGAAGCAAGG
The DNA here is from genome assembly GCA_963576905.1 of Mystacides longicornis. NCBI lineage: Eukaryota > Metazoa > Arthropoda > Insecta > Trichoptera > Leptoceridae > Mystacides > Mystacides longicornis. The sequence goes on along the minus strand of OY756421.1, from coordinate 9,809,955 downwards.
AGTCTGGGGCTTCCAATAATGATGGCCTGTGACTTAACAGGATTTATAAGGAGTCCGTTCCGCTCACACCACGAGGCTATGTACTGAAGATTTTCATTCATGAGAGCAAAAGACTCGACGACATCCTGTGGGCTGAAATGGGTATAAATCTGCAAGTCATCGGCATATAGGTGAAAGGGCATCGGCATATCTTTCCATATAACTGTGTTTTTTTTCTGCAATAAACGAATAATTATTTCAAACTACCAGTGTCTTTGAAAATCATCATCTATACCTTGAATTCACCAGAAACGGATCTTCACTTTTAAAATCCCTGAGATAAGAGACATTACTAGTGTCAAGTGCATTTAACTATCATGCTCTAAAACTTCATTGAGAAACGATAAGAGAACTTATTACCTAATTATTGACTGAGCCAGCTAATAATAAAATAAGGGAACTTTGTAGTGTTTTTCCTGCGGCCTGAGAGCCGACATCTGAACTCCTGCCAGCCTTTTGGGCATAAGAATCTTTTTGAACATCAATGTTGAACAAGTGCTTGTTCCCAAGATGACCATACGATGACCAGGAGGCAGAAGGAAGCAGGAGGACAGATAGCCACGACAGTCTGTCACCTCAACGGGGGCAACAAGAGGAAAGAACCACTACAGTCTGGCGCCCAACTATCAGGACATTCTAACCACTACACCCTATAAATAAAATAAGAAGTAAATAGGTAGGTACAATATGGAATGCGTGTAGATGATATAAAAGTAGGTATACCTACCTATTATTTTAGTTTGTAAAATCGTTTAATTCAAAAGTAAATAGGCAGGTACAGGCTCAGAAAGTTATTTCAGTACCTATAAATAACGTAATTTTTTCCCTCTAATTTAGGCATGAGCTTTCGAGATGCTAATTTAAATTTTATGAATCTCTTTCTTCTTTTCTCTTTTCACAGCCTGGGTGTGGCAAGGCAGTATCATAAACTCCAAAACTGCATCTATTCCCTTTTTCATTTAGAACTTGCATCTGCTCATCAGAAATAAGTATATATTTAGTTGCGAGGCAATCAAGCCTATGTAAGAACATGCATTTAGATTCGCTTTTGGTACAAACATCTTTTTATTCAACGGGAGATCTAATGCGCATCTGTGTGAATCTGTTATCATACTCAACAATACAATATTTCTGGATGGGCGTAGTAACTGTTCGAATTATAATAAGGTTCTCTATCGCTTGCAATTTGTTGGACAAATATCTAGTGCTGTGGTGAGCTTTCATTTTGAACTGTCTTTGCTGGATGAATGTGTTTTGAAGGCAAACCGGAAAAGGGTGCATGGTTTTATGACAATCGTTAAGATTTTGTTGTGGATTTTCCCTAGAAATAATATACAAACGCAGTATACCTACGATAAGCTGATTATTTCAATCAGCGAACACGAGATAGCTTTTTTTTTTTTTTTTTGTAAAGAAGGTCAAGGTACCGTATGCCCCTTGTGTCACCGCGACCAAATGAGATCTATTGTGACATCCTTCAATGAATTCATGGAGCGCTGCCTCTTATACGAGATAGCTTACCTGGGCTTCTGTTTAATGAATCAGGAGTGCTGGATCCATATTTATGTCAGCAGTAGTATTTTTTTGTGAATATTTTTGGTATGTGGTGAGATCTGTTAATGTTTGTGAAGGAAGATCTTCAATCTTCACAAGGTAGATCAACGGCATAGGTAAACAAACACCTCAATGGAAACTCATTGGCGTGTAAGAAAAAATATATGGATTGCAATGGTCGAAATAGTCTATTTTCCAAATGACGAATCACACCTCTAAATTTTTCTGCAGGAATTCGTTTTTGTTTCATCATAGTAACAACCATAATATAATCTGGTTTCTTATATTGCGTTATTCCTTACATATCTGTGGTGGCATGGTAAAACGACCTAAGTCAGTGTGACAAGATTTTACAATACGGCGGGTTTCCTTAGTTATAAATTTTAGCTGTTTTGGATTTTAAAATAAAAGCTTAATTATCTTTAATAGGTCCTTCATATTACCATTATATCATAACATTTAGGACTCTCTTGCATTTCGCATGTATAATATTTGAAAAAAATCTTTTATTTATTGTTTTTTTAATGCATGTGTCTTTCTACCTTGACAATTTTTTACTCATTCTATGAACGATTCTGTAGTTCGGTCAAAATTCCCATACAAATGTAGCAACATTTCGTGATTTTAACTCACGTTTATTTTTTTTCTTTGGAAGAATTTCTTCAAAATAAATACTTCCCAAAATTAAAACAATCAAGGTACCTAATTAATTAATTTAAGTAATTTTATATTAAACATTTGAATTTTTTGTTGTTTTGTGTAAAAAATAATTGAAACAAAACTAAAAGTCTTCTTAATCAAACAGTATCTACCTACGTCTTTCTGCTGCAACTAATAATCTTCCTTCTTCTTCTTCTCTACCAGTCAACCAGGCGGAATCGGTTGACTGGTAGAGAATAAGATTTTATTAAAAAATACATATGTGCATTCTACTCATATTTTTTCGGAAACATGTAGTCATATTATTAAAGATTTTAACAATAAAATAACTTAAAAGAAGTGATTTATTGTTTGTCGATAATCCTTAGATTTAGATGGAAGGGATACTACCTGTGTAAATTCGCTTGATGGTTACCCAGAACGTGATTGGTTAACACTTGTCATTGTAAGACAATGTAGCCCTTCCCACTATTGTCTATTCTTTTGAATATTAATGGCTATTGGCTAGTTCACCAGATTTCGGCAAACAATAAAAAAATTACAATAAAATTAAATATTTAGAATATTGAACCAATCAAAAAATATTAAAAAAAAGTTACCGACTTATTGTCTAGAGCTTAACAATAAAAGCAACAAAAGCTGTAAACAGATTAGTCGGCAGAAAGGTATTAACTCAATACCTGCTCTTATCAGAGATAGAGTTAAACACATTCACCAAACACATTATTTGAATACATTTTAAAAAGGTTCACTTTTAAAAGAACGGCTTCTCACGAGAGCTCTATCATAGACAACACCGTTTTACCTCGTGGTAGAAAAAATTCGTCGCGCGTCGTTTTACCTTGCCAAAATAAAATTGATATTGAGTTATGTCGGAATGAAAAATTGCTTTTAAATCTTTTATAAACAGATTTTTTTTTATTTGTGCTTTTGAACTTTGTTCTGCTTGTGATGAAGTATGATGTAGCGCCGATAACTCAAAATGCTGAAAAATGAGAGTTATGTCTCTTTACCATGCCACCACAGATATAATGTCTTGCCGAAGCCATTCATAGAATTACATACATCACATTTTAATACGTAGGTTGGATATTATTCTCTTTTAACTCTGCAGTTTTACAAAGTATCGGACATTTTGACTTTGGTCTTGAAGAAGTCATGTTAATTTTATTTATTTATTTATTTATTTATTTAATACACTTAATGCCGCATCCAGACTCTCGCGAGCCTAGACTGCACGAGTGCCAGCATCCACACTCGCGATTTATTTAGTTGTCCGCTAGTCTTACTACAAGATGGATGTGATTGAAGTGACTGCGTTAGCTACTTTATGTGCCCACCAATAATATTATAATGTCTTGCGTCTATTTATTTTATTTATTTATTTTACAATATCTCCCGTAGGTCCTTAACAGGACGCCTGGGTTCATCATTCTGAATAACAATCATATAAAATTATAAGAAGGAAGTTATGAACACACAGTAAGCATACAATAATAACGAAAACAAAAAATCTATATCAACTAAATAAAAAAAGAAAGTCAAACGGAGAAGCAAGAAGTCTTGCCTCAGCACAGACTCGTCTAGTGAGGTAATAAACCCTTTATACAAATTATATATATATATATATATATATATATATATATATATATATATATATATATATATATATATATATATATGTAAATTGTTATTTCGGGTACTGTCGCGTTGTGAGTTGTTCCCGATGTTATTTGGAACATTATTAAAGGTGTTGGTTTGTTGGTTAGATGGTGGTATATATTTCGGAGCCATCAGAGACTCCATCTTCAGCCTTTCGTCGTATTACAGAAGTAATGACGCCGAAAATTAATCTACAGTAACAAGACAAGGATGTTATTCGTTGACTCGCTAAGCAGATTATGACGTATTTTGTCTCGTGGAACACGCGCTATTACGAGATGTGTTTGTAGGTATACTGTCTGTTAGGGTACTTGTGGATGGATTTGAGTCAGTGGCGGAACTTGTAGTTGAATTGGAGGTTGTGGTGTTTGATTGGAGATGTGTTTGTGGGGTGTGGGTGGTGGTTTTTGTATGTGTGGGGTGGGTGGGTGTGATTTGGTCTAAGAGGTGGAGGTAGGAGGGGTTAAGTTTAATCGTTTCATCTCTTTCGTTCAGTGCATGATCTCGTTTGGCAATGTTAATTGCTTCGAGCAAGGTGCGGTGTAGTTCTCGGTTTGACTTGTGTAGTGTTTTTGTGTTTTCGAAGTCTATTTTGTGGCCTTCAGTCATTGTGTGTAGCGCGAGGGTGGATGAGGGTTTTTTGTTTTTGACGTCATTTTTGTGTTCTTCGGCTCTGACCGAGACTTTTCTATTCGTTTTACCTATGTATACTTTGGGACAGTCTTTGCAAGGGATTTGGTATACACCTTGGTGTTCGTTGGGGATCTTATCAGTAGGTAGAAGTAAGGTTGTGCAAACTTTTTTGTTTGCTGAGAAGACAGGGCGAATATGTTGTTTCTTGAGTATGCGGCCAATCTTTTCAGATACGCCTCTGACATAAGGGATGTTACAAGTACCGAGGTACCTGTCGTTAGGTGGTGTTGACAGATTAGGGGTGGATGCGTGTGATTTAGCTGCACTCAGCTGTTTGTTGGAGTACCCATTTTGTTTTAGGATTTTGGTAAGAACGCGTTCTTCATCTTCTCTTTGTGTGTTATCTGTCAGTGACACAGTCCTGTGGAACAAAGATGTGGCGACCGCTTGCAGTTGGGAGGGGTGATGATGAGAGTCAGCTTGGAGATATCTCGAGGTGGAGGTTGCTTTCCGGTAGATTTTATGTCCTAGTGTGCCGTCGGGGTTTCTGCGAATGAGTGTGTCGAGGAAGGGGAGTTGGGAGTCGGTCTCTATTTCCATCGTGAATTTGATGGTTGGATGTAGATTGTTTAGGTGGAGTAAGAATTCATCTAATTTTTCTTTTCCGTGGGGCCAGATGACAAAGGTGTCATCTACGTATCGTTTGTATAGGGTGGGTTTATATTGAGCTTGGCTTAGTGCTCGTTCTTCGAAATCCAGTAGGAACAGGTCAGCAAGTATTGGGGAGAGGGAAGAACCCATACTGGCGCCTGATACTTGTTTGTATATTGTGCCTTTGTATGAGAAGAAAGTGTTGGACATGCAATGGGCTATCATGTTGATAAACATTTTAGGTATTTTGAAGCGATCTTTTAAAATTGTAAGTGTCTCATCTATGGGAATGTTTTTGAAGAGAGATACGATGTCGAAGCTTACTAACAGGTCTGTTTCGTTGGTTTTTATTGTTTTTATCAACTCTATGAAGTCGAAGGAGTTTTTTATGTATGAGTCGCGTTGTATGGAATCGGGATAAAGAAAGTTTGATAGGTATTTAGAGAGGTGGTATGTTGGGGTGCTTAGTTGTGAGACAATGGGTCTTAGAGTTAATGGATTTTTGTGGATTTTGGGAAGTGCATAGAACTTGGCTATCGCCGAGGATTTTTCTCTCGGAATTAGGGGTTTCTTTACTTCATTAGAAAGGGTGGATTTAGTGATGATAGCTTTCGTGGTTTTTTCTAGGTATGTGATGGGGTTCGTCGGATGGACTTTGTACACGGAGTCGTCTTGCAACAGGATTTGAACCATGCTGTCGTATTCAGTCGAGTTCATTACCACGGTGGCATTGCCTTTGTCGGCTGGGAGGATGACGATGTTGGGATTTTGTTTAAGTTTTTTGAGGGCTTCACGCTCAGCGTGCGTGGTGTTGGACTTGGGGGCCTTGGATTTGCGTAGTATAGTGCAGACATCCTGTCTGATTTCTTCAGCTGTCTTGTCCGGGATATTTTGCAAGGAAGTTTCTAGGTTAACTATGAATTTTTCTTTCGGTATGTGTGAGGGGGATATGGCAAAGTTGAAGCCTTTCGACAGAATTGAAAGGGCATTTTCGTCGAGGGTTTCGTTGGATAAGTTGTGTACTGTATGTGCGAGTGTAGGGGGGGGTTTTTGGTTGTTGCTGTTTGGTGTCTGTGATCGTGGTTGTAAGTGTTTAGTGAGGTTATTGAACTTCCTGATGTGTGTATTTTTGGTGTTTGTGTTTTCTGTGTCGAGTCGTTCTTGTATTATGTCATCAAACTGATTCCATAATAGAGGATGAATGAGGGAAGACAGTTTAAGATGTTGGTAATATAAGTTTTCACTTATCTGATCTAGTAGGCGGCGTTTCTCAGCAATCTCGGCTCGCACCAGTCCTAGGCTTGCTTTGTGTAGAATACGGTTGGTGTGTGTATTCTGCTTGTAGTACCTGAGACGGAACGATGTCGGTATCACCTTGTTATCACGGCACCTCACTAAGAATGTAATATCGTTCAAACACTTCACTCGTTTTAGCTTGCACTTCTCGAAACGGTCAAGATCTTGTTTGACGCCACTCCCGTAAAGTGATATTATGTTAATATAAAGCTTTTCGCGACGCGGAATATGTAAATTGTTATTTCGGGTACTGTCGCGTTGTGAGTTGTTCCCGATGTTATTTGGAACATTATTAAAGGTGTTGGTTTGTTGGTTAGATGGTGGTATATATTTCGGAGCCATCAGAGACTCCATCTTCAGCCTTTCGTCGTATTACAGAAGTAATGACGCCGAAAATTAATCTACAGTAACAAGACAAGGATGTTATTCGTTGACTCGCTAAGCAGATTATGACGTATTTTGTCTCGTGGAACACGCGCTATTACGAGATGTGTTTGTAGGTATACTGTCTGTTAGGGTACTTGTGGATGGATTTGAGTCAGTGGCGGAACTTGTAGTTGAATTGGAGGTTGTGGTGTTTGATTGGAGATGTGTTTGTGGGGTGTGGGTGGTGGTTTTTGTATGTGTGGGGTGGGTGGGTGTGATTTGGTCTAAGAGGTGGAGGTAGGAGGGGTTAAGTTTAATCGTTTCATCTCTTTCGTTCAGTGCATGATCTCGTTTGGCAATGTTAATTGCTTCGAGCAAGGTGCGGTGTAGTTCTCGGTTTGACTTGTGTAGTGTTTTTGTGTTTTCGAAGTCTATTTTGTGGCCTTCAGTCATTGTGTGTAGCGCGAGGGTGGATGAGGGTTTTTTGTTTTTGACGTCATTTTTGTGTTCTTCGGCTCTGACCGAGACTTTTCTATTCGTTTTACCTATGTATACTTTGGGACAGTCTTTGCAAGGGATTTGGTATACACCTTGGTGTTCGTTGGGGATCTTATCAGTAGGTAGAAGTAAGGTTGTGCAAACTTTTTTGTTTGCTGAGAAGACAGGGCGAATATGTTGTTTCTTGAGTATGCGGCCAATCTTTTCAGATACGCCTCTGACATAAGGGATGTTACAAGTACCGAGGTACCTGTCGTTAGGTGGTGTTGACAGATTAGGGGTGGATGCGTGTGATTTAGCTGCACTCAGCTGTTTGTTGGAGTACCCATTTTGTTTTAGGATTTTGGTAAGAACGCGTTCTTCATCTTCTCTTTGTGTGTTATCTGTCAGTGACACAGTCCTGTGGAACAAAGATGTGGCGACCGCTTGCAGTTGGGAGGGGTGATGATGAGAGTCAGCTTGGAGATATCTCGAGGTGGAGGTTGCTTTCCGGTAGATTTTATGTCCTAGTGTGCCGTCGGGGTTTCTGCGAATGAGTGTGTCGAGGAAGGGGAGTTGGGAGTCGGTCTCTATTTCCATCGTGAATTTGATGGTTGGATGTAGATTGTTTAGGTGGAGTAAGAATTCATCTAATTTTTCTTTTCCGTGGGGCCAGATGACAAAGGTGTCATCTACGTATCGTTTGTATAGGGTGGGTTTATATTGAGCTTGGCTTAGTGCTCGTTCTTCGAAATCCAGTAGGAACAGGTCAGCAATCTTGTTACTGTAGATTAATTTTCGGCGTCATTACTTCTGTAATACGACGAAAGGCTGAAGATGGAGTCTCTGATGGCTCCGAAATATATACCACCATCTAACCAACAAACCAACACCTTTAATAATGTTCCAAATAACATCGGGAACAACTCACAACGCGACAGTACCCGAAATAACAATTTACATATTCCGCGTCGCGAAAAGCTTTATATTAACATATATATATATATATATATATATATATATATATATATATATGTAAATTATTGTTTCATTGTAAAATGCTAATGTTTTTTTGTATTTTTTGGGAATATAATAAAAAAAAAAATGAAATCTAATAAAAAGGTAGAAGGTGGTGGATGACGTCAATACACCGCAACAGAACGATGTACGAAGTTAATATTCTTTTTCTAAATAGTATATCCAGTAATCTAAATAAAATACTTAAATTTTCATCCCCTAGGTAAGTATGTTGTTAGACTATGGTAATAATTTTTTTGATCCCAAATTATGGGTTCCGCCTGATATAGTTCCATAAATTTACAGCATAACTCTTTTATTTAGCAAAGAATAAACCGAAACTGAGCGTGGCGAGAGTGTGGACGGTGCACGAGCCTCACCCTCTCGTCTCCTTTGGCTCGTGGCGTTTTACCGACAAAAAACGGAGCCTAGGCGAGCGCACCGTCCACACTCTCGTGCTCGCGTAGGCTCGTGTGGGCTCGTGGAGAGTGTGGATGCGGCATAACGTTAACCATCTAGTACTTACATACCTACTCGTGAAAATAATTGACACGCGATGTTTCACTATAGGACAATATTTACACTACCATGCACCACACTAGTTAAAACAAACTGTGAAATTTGTAAATTGGCGCGAGCCGCTCCCGCTTCGCCTCGCACTTTGCTCCAAAATGCTGGTCAATAAATATTTATTTATAATTATACACGGCCATCATAGGCCATTGAATAATATATTTACAAAAAATGTAAAGTCATGTATGTAGGTAATCAATATCATGTAAAATGTCATATTATGTACGGAAGAAACACAACGAAGCACGCCGACATTATATCACTGCAACACTTACACATACCATGCACGGTAAGAAGGCTGGGTAGGTACCCGTAAAATAATTATTATTTGTGCGTAATGGGTGAACCATTGGCGATAAATACACCACAGACAATATTATAGGTATATTATAAAAAATACTTAAAACATTACAACAAAGCGTTGCCAGGTTGGTTTCGTCCGCTTGAATATGGTATTGAATAAAATAAACGTAAACCTATGTTAGTAAATTCTGTACTATTTTGTAGGCCGCGCAAATAGCACCTAAATTTCGTTTTTGTTGTAAATTCGATATCTCGGCGAGGGTTCTTATCGTTGTCTGATAATTTTTCATGATTTTATGTATATAGGAAACTAAATGCAACTATTCCGAATGAAAATGAGAGGAAAAAAATCGTTCCACTCTTTTGTACAATGTACCTACAACCAGCCACAGAATTTAGCATATTGTGGTCAACATCTTTAGACTATATACCCCACAATTCTATATAGTTCTTTCTCGTTGACATTATTTTGTTTGTTGTAAATGTTGAAAATGAGCCTCCGTGTTAACTCAAGATCAATATATATGAATGATCTATTATTATAGCTGTGGCTCTGTTCATTTGATCTAAAAACCACCTTTAGACAATAAAGCAGCCCACGGACTTACTCTCTTTGACGGACAACAGAACTAAAAGGTCGAGTTTTCAGCGACCATAGAAATAATGGAATGGATTTACTTGCTCAAATTCCATTTAAAAATACGAATAAAAAAAACCTTCCTAGAATAATAAGTGAAGTTGATTAAAGCTGTGATAAGTTTTCTGGAACAAACGCAGCCACTGGAGTAACACGATATTTTTCATTGGTGATATCGATATGTTTGTGGGCCACAAAGCAAAATGAAATCGGATCTATCGTTATTTATTTGTTGCTGAAATCAGAAAAGGCGATAGTCAATGGGATTAAATCACTTTGAGGACTAAGATAACTATATAAACTGGTTCAGGATTGTATTATTATTTCTGATTAAACCATTTATTCAAGTGTAAATTTTCTTTTCTTTCTTGATCAGGTGTTGAAGAGAAGCTTTATTTTTTTCTTATATGGTTTTGGATTGCCTCGCCTTTTTGTTCCGTCTGAAACGGTATGAGAGGGTCTTCTTCGTCTTCGGGTGGTAAAACAGAACTCTTCACGGCCATCTGTCATTATCGACATCCTCAACACAATACGTCCCTGCAAAATAGAAAATCAGGTATCAACGTCAACGTCAACGTCAAAATCAATCAACGGTAATCGAGGTTTTATAATACATCCTGCCGATATAAAATGGGTAGGTACGGGTTCCATTATATAAATGTGATAGAATAATAACAATACGATATAATATCAGTCTCCGTGATCGGATTTAAAGAGGAAACAATCCCGAATAATATGACGTCACATAGAGACTATAACTCATATCTGATCACCAAAATGCCTTATGCCCTCGGTGATGGCTCAAACCGAAATACTTTAACCCACACCGTCGCTGCTACCGGTAACCATACACACATAATACCCACCCACCCACACGTTAGTTACGTTAAAATATTATGAATCTTCTTACAGCTACGTATCGTATATTTGATTTATTTACAAAGCCATTCGCGCATGAAATATCTATGACTCAGGGCTGTTATCAGAGGAATAATTTATTTTATGTTCCTATATACGAAACCTTTTCATACGTGAGAACCTTAAAAATATTATGCATAGGTCATACCTACATAATAATATTGCTCGATATTTTCTGATAAGAATAGGTAAAAAACTGAATTAAATTTAGCTAATAATTTATTTCATTATGTATTAATGATTATTGTTGATTCGGATTAGGGATAAAGTTCGAGGGGTCATAATTTTGTAATAAATACAATAAACTATTCCTTTATAATATATTCCTCTAAAGATGTGAGGCTTTAAAAAAAACCAAGAGATGGCGGTGTAGTAGTTAATAAATCACATGCGATACACGTTACGATATTCTATATGTTGTTGAAAGAATAGACGTCCATCAAAACCAAATTTTACCGAATTATTATGGTAAAATTATACACACCTCCTCCCACACCATGTTCAAATTCCTCAGCTCTGCTTCGAAGGAGCGGAAAACGGTATGAGTGGATTAATTATATGACTATCATAGTAAATAAATAGTATGCGTGAACAAGCGTATTTAAATGAGTTTGCTAGATTTTTTCGATGCACTAACAACTATTGAAATATATTATAAATTCAACGAGCCGAAGATACTATTTAAGTATGTTGTGTTTGTTATTTTATAATTTGTTATTTTGGTAATTTGTTATTTTATAATAAATACAAACATCTTGTATATTATTATTATAAATAAAGCAAAAGAATACGCAAGTATGTGTTCAGGGTCATAAACATTGGGTAAAAAAACACCTTTTAGCTGTATTTTTTTACCCTTTTTTAAGTATGTAGGTAACGTTATTAATTATTCTTTTACTACATACTCGTCTTCCACTCCATATAGCAAAACGCTCTCCATATCCTGCAGCAAATGATATACTGTTTGGTTGCACCATCATATATCTTTCGTAAACGCCTACAACATTTTTCATTTGGCTGCATTTCTCCCTATTTCCGTCAATTTTTTACGGGGTAAAAAAGGGTTCCTTTTTAAAGAGAAAATTCCCTTTTTCTAAACTTATAAATAAATGTTGCTTTTATAGCATGTGTGTCAATCTTACAATAATTTATTTTTTCTCCATAAACAATTTAACAGACGGGTTCAATTATTCGTGTATTTAGAAAAAGTAAAAATTATTTGATTTTATGTAGAAAAGAAACTATGGAAACTATTTCCGGAATTATTAGAATTAGAAAACCTTGAAAATTGTCGAAAGTTAGCTGGTATAAATACAGAAATAATATGTGAAACTATCTTTGCTTTATTTATTTCGCGGTAAATGTCGACAATAGTGTATTATATCATAGGTTCATAATTTGAACATCTAAAAATAGTAAATTATAGGTTGATTATGTACCTATGTGAAATAGGAGAATCTGTTTTGTACTAGGTAGGTACCTATAAGCATAATGTTTTTTAATTATTCTTTTGATGATTGCATAAGTATTTTTGGTAAGTTTAATATACTTACTACGTACATAAACACAGTACAGTTGACGCACACAGGACAGTTGACGCATGATGCTTTTTTGTTTTATTTTTTATGACTGATGAGGATGTTTTTTTTTTTTTTAGTTTTTATGCTTTGTTTTATATTTTATCTTTTATATGACTGATGAAGTTATTTATTGATTTACTGCATTGTTTTATATGTTGTTTTTGTTTGACTGATGATGATATTTATTGATTTAATGCTTTGTTTTTTTTTTAAAAACGATTGATGATTTATTTATTTGTAATACTTTGTTATATACTTTATTTTTTGTGTGATTAATAGGGTATTTTTGTTAGTTTAATACTTTGTCTTAAATGTTATTTTTTATATGACTGATGAGGATATTTATTGATTTAATGCTTTGTTTTATACTCGATTCTTTTATATGTGACCGATGATAATATTTTTTAATTTCGTACTATGTTTCATATTATATTTTTGTATGAGTGATGAGGTTATTGGTTTGATTCTTTGTTTTATACTTGATTCTTTTACTGTGGGACTGATGTGAATATTTATTATTTTAATGCTTTGTTTTGTATTTTGTTTGACTGATGATAATTATTAATTTAATGTTTCGTTTTATATTCAATTTTTTTATATATATGACTGATGAGAATATTTTTGATCTAATACTGTGTTTCATATTTTATTTTTTATATGATTGATGAGGATATTTATCGATTTAATACCTACTTCGTTTTATTTCTTATTTTTTATGTGACTGATGAGGATTTTTATTAATTTGATGCTTTGTTTAATATTTGATTTTTTTTTGTTTAGGACTGATGGGAATAATTATTTGTTTAGTACTGTGTTTGGTAATTTATATTTTGTCTGACTGATGATGATATTTATTAATTTAATGCTTTCTTTTTCTACATTGATGAGGATTTTTATTGACTTAATACTTTGTTTTATATAACTGTTGATGATGTTTATTGATTTTATGCTTTGTTTTATAAAGGCATTTGCCGTACATTTTCAAAAATAAAATAAAATAAAAAATAAAAAAATTCAGTGTCCTAAAGAAATACTTGTGAATATTTAATGTCGTCGTCTGATACATACCCTGTGGTAGTAGCTCTCTGGCAGACTTGGCGATTTTTGTGTCTTCCTTTCGTGTGGCATGTCCGCAAGCGAAATTTATTTCTTCTCTTTTCTATCATACGAAAATTCCGACTTCGAAAAATTTCTTGAGCAGATTTTTGGTTCACATAGGGTCTTGCTTTGTATCTCTTTTGTTCTCCTTTATGGAGGAAATTCGTGTTTGCTTTGATACTTCTAATAAAAAAAATGCACTTGATGACAAAATGATATTTGAAGTTATACTTTGAACGGTCTTTCGTCGATTATTACTTTGCCCCTGTGGCCAATGTCATGCATTTCGTTTTGCTAAATGAGATACACAAACAGAAAAATATTATTTTCTTGGAAGACATGACGTGAAATCGGTTCCCTAACTTCGATCGTGCAATTCCAAATGACTAACGAGATTTAGATATTCACTACACACAGAGCACGCATCAAGGTTAATATTATAATCATAACTATGCATCAATTTATTCTTAAAACTATTCAATTCAAACATTTCAATCCAACAATTTTATTTCTGAAATAATGGCAAATCTCTCGTATTTATATAAATTACTAGCGATATTCTAAGAATCGATTAATAATTATATTGATATCAGAAACATCATTAAGATAATAAGTTAAGATATTTAATATGTTGTACCTAGCTTTTAATTCTAGTGTCGTGTATAATAAAACACTGCCATGAAGTCTCCATTGGAATATCTCCATAAAAAGACAATATAAAGACAACGATATTGTGGGATAACGGCTCATTAAGAAAACTCAACTTTTATAACAACTCAATAAAATAATAAAATCCCAATAAAATCAAATAACGATAATAGGCTTAACTTCACAACAACATTTTATGCGCATGTACGTATAAATCGGAAAAGTTTTTGCATTAAGTAAATATTAAAATAAAAAAAACACACAAAATAATATAAGATAGGAATATTCCTGAAATATCGGCAATAAATCTCACCTGACTCGCTTTTCTATTTATTTTATTTTCTTTTTGTATTGTGGAAAAAAATAATAAAGAAAAAAAAAGATAGGTGGGTACTACTTATTTTTCCTTTCTACAATGAGTAGGTAAAGGTATACATTGATAATAAAATATTAGTTTAATAACATGACAACAAAAGTTTTTCAGCTATTTTTATTTATGTTTCATATCTTGCTAAGGTTTGCAAGAAAATCGCTTAATAAAGAGACGCTAGTAGAGAATTGGTTCATGCAAATACCAGACTTGTTTACCTATACCTTCTATACCTTCTGTTATACCTTCTGAATACCTTCTGAATACCATCTGTTAGTTTGAATTCAACGTTTTTGCATTGTTAAATTTGATGAATTTATTACCCCACTGATTTTCATGATTGCTATTCCTGATGTTATCTGATTTGACTAAGATTTTGATTAGTTACTGGAAAACAATAATTAGATATTACTGTTTTGATGAAAAAAAAAATGGTGTTGATGCAAAACCATGCATTAAGTAATAATGTGTAAATAGGTTTAATTGATTTTACCTATTTGTGTTCGTATTGTTAAATTTTCATTTAATCCTCGAAAGTAGAAGATTAAAGATATCTTCATGTCTTCTTAAATTGATAACTTAACTGATCCAGAGAAAAACTGATCACAATACAAAAGGTTTCTATGTTCACTAACCTATGTTACATCATTTTTATATTTTGGTTAATTAATTGGATTTTTTTTAATTTTCAGGCAGGTATATTCATAAAATATGCCGATAACTCACGTTGGTCACTCGATGTTGGTTAACATTATTTTGAAGGTTGGTGCAAGTAGAACTATTTTTTTTCCTTAAAAATTAATATGTGCTCACTCAAAGTGAAAACAAATACACTCCTTGACTCTTTCACAGTAAGCTACTTAAAGCTTGTGTCGTGAAAGAGGAAAATGCTCGGCACCTGGGATCGAACCACGACGTCCGCACCAAACAGTACGAAAGCCGGCGTTGTAACCACTATTACTAGACTATCAACTTTTTTTTTTTAATGTTAGCTTTGAATATCGAATATAATGATTTCATATTATAATTTCATTAATACCCTATAATAATTTCAAATGTTTTATACTTTTGAAATTATTATTAAAATTATTATGAACTAGGTAGGTACCTATTCGATATTCAAAGCCAACATATTTTTGAAATAACTTTCCCCAATTTCAAACTAAATTAAAATATTGGAAATTTTCGGTTAATAATCAGAAAAAATAAAATATATTGGAAACTCACAGTATTAAGGTACCCCGAACCGATTGGAAGCGTTTAAATTTGATTACATCGAAGATTGCTAGGTATAAATATGGTTAAATCACAACTCCTGCCATTGGATTCATAGACAGATTCGGAATTCCTTAAACTTTAAATTAATTTTATATACAATCCGACTATTTGATGGTAAGAATGATTAAATTAATAAGAGTTATTATAGTAAGAGTTAATAGGAGGTTTATTAGAAACAAGCTTTCCCGACAGACGTTGTCGTGTAGTCCTAACCAGAGGCGGCCCGTTCATATGTGCACTGCGCCCCCAGAAACAAAAATACATAATTAATTCGATTAAGTTACCTACTAATAAACAGGGCCGCCGAGAGGACTTCTGGGGCCCGGGGATATACTTCTTGTGGGGGCCCCTGCCAAGAGCGTGAAAAAAAAATTCTCCTCGGACTTTGGGCCATTTATAAATGAAGCGGGAAACCGGAAAATATCCTAATTGTATTTGGTAAAATGTATTCATCAATAATTCTCTTACAAAAATGAAAACGTTTACAATTAAAATTACAAAAAAAGTACAAAAAACAAATTATTTTTTATAATGCTGCTTTCCGAACCTTGCGCCTAGCAAACAAATTAATTACGTCTTGAAAATCAATTTTCTTAGCCATTTCAGATTCAATCGACAACATTCCTAAATCATTCAATCGGTGTTGTGACATTGTGGATCTCAAAACATCTTTTATCCTTTTTAAAACACTAAAGGATCGTTCTGCTTCAGCAACGGTTACAACAGGGATCGTACAAAATAATCTTATTGCTATTATTATGTTGGGAAACAATTTAATACATCCAGTTTCATTTTTTTAATGATGTTTAGTAACTCAACGTACCCCACACACACGCACTATAAAAGGAGGAACATAGTTCCTACAAATTGAAATCATGATAGATTTTTTCTCCGGGGCCCCTAGAACCCAGGGGCCCCGGGAATTTTCCCCGCCAACCCCCCCCTCTTGTCGGGCCTGCTAATAAAATAATAATGGTTAAATATTTCTAAAACATCCATATTTAATTCGTATTCAAAGATCAGGCTGGAACAACGTGAGAATATTGCGCGAGCGCACACATTCTATTTCACCCTTGAAGTACCATTACGAATGTGCCCGATAATTTTGTTGACTTTCTATGAAAATTTTCTAAAACGCTTGAAACGGTGTGGTGGAGTAAGTGGGATGGGCTACTGTAAGATCGGCAATCACGTATGCGAGAATGAGAGGGAACTACCCGCGACGGCGTTGGCGCGTCGCATGTGATCCCTTCCATACTAACTTTTATCATTTCTTACCCATGTTTTCAACTTTTTATTAGCTCTGTTATCATTGAACATTGAAAGAATCTGTTGAGCCGATCTCGAGTTATGTGTTCGCATTAACCCGACTTTCATTTCTATTAGAGATTTGACCACCACAATCTTATGACCATGTTCCACTGGTATAAGTAGAAAGAGTCCGTAGAGGTTTCATGAATGTATCAAACTCGAAGTGCTTACGGCACCGTGATTAGAACCCATGACCTTTACGTCCGCTGAACTTACGAATGCCGTCGAATGAAACGCTGGGCTACCAACTTTCAAACTTCAAAACTAAAATTTTTCTAGATTACCTACTGATTCCCACAAATAATATATCTTGGAGGAACATCTCCTCCACCGTTCCTAATTCGGTCCATTCGGCGCGCGAAAAATCATAGAGGTACCCATAACGTTATTATTTATTATAATATTTTATGTAGGATAAAGTTGATAAATTGGTTTTAAGAAACGATACTTGACTCACCGGATGCCATTTTAAAAAAAACAGTTAAAAAAAGAACATTCATCAAAAAGTTAGGTTGAACAAAAGTTTCCCTTTTTACCAATGACGCGTTTCGTAACTTAGCTTTTGAGTTCATAAACGTGTTTGCTCGGTTGGAATAGTTAGTCGTCTCAATACTAATAATAACAATAATTTTTGCGAAATGAAGTCGAGTTAATTTCGGCCTAAATTGGTTTGTTTTGGGGACAGTTACCTACAGTAAATTGTTTGAAAACAGTCCTATTCAGCCAGGACAGTAATATAGCACCGGGTTAGCAACGCAGTATGTTGGACGTGATGCTACGTAAATAGGTACCCCATCACAATGTTGCCATAACAGTTGACTTTTGCTGTAGATTTGACAATTGTGACATCGATACTTATGTTACATCAGTTTAGTTTTTTGTTTGACTATTGATGTCTTTCCATTTTTCGAGCTATTTTACCAAAGCCTCTTACAATTAATGTACCTACCTGTTATGGTAATGCGTAGTTTCTGTGCAATTGTTCACATGCCTCATAACATTTTCTTTATCATCATCATCATCAGCCCACATTTGCCCACTGCAGGACATAGGCCTCCCCTCTCCTTTTCCACTCCTCCCGCTCCTGTGCGATCGCCATCCTGGAAGAGGTTGACCACTATATATACCTTGGGCACAAAATGACAGTAGGCAGAGACAATCAGACCATCGAATTGAGCGAAGAATAGGTCTAACATGGGCAGCCTTCGGGAAGCTTAGCACTAACTTTCGTAGCCCTATCCCAAACACACTGAAGACTAGGGTATTTGAGCAGTGTGTCTTGCCGGTCTTCACATACGGCACGGAAACTATGACCTTGACCAAACTGTCTTGCAATAAACTGCGAATAGCTCAAATAAAAATGGAAAGGATAATAGTGGGCATTAAACTGCAAGACAGGAAGAGAAATGACTGGATTCGCAGCCAGACTAAAGTAACGGATGTGGTCGAGACGATAGCTATGCAGAAGTGGAGATGGGCGGGGCACATTTCTCGAATGAATGACAACAGGTGGACGAGGAGACTGCTGGAGTGGAGACCGCGAGGCGATAAGAGACCACAAGGGCGGCCACCAACCAGATGGATGGATGACATAAAAAGGTTCGCTGGACCCCATTGGATGGCGATTTTCTTTATCACAGAATATTATCTAAAGAAGACGTTAGGTATTTCTTCGAAAACTGGCAAGCGTAGATACTTTTTATATTTCTGTTTACTAAATGCCATCTAACTTTTGCGAGAATGATGCCCCCGGAAGGCTTGGTATGTTTATTGTCTTCTACGTCTTTTACCACCTTTCTGGTGGAAACACATTTCTTTATTGAAAATTATTAGCATGGCATGGTTGAGTCGATTTTTTTATCATTGAAAAAACATTAAAAACGAAGCTTACCCAACTAGCAAAATCTGTACTTGTAGCACTCCCAAGAGTAAAATTTTGTAGACTTATAAGATACCTATAGCATACTTTAACCCTGGATTTGGGCGCAGTTATAGGAGCATTTATTTCTATAACGATCCTATAATCTGTTCTTATAAGAGACTTATAGCATTCTTCAATCACAAGATTTGGACGCACTTACAGGAGCATTAATTTCTATATCGATCTTATAACGAGCTTACAGAATGTAAATAATCAAATAATACACTTGACGAAGCGCAATTGGTTCTATAATGATCTTCAGCTATGCATTCATAAGCATAAATACTCCTATAAGTATCTGCCATAAGTATCTTACCAGACCAATCTTGTTTAATGTTTACTGGTAAAGTACTATATAAAGTAAGTTTTGTTATGCTTTTTGTGCGTCGTGGAAGTTTTTTGTTCTTGTTTTAAATACTAAAAATGTAAGTACATTTTCTATTATTAATATAATACATTTATTAATAAACAGCAAAATATAATTGATAAAGGACACTCATCTATCCACTGTTGGGAACGTGGGAAGTCATTTTTACTGTAAATATGTACCGCAATTTTATTATTTTATTCACGCGCTTCGGAAAAAAGCTCAATTTACAGTTGTTGTAGAATTTTTATTTCATCAGTTTTATATGAAAATTCGCCATTTTTAAAAATACTCTGCATTGAGTACTTTACAGAACCATTATAGGTACATTGTTACTTATAACAGTTTCAATCAAGATAACACATTGCCTCCATTTAACAAATTAGGGTAGATCAATTTGAACCTCATTATTGTTAGAAGTTTTTTTTACTTATTTCTTGATGTCTTCAGTTAAATATTTCGACTTATTTTCGATAAATTTAGATAACTGACAAAATGTACGGAATATGCAAGTCAGTTGATGACAGTGGAGGCTGTTTTTATATTAAAAACAATAAAATCTCTGGAAATACGAACCAGGTTTGAATTTTTTACATATTACAGTCTACACAAATGTAGTATTTGCAATCAAAATTTCCTTAAGAAAGTAACGCGGGAGGAATTCACGAATTATTTAATGTGAAAACCACGTGAGTGTTATATTTTCTATAAAAACTTTTCTCAATAAAACAAAAAAAAATAGTTTGCGATGTCATAATCGAGAACAATTTTGATTAGATTGATAAGAATTATAATAGGAAAATGTGTATGATGTAATAATACTATAGGTACTATATTCAAATTGATATTTTCGAATTTTTGGCTTTACAACCTATACAAAATATAGTATTTGCAATCAAAATCCCCTCTAGGAATAAACGCGGGAGTAATTCGCTAATTATTTAATGTGAAAACAACATGAGCGTTATATTTGCTATGAAAACTTTTCTCCATAAAACAATAAAATAGTGGTCTGCGAATTCATAATCGAGAAAACCCATATGAATGTAATATTTGTAAATAAAAGTTCACTGTTATCAACCAGTTCAGAAAGGCATTTGGGCTTTTTAATATTGCCTCGTCTCTAAATACATGAATAATTATTGGGTAGGTAGACATAAAGGTGCACATAATAGGCAATGTATGCAAAAAAAAATATAGGTACCTAAAAGTTATATTACTAGTAACAATTATTTTGAATAGAATTTATTAGAATTACAATAAGAAAATGTATATGTACTACATATATAAGTAAATTCAAATTGATATTCTCGAATTCTTGATATTACAGTCTACACAAATGTAGTATTTGCAATCAAAATTTCCTTAAGAAAGTAACGCGGGAGGAATTCACGAATTATTTAATGTGAAAACCACATGAGTGTTATATTTTCTATAAAAACTTTTCTCAATAAAACAAAAAAAAAATAGTTTGCGATGTCATAATCGAGAACAATTTTGATTAGATTGATAAGAATTATAATAGAAAAATGTGTATGATGTAATAATACTATAGCTACTATATTCAAATTGATATTTTCGAATTTTTGGCTTTACAACCTATACAAAATGTAGTATTTGCAATCAAAATTTCCTTAAGAAAGTAACGCGGGAGGAATTCACGAATTATTTAATGTGAAAACCACATGAGTGTTATATTTTCTATAAAAACTTTTCTCAATAAAACAAAAAAAAATAGTTTGCGATGTCATAATCGAGAACAATTTTGATTAGATTGATAAGAATTATAATAGAAAAATGTGTATGATGTAATAATACTATAGCTACTATATTCAAATTGATATTTTCGAATTTTTGGCTTTACAACCTATACAAAATGTAGTATTTGCAATCAAAATTTCCTTAAGAAAGTAACGCGGGAGGAATTCACGAATTATTTAATGTGAAAACCACATGAGTGTTATATTTTCTATAAAAACTTTTCTCAATAAAACAAAAAAAATAGTTTGCGATGTCATAATCGAGAACAATTTTGATTAGATTGATAAGAATTATAATAGAAAAATGTGTATGATGTAATAATACTATAGCTACTATATTCAAATTGATATTTTCGAATTTTTGGCTTTACAACCTATACAAAATGTAGTATTTGCAATCAAAATTTCCTTAAGAAAGTAACGCGGGAGGAATTCACGAATTATTTAATGTGAAAACCACATGAGTGTTATATTTTCTATAAAAACTTTTCTCAATAAAACAAAAAAAAATAGTTTTCGATGTCATAATCGAGAACAATTTTGATTAGATTGATAAGAATTATAATAGGAAAATGTGTATGATGTAATAATACTATAGGTACTATATTCAAATTGATATTTTCGAATTTTTGGCTTTACAACCTATACAAAATGTAGTATTTGCAATCAAAATCCCCTCTAGGAATAAACGCGGGAGTAATTCGCTAATTATTTAATGTGAAAACAACATTTTCACGAAGAATAAAAACATTTGAACCACCTCGACAAAATGACTGGCGTTAACCTATAAAGTGACTGAGTTAGTAGTTTTGTGTACATTTGCTCTTATAACGTATTAATTAAGTACTGTTGGTTTTGTAAGAGTCTTACACTAGGCTATAGCAGCGAGAACTTATAATGATCTCAGCCAAGTATGTTAAAGAATCTAGTTTAAAGACTATTTGCACTTATAGTGTTCTTTTGAAGTACTATTTGTTTCATATGAGTCTTGAACAAGACTTTATGACGATTACTTATAATGATCTCGGCGAAGTATTTTATAGGATTCTTTTATCTTACAAAATGCTACTTTAGGATCAGCATTTTTCTCAGGACTATTAAGTCTTAGTGCATGCTCTTATAGGATTAGTCCTCCTATAACTTACCTATAAAATAGTCTTGTAGCTATCTATAAGTCTGAAATACAAAATCAAATGCTCTTGAGATTATCAACGCTTGTAGAATGCCATTATAAGTAAGAGTATCCTATAACTGTCCTGTGCGATAGTTTTGTAGCAAACTATAAGACTGAGATATAAAAACGAATGCTCTTGAGAATATTAAGGCTTGTAAAATGCTATTATAAGTAATACAGTCTACAACAATGCCATTATAAGAGGTTTATAAGTATTGAAAGACTTATAATCTTTCGTTATAGGATTACTTTGCTAGTTGGGTATTCATACTACTTAATTTTCTTCTTGAAATACGACAAGTTCTCTATGATTTTTGCAGCTATGTAAGGTTTACATTGCCTTAAAATGAAGAAGAAACGATGGTCCTGTGTGCATCTCTGCCGGGGTAGTTGATCAGGGCCACGGTGTGTTACACACCACCCAAATCTTGTAGACATCATACGCCGGGTTGGCGAGTGATTTATGGTCTCGTTGATAGCCCCGTCTCTAGGCTGGGGCAGGGGGCTGGAACTAGATGAGAGGGGCTCCAGGGATGATACTCCCCGCATTGTATATACATACCCATTCGCGCCCAACATTTGAACCAATGACACACATTTATTCTTCTTGAAAAATTTTAGTTCTACGAATTCAAATTAAGACTAAATTGGGAATATGTACCTACTTTTGTATTAGCAAAATATACTTAAGGGGCTATGTAACGCAAAATATTTTTCGTGTCTGAATTGGAATATAGATTCTGATTACGCTCCTAATTCCAATTAGACCCCCAAAATCATGGATATAAAAACTACTTGAGATGACAAAATGTTTAAAATCTGTTAAAATATTTAGTTAAAATCGTATCTATCCATCTCAACTAACATAACGAACATAATATATCGCTATTTCATTTACACCCTCTTGTTCATAATAATAATAACTTTTTTTTGTGCGCAGTGGTGTAGCAATATACTTGTGAAGTAATTCTTCAAATTTTTATTTATAAACATTTACTTGTGAAGTATTTCTGTGGAATAAGAAACATTTCTTTATTCTTTAAACACATTTCTTTATGATTAATCTATCAATATTTTGGTTTTAAATATTCAACAATTTAAATATTGAATCATGTAAGCTTATCAGATGTGTTATATTGTGATGAATTAAGTACCTACTTATAATATTTTTTTAAACACATGGAAAAACTAAAATCTTTCAAAATAATATATTTATGCGATGATATTATCTTCAAATACCTACATAAGTTCCGCGAAAGACTAACCACCCAATCTAAATACCTACTCAGACATGTTACATAAAATACTATAAAAACTATCTGTTCCGCCACTGTTAAAGAAACAAAACATACATTTCTCACAATGTGACGTCTTAGAACTGCACAAGTTTGGGTAGGTATGTGGCTAGGCAGAAACACTAACACATTTGATTGCATTTGAGAAGACACAATAATATCAACCATCTGGTAACAAGTAGTGTCCGTTTAGGGACTAGTAAAAATAATAATATGACTTACAGCCATTGACGTGATCTTTCGTTCACTTGCAACCATGTTTTTATGTTATATCCCACAAAATGATCCTTTTTTGTGTTCACTATCCAATGGAACCCATCGAAATTTAGTAAAAATAAATAATTCCAATAGATTATAATTGTGAAGTTCGTACGTAACTCCATATATTTCATATGATAAAACTAATCCAGCTACGAGAAATATTTTCATACTTTTAATTTTCGTCGG
The DNA here is from genome assembly GCA_963576905.1 of Mystacides longicornis. NCBI lineage: Eukaryota > Metazoa > Arthropoda > Insecta > Trichoptera > Leptoceridae > Mystacides > Mystacides longicornis. The sequence continues at coordinate 9,785,920 of OY756421.1, read as the reverse complement.
TAAGTCGATGGTTTCTAAGACACTCAATCAAGAAATGTCCGCGGTAAATATTTTTCTAATAGACTGCATCATTCTATTTGGCGCGCGGGAATGGTGGGGCGATCTACGTAGAAAATGTTACGTCGTAATAGTTCCAATATGGGCCACCCCGAGCCAAAAAGGAAAGCGCCGACTATACATACAACAGAGCAGTTGCTACGATAAGATATGTCTAATTGACCGCAGTTCTGAACGTGGTAAAAAGAAGTTGAGATCCTTTGAGAGAAGATATAACTGATTTATAAATCATTATTTTCTATGCCTGTCGTCCGAGAGGTTTTGCTGCTAGTTATAAATTTAAAGAAACATGACGATGTCTCACAGAACAGTAATGTGTCGATTTGAAAAATCACATTGTATGGGTATAACTCAAACACGTTTTTACAGACATTCACTAGGTCCGTGTAGTGTGTGTCCTATATTATAATAGTCTTCCTTGACTCCAGATGACTGGCCAGATGCAATGGCTAAAAATATACCTAGGTGGATATGTTTTTATAGATGTGACAATAATCGGTTTTTTTTTTCACTCACTGTCTAGGAACCATAATACAACCTACACAAGATAGCACTGTTGTTTCATTCGCAGGGTGTTGAAAGTAAACCTTCATTTATGTAGCTTGGCTCTACTTTTCTTATACCTAGAATGAATGAATGAAAGATAATAAAACTCGATAAGAAAAAATTTGCTGCTAAAGAAGCAGTTTTTTGTAAGTTTTTGCTGCATCACTCGATCCATACTTCGGGTGCAAGTCAGTTAAAAAAAAAGAAGCAGTAGGTAAATTGCATATCATAAATTCATTTATTGAATCCATATTATTATTGTGCTCAATTGTATTGTGGATGGAAATAAAAACAAATAAAATATTTCTAACCATAAAAATATTGTAGATTGTTCCATCGTGTCTCACTCTTGGTGTGCAAAAAAAGTGTATAATAATAATTATTTGAGATCAGATACATTATAAAAAAAACATTATCCAAACACGTTTTTTTTAATTGAATCTGGGCTCACTCAAGTGAACACAAATACACTCTCGACATCTTTCACATAAAGCAAACCTTGTGTTGTGAAAGTGGAAATGGTCGGCACCGGGATTCGAACCCACGACCTTCAATACGATGTACGTACGAAAACCGCCTAATATTTTTCAAAATACCTACCTAATAATTTTCAAAAGACATAACATTCGGCAATGAATATTTTTTGTCTTAAATACCTATTAGCATTTTATTTATAATCAATCAATCAATCAAAACTCCCTTTGAACTCCACTCAGGAGCATAGCGAGGAGCATAACAAGAGCTCTCCACTGCGCTTGATCTTGCGCAGTGCTTATGACCTCCTCACACACCATGTCCAACTCCCTCAGCTCTGCCTCGAAGGAACGGAACACGGTATGAGAGGGTCTTCCAGGTCTTCGAGACCCTGAAGGGAGGAAAAACAGCGCTCTCCTCGGCCAACTGTCATTCGGCATCCTCAACACATGTCCCAGCCATGCCAATCTCCTCTCCGTAATGGTGGAAGGGATGGGCCTGCGCTGGGTGCGCCGTCGTATAGCGTCGTTCGTGTTTTATTGATAAGCAAAAACATGTCCAAAAAAACATATTTTCAAAATAATTCCATATTCTTATGCGCTGCCAATTATTTTAATCTTGATTCGCAACATAATAAGGTAGGTACTTATACATATTATAAACTTACAAAACATAAAACGTTTTTGTTTATTTCATGTTTGGCCTAACTTCTCTATATTATTATTATTTTTAGTTGGTTGGATATCAGAAAAATCATGGATATCTAAATCTTCCTTCAGAGAGAGTCTAACGCCGTATTTTACTTAGACTCCCTCAAAACTTTGCAAAAGAATCTCTATCGCAACTTCATACAAATAGAATGGTCATAAGGACCATTATGGTACAACGACTTGATATGAGCCGCCATGAGAAATTTTCCAATATATTGGAATATTTTTGAAAAATAATCTAACAAGACAGAGCTTTGGTAAGAATTTTAATTGGAAAATGATTTTTAGTGTTTTCTGAAAAATCTGAGAAAATTGGCGAAAAATCCTCACGAACATATATTGTAAAATTTTCACCACGATCTTTATCTCTAAACGTATTTTATCTAAGTCTTACACTTCTCGAGATATGCGTCAAAAAGTGTTTGAGACAACTTCGATAAAACCTCAAATAACGTGTAAAGCATGCTTTTTATGGAAAATCGGCCACGAACATATATAGTAAAAAGGTTTGATCTACGTATACACATAATCAAAATTTCCTTATCCATGAATATAGAGCCGGAATTGAGCGGAGAAAACAGTGAAAAACGGCTATTTTAGGAGTAAGGCCCCTTAATGATACAACGGTTTTCCCGCCGATATAAAGAGGTTTTATCTGGTTTTTTTTTACCTTTGTAGTCGGCACCACTGTGTCGTTTACAAGGATATTGTGCCTTGTTTTGTGTGAATAATCAGCACGATATGATCCATATTATCTGTTTTGATTCCCATCTGATAAAACCGTAAACCGCAAAAACTTGTTCAATATTTCACAACTAGATTATTTTATGTTCACTAGCTTTCCCGACAGACGTTGTCCTGAGGTTTTAACCCGAGGCGGCCCGTTTATATCTACATAATGTACACTGCGCCCCCTAAAAAAATACTTAATTAATTCGATTGAGTTGTGATAATAAAATATGAATATTAAAATATTTCCAAAACATCCATATTTCATTCGTATTTAAAAATCAGACGGGAACAACGCGAGAATGTAATATGCGCGCAGACATTCTACCTCTATGTGCCCGATGTTGACTTTGTATGAAATTGGAGTAAGTTGGATAGGCTACTCTATGTAAGAGCGGCAATTACGTTTGCAAAAAGGAGAGGGAACTGCCCGCGATGGCATTGGCGCGTCACAGGTGTTGCGTTCCATACTAACTTAATTATTATATTTTATATCATTTCAAACCCATTTTTTTTTCAACTTTTTATTAGTTATTCTGTTATCGGAGCGGAGAAGAATCCAATAAATCAAATATTGAAAGAATCTGTTCAGCCGATCTCGAGTGATAAGTGTTCACACTAACCCGACTTTCATTTATATTAGAGATAATAATATGGGGTGTATGGGTCTGTAAGTACACATCTGAACACGCGCGGTAACGTAGCCAATGTCACGTTGCATGCAACGTATCAAATTTCCACATTACCACCGCGTGACGCACCGCGAACCGTGTTTTATAGAATTTTGATACGTTGCATGCAACGTTTCCGCGCGTGTTCAGATACAAATCTGAGCCCATCACCTCTACCATTGTGGGGAGGAGATGGACTTGGCTGGGACATGTGTTAAGGATGCCGAAAGACAGTTGGCCGAGGAGAGCGCTGTTCTTCCTCCCATCAGGTTTCCGGAGACGAGGAAGACCCTCTCATACTTTGTTCCGCTCCTTCGAGGCAGAGCTGAGGAATCTGGACATGGTGTGGGAGGAGGTCATAAACTTTGCGCAAGATCGAGCGCAATGGAGAGCTCTTGTTGCCTCTCTATGCCCCTAAGTGGGGTCTAAAGGGAGTTTGGATTTGGATTGGAATTCGTGACCATCTTGTAATAAATAACAAGATGGTCACGAATCCAAGTCAATAAGAAACAATAAGTGGTTTCAAACACGGGTTTCGGGTCCATGTAGAAATACTTTCCCTGGAACACAAATGGACGCTTTTCAGTCCATAATTTGGCAAATATCAGAAAACTTCTTATGTAAGCGGGAGTTCGGCCGTCCCAAATGAAACGCAGTAAACAACAAAATGACAGTTTGGAGAAAAAGCCACTTGTATATTTTTATATCAGCCTTTTTAGGATGGATCTTTTGAACAAGCATTATACAGTCAAATAAGTTTTAATGGAGGATTAACTCACTAATGTCCCATTAGAGAAAAAACGGATCTTTCAACTGTCAAATAGCGGCGATTGGGGCATTAAACACCCTAATGAAAGATTAAATTTAGTGGGCTGCTCCAACAGCCAATAGCACACTAATGGACAATTTAGAACTGTCAAAATGGTTGCCAATTTTGTCTGTTTTCGTACCGTTTTTCGAAATTGTTGATGATTCTTATTATGAGAGAGCCCATTTTTTCGACCAATTTATAAATCGGATTACAATGCTTTCTATAAAGCATCAAAATAGGAACTATGCGGTACTAAAATATCGTCTATTTTATAAAAAATATCGCACTTTTTTAGTAATGCTAAGTGAAATGTCAAAATCACAAGATGACGCACGTAGTACATAATATTATTATAAACCAATGGGAATAATCTCGAAATACTTATTTTTAATACAGAAAATAATATAGGTATATGAATTATTTTATATATTTGTTTGGGTTCCCTTTTAAAAATATTTAAATAACAGAAATAAAATAAAACTTGACTTGACAGTTGCAGTAAAACAAACACATAAGACCTTGTGTCTGTCATCTCTTTCTAACGAATGGTGTTTACCTCGCGTCTCGCTCTCACACATATGTAGAGTGAAGATAGCAACAAGTTCAATATTGCCAGTCGCAAAAAAAAACAAGATAATTGTCAATTAACCAATGGTCCATTAAATTTCTCATGAAAGACCCGTTTTGAGTTAGTGGATCCTTTAAAGTTATATGTCCATTTACTATTAGGCTGTTTAATGCTCATTCGAAATACCGGCCCTTAGTGTAGAAGTTAGACTATATGGATATTTAAGCAAAAATACTTCCTTTTATTTTATAAACTATTTTTTTTACAAATTTAACCTTTAACTGCATAGGTGTGGTCCCTGGGACCACGCACTTTTCAAATTCATCATTATTATTTATTTTTTTTTGTTTTTGTGTGCTGCCAATAATTGGCGGATTAAAAAAAATGCGAAACAGATTCGTTTTTTCTTCACAGGGGTTCGACATGAACAGAAAGAGCATAGAAGAATTATTCTTCTATGCTCTTTCTGTTCATGTCGAACCCCTGTGAAGAGAAAACGAATCTGTTTCGCATTTTTTTTAACTTATTGTAGTGGCTGGGTCCCGGGGACCACACGTGAGCATTAATTAAAAGTGTTTTTGTATTTTTTTTTAAATTTATGCACTGAGCACTAATAAAATTAAACCAAACTACAACTTATTTGTTAATGTTGTCAACTCCAAATGCAATTACTTTTGAAACGAATGCAGAATACAAATATTCTTAGGGGAAATTGTTCGGTTGTATCCCTCGTATTAACTAGTTCTCAGCTTATTTATTGAAATATTGGAGTAGAAGGATTATAATGAAATAAAAAAAGCATTCTTTATATGTTCCTGATAAAAAAAAGAACCAAAACAGCATATGTGTGTTTATGCTGCCGTTATCCAATATCTCACCTGTTCGCAAAAAGTGTGTGTATAGGCGAAGATGAATACATACATATTTACCATATGCAGGTTTTTTTTACCGTTTGATCAAATATATTATTTTTTACGTTTACCTACAATATATTATATTTTATATTGTTAATTTTTGGTTACAAAATAAATATTTCGTTTTGTTTTATTTTTCTAAAGTCTGTTATTGTGATTATTACGTGTATAATTTATTTAGAATTCTTTTTAAAACTTAATAAATACCATAAGTTTTTATATTTTCATTTTTTTTTTAATAAATTGTCTTTATGATAGTTTAATCTTGAATAATAAAGAGTATTAAGTTGAATTATTTCTATTGTTTTATAATATCACGACAAAATCAATGTGGGTCACGGGGACCACACATGTGTATTTATGAGAAAAAAATTCACCTATGCAGTCAAAGGTTAAGCTGAAATTTCACATACTGCATTTAATATTTTACTAGAAGCGTCCTAAGTAAAAATGCTGTATTCTCACACGAAGCTACTAGCCGATTTTTTTGTAGCCTACCATGCTGCGTTTTTATTAAGAATTGCGATAATACTACGTTTTTATTTAGGATCCTGCGATAATACTGCTTATTGTATTATCACTTGCGGCAAAATTGACTATAGAGTTTGACGACTTCGGGATATATTTCGATATTTTTATATAGTTAGATAGATAGAGAAAACGAAATTATAACGCAAAAATCTCAATTTTTTGTATTTTTGCGAATACTGCGGAAGATCTGGCATCAGAAATTTGATGACATCCACTAAGTAAATCAATTTAATAAGCTACTATCAAAATGAAGAGAAGGTTGTATTTTGATTGAAAATTCTTAAGAGGATATTTTGAATTAGAAGCAAACAACGTATGAATTGGGTCTTCCACACATGACATAACGTACGTTCACGTTTGGACACAGTGTGCGTGTGGTCTTTTTCATAAAAAAAAAACTGCAGATTTTATTATTACTCAAGGTTGTGTACCCCACGTCCATCAAGGGATTTTATATAAGGCTCTGTGTAACAAACAAGAATGCAGATTATATTCCAAATCAAGATGATGGATGTTCATTTGTTAGGCGGGGTGTGAGGGGGCGCGAGGCGGATACATTACGGCTAGCCCCACTACTGCCAGACTACATAGTTGAGATACAAGATAGGGACCTACTTACACTTATTACGTTTCCCTAAGTGTAAGTATAGGACGAATCTATTAAAAAAGCCACTAAGATAGGTCAAGTTTGAAAAAAATATACTAAGTATGTAGGTAAAAATGATGAAATTTGAATCAATACGGAATTTCTGAGTACTTTTATTACGCTGGTGTGAAAGAGACTTCTGACTCCAAAAATGTCTTCTCTAGTCCCAATTCAATTCTCAGAAATGTATAGGTACAATGCGAATCCTGTTTCCCGTTAACCTTTATTTTGATGCTGTGCCAGGCCAAGTAGCCGAATATCTAACAGTTCTTATTCCTCCTATAGCGGCTTTATCCATTCATAACAACTGATTGTTAGTGTTTTTCTTAATTATTGGAAAACGATCGCACGTCCGTGCGTCATTTACTCAAACGCAGACGGACCGTTCAAATTGAGAACATTGTACGATCGCTCGACGCTCGGACGCGCTATCAATTTTCAATAATTATGACACGGCCTTAGGGTCTCTTGAATAGTACCTATACATACTTGTAGACATTTCTGAATTGAACGTAATATCGCCTTAATAATTTCGGAATGTTCAACCATAGTCTTAAAATAATAAACTATACAATAGTTTCAAATACCTACTTCATATTATATTATTATTATTATGTGACTTATTTTTTTAGTACAGTGCCGTCTCTTGAGAAAAAAATGGAAAGGCATACAATACTATCTAATCTGCTGATCTCCATGCAGTCTCAGAATCAATGTTATTGTGTTTACTTATTTGCTGAACTAAATTCCGTTTTTTTTTTTAAAGTAAACATCAGTTATTGTCTATGTACTGGGAAACCGGAACCAGCAAACAACGCCGTTTGCGTATTTATCAGGGATTTGTTCAAATCATTGAAATAATTTTGTACATACCAACAGGAATTTATTATTTCTTTTAACAAACGAACAAACGTTAACGTTACTTTTTTTTTACTCTACGGTGGGTCGAAATTCGACGGGTGGGTCAGCTAGTATGTGACATGCGGGTCAATGAGTAGGTAGTATCTTGCTTTGGCCCATGGTTCAACGTTTTTGGCCGAGACTGTACCTACATTAGATGTCTTATTTTATAAGATACATGATTCATGGCCTCTGAGATAGATCAATGTCTGTCTGTATTAATCAAAAAGGGAGCTGTTTTTTTAATCGAAAGTTGAGACATCAGCTGTTGTAAGTGCTAAGAACTGTTTTGACAACGGCGTTTGTTCAAACTCAAGAGCCAATTATTTTCTCTTTCAGGATACTTCGCTTTTTAACAAAAAATCAATAGTGTATAAGTATTGACTGACAACTTTATGTCCAGATTTATTTTATAAAATTATCATATTTATGAGAATTGAAATCAATATAAATGTTTTTTTCCCCAAACCCAACTAGCTACCTAACTTCTTCATCCATGTCCGCTCCCTAGTTGGAGCATATGGACTCCACAAGTCCTCGCCACGCGGTCCTGTCTCCCGCGATATCAGCAGCCACACCCCAGTCAACACCAACGCCATGAAGGTCAGCTTCGTAGAGCTTTTTGGCGTGGACTTGTAGAGGATGGTAGGGAAGGGTACGTAACCAAGCCAGGTCGGTACGTTATGGTAGCAGTTACCAGTTGTTGGCCTGTAATGCGTTGGGTTCCTAGGGAGCGGCCGTCATCGGACAAGACGGCGTCTTTCAAAATTATATGACAATGTTTTTCGTTACTATGGAAACCATATTGGCAATGTTCTCAACTGACATATCCACCGCCGTTTATTGTAGCGGCGTATCCGTAGGAACCCAGACCATAAGGCCTCTTGTCCGCTACGTCTCCCAGCTTTAAGCAGGAAGTACGTAGACGAACGAAGAAGAAGTGGACTGTAATTGGAAAGGGACTCACCGATTGTTTGCTGGTTCTTTCCTTTACTCCTGGTTCCAGTAATGTTCTTGACAACACTTATATATGGGACCGCCGACCGTTATTTTGATTATGAGGGTTTCCGAGCGTATTTTCCGAATTTGACGTTTTGGTGCGAAAAGGTGAATCCGAGAAGTTGACAGGGAAGAGAAAAGCGATCGCTTTTTGTTGCACTCTGTACGCATAGAATAATTTTGAATTCATAAACTTAATTCGATATACGTACCTAGCGCCTACCCATATTGTATATCGAACACCTCTGATAACTGTGTTCGGCACAAAATCGTTCCAACGCTGCCCAGAATTCGTCGGAGGCACTTGCTCTCGAATCGTGGTAAGCGAGTGTTTTGAGCGCAGGTTGGTTGCCAAGATTCACAGCCATATAGAAGGACAGGTAGGACACAGGCATTGTATGTATAGTCGGATTTTAGTTTTGATTCTGAACGCGTTTGACTTCCAGACCTTCCCAAGCTTGCTGAACGCCGCTGCAGCTACTGTTACACCCACAGAGAGCTCTCTTTAAATGCCAATTTCTTCTATGTGGGCTCCAAGATACTTAAATTACTGAACATCGTCTTTAAGAGTGTAAAAATATACATAATATAAATTTTATTATATACCTGTAGTGGAAAAGTAATAATCTTTCATCAATAGCATTAAATCGATGTTCCGTATGAATTTTATTGATGATTTATTCAAAACTTCGAAACAGAGATGGGGATGCGTATAAGGAAGTGAAATAAAAATTTGTAGACAAATCATATACTTAAGTACTTATTATTATGAGATTTCTTATCTTAGATATAAGTATAAGCTCTTAGGTATAAGTTGGGACTACACAACTAGTTAGCCAGTAGGTAAGTAGGTATAATATGTTCATAAGTCTCATATAAAACAACAATAATTATTATACTTCAGGGAGTACATCTTCTAGTTCCTATGTAGGTACATACTATAATGCGCTGTCTGTCTACGGTCGTTGTTTCAGCGTAGACACCATAAACTTTATCGTAGTAGTAAAAACACCGTAGAAGTGTTCATAAAATGAATGAAATGGTTGGAGAGTACCGCTAATAATATACGCACACATATTGTCGAGATCTGTTTGTGATAGTTTGCGACCTTAATAGAACCAAGAAGAAAGAGCATTACACAAGGAAAGAAAACAATAAAGTTAAAGACCAGATTGGGGGAAGCTTTTTAACAACGGACCTTTTTTTTTTAATTTGATAGAGTCAAAACAAATTGACGATAATTTCTTCAAAGACACTGTCCTTTTGTTAAGTGAAATTCCGCGATTAATCACAGCATGAAATATTATGCTGCATTTACATGCTTGGGCAAACCACCATAAACACCAAGTGTAAACGGGGTGACTGCCTTGCCGTGTGTGAGCTTGCCAAATGTATGAAAATACCGACGCGCACGCCAACGTGTAAACGGCGTCCAAGCGTTTGTGAAGGCTTGGAGCTTGTGGTGGTGTTGGTGCTTGGGGCAAGCGTGTAAGTGTAGCATTACAGGTTATAGTAAAAAAAAAATCTTAAAAAGTTAATATAAGTAAATAAAAGTTATCGATGAAAAATTTGTATTCTCCTGTAGACTTTTTCCAAGGCACGAAGCAGACATTGTACAAGGCAACATAATATTAAGTATTTGGGTGAATATGTTTTTCTCTTCTCGAGACGAAGGACGAGGTGGGAAAGAAAGTATTTACTTACTTACTATAATTTTTTTTTATAAAGGTGTACCTACTATTTATTTGGAAATTTTGAATCACGTGTACACAAAAAGACTCTTTCAGAGTAAGTAAACTCATTGTAAACACAGATGGTCTTTTGAAAACAAAGTTACTCATGTAAATGTTTGAAGGAACCGAATAAAAACGCATTAAATAGATTCAAGATTGATTTGAAATAAAAATAAAAGTAATTCAAACAATACAAAAGATATTTTATAAACTGTTAATAATGAACATTGATTAATTCATACAATTTCGAGATTGCCGTATCCGTAAGTCGTTAAAACAGCCTCCTTTATCAATTGATTAGGCATTTCACATAAAATTTGTACAATTCCACATACAGAGGGTGCTAATGTACCGCTAAGACTCAAACCATGATTGTGAGAGTAAAATGGTTCAACAAAACTGGGATATTATGTAGGACTGTAGGTAGGTTCTTATAATATTATTATTGAAGTATTTTTTCCCTTTGATTGAACAGTGAAATTGAATTAGGTAAGTGTAAGATGTAACATAAACAGACAGTTTTTTTTCCAAACATTGTGTTTTTATAAACAGTGACATTCTTCTCTTTTTTATGAATTGTGAAAGTGTCTTTCTTCTTTTTCTGTGCTTATGTCAGTAACATAGATGTCTATTCAGCAATAAGAAGCTAGACAATAACCTACTAACCAAGCCTGACGGAATCCAAAACGTAAAGCAAGACGGGTATTATTAGCTAGTGGTACATATTTCTTAGGAAGTTTGCTAATATTTGCTAGCATTGTTATTACCTATAAAAAAATTTAAAATATGATAATTTTAAGTAGGTATCTTGCTGTACCGTTACCGACTGCAGTGTTTGAGAATATCTACATAATAATTCATTTATGTAGGTATGTATTTATTTTCGTAAGTTGGCACATCCGCAAAAACCGTAGACTAGGTTTGAAATTAATCGTCGTGGATCTTTGCAGGTATATTTATGGTAATCTATAATAATAAAGGAACGTGCCTGACTGAATGACATACACACTCATCAACGCACAGCCCAAACGGCTAATCGTAGAGAAGTGAAATATGTAAATCAGGTAGATTTTAATACAAAACCTTCCATTAAGACAGGATTTTTGGAAATTCCACCCCTAAGGGGGTGAAAAATAGGGTTGAAAGTTTTTTCAATATATACGAATATCTTTGAAACTAGACATGGTTCGAACTTGAGATTTGGCATATGAATTCTCCTATAGAAATGAGTAGTAGGTTTCTTAGAAATTTTTTTTCCAAATTTTCACTAAAAGGGATGAAAAATGGCACATATAAAAAGGGGTGATTTTTAAGTGGCTCCTAAAAAGTTTAAAACTGGTTTTATCGAAATTTCAAAAAAAGATTTCTTCAGAAAGAGTCAAATTATACTATTTTGTTTTCAAAATATATCATTAATTAGAGGGGAGGGGGTGAGGGGCACTTTTCCAACGTGTGTGTGTGTGTCCGTCCCCTCTTTATAACTTTTGATTCGCTTGATGCACAGATTCTAAAACTTCAGAAAATATTGAATACTTTAAGCCTACAAAATTTGTATACTCAGAATTTTGAAATTTTTTTTCAGTCAGTAGTAATCAACCTTTAAATTTAAATTTAATTTTTTCATATATCTCGAAAACCATAAAATCTGACAGCACAATTTGGGAATTGAATTACAAAAGTAGCCCCCTCTGATGTCCTTTTGTCTATATTTGACAACAATAAAAAATATCCTCTGATCGGATTTGGATAATTGGTTTCATGACATTTATTAAAATAAATCCCTTTACATTAATTATTAATGTTAATAATACATTAATTAATTTTATGTTACTTTCTGTACAGTCACACGTGACATTCTGACAAGCATCAAGTATGGGTTATTACAGAATATACATATTACTATAGTATATAATGATAATAATTAATCAAATGCTGAAATTATAGTTGATTTGTTAAACTAACAAGCACTCGCAGATAATTCAACGTAGCTGATGTTTGTCGAACTAATTTAATAAGATTAAATCTAAGTAGAGTGCCTTCCCCTGACGGCAAATATCTGCATACCGGAATATTATTAATCATTATTATTAGATAGCTAGTGGCTTCAAACTTACTGATCATAATAATATACCTAATATTGGATTCTAGCTTTCTCGAAAGACGTTGTCTTGTGATATCCCGTGCTATGTAGATACCCGGTTAGGGCATATTTGAGTAGGTATCTACATATGTATTTTCTTCTTCTTCAGTCAGTTCCTCGATTTCGAGGATCGCGACCGCCATTCTCACCAACTCATTTCATCCCACCCGAGCTTCAGCCCATTATGGATCCGTGTAGTGACGTCCCCGTTGTCCGCTTCATAAAATCGGACCTTTTCATGGGTAATCGTCCCCTTCCCCTCCTATCCCGACGAACAAAATAAAAAAAAGTGCAGTTTCATTGCAAATCGTACAGCTGCTCGTTATCCACTAAGCCATTACCTACTTAAATTTTTATTACAAAATTTACACTGACAAAATATAACAATGATGTTTTTTGCAAATAATTGAGTTAACCAGTGGTAGACCAGTGCTCGAAATTCGACCATAACTTATTTAAATTAAGTTTGAACATTATTAAGGTTCCATTGTCAAAGAATGAGCGAGCGCATATTTCAAAATTTTCCTTCAAAAACAATGACATGGAAATGGGATACGTCAAATTTGAAATTTTGATAGGTATGTAGAAAGTTTTTTCTATAATTATCTAGACAATTAAATATTAATATATTCTCACTTTATATCCCGCAATTTCAAGCTCCACTTTCCATTTGAATATACCGCCTTCAAAAATCTTTACAAATACATTGTAGTTTACCTATATAGGTAGTAATCTTTTACTTAATAGACCGTGAAGAGGCCCTTCAAATGGCGTTGGACCGGGGACTTTTGGGACGGCTGATTGGGATGATGGGGAGTGGTGATGCAGTGAGGGAACGACGAGGATGATGATGATGATGAATAGTGGAGAGGTGTCGGATATTTTTTCAAAGGGATAAAGACGGGAGATGATTTAGATCGTAAACGTTGCGGAGAGGATTGCTCTCCTCAAATGGTCATAGATGTGGCAACAGAAAATGTCGACAGGCCTGAGGCAAAATGCACACACGATATTACTTCAGAAAACATAGCGGAAAGTAGAAAGCCGACAACAATGGACAGATATATTTACAGACCGATGAAGAAAAAGAAGACAATTGTCAAGAAATAAATAGAAAATAGAAAGATAATGTTGTTGACGAAATAACAAGAATGTATACTACAATTGCATTTATTTGTTTTATTATTTAAAAATGTATACTACAATTGCATTTATTTATTTTATTATTTAATATAAATAATAAAATAAATAAATGAAATTGTAGTATACATTTTTGTTATTTCGTCAACAACAAGTGTTTATGTAATAACTAGTGGTCAGCCAGTGCTCGAAATTCGACCATAACTATTAATAAGTACATTATAAGTTTGAACATTATAATGATTCATTTACGTTAAAGATTGGGCGAGCGCCATTTCACAATTTTCTTTCAAAAAAACAATGACATGGATATTGGATACGTTTAATTTGAAATATTGATATGTTCAAAGTTTTTTCTATGGTCTGTAACAGAATTTTTTTAAGTGGGCAACACAGCCGCTTCAGGTTTTGTGTCGACTCACGGTGCGAGGTGAGGGGTAACAATACTGAAGACAGGCGGCCATTGCCACAATTTTTCAGTCGACGAGACACGCGCTAATTTGCGGTGTAAGATCTATTTGAGGGTTAAAAAGGGTTTGAATCGTAATAAGTTAGTCGAGAATGATCTCTCTAATGTGAGTTACATAAGTTCAGTCTTACAAGTCAAATAATTTAAAAATATAATAACAGTTTGATAGTGTTGAGTGGCGTCATATCAAAACGACGAGCCGCAGTTAAAAAGGTATGTCCCTTGATACTTATCGAAATAACTTTTAAAAGATAAAATAAACATCAAAACGTGCTTCACACGTAAGCCAATATATTAAGTGTTCAGAAAATTAAATTTTCAGAACGCGGCTCCTAGCTGACGCCACTTTCTGGGGCGTGCAAGGGTCCCATCTGACGCCACTTTCTGGGCCGTGCAAAGGGTCCCATCTGACGCCACTTTCTGGGCCGTATAGTCCTCGTACAAGAGTGATAACTTGACGTCACCTTTTGGGCTCTGGATGAGCGACCAGACTAGTCGACACTTCTGGCCACCGGCTAAGAGCCAACCGGAATTTAATTTTCGGAACACTTAATATATTGGCTTACGTGTGAAGAAAATTAAATTTTCAGAACGCGGCTCCTAGCTGACGCCACTTTTTGGGGCGTGCAAGGGTCCCATCTGACGCCACTTTCTGGGCCGTGCAAAGGGTCCCATCTGACGCCACTTTCTGGGCCGTATAGTCCTCGTACAAGAGTGATAACTTGACGTCACCTTTTGGGCTCTGGATGAGCGACCAGACTAGTCGACACTTCTGGCCACCGGCTAAGAGCCAACCGGAATTTAATTTTCGGAACACTTAATATATTGGCTTACGTGTGAAGCACGTTTTGATGTTTATTTTATCTTTTAAAAGTTATTTCGATAAGTATCAAGGGACATACCTTTTTAACTGCGGCTCGTCGTTTTGAAATGACGCCACTCAACACTAGAGGTAGGTAGAGGAGGTAGCTAGAACAAGGTCCCATAGCACCATGGGCCCTTTTTGCGGAGAATGTAGAAATTGATTATTTATTGTTTTATCTATGGCCATGCAAAATTTCGTTGCGTTATTTTGATTTGTTACGTTGGTAGATCGTTTTTAAGATGACATGTCGACGTCAAATAGCTGTCAGTTTGTTTCAAAAACACGTGTTGTTCGTTATTTTGGTGTGTTTTAATTGAGTTTTTTCCGTTTTTTCTTTGTTAAAATAAGAATATCATATTTGCACATAAATTAAATACTTCAGGTTTTTATTTTTAATAATATAAAGCAGAAATGGCTAGTCGTCGAATCATTTTGGACAGTTGTATGTCCAAAGGCGTAAAGAAAAAGGTAGTAGACAAGACTAAATGGAAAGAAAGTACAGCCAAATCTCAAAAACAAAGTGGTCAAGAGTATATTTCAAAAAAGACTGGGAAAAAAGTAGAAGGAAAAAAGTTTTCTGCAGTAGATAAGTGTTGTTTAAATAAGTGCTACAAAACATTCTCACCATCAGACCAAAGCGAACTCTTTCAAGATTTCTACAACAGTGGATCTAAAAATTTTCAAGATATATTTTTAGCCGGTTGCATGGCTTTAGCAGAGCCGCCAGAAAGGCAGAAGAAAACTGAACAGCCCAAAGTCAATAGGCAATATATTTGGAAGTACTGTTTGAAAAGAGATGGAGTCTCCAAAGATATTTGTCGGGCTTTTCTCATCAATCTTTATCAAATCGGAGTAAAGAGAATAAGGCTTTTGCAAAAGAAAATAATCGAAAAGATGCCTATAGATGACAAGCGTGGTAAGCATGGTAAACAGCGAAAAATTGAGAGCAGCGTCTATTCGCTGGCCCTGGATCATTTAAAAAGTATTCCACATAAAGCAAGCCATTATTCTTCAGGGAAAACAAATCGACTATACTTTGAAAACCCAGATCTCACTATCAAAGAAATATTCTCCCAATTTCAATTTTTTTTCAAGAACAGAACAAACAAAGTATTAAATATGAAATATAAAACTTATTTCAAGTTCTTCAGGGAGACAAATTTTACATTCAAGAAACCAAAATCTGATGTTTGTGATTTTTGTTCTGAATGTGAAATAAAACTTGAGAAAAATCCTCAAGATCAATGCCTTGTGGAATATAATCTACACAAGAAAAAAGTAGAGGCACATGAAAAATTAAAAAACGAATATTTAACAAAGGCTAAGGAACAAGACGATATTCTTGTATTGGAATTTGACTATGCGCAAAACTTGCCATTACCAAAGTTAAATATAACTAAACAGTTTTATAAAAGGCTGTTGTGGATGTTTGTTTTTAATGTTCATTTCCACAATGATGGATCATCTTTTATGTATACATTTTTGGAGTCACAGTGCAAAAAAGGGCCAAACACAGTGGCTTCCTTTATTTTTGACTGCCTTATTGAAAAATTGAAACACTATCCAAAAACCCGAGAAATTGTTATGCTGTCAGATAGTGCAGGAGGACAAAATAAAAATCAAACCTTCGTCAGATTTTGCTCTTGGTTGTCCAAAAAACACAATGTTGAAATAACTCACATGTTTCCTGTTCGGGGACATTCCTTTGGACAGTGTGACAGAAATTTCGGAGTGCTGAGATCTATGTTGAAGAAAAAAGATAACATCGAAGTGCCCAAAACATATTTAGAGGCAATAGTAAGATGTAGAAAAATCCCATCTCCGTTTAATCTTACACATAATCCATCGATCGTATATGATTGGGATAAAGCATTAATTCCGTACTTTGAAAAAAAACCTATAAATAGAAGCTGCACATTTAAAATACAGCAATATAGAATCCTGAAGTATAAGGCATGCGGGACTTTGGCATCCTTTTAAATCAAGCCAAAGTAAAGGACATAAAAGATTTATTCGCATTCTTGAAAGAAGACAGTAGGGAATTTTATATACAGTTTTTCAACGAAGTTCTCCAACCACCACAAAATGAAGAAAATGTGAGCGATAGTGGGAGCGAATCTGATACTTAATGATTTTTAAATAGCATTAAAATATATTGTCTGTATTGTATTTTAATACTACATTTTTGTTGTAAACACATTTTATTAAATACATTTGTGAAAAACGTACTGTTTTTGTTAATTTTGTTCAAATAACAGATACTTTAATAGTATATTTGTATAAGCCCTTATTCTATAGAACACATAAGATTCATGTAAAAAATTCTCCACAAGAAGGGCCTATAACTCATTTTCTTAGTCTGTTTTAATTCAATGTATAAAACCCTTTTAAAAGCTAACTGCTATAAATTCTCATTCTCAACATACTAAACTAGATATTTGAATAACTAAATTGAGATTTAAAATAAAATATAAATTAATATGTTAAATTGAAAACTTTGAACACCCATATCTCCAAACACACTTTTGGCTTATGGGCCCTTGTTCTAGCTACCTCCTCAATTGTTATTTCGATAAGTATCAAGGGACATACCTTTTTAACTGCGGCTCGTCGTTTTGATATGACGCCACTCAACACTATCAAACTGTTATTATATTTTTAAATTATTTGACTTGTAAGACTGAACTTATGTAACTCACATTAAAGAGATCATTCTCGACTAACTTCTTACGATTCAAACCCTTTTTAACCCTCAAATAGATCTTACACCGCAAATTAGCGCGTTTCTCGTCGACTGAAAAATTGTGGCAATGGCCGCCTGTCTTCAGTATTGTTACCTCGCACCGTGAGTCGACACAAAACCTGTAGCGGCTGTGTTGCCCACTTAAAAAAATTCTGTTACAGGTATTATTTAATACAAAAAAATATTAATCTATTCTCAATTCGACCACAGACAAACAAAAGATTTGTGTTGAAAAATAATGTCAAATACATCGAAATGTGGGTGAATATGAAATACATAACATATCAGTAGAGTGCGTAGTGTTTTTTTTTGTTAATTTCATATTATTAGGTATATTATATATATATTAATTATATTATTATGCATCATTTAAAAAAAAATGTTAGCATTCGCCACCCCTTTTCTATATTATAAACTAAGTGTGCAAATTTCATACTCCTTCGTTCGCGCAATTTTCGTTAAAATAGTCACGAAGTTTTTCCTTCACGTTATATAGATTATTAATTGTTTTGTGATTTTTATGATTCCAAAAGATAATAATATAAACATCATTCGCCGATATTCTTATTTTTACATTCTCAACCCAAACGAAATACAAACAACAGTTCGAACAACTTAGTTATAATAAAAATAGCAATTATGGTTATTCATAAATAAAAGTTTTGAAGAATAACAATAAAAAAATTATTGTGTTTCTTCGTTTTATTTCATCAACTGTTTTTTTTTTCATTTTTGGTAAGCTCACATTAATACTTGAAGAATTTGTTTTTATTTAAGCTAAGATACAACAGTACCTTATTATAATAATCCGTTGTAAACATTGTTTTACAATGTCGATATTGATATTGAAAGTAGAATGAAATTTAATTATCATCGATTATACAACGGGACTAACAAACTCACTAAAACTTTTCATATTATTTATTTTATTTTATTTTATTCCCAAAAAATACAAAAAAAACATAAACGTTTTACAATGTGTGTGTGTGTATATATATAATTTGTAAAAAGGGTTTATTACCTCACTAGACGAGAGTCTGTGCTGAGGCAATACTATACTTAATGTAAAAAGAAAAGAAAAAGAAACCATGCACCCATCAACCATATATGAACTTTTTAACTTGCATTAGAAAATCGAACACACATACATTCATAAAGTCTTTTCAGCACATTTCACAGGCATCATACATCACCAATTTAACCATTCGTAACTGCAAAAAAAAAAACAAAAATAATAACTACTCCGCAACACGTCGTCCAACTCAGAAGTCCCTATCATAAAATTTGCATTAGCGCACTCTCCGATTCGTCAATTCCAACCCGCATCAGCCAAACTCGCAAAAAAGCCTCTCTGAGGGGTATCTAAATGGCTTACGACAGATCACCTTAATGAGTGACCTTTGGGCTACAATGAGCGGTTGAAGATTCGTCCTAGCCATGCCTCCCCATCCGATGATTCCGTATAGGAGCAAGGACTGCGCAAGTGCATAATACAACATTCTAAGGATCTCCTTATTAAAGATATCCCTCAGGTTGCGAAAACGTATATGAGCTTTCGCACCCTTTTCGCCAACATATCGACATGATCAGTCCATCGATAGTTGTTATCCATGATCACGCCCAGATATTTGTATTGCTTAACCCTTTCGAGCGCAGAACACACATACAGCATTCCCAGCACACGAATGAACCCTAACTACCAGATTGGTCTCAGGTTGCTGCCTTCCATCAATACTGAAAGTCATAATTTTAGTCTTCTGAGTGTTCAAAGAGAGAAAAATAAACACATACTTATCTATATTTTCTCCTTTTTAAAGTCATTTTGTTAAACTAATTATTTGGCATTACAAAAAAAAATGTAAAAGTTATAAAGAAGAAGAAGACATAATAACAGTACTTTCTGTCGTCTTTGGAGTTTGTCATTAAAATACCCACATAATATGGGTTCTAATAGAATCAAGCGTGGCTGATCTTGCCTCTTCATTGGGACGTCTTCAGCTGCAATCGGCCGCCGTGGGCTTAAATATAAATGTGGCCAAAACGGTTTGTATGAAAAATGGCAGTGTTGCAGACGCAGACACGCGGCTTTCATTGAACAACCGACCCATAGAGGATGTTCAGTACTTCAAGTACCTTGGTGCCCACATAGAAGAAAATGGCACCATGCAAAGAGAACTCTCTGTGCGTTTAGCACTGGCTGGAGCGGCGTTCAGCAAGCTTGGGAAGGTCTGGAGGTCTAATACATTCAGCATCAGAACTAAGGTCCGACTGTACAATGCCTGTGTCCTACCGGTCCTTCTCTATGGCTGTGAATCTTGGCACCCAACATGCGCTCAAAACACCCGCATAGCAGGATTCGAGAGCAAGTGCCTCAGAAGAATGCTGGGCATACGTTGGAATGACTTTGTGCCGAACACAGTTGTCAGGGACCTAACAGGTCAACCACTGGTCACTACCACTGTAGGATTCCGCCGACTGACCTGGCTGGGTCACGTACTCAGGAAGCCTACAGAGGACATAACCCGTCTTAGTCTCAACTACTCTTTGCTGATTTTTTTGGTTCAGTTTACGATGATGGTAATCAAACTTCGAGCACTAATTTTATCCACGAAGACAGGTATGTCAATTTACAGCACTGTACCCTCCAACTCAAAGATATCTCCAAAGCACTTTCACAACTGAAAACCGAAAAATCTACTGGACCAGATCAAATCCCTCCACTATTCATCAAAGGTTGCGCCAACGCACTCATCGTCCCTCTCACATATATTTTTAACAAGTCACTGCAGCTTGGCATATTCCCAAGCATGTGGAAGTCGGGTGTTATCACACCGATCCACAAAAAAGATGACAAAACAAACATACTTAATTACAGACCAATATGCTTACTTTCCGTGCTTGCAAAACTATTTGAATCACTGGTCCTCGAACGTATATTTCCGTTAATTCAACACCTATTCATACCCGAACAGTATGGTTTCCTACCAAACAAATCGACCGTAACAAATCTAGCGGTATATGAAAGCCACATCGTGGAGGGCCTTGCTGGAGGCTCCCAGGTGGACAGTATTTATACGGACTTCAGCAAGGCCTTTGACAAAGTATCCCACTATATATTGCTGAATAAGCTCTCTGCTCTGGGATTCGGTGGTTGCTTGCTGGATTGGTTCGCAAGTTACCTCACTGGTCGTACCCTATCTGTAAAGGTTGACAACACCAGGTCCAAACAATTCACTGCAGACAGTGGATTGCCGCAGGGGAGCCATTTCGGTCCAATTTTGTTTTTAATCTTTATCAACGATATAGGGAGAGCTTTTAAGGACGTCAAATTTCTGCTTTTCGCAGACGACCTTAAATTGTATAAAGTGATAAGAAATATCGAGGATTGTAAAGTTCTCCAACACAATTTGGACCAACTCACTCAGTGGTGTGAAAACAATGAACTTTTTCTTAACATCGATAAATGCCACTATCTTAGATTTTCAAGAAACAAAAAAATTATTAAATTCAATTACACAATCGAAAACAAATTGTTGAAATACGCAGACGAAACTAGGGACCTGGGCATCATTTTCGATAATCGTCTATCATTTGTCAATCACATAAACGAAACTACCAACAAAGCCATGCGCACTCTTGGTTTTATTCTTCGAACAACAACCGGGTTTAATAATATACGCACCTTAACTCTACTGTACACATCTATGGTGCGCAGCATCCTCGAATACGGCTCACCCATATGGTCTCCCATGTACAGTACCCATACCAACAGTATTGAAAGCGTGCAGAGAAAATTCCTCCGTCACATCAATTATAAACTGGGTATCCCAAGTAGAGACGTGGACTACGATTTCCTCCTCAATAAAACCGGACTCATGAAGTTGTCAGAGAGAAGAATCGTAACAGATTTAATTTTCTTATTTAAAATCCTAAAAGGTTTGATTGACAGCCCTGCGCTAGTGGATAGTATTGAGTTCCGAGTACCGAACAGGCAAACTAGACAAAGGGATCTCTTTCACTGCGACAATACTTACCGTACCAACTATCTAAAGAACTCAATCATACCTAGGTGTCACAGCCTGGGCAACCTATACTTAAGCAATGTTGATGTTTTTAACATCGACTCGATTTATGCATTTAAAGCTAGGTTAGATTCTATTTTTTCAAACTCAAACAATGACAATCATCTGCCGTCTTTTCAAGCGCCAATATAAACATTTTTTGCTAGTTTTATGACGAGGCTTCGATCTTTCAAGGACTTGTTTTTTATAACAATTATTCCATATTTATGTTTAAATTGTCTTTTAACTTCCATTGTATTTTGATTTCCATAATATAAGTATTTTAATGTTGTCAATGTGCGTCCATTTATTATAACGGCGATATTGTGCTGGTTAAATGAAAAGAAAAAAAACTGTTTTGAGAATATTGTTCCATTATTGTATCTATCACGGTGACTATTTCTGTCTAATCTCAGAATTTAACTATGTTTGCTTTTGACCAGAGCCTTTGAAATTTGAAAGTATCATTATTGCGTATTGTTTTTAATTTGTGTCACCTATTTTAATAAAACTATAAGTACTATTTACTTGACAAATTTTGTACATATTATGTTGAATATTTTCGTGCACTTATATTTGCCTTTGCTTTTTATTGTTATACCTAGTATGTATTTTTATCTTTGACAAATTTTATTCTTCTTAACAAATACTGGGTATTAATTTTTATTGTATATAGGTAATAATATGTGACTGAACTGATTGTATATTTATCTTTGACAAATTTGATTTTTTAACAGGATATAGGGTAAAGTTTTTTATTGTATGTAGCGAACATGTGATTTGAATATGTGACATTTTGAACTTTTAAATTTTTGTAAACTGTTGTACCTAACTTATTTTGTAATCACTATATGAATAATATAACTTGTAATTTTTTAATTAGTTAAAGGCACGTCGTGCCGTAAATAAATAAATAAATAAATAAATAAATAAATAAACTACCATCCAGAAGGCAATCGAAGACGCGGTAGGCCCCTCCAAACAATTAAAAGGCTCTACGAAGCTGACCTTCAGGCCGTTGGGGTTGACTGGGATGCGACTGCTGAAATCGCAGGGGACAGGACCGCATGGCGAGGACTTGTGGAGTCCATATGCTCCAACTAGGGAGCGGACATGGATGAAGAAGAAGAATATGGGTGGGTTGTCTCTACTCTTAGTTCCACCTAGCTAGAAGATTCTTACACACATAGGTACATACTCCCTTTCTTTTAACCTAACCCGGAGTCAAAGGGAGGCAACAAGCTTGGATGACCTCCTTCCACACCATATCCAGATTCATCAACTAAGCCACGAGGTTCGTATGGGAATCTCGGAATTGGATTTGATGTTTCGAAGACGTAAACATTACCACCTAATGGCGAACGTTGTTAACGTAAAGTGATCACACTAAGCCAGCCTTCGAAATAACAGTAGTAGATGGTTGATGGCCCGTAGTAGTTTGTAAGTCATAAGTTGTTACATATTCGTTAACTTGCTTGTATTCAAAAAGATTAATTACCTATGCATACCTACTTTATGTCGTTTGTAACCTACCTATATATGACTCCTTTAAGTCGGTAAACTCACCATATCCACAGACATAATAGGTACCTATCATCCTTCCAGAAAATTATTAAAGACTTTGGAAATCATCAAAATTAAAAAGATAGTTAAAAAGTTCTTACTAATATTTATAATTTTCGAATAAAAGTGTGTTTTTATTTTAATTGCCAAGCTAGTGCAAAAGGGTAATAAATATCCCAGAAAAATATCCACGCGAAAGATTGTAATCAATTGGAACCTACATAATATGCATTGTTTTGGTGTTGAGTAAAATGAAGCAGGTAGGTACAACAACATATACATACTATACTTAGTATAAAAATGACGATTGTTTTTTCTTGAAATATTTTTTTTCTTCTAAATTTTTCACTGATATCCTTTATATGGCACTAAGGTACGATTCTTTTGACAATAAAATATATTGGGAAATCTATGAAGCTACAAAAATTGCCATTTTTGTTTATTCATTTGGGTACTAGGTACCTATTTTATAACTTTTATAATATAACTAGCTTAAGTACCCGTGCGTTGCCCAGGAATAGTGCATTATGACCATGATACTTCAATTTATACCTGTGAAGTTATGTTTGATTAGGGCAACCAAATGCAAAAACGGCGAAGAACTCACAGATGAGCTCCTAGATGGCCAGGGTCTCAAGCAAGGTGACTGACTGGCCCTCACATACATACCACAACAGTACAAATCCTAATACTTATTTCCAAAGTAGCCAAATCATCAGATATGCTTATGACCTCAACATAGTAGGACGATTCCTGATAGCCATAAGAGAAGTCTTTGACTCCTTGGAAATAACAGCAAAGGAATTGGGACATATTATAGAAATCAAGCGAAGGATAGCAACAGAAAACAAAGCATTCTTCTCTACTCTACTGCCTGTACTCTAGTCAAGAAGTGTCCATAGAAAAACAAAGATCACTCTATGCAAAACTATTATAAGAACAGTTATGACATATGTATAGGAAGCATGAGAAATGACTGCAAAATCCATGGAAATGCTGGACACATTTGAGAGAAGAATGCTTCGTAAGATTTTGGAGCCCACGAACGATAGAGAATCCTAGAGAGTATGGTTTTACCATGAGCATTACAATGTTTACAAAGCTCCCAGGATCTATGAATATGCTAAATTGGGCAAGGCATATTGTTGCTTGTTTTTATTTGGTTGGTTGGTTTTTAAATGAAACTCTTAATTTCACTTATAAAATTTAATTTTTTGTGTCGCCATATTATACCTACTGATGTCAAATAAAATATAATTGCTATTATTAGGTGAGAACAAAAACAAATTTGAAGGATTCATTAATCACGTAAAGGAAATAATATGTTCGGCAAACACTTTCAAACTCACCAATGCCAAGGACAAACTGAAGAAATTTTATTGCCAATTGATTTTAAAACTTTTAAACAAAAAAGTTCGCTATACTGAGATCGACTTCGTTACAACAAATTTTGGTTCAGCACATCTTATATGGAAGTTTTTCAGGGACAAATTGACGATTCGTTATACTGGAAATTTCATTAGGTACTTCGGTATTCGCAATAAAAAAATTTGACCTGTATTTGAATTTTTCATACTTCAATAGTGACTATGCATAAAATACAAAAAAATATATGTAGTAAGTTGAAGTAATAATATTCCAAATCATTAGAAAGAGTGCACTTATTTAGTCCTATTTCTTAGCTAAAAATCAAAGACACAAACAAAATACAATAAGATAACAGGCGTGTAAAGAAAATTGAACATATAATATTTAAGGATACATTGTGGTCCTAGTTACATAACCTCATCATCGCAATATTAAACTAAACTAAATTATGAAGTCTCAGGTTTGTATCCATAAAAGTAATGAAAAAAAAGGTTCCTATAAGTTGAATAGATGTAAGGTGTGATAGACTATATTATTATATCTATAAAAATAAAGCATTGTTCTTTGAACATATTTACAATGTAACATATAGGATTGTGAAATACTATAGCTAATTATATGCAATTACACATATTGAAAAGATTTAACGAATAAAATATTTAGCGTACAGTGTGTGCTGTTTATAGTCTATCTAATTATTATATTGTCTATCCTATTGAAAGAAGAGCTGCTGGCCTGTCTTCTGTTTGTGTCGTATCGAGTCTCACTACATTGGCAACCACTACTTCAACACCCCCGCTGTTCAGGGTCCAGTCCAATCTCTCATGTTGGGCATCTAAGATATTTGTCTTCGAACGGGACCACTTTGACCATCCAACATTTTCATCGGCAACAGTTGAAGGACTCATATTGATCCCGATGCACTGTAAAAAAATATTATTCAATTAAAATAAACACAGAATCCATGAGCAACACATATTTTTTGTTGGGTTTTGAAGACTGGTAAATATTTAATGAAATAGTGGAATTATAAAGAAGACAGTGACAGAATTCTCACTTTTTAAATTAATATTTGTTAAATTTTGTGTATGAAAACAAAAAATGGTAATTATTATTAAGTTTGCGGGCTTCTTTTGATATTTGACAAAAAACCTCCTAAATGAATATGTTTTAACCTAACAAAGTGTCCAGAGGAGGTGTCCAGAAACCTCCCTAAAAACTATGTTCCAATCTTAAATTAACCTATTGAAATTGTAGTATTATTATTCGAAGATGTTATCAAATCCTTTAATTTATCCAAATAGAATAACCAAATGACAATGGCCAGCAATATCTTCATTTTTTAAACAAAAACACCAAATTCAGAATCAAGAGATTGTATAAGAAAATATGCAACATTTATATTTGATTTTTATTTAAAAAATTGGTTGATAAAATGCTTCAAGTATTATCAAATCACTCCATAACATGCTTGTATAAAATAAAATTACCTTTAAATCTTTAGGATAGGTATTTTCCATTCATAATTTGCAGTGCAAAATATCCTTGATTTTTCATAATTGGTAAACACTCACGATTCTGTAAACGATGATAATAAAACATTAGTTTTGAAAACACAATTTATATAATAATTTATTATCCCATGTAATTTTACTTACCAGTTCGTGTGGATTTTTCTTTTAAACATTATAATCCATTATTTATTCTTATGATTGTAATAACTCGTACTGTATATTTTATTTGACATGTGTGATGATGTGCTATTAGGCGCGTAGACGTCAGTAGCTTCTTCTTTTTCTTCTTTTTGGCATATCACCCTGCCATAAACTCAAATGTTCAATTAATAAATAATGTTTTTTCAAAACTTTTTGATTTATTTGGAATATATTAAAATAATCCGAAAGATCATTAAAAAATTAGGTGTTTGTTTATTTGTATTACATTCTGTACACGAAATGTAAAAATAGGATTAAAAAAAACAGGATCATTACGTTTGCGTTTTTTTTTTGCTGTTCTCTCTTATGGTAGTTCTATTGTCTGTGGTTGCCATCGCCAAACGTCAAACTTTTTATAAACGTCAAACCTATCTTTCCTAATCTAAGCGTCAAACAAAATTCTAAAATCACAATTCCTTTTTCAAAATTCAATTAATGCATTATGTTTCCTTTTATTTTTATTAGGTAGGTACTAAACTAATTGCACAACTTTACTTTTGCTTCAATAATGTACTTATATTTTGTGTTTATGTTTATTAAAGACTTATTTTATAACAAACAATACTTATTGCAAACATTATACAGTATACCTTCAGGAAAAATGTTTAATATGAGGTTAAATACTTATAATAATAATTATTATAGTAATTTAAATGAATCATTCATTTCACTTACACATGTATATTAACTGTGGTCTTTAATGAAATGATAAATTTCCATATAAGTAAATAATATTCCCCCCTTAAACATGCATACATAATCATTATAAAAATTGTATTCTGATGTTATTTATTTATTTTAGGTTGAATTATGAAGGCCACAAAATACCACCTAAAAGAATATTCTCCAAGCCATTATCGTCCAAACTTTGACATTTTCATTCTGGTTTCAACGGAGCCCACAGAGATCATTCTACCATTAAAGCGTTGATCTTCTGAGAATTATTCTACTTATCAACAGAATGATAAAGCTATTCCTGCTTAGGAAGAATTGATTTATTACTTATATATTATCTTCTAATTATTATAAATATGAAATGTTGTTGTTATTTTCATGCGTTACTACATCACGCTGAAACTACTCATATACTTTGTAGTTAGCTGCTTCATTCATGCATTTCAATATTAATACCTACCTACATATTAATACAGACCTCTATTATTATATTCCACAAGTTTTTTTTACAACGGCAACTCTAAATCTCCCTAAATTTTCACAATATGGAGGAATATGATGACATTTCATAAGTAAAATAAGCTAAATTGTTTTACTTTGTTGCCATATTTTTACTTCTATAGAGGAAATTTTTTTGAAATAAATAGAAAGTTTAAGCATTGTAGATTAAAACAAAACCGTACATGAGTAGCGACGGTGCAACTAAATGAGATTTAAATACAGTTTCAAGATACCTGATTCTGACAAAATGGCAGGATGAAAATCTTAATTTGTATGGGAGATTTATGAAAAAATCTAATATTTTTATCGATAAATAACATTTTCCAAATATTCATAGCCTTAAACGTCCTCTGGTATTATGACTCGCTATAGAGGGTATTACTTTACTTCTGGTATCCCTAGTTTAGCCGTCTATAAAGGACGTTACATACATACATACATATATATATACGAACTGACTCCTTTATTTATATTGATTGGGTCGGTTTGAGGAATTCGTGCTGTAATACTTTGCACTGGAATGGCGAGAAAATAAACCAGCTAGGTAAGTAGCAAGAACAACGATCCAGATTCATTAATTATTAAATATTGACGATAATTAAAATATTCTCCTCTCATTTCTAATTAATTTTAAATTTATTAACAACGTCGTAGTTGGGTGTTAATGGTAAAGATGAAAGTTCCTTCGATCTCGTTTATTGTTGTTTTGACATTGTATTAAAATAAATTTCGGATAAAAATAAACATTTATATTCGACGTACCTACATACTAAGTTGGTAGAAAAAAATTATATAGATAGATACGATTTGCTGAGAATTTCGACCGCCTTCTATGAGAAAAATGGAAAAACCCTTACTTCCCGCTAAAAAAGAGACCAAATAAGAAGACAAACAGACTGTTTAATTGGGAAGGGATAACATGGAAGCTGGACTGGAAAAGCGAAGAGTTTTAAGATAGGCTGCA
Source organism: Mystacides longicornis (assembly GCA_963576905.1). Lineage (NCBI taxonomy): Eukaryota > Metazoa > Arthropoda > Insecta > Trichoptera > Leptoceridae > Mystacides > Mystacides longicornis. The sequence continues at coordinate 9,757,427 of OY756421.1, read as the reverse complement.
TTTTTTGGAAAGATATCAAATGTATTAAAACCTCCAAACATTCCCATCCATCTGAAGAAGAAAACATTCGATGCATGTGTACTCCCGGTGCTCTGCTATGGGTTCGAGACATCCGCTCTTACAAAAAAAAATCATGTATAAGCTTCGTGTTACTCAAAAAGAAATGGAAAGATGAATATTTCACTAAGGCAACGAAAAGGAATGTTTGGATAAGACAATAACATACCTAAGTACCAGATGTCAAACTGGTCGAGTGGCGCGTAGGTATGGGTAAGAGCACGTAGAAAGCCGATTCCGACCCGCGCCGACCGGCGCAAAGAATGTTACTATGGTATTTGAATGGGGATACCCACAGAAAAAGCAGGAACACGCTTTCCGGCATGCCCATTTAAATGCATTGAAACCATAGACAAAAATCTTTGAGCCGGTCGGCGCGGGTCGGAATCGGCTTTCTACGTGTTCTTACCCTATGTCTGGTGGCAGGTGGACGAACAGGGTGCTGGACTAGAGGCCTAGAACAGGACTCAGAAGCGTGGGTAAGCCCCATACAAAATGGTCCAACGACGTTTAAAGAGTAGCGGGCTCTTACTGGAAGAGAGTCGCGTCACTCGCGTCATTCCCGTCCGACAGAGATGTATGGAAGCCTTTGTTCAATACTGGACACAAGAAGAAGACTAAAGTAAGCATGAAGACAATAAATCGGCTTTAAGAGAGCATTGTCGATTTAAGTCTCATAGTAGACAAAGAAAGAAGCGGGTTTATCAGTCCACACGACTATGGATTGATTTTCTATGTTTTGGACAGAAGATGCTTGTCCAATTCAATATAAAAATGAAAGAAACTTGTTTAGTTACTATAGCTAATACCCGTCTTCCTTTAAGTTTTTAATTCCGATTGTCAGGCTTGATCGGTAGGTAATTAAACAGGTTCTATTTAGTCTATAGCTTCTGATTGCTTAACAGACCTCTATAAATGACATAAGCACAGAAAAAGAAAAATTACACTTTCACAATTCATAAAAAAAGAGAAGAATGACACTTTTAATGTTTATAAAAAAATAATTATAGTCTGCCAATCACATGGAAAAAAAAATTCATATAGATATCATAATATGTTACATCTCACACTTGATTCAATTTCACTGTTCAGTAGAAGGGTAAAAAATTCCTATTATACGAACCTACCTACATACATAATATGTAGTAAAGTTTTACTCTTACTATGGTTTGGGTCTTGACAACATTCCCTACACCCTCTATGTGTGGAATGATACAAATTTTATATGATTGACTAATGATAATGGCAGCTGTTTTACCGACCTCAAATGTCAGTCGAAACGTAATCCGAAAATAATGTACCTACTTTCATTTCAATGTTGATAAAATGTGTTTTATATTGTTTGAATTAGGTACATTTATTTTTATTTCAAAACAATCTTGAATCTTTTAAATACGTTTTTATTCAATCAAACTTTGGTTCCATGCAACATTTACATGAGTAATTTTGTTTTCAAAAGTTGGCCATCTACATATTATGTTTAGGGAGATTTAACTTTGAAGATTTTATAATTGTAGAAATTTATTAATTATTACATTAAATATATTTGAGAAATTGTAAAAATTTGTATCTATGATTACCATAAATATACCTGCAAGGATCCACGACGATCAAATTCCAACGCCAAGCCTATGGTTTTAGCGTGATGCTCCAATATACAAAAAAAAATATATACAAACATTACTGAATTATTATGTAGGTAGATATCACAAAATTTATAGGTAGGTAAGTAATTCAAACACGAACCGAGAGTCTCCAAATACCTACCGGTTCATGTTTCAATTATAAATGTTGTGATAAAAGACTTTTTCATTTTTTTTATATTGAATATGGATTAGTGTCTTTTCAAACATCAACATAGTAGGCTATAGAAGGCCGTTTAATCAAGGTTTCAAGTTTTTCTTTTAATAATTCTGAACAAAAGACTTCTCCATCATTCTTCAGGACAGCCTCTTTGTTTTGTATTTTCTGCAACCGAATAATGTAATAGGTATAATAAAAAATAAAATTTATCATCATATTATTATTATAATTATATTTTGAAACAAAGTCTAGGTTAAAAAAAAACCGAGACAGACGCTATCGAAATATTCCTACGAACCAACCTCACTGTTTGCTTCAAAAAGCCAGACACGCTTCCATTGAACTCCATATTTTTATAATTAAATATTTTGTAAGGTTTTTCACTTTTGGTGAATAAGTAGGTACTTTAACGTTAATTAGGTAGGTACTTATGTTGCTTAAATACGATCATTTTGGTTTTCCCCTTTAAAATTATTAAAAATGAACTACTTATGGTAAAGCTTTTATTATTAACATCCCTGTGAGTATTGGTAGACAGCCTATGTACCGATGTCTTTCCTGTGAAATATAAAGAAGGACAAGCTAGAAAGTACGCATCCTAGCAGCCATATACTTTCAGAGGGCATACGGTATAATTCCTTTCTTTTCAGAACTGCCTTCAGGGAAATTTCGTAAGTAAGAATAATAATATCTTTAGAGTGGGTTTTCATGGTAATTTATACGCAGAATAAAACAAATTAGTGATGGGTCATTCTGAATGAAAATTGCTTAGATGTCGAATTATCATTACCCATGCGAACGAGCGAGAACAAACAAAAATAACATAATAAAAGATAGCCCCTACAAATTTATACAGAAATGAAATCACTAAAAAGTTAAACTACGTTTATTTTTCTAAAATAATTTAATTACTTATTGGTAAATTCCATCTGGATGGTGGTTCTGAGCACTGAGATGAGCTAGTCCTAGTGTTTACCGCAACACCACCCATATAAGAATAAGACCTAATCGCTGGCGGCCATTTTGCCTCTAACGTCACACTCGAGTCCCAGGCCGCCGGCCGTGTAGGACAGTTCTCATAGAGTACAGATATAGACAAGTACATACTGGGCCTTACAATGTGACGTCACAGTCCCAGCGCCTTATTATATAGGTGATGTTGGTTTAGCGCTGCCATCTGTAGGTGGCGATTTAATTATAGGTACAGTTTCATTTGTTCGTGGTCCAGTTTTTTTCCAAACTTTATTGTATCAACACCAGCTGAGTAGCCATATTAATTTTTGCTAACCATACAAAGCCTTATGGGTTGAAGAGCCCTCTTTTCTGCTCAGCAAGCTAACCAGTAAATTTTGAAGAAGGATGACGACCACCTATCATAGCCACTATAATATAATATTTCCTCACATGGAATGTTCATGTTATGAATATTATAATATTGTCTACGATCAAGTAATCATTATCTTATAGTTCTCCAAAAAAGACAACAATACTTCACCAAAATACTTTTCCTTAATATGTTTAGGCACGGTGTGGGAGGAGGTCATTGAAGCCGTGCAAGGTCGAGCGCGGTGGAGGGCTCTTTTTACCTCCCTTTGCCATTAAATGTTGTCAAAAAGAAAGTATTGGATTGGATCAATCTAAAATAGGCATCTAAATATTTTTCGAAAATCAACATTCATACTGTAAAAAATACCGTTGACGGGACTCCAATTTCAAATGTAAAATCCATAATTTCTTATTTTAAAATAGTTGGTGTCCTGATAAAAAACAAGATAGACAAAATCGTTTAAATATAACCTACTTCAATTCCTTCTATTCCTTAATTTTTGCCTAAAAAGTTTTAAATGCTAATTGTGTAATTATGAAAATACCCGGTTGTGTATTGATCTGAGTACCTACCTAATCGCTTTTTAATAGAGGGCGAGGATCAAAAATTCTACTTTCCATCTGTTTAAATGGACCATTATTGAGGAGAATGATTTTTTATGACGGTAGTACATTTTTTCAAGATAGCTTCTATATCTAACTATAGTCTCTCTGTCGTGGAAAATATATTTTTTATCATGTCTACCTTCAGATAAAAAATTATTTAAATATAAACTATGAGGTTTGATTTGGTATTACAAATTCATTAAAAATCAGATTGAAAGATTCATTAACAACGGGTCAACGGTTCGTTTCCGGGACGAATCGGCATCTTAAAATTCCTCTCGCTGCCAACATATCTATGCTAAAAACTTCAAATTGTCAAGAAATAACCTAGTTGTGGTTATCTGTGAAGTTTGTAAGTATTTGTAACCTGCATAATTATGCGTTTCACAAAATATCGAATTTTGCGTCTTTTCTTCTTTATATTATAAGTGATTCGAGGAGGAAGGCTTTCTGTCTTTGAAAACCGATAAACATCATAAAAACTGCTGAAGAAAATAATATTTTGTTTCATTCCAATAAATTTGTCGAAAGGTCAAAACAATAAGCTCTTCCATTTTTGACCTCACTTCTGGGAATAGGGAGGCAACAAGAGCTCTTGCCTACGCACTATCTCGCGCGGTGTCATCGAACTCTATTAAAAATATGGGATGGTAAAAATTCGTATAGGTACAATTTAACACACAGAATGAAACATGTATTTTAAAGCAATCTTCTACTCAATATTTAAACAAAAATAAAAATAAACTAAGGAAAAAAAAATAACAGTAAACTTTGTGGGAAATAATATAAATTGCCGAAACATAATTTATTCTTGTTAAATGAGATGACTTCTTTATAAAACTTATAACCGTCAAATTTTCTTTAATATTTTTATGAATTCTACACTACACGTCATGTCGGATCTCTGTTAAATAACAGAGACCCGGCGTTTTGCGGCGTTTTCTAAAAATATAGTTCAACAAGCTATGCCATGCGCGTTTTTTTCCACGAGACAGCAACTTTTAAACGCTATAATTTTTACAAATCAATCATCCCAAGAAGAGGTTTAAAAAAAATCAATCAGTTACACGAAAGTCATCCTCAATTCAACCATTAGGTACTCAAAAATAGGTGGTTAACGACCTCAAAGGGAAAAGATGAAATTCAACAATTTTCATCAATACATTGTTTCATTATTTTATCTCTTGGAATGGAGGAGTAACGAGAAATGTTTAATCTCTGCCATGCAACATTTTTGGTGTTCGAGTTTATCTCATCAAGGTTCCTTCTATATACAATATCGATTCCATCCCTTAACAACCAAAACTCGAAACACACTTCTCAGACAGAAGCAAACTTTTATAAAAAAAAAATACAAATTAGTACACCTTTGGGAATAAAGTTCGAGATTTATATTCCTTGAGATCAATTAACTTTGAAACTTAATATCGTGGAAGAAAAAAATTACATTATGTAATTTGAGGGAGGAAAAAAAAATATAACCGGTAAAGAAAAAAAAAATGATAGGCCTTGAGGGGAGAGGAAAAAAACTTTAATATTTATTACAAGGGATGAAAAACGGCGACAATTTGGGAAGAATATTTACTGATATTATTCTGTTTAATGGCCTTCCAAAGTGATAGTAACCCGAGCTATTATACAAATAATACATCGCGCGAAAAATTTCACGTAAAATATTTTATTTTGAAAAAAAAAATAAAAAAAGGGATTGGTTGATGGTGACTGTGTATACCACAAACACCCTTTGAATTTTCTAAAGTCGTTCCCTCCCAAAAGGTCTTTGACGTAGGCAATTTTAATATATAAAAGTATTTTCAAGAACACCTACGTACCTAATAATAATATATTGAACACCCTTCGATGGTTTGAATGGACTTTTATACGTTATGGCTATCGACAACGGAAATAGTTTAAATGAGAAAGGACCAACCCAATGAAAAAAAATTTTTTATTAAGTTTAAAAATTGCAATTTTTTGGAAAGTTCTGATGTCGAATTTAGGATTAAATTTCACAGTTTATATCACGAATTTAGTTTATCAGAAATTTCGTTGAATTTATCAATTGTTAATAAAATACATTATTTTGTGTTTGGCCTGTCTCATTTTGGACCGGATGCCTGAAAAACATTACCTCAGGCAATAATTTACGCCAGCTTTATTTATTTATTTATTTTATACTTTATGCAAAAAAAAAACTTTCATACAAATTTTTATTTAGATATAGTACACCAAATGGGATAGTATAGGGTGGAGTGGGAAAAAGGGGTAGGATAGGGGAAAAAGGGTCTACGATGCACCAGAAGACAACAAATGTATCTTGACCATTTTTTTAAAACAATTTATATTATTGGCCAATCTAGCCGAGGACGGGAGATTATTCCAACAACGAGCACCGTGGACAGAAAAAGAATAGTCATAGAATGAAGTTCTGTGTGGAGGTATGGCAAGAAGACGCTCGTTGTTAGATCGTAATGGAAGACCATGAATTGCTAGGTATTGGAATTTGTCTTTTAAGTAATATAGAGAAGACTGTGAATACAGAGCTTTACTGACTTCTTTGTTTTTATTAGTAAGTGTATGTAAACAAAAATTTGGTCACTTTTACACAAAGATATCTTTGTAGTTACTGATGTTATTTGTTACCCCACTGATGTTATTTACTTGGATTTCCAGAAGGCATTTGACAAGGTGCCGAGACTCCGAATGCTGCATGAATTGGAACACTTTGGACTCCGTGGCAGGCTCCTAAATTGGATTGGAGACTTTCTTCTCGGTAGATCCTTGAGAGTTAGAGTGGGAATGGAGACATCGGGTAGCAGGCCGGTAACCAGTGTTGTTTGTGTTGTATGTCTCCGATCTACCATTCATGATTCAATCTCCGGTCCAGTTATTGCTGATGATACCAAACTTTTTGGTAATCCATTAAATGGCTCCCAGCAACTTCAGGAAGATCTTCAATGCATAATGGTTAAGTACTCGAGCTGAATATTGAAAAGTGCACAGTGCTTCATATTGGTCCAAGGAACCCAAAGGTAGGATATCAGGTGGAAGGGACAGCATTAAAGCCTGTATGTGAGCAGAGAGATTTGGGTATCATAATCTCGCAAGATCTGAAATGGGAACCGCACATTGTAGTCATGGTAAAGAAAGCCAATAGTGTTGTCTATCTGATAAAAAGACCTTCTCCCATTTTTATCATGATCTGCTACTCAGAGTATACAAAACATACGTTCGGCCCCTTCTGGAATATGGTTATCAACTGTGGAATCCTTATTTTGAAAAAGATATTGAGATGATCGAAAAGGTGCAACGACGATTTACCAAGCTGGGAGTTGGGTTGAAAAATATTGAATATGAGGAGAGGCTCCGGATTCTGGGATTGACACCTTTGTCAGACAGAAGAAAGATAAGTGACATGACAGAAACCTATAAGATACTCCATGGTTACTGTAGCTGTCCGGAATTGCAAGCAATGTTCAATGGTTAATGGGATAAAAATTAGGTTAGTAATCATTATAAAAAGTTCTTTAACTCACATCACATTAGTAATTTAACCGACCTCGGTAGCCTAGTGGCAAAGGCTCCGACTTCAGATCAAGAGGTCCCGGGTTCGATTCCCGGTCGGGTCAGAAATTTTCAATGTGTTTTTTCACTTGAAATTTCTGCTCGGGGTTGGAATCCTGTCTCAGATTGGACGGGACCGGTTGACTGGTAGACAATGCTTCAAGCATTAAGTTCCGCCGGCTATACTGACACCTATGTATAGAAGAGTGTTATTTATTTATTTATTTATTTATTTAATTTAACATTATATAGCCGTATAATGAATAATGCTATGAACCAACACACATATTGCCATAATTAGTAAGTTTTGTTTGAAGATATCCTTACAACATTTTTTATGAAAATATCCATCAAAAAGTGGTCATAGAAATGAATCTAGTTACCTACCTAATTTTTTTTTTAAACTTAGGATATCATAACTTGTATGAAAAAACGAAGAATCAACAAATTAGATGCCCAAACCATCTCAACTTATTGACATTCATTACACAACACTTACTTCCATACCACATTCCTTCCTAATATTCTCATTTATTTTCTTTCCATATCCCACAAAGTCTTAGTACATTAACAACTCCGACAACAATCTTGTAAACAAAATAACCATACCAAACGCACCACACCGATACTTAAAATATTCCCGTTAAAAGACAACATTACACACTCCAATCACCCCCGTATTCGCTATCCCTCCTCAAGACATTTTAGTTAATCTTACAATATTATATGTAGATCTGTAGATTTTAAGTTTGTACTTATTGATAATGGCTAGGTAATAGCTGAAACATGTGCACTCAAATAAAATTATTAGTGTCAGAAAAAACATATTAGTTATCTAAAAATGGATTACTGTCACAAAGTAAACCCAAAGACTGCATTTAGAATACATTCTTCTTATTTCGTCTATGTCGACGCTCCACGTCCACATCATTGATGGTAACAGAATTGCGTTATGCACTAGTTTTTTAGCTTGTAGTGAGACGTTGTTTCTCATAATAGGTCTTAGTGCACCGCCCACCCTGCTACCAGCCACTTTCCTACATTCGATTTCTTTTTCACATTTTCCATCCCTACTAAACATTCTTCCTAAATACACATCATACTCATTCACTTGCTCAAGACATTCATTTTCATTGTTTTTTTTACAATTATGATTATATTATACAGATTTTAAAATGTAGCATTCGTATTTATGCCGACGCGTTGTAGAGTTGAACCCGATTCGGTGCGTGTTAAATTTGAGCTGCTGTCACTCATAACGTCATTTGGGTACGTAACATTTTATTGGTAACAATAATGATGATAAAACAAATAATGGGACAGAGGACAAAGGTCCTGGCTCCACTGGCCACACCGAGGGTATTGCTTGATTTATACAAATTTCAACTAGATTTGAGGATTCTTCGCGTTCAAAGAAACAAAAAAAATGTTGACATTTTTTTTTTCGAAATATACGTGAGCTGAACATTCACTGCGTAAATAAACACGCACCATAATAATTATTAATATTATTACCTAAAATACGCGTAATCTGTAGATTTGTAGGTACACAATATTATTTATTAACGCTGTGTAGAGAGGATTGGTTCCGATATGCATCCGTTTGTTCTCAATTGATTGATTGTGGTTTTGAATTGCTTCGGAAATTACTCAAATAACAATAATTGGATCGGTATTTGTTAGACTAATGGTGGATATTATAAACCGTTTGTATGAGGAAAAAGCGTTGGAATATAGCCCAATTCATTTGACTGGATTCGATTAAACATTCGGAGCTTACACCTACTGTTTTATTCACGATATATAGAGAGTGTCCATGTTCATTTATGTACAACCCAATTTGCATTAAAAACCATAAACAAACATTATGTTATTATCTAGGTATCTATAGGTAGTATGTCAATCAATCAATACTCCTTTTAATACGGACATAGTGACAGAGGGCGAAAAACGTTTCGACACTAAACTTGACGTTTTTTTACAGGTACCTTGTTCATGTGTATAAATGCGCTACTTGTCTTACCTATAAGTATCGGCAACTCAGCCCCGACGTCATCAATGGGTGCTCCCTGGTAGGTAAAGGAAAATTCGCTCTCCAAAACCTATCAAAGATTCCGATGACGAATATTAAGGTTTAATGTTGGAGACCCAACAATAATTGCAAGATATGCCTGAATTCCATTTTATAAATCTAACATTAAAAATGTGGCAGTAAAGTCTTCAAGCTGATTTGAAGCAAGGTAATTTATTTCCCCTTAATCCCTTGTGGACAACTTCATTAGAATCATAATAAAACACGCATTCAGAATAATAATATGAAAGTAATTACATTTTTCTTTTATGTGTGAAAAACTAACAGTACGGCTGTAGAGCCTAATGTGTATTCTAAACTATGGGTATGTTATTTCGAAAAAAAAAGCAATTTGTGAGCGTGAAATAAAACTTGTTTAAAAGACTGTAAGCTATAACGTATTGCCTTTTTTATATATGATTATCTTATCAAAAATCAAATCTAAATGATATTAAAGCAATGCCTCTTAACGTCTACCTATAAATACACACATAGCTGTTAACATTAATTTGAACGTGTCTACTTGTTTCACAATGTTTTGGCTTGAATGTGTGTGAACCCTAAGGATGTATTGCGCGTTATCAAGTAGCGCTACCTACGTGAGAAAGAAAATACGCGTGTATTATTTGTATTTGCGCGTATGTATTGTTATATCGTAGCAGATAAAAATGTATGTAAGTATGTGGGTACCGTTGTGCGTGTAAGCCTCCCTACCTACTACAGTATGAAACTACGTAAGTATAGAGCGCAGTGGTGAGAGAGAAATACGACAGAGCAGTTCGGAGAGCGTCGGCTTTTCAGATTCACCCGGCGCCAGTTTCGTTAGGGACGCTGTTCGTTACCGTCGTCGGTCGCCAGGCTAAGACGCATATTCGCACAGCCTTTACTATACGCATGAAACTTTTGTTTTACATCCAGTGGTGATAAAAAAGGCTTGAGATAAAAAAAAAACAGAAATACTATAATCGAGTTTTTTAATGCTTAACCCAATTTCAATAAAACACATACAACGATTTTTTTAAGATAAATATTTTCATAAAAAGCCGTTAAAATATATCAAAATATTCATCGTTTTTATTGGATGAAACATTAATCGTGTGAATCTGTCAAATTTGACAGTTGATTTGCTGTTTAAACAAGAGTGAATATTTGATAGAGTGATTATCATTTATAATCTTCACTTACATAATCAACAGAAGACAGATCGTTTGTTTCATAATAAATCGTTATCTTAAAATCTAATTATTAGCAGATATTAGGGATCAGTGATTTCAAAAGAATTGAGGATTAATTGTGATTTTTAAGTGTGTGCTACAATGTGAAATAGTTTATTTGCTTCTTTTTCAAAATTTCATAAATGTGAGCGTTTAATATTAATCATTATTGGTGTTTGTGAATGTGAATAATTAAACATTCGGGAAATTTTAAATGTTGACCATCAGAAATATTTAAAATGTAAGTATCTACATATATTTATTTTAGTATGTACGCGCACGAGTGCAGTTGAGGGCTCTTTTTGCCTCGTTTTACCTCTAAGTGGGTCAGAAAGGGAGTTGCTATATATGCTTGGGATACTCTTGATTATTTATATGGATGAAATTAAACTCGAAAAAGGTTGGTCACACGGCGTCCATGACGCGCTGGTTTTTATTCTCGCACACAAGACAACGACAAAATTATACATAAAGAAGCTTAGATAATAATACAAAATTTGTGGCTGTCAAAATATTGATGTAGCCAGCATCTATTCATAACAGGAATAAACCAAGGATCTGCACAAAGAAGACATTTCTTCTTTAACAAATTGAATGCAAATCTTTACCTTTTTTTATTAAAGTATGTGCCTACTCAACCTTTTTTTGTGATTAAAAACAATCTATCTTCCTTACCATATTCATTCCTGATATTCTCATTCCTCATTCCTTTCTGCGGGGTATGGAAATGAATGAGAATATTAGGAAGGAATGTGGTGTGGAAGTTAGTGCTATGACTAAGATGATAGTCAATAAGTTGAGATGGTTTGGGCATGTGGAAAGAGATGCAAACGGAATGACAAAGAAAAAGGAAGGCTGAAAGGAAAGGTGTAAGAAAGCGTAGCCGACTGAGAATGACATGGATCGATCACATCGATTCTGGCCTCAAGGAAGGCCAGGTACGAGAAATAGTAGAGGTTGTATGAGAAATGATATGTCGGTGGAAGAAGCGAAAGAAGGATGCTTTGTTTGGAAAGAGAGGAGGTCCGTTCTCTCTGCCTACCCCTTGCGGGGCACGGCATTAGGAGTATAAAAAATCAAATAGGTACCTACCTAATTATATTGAACTTATTAAATTAATTTTGTTTGTTGGCCGAATGATAATTTTTTAAGCGCATGCGAGTAAATTTTTTCCAATTTCTTTAAGTTTTATTTATAAATGTGTAAAATAAAGTGCACGACCTGTTTTGAAACGTTAATTCTCATCTTCAGCTGCTATGGTATTGACAATAATTATTGACTAGGTGCAAATATTTTTTCATCATAATGACACGCCTTTATGCTTAGTGATATAATATACCTACTTTCTTCCAAAATTACACACTTCTCCGCATATTTTTTTAAAGGGGCCTTGTTTACCTTCTACCATTTGTTTTATACTAGCTTTCCCGACAGACGTTGTCCTGTGGACCCTGTGGTCCTAACCAGAGGCGGCCTGTTCAATGTTCATATGTGCATAATGTGCACTGCACCCCCAGATACAAAAATTAAATTATAACATTGAAATATTAATTCTAAAATGTTCACATTTCATTCGTTAGCTCAGGCGGGAAAACGCGAGAATGTAATAATATGCGTGCAATTTTTGTTGACTGTATGAAAATTTTCTAAAACGCCCGGAACGGTGAAGTAATTGAAATGGGCTACTGATGTCAGAGTGGCAATTACGTATGCGAGAATGAGAGGTTGCAGGTTCAGTAGACAATCATTTTGTTAAAATTTAAATAAAACGATTTTTATCTTTTCCACAATTTATTTTGTCCCTGACATGTTTCGAAAGGACACACCTTTCATGCTCACAGGGTTTGGTGAAAGCCTGTGAGCATGAAAGGTGTGTCCTTTCGAAACATGTCAGGGACAAAATAAATTGTGGAAAAGATAAAAATCGTTTTATTTAAATTTTATTTAAATTAATTCCACCAAGTATGCATGTTCAACAATTAGTTAATTTTAATCATTTTGTTGTTAGGTTTTTTCATAGATGGCGTCGCAGGAAATCCGCCCCATACTAACATTATTTTATATTATTTCTTATCCATTTTTTCAACTTTTTATTAGTTATTCTGTTATCCGAAGCAGAGAAGAATCCAATAAATCAAACATCAAAATAATCTGTTCAGCCGATCTCGAGTTAAAAGGGTTCGCACTAACCCGACTTTCTTTTATAGTATAGATTTTGATGTTTTCAATAGTAGGGACTAAGTACAGGACAACGTCTATCGGGATAGCTAGTTAACAATAAAAACAAAAACGCAACATATTAGATATTATGTAATAAAACAATTTCATACAATCAAACAAAAACGTCATTGGGTTACTTTTAAGGCAATAATATTATGTAGTTGAGCATTATGTATGTAGTTACAGCTAAGTAGGTATAAGTTAATTACAAAATAAGAAATTCTATGCAAAAAGACAAACATCCGCTCCGGATAACAGAATAACTATTAAAAAGTTGAAAAGGCATAAGAAATAATATGAAATATAATATTAAAGTTGGTATGGAAATGGGTTTCTGCGACGTCAACGCTATCTATGAAAAAATCCATAACAACACAATTTTTATTTATTTCAACACAAACATTGAGTTTCAAAACATTGGTACCTACGCAGATTTTTGATAGAATTTCTTTCAGAAACTTTCAGAAAAAAATTTCTAACATTCATTTCTATAAATCACAAATTCTACATCAATATTCATAGTAACGAGTACTAGAAAACATCTGTCGGGACAGCTAGTTATGTATAAAAGAGTAACGTATTTTTATCTCTTCTAAAACTTTATGCGGTTATTATTATATTATAAAAAGATTGAAATAGAAAATATAAGACTGACATGATATGCGATGCTTGTAAGGAGGATTCACACAAACAATATTTTTAACCTAACTGTTCATAATTATTTACTTCAAACATCAGTTGATTCAAATGAATTGGGTAACCCTACTGAGGGTTCAATGTGCCTTTTTTAACACCAGGGGACACTATTTTAGCCCCACCTCTAAAAACTGTGTTGAACTTTTCGCACGGTTCTTGAAAAAAGGTACTTACGTATATTGCTTGAAATCTGAAAACCTTGCATCTGCGTTTGGTTTTTCAGATAACAAAAGTTTGATGTTTTCTTAAAACAAATTTTTCGTCAGAACCTTAACAAATTATAGGTACATAGCTAGGTATAATCTAAATTAAAAAAACTAATATTAGAGTATTGAAATATTTTTAATAAAAAAACACAAGTAGGAGCATAGTAACAAGGTAGGTAATCTTAAAGTTTTTATTATTAACGGCCAACCTGACTTCACTAATTAAAAAAGGTTTTCCGAGAAATCTATTGAATAAGAAACAGAAAATAATGTGTTTGAAGATAAAACAGAACATACTTTAAATTATATATGAGCCATACGCAGTGGAGTGGAAGAATAGTCGGAATGTGTGGGGTAAAGAAGGAATGAGATTAGATTGGAGAGAATTACGTAAATGGATGTAGGCTTTCTGCGGGAACAGAATGGATGGTGTGACGAGAGCGAAAGTAAATAGAAATGTTTTAAAACGACTTTGAGCCTGGGAATTGAAATAATTTAATTATTCCCGGGTTTAAAATAAACACAATCATATCAAGAGCGGAGATATTAACATACTTTGGTCAAAAAACATAGCTCCAAATAGAGCCAAAAATAGATAACATTCACATATTTTTAACCAATCCACCAATAGATGGCGCAAGCGTAGAATATTGATTTAAAAATTAAATATCTTTTTATCTGCGCGCTGCTTTTTTCTATCACTCGAGATTCAGGAAAATAGATTGTTATGCGTATAAAGTATCTAAATAGGCCTATGTTGATAAAATTCAAAAAAAATTGATAGATATTTATTTAAAACACATTTTTTTGCGGAAATCGAACTGATACAAAGGAATGGAACTACTTAGTTTATTTACACAAATAATAGTAAAATATTGATTTGGTTGACAGTTGTTGTATTTGGAGTCATTAGGGACACGTACTCATGTTACATTATGAATATTTTAAGCTAATTTATTGTTATACTATTATAGGCATAAGCTACCTCACAAAAAAAATAATAACCAAAATTTGACAATCTCTATTTTATGCGCCAACTTCACACCAATTCGATCAAAATAAAATTCATTCAATTCAAAGGATGCAATTTAGATCAGTGTCGGGAGTTCTATGTGATCCAAAAATGCCAATCAAATTGAAAGGGAAAGTCTATCAGACAGTTGTCAGACCCGCACTCCTGTATGGCTCCGAATGTTGGACTAGAGACAGCAGAAATGCGTATGCTGAGATGGTCCACTGGCGTTTTCTTTAGAGATAAGATCAAAAGTGTTCACATTCGTGGAAACCTAGAGGTGACAGACATCAATAGCAAACTAAAGGAAAGGCAGTTGAGATAGTATGGACCTATAGAACGACGACCGCAGGAGCATGTCGTCCAACAGGCGATAATCATGAATGTTCCACGATCTGTAACTAGAGGGAGACCTAAAAATTCCCGGGTGACGCAAAGGAGCGAGCAGACGCAAAGATGTGGGTTGGGGAAGTGGTGCAGCAGAGGAGAGTGTACCTGTACAGCCTGAGGACGAGGAAAGCTGACCCTAGCAGTCTTTATAGGTGTTACGCTAGGAGCAAGCCAGGGAGAGAGAGGGAGAGAGAGAATTCTTTATTGAATGCGTTATTTATTATTTTTATTTCTTCACTAGCAAAACCAGTCGGACGACAGGCACGGAGATGGGACATTAATTTTTTAATTATACTTTCAATAATTTATAACGCTCCTTCCCAATTTCAATTTATCACGTTGATAACTGCGAACATCTTGATATTTCTTCTCGTAGCAACAGTTATATTTTAACATTTCCCGTGGACATCTGTTGATTAGTAGAAACCATCAGAAAATTATATGCATGGAAAATATTTTCCGTAGTCGGATTGGTTTTATCATTTTTGTATGAAATGTATAAAAAAAATTCGCGTGGGGTTAGCAGTTTTTCAAGAGACTATAGAGCTACGAATGAACATTCACATTGTATAGACATTTATTAATAGAATTGATGATATTTTGTTTATACTAGTTACCTATAATAATTATTTATTCTTACCTACCCATTTTTTATATCCAATAATCAGAAATGTATTGCTCGAGTTGAACATAATAATAATTTGCCGTTCCTCCTTTTGTGGAATATTAAAAAAAGCATCACGACCGATTTATCCAGAAAATGACTGGATAATATCAATTTATAACACATAATAGCAGGAAGAGATGCAGATAAAGAGCGAACGAGAGGCGTAATTTAAAAAGAAATTTGGCAAAGAAAATACCATTTTACGTTACGAAAAAATCAATAGATTCTAACTAATATGAACCTTTTAAGTTGTAATATAAAAGTGTATTTGAAGTCGATTTGATGCTCTAAAGCTTACATTATTTTGATTAACCTATATTTTATTTGTATCTTAACCCTTTATATACGTGGATTGGTTAGTTAGAAGTAACAGGACAAAACTAACTGTTGTGTAGATTTTAAAACGTGACATTTTTCTGAACCAGAGGAGATATTTCCTAAGATTTTTGAGCTTAGTCAGATTGATCTTCGTTTCGTTGGGACAGAGGATGAAATAAGGTTGTACTTTACCTAGGAGTAACACTTATAATTTTACAACACTGTGTCTTAGTTGTTCACAAGAGTTATTTGCAGAATAGACAATTAGACATCCACACTTTGGGAGAATTAAGTTCAAATCCTCAGAGATACACATCAACTGGTGAAAATATTCGAATCAAAGTACTTAAATCAGTTATGAATATCCATAAGCCCTCAATTTTTGGTTGAGGGGTCCACGGTACATCTAATAAGAGCTTCTGCATATCAACACTTTTACATCCTTGAGAAAAAGGAGTGTTTACTGGTTGTCGAACGTGCAGAGCATAATGTCCTGTAGCTCTATCCTATTCAACTTCCTTTTAAAAGCCCTCCCATCCATCCATACTGACATAGTTTTATCATTTTCGTTAGAAGTTAGCCTTTCTATAAACATCCTCAATCGACGGTGTCATTAGACTCATTCCTAAGGATGCGTGGCCTAACCTACCCGTTTGCCGAACTATTAGGTACCTACATGACTAAAGGGAGGCTCATTGCAACCGGGGAATGGCAATGCTGCTACGTCCTATCTTTTGGAACCCTCAAAAGCCGATTAAGGAGACATTGTACAGCCAGGAATCGGGAAATGGTACTGATATTTTGGAAACGAGACTCTCCATAAACAAATTGAAGGATGTCTCAATAGACCAGATTTGGTCACTATCACTGAAGAAAAAAAAATACATTGAGCGTCTATTCATATAAATCGCGTCCACAATGGTCGAAAATACGTCATAACACGTTGTGTGTAATATTATCAATCCATTTTAGATATAATAATTTACACCGTTTGTACTATAACTTAAATGAAAACACCCTGATGTTAATTGAGATTCCAATCTGACAGGAAGGAAGGTTGTTTAGAATGATTATAAAGAGTAGGTACCTGTAAAGCGTATTGAAATAAATTACTCAAGTCTGGGATTTACTGGAAGTCGATGTGTATGTATTGCCTTCCATTCTGTTTGGGAAGACTCCCCATTTTCTGGAGGTACCCAAATCTATTTATCTAGAAACTTACCTACAAATAAAATACAGAGATAGATTTCTAACTGAACCGCAAATCAAAATAAGCTTCAGACATTATTTCTATTCGAAGATACTTTTAGACATTGGACAATTTTAAATCGAGGGAACTCCTACCTCTTCTTCTTCTGTATCTTATTCGATCTTACTTTCTTCAGCATCACTCCATTTCATCAGTCAACTTCTTATCCTATACTATAAGCAACACGCATTTCGTCATTCGTGAAATCTCTTAGTTTGCCACCACAAAATAAATATTGCTTCGTGGCAATCTTAGCAGTCCGGGATCCGTATTTTGTACACTATCCAATTTCAGTTATGTTTTTGTATTTCTTCTATTTCTAAACTTAGCTTCCCGTATTAATTTGCCTTTTGGGCCAAGTCTACTTTGATTAATTTAAATGAAACAAATTATTTGTTACTCTCGTGGAGTAACAAATTATTTGTTTCATTTAAAGGAGGAGAAATCAATTTAAACAATTCCACCAAGAATGGACGTTCGATTGATTCGTTAATTTAATCAAGTCTTCTGTAGGTAATGGCTTAGGTCCTCCGTGGACTGGCAACTATTTAGTTCCTTTAAAGTTCATATAACCTATCTATTATGAATGTATTGGACACATCACTCCAGCATCGAATCATATTTATTAATGAGCATCTGTATGAACTGTGACCCATATTTATACCTTTGTCCTACGCCGAAGAAATCTTTGTCTGATGGCTGAGTAGATACTCACGATATGTACTATACTATTATAGGAGGACAAGGCACACATACACTCACAATTTTAATAAATATGTATTCACCCACACATACACAAAATCACTGTCATACCAATTTTTGACAAGCGCTGAGTGTACACTTCACAATATCGATGTGTTGTGGTACTTGATTTATTATCAGCACTGTTGTATTGATATTGAGTTTTCCTTGCTGTTTTGAATGTTTTTCAATTTTTTCTCTTACTAGTATGTAGTTATTAATGTTCTCTAAATTTATCAATAAGAATATGTGTTAAATCTTGGAAAATAAGGTCAAGATTAATTAAGGCACTAGATAAGAGTACATTTTAAAGGGATTTATTACCATTGCTAATCATTTTTAGGTACATAAACATATTCGTATGGGAATTATTTTTAAACTAGTTTGTGGGTAATTAAGTCTTACATAAGTTGGTGAAAACCACAAGTTGATACATATAATGAAACTGGAGATATTCAATTTTTCATATCTAGGAAAACGTGAAAACCAACATATCTATAAGCAAAGTACACATCTGATGTAAGTATACATCGCTCTGGAGACGAACCGTCTGCTGGAAATAAGAGAAGCATTTGATGTCAAATCGAACAGGAATAATCAACTCGGTTAATTATGTAGTCCAGAGTTTATCGGAATTAATTTTTGTATTAAAAGTTATCAAATTACTAAGCATAGAAATATTGAATTTCTATATTGTTTTAAGGTTGCTTTTCCTAATACATATTAGAGTCATTGCTTTTAGAATCTTTTGAACTAATTATAAACACTTTTAATGGGTTAATTATGGATTTATATTTTTTGATTGTAATAATGTATAAGATAGTATGTACTACTAAGAGTATCATACACTACGTGCAGAGGGACGCCTAAATGTCAATTTATAAATGTAACATTTGTAAAAGTACTAAAACTTTTGGAATGGCCAGGGTTTTTGAATTGACAAAGCCTGGCGAATTATGACCAAAACCTGTGGCTGCGTCAGAGAGCCTCGGCTTCAAACATCAATTCGATGGGAGCTGGTGAGATTCACGTAAAAGGGAACTTATGTACTTTTGGTACTTTATTTGAAATATCATGCCAGCCAGACATGTCCCGTACCTCTTTGATTGTTAGTTTACATTGCCTGTTTAATATGTATGATTTCATTATTATCTGATCAATATAAAATCTGTCATTCAAAAGATATTATGAAAAATGTCACAAATTGATAGTGAAAAATGTTGACCATTTTTCCTAAAATAGAGACCGTTGATTGGTTAATTTAAACCAGTCCTGTGATTGGTTTTCTTTGTTCTCGATTTTTATATAAATAAAATCGCAAAATGTACGGCGAGTTGAGTCGACTACTGGAATCTACTTGAGATACTCCACTATTCACTGGGACCACTTCTAGAAGACCAACTCGCCGGACGTCTGCCTTCAAGATTGAAAGCTGGTTTCATTTCTACAACCTCTCACAACCCCTGGTGATCGGAGCTTCAACAATGATGGAACCGCTGCTGTCTCCCGATCTATCGACATCTGGTGCGTAAGCGTGTCGGTGATACTGAGGGCCTTCGTAGCTACATGAGCTACTGGTTGGACCCTGCCCAGCTGATACATGCTAGCTTACAATGAAAACGCCTTAACTAAAAAGTTGCCCGTACTCGGGGCAACCTTGTTATTAATTAGAAGCTACTTAAAAGTTGCTTTCAACAAATTGCCAGTGCGTTCTATACCAGTAACTTATTGGTTAAAAACTGAAATGGAATTTAAACAAATACGTGCTCATGAACATTCTCTATGGCTCTTTTGAATGTTATGTTGTTTTCGCTCTTGATTGTTACTATTTTTGAAATGTTTGTGACAATATAAACAAAACATACCTATGTAGGTACATAGATGATTTCCTCTATAAGTCAGATTTTAAAAAAAATATACCTACTTGTTTAACGAAATTTGGGAAGCTATATAATAATTTTATTATGATTCACAAATTTTGAGCCATTGTCATCAACTGACTTCGCCTTCGACATTTTTAGTCAGCAAGGAACATTTTTTCAAAACTTAGTTTGTTTCCAAATTATTATTTTACTTCTTCTTATCCTAAGCCTGTTGGCCTGCTATGTTCCTGCTGTATTTGCCTCTTGTGACGTTGGTTTCCAAATATCCTTCAATCTTTTGGGCAGTCGCCTGCCTTCATTATTAGGTACCTACATATTATTATAATAGGAATACTTATTATTATTATTGTACAAAAGTAAAGTTCACAGAACAAAAATAGGATCAGTCAGACAACAAAAACAACATTTTACATATAGGTAAGTAGTCATCTACTTACTTACAACAAGGTATACTTTCATCAGTATAAAGGGATTATCTTTGAATTTGGTTTCCACCCAATTTAACGAAATCGCAGGATTTGTCCTTATAATAGCCCTTATCTGATCTACTTTCTTTCTTTTTTCGATGCTTCTTAGTGGGTTTATTTTCTAAAAAAAAAAAATAAGAATTCACCTTTTATCTTATAATATAAACGAAAGTCGGGTTAGTGCCAACACTTATAACTGGAGATCGGTTGAACAAATTCTTCCGATATTTGGTTTATTGGATTCTTTTCCGCTCCGGATAACAGAATAACTAATAAAAAGTTGAAAAACGGATTAGAAATAATATAAAATTAAAGTTAGTATGGAACGGATTTCATGCGACGTCATCTATGAAAAATCTATAAAAAACAAAATTACTTACTCTACATGATAGTAGTTCCCTCGCATACCTACGTAATTGCCGCTCTTACAGTAGCCCATCCCACTTACTCCACCGTTTTGAGCGTTCTAGAAAATTTTCATACAAAGTTAAGAAAATTATCGGGCACTTTCAAAATGTGCACACGCAGCATCGGTGCATCTTATGCGAAATAGAATGTCGGCGCGCGCAAATTTATTCTCATGTTTTTCCCGCTTTAGCTTTGAATACGAATGAAATATGGATGTTTTAAAAATATTTTAATGTTATTATTTTTTTAGTTTAACTCAATCGAATTAATTATGTATTTTTGTTTCTGGGGGCGCTGTGCACACTGCACATATGAACGGGCCGCCTTTGGTTGGGACCACAAGACAACGTCTGTTGGGAAAGCTAGTAGGGAGCTTATTATAATAAAAGCGTCGATGTTAGAGAAGATTTCGGGATTTTCATAGAATAATGAGGTTTTTCTCGAAATCACTTCAAGTCACTCTCTGCGGAGGATGATAATGATCGAAGAAACTATTTAGTATAGATACCTACAATGCGCCATTGTAATTATTATTGTTTATATAACACATAAGGTACATTATACTTTAAAAAATGTATCACAACCTCTAAGTACAGGTTAACGCGTGAAAAAATATAAAGTTTAAGATGAAACTCGTTTTTTGGAATATTACTTTTACTTTATCAAAGTAAATGTGTTGAAAGTAATTAAGTTCGACATGCTTTTTATGATTATTTTATTGTTTAATTGTAAGTGGTAAAGTAGCCGAGCGGTTCAGTCTCTGCCTTTCGAACTGAAGGTCGAGGGTGTCTGTTTCTCGGTAACGAACGTTTTTATCTTTCGAAGGCCTTTTCTTATTTATGTGAAAGATGTAAAATTGTGCATTAGTGTTCACTTTGGTCGAACCCAGATTCAATTAAAAATTCTCCAGGTTCTAACATTAGCTGTGAAAGAGGAGCCAGTAGGTATTCCATTTTGCCATTGCCGGGTCTTCTGAGGCTGACTGTCCACGGCAGCGTAGCGTGTGCGACGTGGTTTTTTTTTTTTTTTCATTATAATATAATGTAGCATTGAGGCGCAT
This sequence comes from Mystacides longicornis, assembly GCA_963576905.1. NCBI lineage: Eukaryota > Metazoa > Arthropoda > Insecta > Trichoptera > Leptoceridae > Mystacides > Mystacides longicornis. The sequence continues at coordinate 9,735,469 of OY756421.1, read as the reverse complement.
TTAAGGAATCAACTGGAAGCTTGTTAGTAAATATATGAAAAAATCCTTTTCAGAGGTTATTAAAAAGTTAACAGGCTTTCATTTAAAAAAAAAAATGTTGAAAATTTCAATGAATAAAAATGTCATTTACAGTGTCCCTACTAGGGATTGCAATCCAGCAATGCGGGATCCGCGTAATTTTAGGGCCTGCGGGATCCCGCTACAGCGCAAGTGCGGATCCGCAAACATCGAATTCCGTAAATTCATTAAAAGGAAATGACAAACATTTAACATTGAGTCATAAAGAAGACTCTCAAATTGTACAACTTGGTGTTGCAGACGATGTTTATACAGAAAACAATTTATTAACTATCAAATCAACAAATATGGACTCAGAAAGTGCCCTTTCGGCCGCTGGCTACAAATTAGTTCCATAGGAAGTAGGTTGGGAAATAACACCAATGATGCTGTTTGTTTTTTTAGATCATATTTTCAGAAGGAGAAGTGACTTTTTATTTGTTATTTTAAAATTCTTACGTTATACTTTATTGATTAATTAGTATGAAAAAAAGGCTATTAGCATAGTAGGTAATGTGATAAAGAAGACAGATCTGGTTATAATTACCTTAAATAAAGATAATTATTAATATTAGTTAATTATCTAGGTGATAAAAAATTGTGTTATATGCGCTGACTTCTAATCAAGAGGTCACGGATTTAATTTCTGGTTGGGTGTTTGTTCTATCAAATCTTTAAAATCTTTGTGTATTTTAAATCGTTTTACACATGAAAAAACCAGGGTTGGCCTGTTTCAGATTGGACGGAACCAGTTGACTAAAAAAATTGCCTCAGGCAATATACCTACCCCGCCGGCTATAATACTGACAGTTCTGACACCTTTGTAGGTATAGGTATACAATTTATTTCAAATAAGTCACTATCAATTAATATTTATCAAAGAACCTACTACCAAATATTTTCATATTGCTATTGTTTTTGGGCTTTTTATTTTTAAATCAGTATACGAGAAGTCAAGTTTTAAAATAATTTTTCAATTATGCACAGTGAGGTGTTTTATAATTATTAAATTTTTGCAATTTTTAATAAATATTCGATTATTACATACCATAAAAAAGTTTGTTTTTTAATTCTGTTTAACCGTGCGGGATCCCGCTGGATTGTGTCAATCCCGCAAAATTCCCGCGGGATTGAAAATGGTGCGGGATTGCAATCCCTAGGCCCCTACACGTGGCATGTTATCTCGCCTGAGGAAATTCTATCTTTTCGATCACTTTGAAACGTTATATTCTTTCGGGTAGGTAGATATTTTTTATTTTTTGGCATTGCAGGGTAGATATTTCAAGACAGTGATAAAACACTTCGAATTTGATTAATAATTAGGTACCATCATAAAATCAGCAATCAAGTTTGGGTTTAATGAAATTTTGTATTCTACGAACATAATTAATTTAATATCATTATGAAAAATCTAGATTCAGCTTAAGAGCAATATTTTTTTCATTCACGCTTAAGAGGAATCAATGCTCTTGTTTTAACAACTTAAAATATTCATTAAAATCCAAATTTTTTAAATAAATTTACCTTTCGCCCTTTTTAATCTACTATGTAAGATCTTCTAAGAATTTTTTTAATGCGACACCTCAGCGTGATATACCTACATTACTAAATTCGCAGTTTTGAATCCTTATGGAGGCAAGGAGTTTTTCATCTTGTGGACAGTCAACCTAAGCCAGCTTTCAAAATAACATTCGAAGACGATATTCATCCTGTAGTCTTCCAAATCAATCAGCTTGACACACCAACATGTTGTTTTAGTGACGTCAGATGATCAAAGTGACCCTCAATGGACGTGTAAGCTATTATGAAACGATGCTATTAACACACTAATGTGGTTTGGCATGTTAAGGCACAGCATATCCAAGATTTGCGGTTTTCCACCGTTCACAATTTATTCTTCTGATTCAGATAATGACTTAAAGGAAGCTTCATTAGGATCTTAGAAGATTTGGAGTGCTGTTTTTAGAACTATTTAATTAATTTCATAATCTTTGAGTTGTTTTGTTTTTGTTTGTTCCTTTGCAAATGGATCAAGCCGTTAAAATATATAACGTGAAATGAAATGAAATTAAATTTCATTTCCAAGAAGAAGAAGAATTACAGCACAGATAAAACAATTCTCTAAATTATCAATAATAATATATACCTTTAAAATCCTTCCTGGAACATCATCCCACTAGATTAAAAATCTATTCTGGGTAATCTGTTTACTAGTATAAAAAGATAAAATAAATATTTTTACCAAATTTACAAATGAAAATTTTAAAATTAAAGCGGCGCAAACATATGATGCAACCGCAACAACGTAATAATAAAAGTAGCAACAACACTATAAACATCACATCATATTATCATATCATGCATACATAATGACAAACCATCATAATATCACACACAGAAACAAAAATAAAAAATAAATTAATTAGTCACAAAGTAAACATTGTCATAAACACTAGGGTGGTGCGAAAAACATCAAGTTGATGATATCGATTCGCTATAGTGCGGAAAAGTTGCGATTGGTAACAACAAGAAAAACGAAAAAAGATTTTTTCAAATCGGACTTTATCTTCCCATCCCGCAAGCCACCTAAAGTTTGAAAAAAAAATGAAAAATTACGTTTTTTTTCAGAATTTTTCAAGAATTTTACGCACACATATTTTTAATCGCTATTATGAAAAATAAAAAATATTGTTGCGTTTAGATAATATCTTCCGATCGCGCATAGCTCGTTAAAATTTGTGAAAAATTCAATTTTTAGTGAATTTGATTAATTAAGTAAAGAATCTCCTAAAATCACTTTGCGGTCTCAGATTAAGATTTAAATGTAAATTAGATATTATTGAGCATATAAGGTTGTTTTAAAACAACACAGAACTTACATCGAAGTGTTCGCTGCAGGGCTGGAGGAGACACATGAGAGAGCTGTGGCTAAGACAAGTGTTAAAATCCAGGTAGACTGATTAAGAGAAATGTTTTACTGAGGGCTTCGTAGAACCAATGAGATTCTATGTAATTGGTCGCGATATTACGATATACTGAGCTGTTATTTTCCGCGCTTAAGATATATTATGTATTGCCCGGGCATAAAATAGATTATGTATTTTGCCCGCGACGTTGTAAATCTATTAAAGTTAAAGTTACGGATCCCGTATAATAATGTGTAGTACGTCAGGAGGGCTGTGGACTGTAGATATACCTCACATGACTCTCCGGGAAAATGGGTTGACTGAATTGGACGCTCTTCAGCTCAGCTCAGGAAGTTCCCTTCGATAAAGCAGTGCACAAGCCCAAGATGGTGAGCCACTCGGAAACCTACTGAGGAAAACTTGCGGTCTGATGAACAGCCCGCAGTAGTTCGACTAGAAGGTTAATTAGTTCGTCAATAAATTAATTGTACGTTTATTCTCATAGTGATATCGATAATCAGTAAATACACGCGAGATAGTCAGTAGGTAAAATTGTTAAATGGCAGGATCGTTGTTTGACTGTAGCTAGCCGTGGTATATTTTTCGCGTAGTAAAATCTTGTCCTAATTGGAGTATCTGCTGGAAGTACGTTTAGGTATTTAGAGTCAAGAGTTAGATAGTTAAAATATTGCTTCCAGCCCCTGTAGTCTGTACTATATCTGATAGCCGAATTCCAGCCCCTTTTTAGTACCTACTCGAGGCGTGGGGTCGCATGGAATCGGGGCCAGTCTCGGGCCTTCAAAGTTTTATTTTGCCTGAATGTTGGCTTTCAGTGGCTAACTCCTCCAATAGACCTCTAGCATGCTTATCACCGTTTATTTTGTGTTTTATTTGTGGTATCACTATATTGTATATTCTGGGTGCTAAGAAGGTGTTATTTCGCTGAGCAAAGCTTGTCCTAGTGTGTGGTGGTTTCAACTCTGCTCTGAAACGGGTGTTGTGGGTCAGTACAAAGTTCGGTTGGAAGTCAGATTGCTCATATATTATGTTATTAAAGTTCGTACATACAATTTTTTTATGGTCAGGAATCCACTCTCCCCGTGTATTTCTTCAGTAGGATACTCTCTACATTTCCTATACCGAACCTTGATCAGCAATATTCTTGTATTGAAAACGTCACGCAATTTCTTGAATTTGTAAATCATCTTTCTACACTTCTCTATCGTCTTATCCATGTGGCTGTTCCATCGAAGATATTTGTCGATGTAGACGCCCAGGTATTTCTAGCAGTGCACATTTTTCAACATTGGACACGTGCAATTGTATCCCACCTGTCTTATACAGTCGTTTATTCTTAGTGTTAAGTCCGGTTGTGGCTATTGTCTGCTGTTTACACTAAATGTCGTGTACTTTGTATTCCCTGTGTCCAAGGTTAGTAAGTTGTAGTCCAACAATTTTTTAGCCCTCTGTAGGCCCTCATGAGTCCTTGCGAAAGTCTCACTCCATGTATTGTCGCTATAGACAAGGACAGTATCATCCGCAAAGGTAATTGCATCTCCGATATGGGTAATTGTATAAAGGCAGTTGATGTATATCAGAAACAAAGTTGGTCCCAAGATACTTCCCTGTGGTACTCCGTATCTTACATTACTCAATACTCATTTCACTATGCTCCTCACCAATCCTTACCTCCTATGTTCGATTTGGGATATAACTTTGGATCCAAGCATAGGCGCTGCTTCCGATGCCCATATTTGTCAGCTTTGTTAATAAAATTTTATGTGAAACGGTGTCAAAAGCCTTAGCCAAATCCAGATATGTCACCAAGCATTTTTTATCCTCATACAACTCTCTGGTTATAATTGTTGTTAGCTTCTTTATAGTATCGGATGTAGATCGTCCTGTCTGAAAGACGTATTGGTTGGTTGAAATAATATTAGGTATTCGATTCTAAATAGTTCATTAGTTTCTGGTTAATCGCTTTCTCATACACCTTCGACAAGGAGCTCATGAGAGTTATTGGTCTATGATTCTTAACCTTAGCGGGTTCCTCTCCTTTAAAAATAAAAAAATCCAAATAAAGGAACATATAAGCTACCTTCATAGAATATACCATAATTTAATATCCAACACCAAAATGGTGTAGCGCAAGTATCAACCTCTCTCTCTCTCTCTCTCCCTGGCTTGCTCCCAGCTTAACGTCTATGAAGACTGCTAGGGTCAGCTATTCTCGTCCTCAGGCTGTAGACTCTCCTCTGCTGCACTTTTCCCCACCCCACACCTTTGCATCTGCTCGCGCCTTTGTATCACCCAGGAATTCTTTGGCCTCCCTCTGGTGCAAGTATCAACATGTTGGTAATATAATATTTTTCTATATTATTATTGGTTAGATCATCTAGCACTAGTGTGTTAGGTACACACGCGATTATGTGACAACACTGGATCTTTATTTATTTCAGTAATTAGAAAATAAGTAGACATTCTTTGTGTTTATGTTCCCTGTCCCTCCAGAAATCATTTTTCTATTTGAACTTACCTCTTACCAGTCTGTGGTCACTTTCAGTATTCAGTCTATTGACTGCAGTCACGTCATGTACAATGTTTTTTTTGTCCGTGACAATGTAATCGATTTCGTTTTAAACTTGCTCATTAGGGCTTTCCAAAGTCCATTTTCTTGCTTCCCTTTTCTTGAAGAAAGTATTCATTGCAAAAGGATTGTTACTTTCCAGAAACTTGACTAATATTTGGCTTCTTTGGTTTCTTATTCCGATGCCGCAGGTACATTCCCAAATGTCCGAGGGACGAGACATCCTTTCAGTCTCAAGAGCCTTGCTCCCCCCCTCTGAACATAGCCTACTTTTGGCCAAATAGCTTCTATGTTTATGCACCTTTGTGCACGTTCAATAATCTTAATGAAACATTTAACTATTTTAATAATAAATGCACGTTCTTTCAACAAAACTATATAACAATTTCTTTAAATTGTTCAACTTGAATTTCTTTGAATTTAATACAAAACCATGTGCCAATTCTCGGCACATGTGACTTGCCCAAAATAAGTCAAATACCATTTTATTTATGCACCTGTGTGCACGTTACATATTTTCAATAAATTATACTCTAATTGCTCAATGAGCGCTTGCGCATGTCGTAATCTTCTAAAATAAATCAATTTTACCTTCTATAATTATGCACCTTTGTGCACATTACCTATCGCTTAGTAACGCGAAATTGAGGAAAGCTCTCGATATTATGAAATTCATTTTAAAAATCTGTTCGGATAATCATATAATTGTATACTGTTTAGTAGTGTTTAGTGATAGTAAACATTATACAGATAATATGATAGTTACACCCTCTAATGTCTCGCAGTTATCTACTTGAATGGATAAAATGACAATACATAATGTCATATTAAATTCACCACAGACTTATGACCGCCTTTCTCTCCTGTTATTCTACATCAGCACAATATTATAATTTCATGCCCCAGTTCTGTCGTATGCATTTTGTAATCATTTAAGCTCTGAGCTTTATTCAAAGCTTACCCCTAAGTAGGAGCGCTTTTGCAAGGGATGTATGCTTTTATTATGCTCATGTTAGAAGAAGAACATCAGTGATGTCCTACCTGAGTGCTTAATTTTATAAGCAATTGAGTTCAGTGGAGTAACTAAAGCACTGAGATTACTTGCGTTTAACAACAATGTCTCTTAGCTGAAGCTTTAAGCTTATATTGGAGATCAATTAACAACCAAAATCCTTCTTGTCGTTTATCGATGCAGGGATCGTTATTAATTTTATATAGGTACTTACTGACTATCGAATACAGTAGGTGTTCTATTATATATAATGCTTACCTAAATGATTAGATCGTCCGTTATTCGGAATTTCGATTAAAAAACTCTAACAACCTGTTTCAACTTATCGTGTGTCAGGTGCCAATTTTATGCAGGTGCTCTGGTGTCAATAAGTTTTGTACAGAACTGTACAGAGAACCCGAATAAAAATCTAACCCATGGCAAGTGGGAACAGGCTGTAGCCCCAGGCGAAATATGTTTCATACAGAAATACAACCCTGCGTGAGTTTCAGCCTCCCACAGCAAGTCAGCCTATCAGCCGTCACCGTGCACCAGTCACCAACCCCCAAAAGGGCCCTCTCAGCGCCATCGCACCCAACTCCTACAAAATGATTTTCGACCTAGGTAGATTTATTCGTTTTTCATTCAATAGTTGCCGAATCACTCGAAAACAAATACAGCGCTAAAAAAGTCGATACTACCGAAATCACTCGACCACGAGTGCAAAGAGGTCGAAAAAAGTCGATAGTTGCTATGATAGTATTGACAATAGTGTTTTGGAAAATGTTGTTGGAAAAATTATTATATTCATGAAATAAAATATTTTGATACTTAATCAGATGTTATACGGTTACATACAACTTACCTACTGTTGTTACGGGAAAAATAATTGTCAAATTGTCCGCAATTCCCAACGTAAAGTGATATAAAGATCTTTAAAGAGCCGATAATATAACTAATTTACGGGACAATAAAAAAAAATATTGACCTTTTTTTAATGCCTGCTGTCCGATAGTTTTTGTGCTAATATAGATACTCCGGACCCTCACTCAAGTCTCAGCCTGTGATGAGATGCGTCACTTTTAACTCTGTGAGGAAAGGTTTAAAATCTACATAGGTAGGTAATATAATAATACCTTGAGTGGGAAAAATGTGTAACTTGTTATACACATCACGGATAAGGACCGTCTAATAGGTATCCTTTGTCATGCGAAACATTTGAACATACCTAACAGACGGACAAAAAAAGCATAACTCGTTGAAAATTTCCTCTTATCAATTATTCACGAGTTTCTAAACTGAGGATTTGTTTGAGTTTTTATTCGTTAAATGAAACTAGTTGTCGGTCAGTGCTCGAAGTTCGACCATAACTAATTTAGATTATAAGTGTGAACAGATTCCTTTGTCAAAGACTGAGCGAGGGCTATTTCACAATTTTCTTTCAAAAATAATGACATGAATATTGAATACGTCAAAATTTGAAATGTTGATAATAAGTTTTTTCTATGGTTACTCGAAAAAAAAATATCAATCTATTCTCAATTTGACCACATATAAACAAAAGATTTATGTCAAATACATCGAAGTGTGTGTGAGTATGAAATACATAACATAACAGTAATGTGCGTATGTATTGTTTTTTTTTATTGATTTAATCTATTTTTATTCATAATTTACAAAAAAAGCTGCTAATCTAGGGTAGCCCAGGGCCCCGTCTCACCATCATACTTTGCACATTGCAACATTTCATTATGCGAAAATCGCCTAGCGCGATACAATCTTGTTCCATGAAAACAAAATATTCGCTTGGCGGCGTCTAGATTATTTGAAAACTCTTTTCAATTGTACAGTGGTATCTAGGGTGGTGCGTGTTGAAACATAACGCAAATTTGAGACGTCAAAATAGTGTTTTCAATTGATTCGCAAAGTCGTAATATTTTTTTAATGAATAGTGTCTATGGTGAAACAAAACTGTTTGTCCTCTAGAACAAAAACGATGCTATAATTTGAAAAATAGTAAAGTTGCGAAGTATGATGGTGGATGGTGGGCCCAGAACTCATAGTATATTGTAACAGTCTTTTCGTGTAAAACATACCTTTGCATAAAAATTCATAATTTTACGATTAAAATGAATTTATACTTGGAATTATTATAGAAACTTTAAAATTATATCGACTATTGGAGCTTTTTATAATCAGAATCTTCCTTAGAACTACATATTCAATATTAATCGGTACTTTAAGTGGGACCCACTGAAGTCACGGACCTCAAATTTTACGTGCTTGTGTAGGAGCATAAGACCAACCCGTATAATAATTTTATGAAAATCGAAGAAATTTTTTTTTTAGATTTTTAGCCCTTTTTCTAGAACAAGTGAAATTTTCTTTGGATACTTTAAGAGGGTTCCCCTGAAGGTACAGATCTCATCATACTGACTCATCTACATCGAGGGGCTAACCGTTCTACCAAATTTCAATCAAATCGGATAAGAATTACTATGAGTTATGGGTGCGCACACATTTTTGGCGTACGCTTACGGGTACGCAGAAATTAAAAATTTTATTTTTGCATTTTTGGAATCTACACCCTCGAAAACGTCGAGAAAATTAATTTCAACGAAATCTATTTTTTTTTGAAATCCGATCACAAGCCTCATGTATATTCCATATACTATGAGTAGTTTTTCATTCACAGATTCATAGGTATAGATAACCAACTTGACTCCAAAGTCCTAATTAATAATAATAATTATATTCTCTCAAAAATAGGCCGCCTTCCTGTAGTAGAGAATTTATGTTATGACGATATTTGGGGTGCCCCTTTACACCATCCTGCATTGAGAAATGACTATTGACTATTGACTATTAAAGTTTGATTTTCTTATTTTGTTAATGGTTTATAAGTTCGAAATTCGCCATTCTCACCACACACCACATTTATATGTCACACCTGTTTGTTTACTAGGTGTTTTTATTTTTATCGGTACAAGGTGGTTCGCTACGAACCACCGCGTACTATGGATAATTTGTTCAGGTCTGTACAGATCCGTATGTAGGTATTACAACAAATATAAATTAGAATATTGTGTCTTAAAATAATGAGGCGGACCTATATTTATTCAGACGGTTTTTTGTCCCTTTACATCTTATTGTTTTAAATTACCTATTACGACAAGCGGACAAACAAAAAAAAATATTACTACCTAAAATAATTGTAATTTTCTGCAGGCTTTTGAAAAATTATGTTTTAAGAGGAGATGCCGCTCTTAGAACGTAGTACCTACATCAAGAATAACCTTAAGACCGGATAAGTGTATATTATGATGTTGTGTTAAAATTAACAATGTAAATTTTATGTTTAATCCTTTTTTATTTTGATTTTCAGATCCACAATGAAAACACCATCTATACAGATGCTCGGAATCAGTCCATTCTTATTCATCGCGTGGATATTTCTAGTATCGGATCTCGTCAAAGGTTAGTTAAAAAAAATAACATAGAATAATTTGGCAGATATTTATTTATTTATTTATTACAGTAAAAATAAACACCACTCATCATAACAGCTTTCGCCTTTGCGATGAGTGATGACAAAACAAACAATAAAATAAAACAAAAATCATATCATTAATTTTTTAACATATTTTGTTAACTTATTATATTATTATTTGATGGATTTATACTTTTTAAACTAGTTGAGTATTACTTGTATCATTCCAACGCTCCTGCGACCTTCTGCAAATCATTCTTTAGTATTGTTTCTTATATATATCTCATGAAGGTCCTTATTTTTTATAGTTCACTGTATATTAATGTAGCGTATTAATAATAATTGAGCCTAACCTAAAATTGACGTATGCATGCCGCCGTATTTTAATTTATTATATCACTCCACCAAATGTTTTTGATTATATAGTTGTTCATATTTTTCACTGATTTAGATTAATTCTTCAACAGTTTTTTGCACAGATTAGTGTTTATTATTTGTTTTTATATATTATTGAAGCATGGTATTTTATTGAAGGAATGCCACAGGCGGTCAACGATGACATTTCTAAATGTTTACATCGTCTTGTCAGTGGTGCCATCATTGAGGTGCAATAAATGTTGCCATTGCTTGAAGTTATGTGTGATGTTTTTTTTTTTATGCCATTTTGTATGAAATATTTTCGTATTTTGATTATAAATTAATTTCTTGCATCGAAATTTGAAATATTATGCTAAGTATCATGTCTAGCTGTAAGTTGATTTTTGTATCTTAAAATTGTTATAGGTCTTATTAAGACCGTAAACTTAATAAATAAATAAATAAATAAATAAATAAAAAAATAAATATCATAAATAGATAAAAACTAGAAAACAATAAATAATTACCTATTAATATATGCGGTAAACTTTAAGTAAAAAAATAGAAAATAATAATACATTTTAAAATATAAATACCTTAAAGTCTTTATCTTTTACTAGTGGTCAACCACTGCTCGAAAATTGACCGTAGCTAATTGAAATTATACGTTAAATAAATAAATTAAGGTTCCATTGTCAAAGAATTTTCTTTCAAAAACAATGATATGGACACGTCAAATTTTGAAATGTTGATGTGAACAAAGTTTTTTTCTATTAGGTATTATTAAAGACCGACAAAATTAATCTATTCTCAATTTGACCACAGATAAAGAAAATAATATATGCGGCTGTGTCAATGTCAAATACATCGGAATGTTTGTGACTTTCAAATACATAACAAGTATTTCCTTCTTTATTTCCTTCCTTCTAAAATCAGTAAGTTATTACTTATTGATTTCAGAAGGAAATCCAGAATTCGTCTGATAAAAAGGCAAATTCGAGATGCCTAGAACCCATTTGTTCTGCCTATAATATGTAGATTTTTGAAACTATTTATACGATCCAAATTTCTGTAGAGTTTTTGAACAATAAACAAACATCGGCCAATGGCGCATGCGCGATATAGTCCATAGATAATTATTAGGTATACCTAATACATAATTTTTTTTTTATGGCGAACTAATTTAAGTTTTTAGAACACAGCAAATTATAGTTCGTGTTTGTATGTTCCTTTGAATATTCTTCTTTATGAACTGTTAAGATGTTTGCTCTAGTACAGGCTTGGCCTATTTGGGCAGCATTTCCATTTGTTATCTGTTATCACTGTAGTATTGTGTATGAATATATAAAAATAAAAAATAAATAAAATAAAATAGAATATATACGTAATTTAATTCATGTAAACTTAATTATTAAATTTTGGAACGTTCTTATTTTTAGTTAGAACCAAAACAAAATAGGGGGTAATGTTACCTAACCTAGTGACTTATTCAATCACAATACCTGTAGCCCGATTCACGGAAAAGTTTAAGTCTAAGTTTAGTTCGAAGTTCGAACGAAGTTCGATTCAAACCCTCCGTGAATAGGTACATAGACTGTAGATAGTCGCCGCCTACAATTATTATTACCAGCAGCCCTATTCACGGAAAAGTTTGAATCGAACTTCGTTCGAACTTCGAACTAAACTTAGACTTAAACTTTTCCGTGAATCGGGCTGCTGTTCTATTTTCTATGCACGCCGTCTTTTTCCATTCCTTTCTGTCAGTTCGGTTGATTACGATTTGAAATGTTATAAAGGAGATTCATAAAGAGTTTATATTCTTAGAGAAAACAACTGGAAAACTTATCGATCCATCATACATTTTTTTTTCTTACACACATTAAAGTATTTATACCTAACTTATAGGAATAAGAGAGCTGATCCCAAATAATGGGATAACGGAGAGGGTGAAGAAGTAGAAGGGGTATTTAAAACCGATGTGGACGAATTATTTCAAGAGTTTTACTCCGAATTGACAAGCTTTTGAGAATGATGTAACACCACTGGTATCTGGAATAATTTACATTTTTTTTATCTCAAAAAACATTGCCTATATTATTTGTGGCTCACTAGGAAGCTGTCAGTTCAAACCTTTGTATTGTCAAATACAGGTTTTTTTGGTAAATAATAATAATTATTAAACCTCTAATATTTTTTATTCGTAGAATACATAACAATCTAAAATAAAATTTACTCAAATAAAATTCTTACACGTGCCTTCTTCTATACTTGTATGAAACAATCAACACTCTGAAATTATTGTTACACAAAACATTTATTTTCACATTATTTACCGAAATAATGCGTAGGTACCCACGTTTGTGAAAGAATACACTTGTACCTATAAGTATGAAATATTTTCGATCGATCGATACTCATCTATAGGTATTATTATATTAATACGTGAAGCAAAAAAATTGTGACCATTTTTACGAAAATTGCGCGGACGGATTAGAATGAAATTTCGCACACATAGCTGTGCGAAATAGAGTTATACATAGTTACATATACACAAAATAAAAAACATTACAAATACTACTGTAGGTATGTATCTATGTATTTGATACTCACACACACTCCTATGTATTTGACATTGATACAGACGCATATATTATTTTGTTTATCTGGTGATTAATATTAATAATAATAGAAAAACCTGTGTACAAATCAATATTTCAAATTTGACATATCCATGTCGTTGTTTTTTTAAAGAAAATTTTGAAATAGCGCTCGTTCAGTCTTTGACAATGGAACCTTAACAATGTTCAAACTTATAATTATTGAAATAAGTTATGGTCGAAACCACGGCGCAATACATTCCCAATAGAATGAGTCGCCGGTAATCTAGAAAAAAAAAGTTATGGTCGAATTTCGTAGTATAGATTTTTAAGTAATAAATTCACAGCTAAATTTATACTCATAACGTAACAGATTTTGTTATTAGGAAAAGGTAATACCATCTTATCTATTCATTATTATAATTATTTAAGTAACTCTCTTTCTTTCTATCTGATTACGAACATGACCTACCTTTTGATGAATAACTGTTCGAAACAGTTGTTCTAAAATTACAATTGTATGTCGAGTTGTTGTATACGAGATCTTAATTATTTAACCCTCGAATACTCTAAATTTATTCGTCATCGTATTGTTTTTTTAATAATAGCTTTCTAGACAAAGGTTCTATGAATATTGAATACAAATTTGTATAATGACAAATGAATAACTTATTGAACCAATATAATTCCTAGACAAATTCAGACAAATTAATAATTTATAACCAATATAATTCCGACGGATCCATCTATTTAAAAACATATTTACAGGTTTCTGTCAATCATATTATCATAAAATTACTGACAGTTATGTCAAACGCCGACTCAAATTCAAATATATGAAAGTTTATATTGTCAAAAAGACTAACCTAAATACGTTAAATTTTCTAAAGTTCTGTGTATTACGATTTATTTTTTCATTCATACGTAAGAACGTTCTCCTAATAATCTACATAATATTTTAGTCCGTTTATTTATATATATTTTTGTAACAGCATCAATCATAGAAAACAAACGTAAAGGTCAGATATTAATATGCGAAAAGCCGTGCAAAATTCCAGAGAGCGTTCTTAAATACTCTTTGATAAATTAACATTCATATATTTAGAGCTATTTAAAAAACTTTATTTTTTTAAGATCTTCATACAAATTTTTCACAAAAGACAGTAAGCCATCTTTTGGAAACAAAATTACTCATGTAAACGTAGAATGGAATCTTGGTATTACTGTATGAAAATGTAATAAAATAATTGGAGATTGATTTGTTATACATATAAATGTTATTCAAATCTTATTATTCTCAATAAATAAAGATTTAATGCAAAATTTTGTAAAAATCATTCCTCCATTTTGAAATTGACATATTTTAGAAAATTTATGGCCATACTTTTTACAAAGCGTCGTAGCCACTGTAATAGATAAGTAATTATGTAGGTGCCTGATAAAATAATATTCTAATGTAGATAGGTATTAAATAATTTAAAAATAATTGTTGAATCATTTTATATTTCTGAAATATAAATAAAGTTTAAATCTTAAATTCATCGTTGAAAAATATTAAATTTAAAATCATCGTTGAAATTGGTATGAACATTCCATAAACAAACTGGTCGGTAAAACAATAGCCGATAAATTAGATCATAACGTACAGTGAACTTGACAGAATTGTTGAGAGAAAGAAATAAAATTGACAATAATTGAGAATCTTTAAATGGCTTCAGGATTTTAATCAGTTTAATAAAACGTTTGTTTTATCCACATAATAATTTAGAAATATAATATTTGTATTGAAATTAATCACACTCAACAGCGGTATTACATTGTGTCTAAATTAGTATGTAAATAAACTCAAAACCACATTAGCTTATTGATTTTATCCTGCATATTATAAAAGTATTGTTAAAAATTTGGACTCATGGTGCTATTGTTGGTGTGAAAATTATTTTGAAAAAATATTCATAGAGTGTCATATACTTAACTTTAAACCAATCGTGTTAAAAGAAGTATTCTTCAAAGACAGCGGCCAGTAAGAGGTTTGATTGGAAGCCTTACTTGACGACCCTCCAAGGTTTGTGACAAATCATTCATCCTAGAATAAATACAATATTATTATGATACGACATATAATATCATTTCATCTTCCACATAATTTTTGTTATGTAATATTGTGTACATTAATTAAAGTTATTGTAGGTATATAATACACCTATAAGTAGCCAAAATCAACACTCTTTTTATTACAGGTATTTTTTAAAAGTATTTAAATGAATAAAATCACAATGAAATCAATAACAATTAAGAAATCAAATTAAAAACATACAGTCATGCCAAATCATATTTTTATCTACATAATTCACAACAAAATATTTTATGTGCAGTTTCATTAATTTAATATTATAAAGTAGGTACCTACTTAGAAAAAAATAAACAGCAGCAATAATATTCCTATATTATAATTTATTCAATCTTATTCAAATTTCGAACAACTATTAAATTTACTTTTTGTTTTGTTTACATCGCCTATGTGTCAAAATTATTGACAACCGTGAAACCATAGACTATGATTAAAATGAAATATTGTGAAAGATAATGATTTTTTAAATGTGTATTTTGTGTGAATAATATATTCTTAAAATTAATAAAAAATACTTACCTCAAATTACTTACGATACACACCTACGTATTTTTTACAAAACTTTTTTTATTATCCAGCCGAATTGCTCGAAAACGAAGCGCTAAAAAAGAAATATTTTGTTGCGTTGTCTATGCCCTATGGATTCATTGTCATTGACACTTCTTATTTTGTTGTCAAAAAACTAATTAAATAATACAAACGAATGAGATGTAAAAAACTTTCTATTTTTCTGGTTATTTTTTAATTATAAATAACAAACAGGAATATTAATGGACAATCTACTGGTAAGCATATTTATTTGTTTCAAAACAATAGGATATTAATAATTAGTTGACATTATGGTTATAATGTCATTGACAAATTTTTGTGTAACTATATTTTTTACAGGCTCGGCAGCATTTTCAACAATAACAACTAACCGGTGAATATCTAAAACGTAAAAACACATATTTCAAGAGAAGATCAACCAAAATCGGTATGTAACGTAGTATCTTATCATTATTTAATTCTATTAATTTTGTGTGTATAACTCATTAATGTTATGTTACAGATTAAAGAACCTAAAAATTTACCAGTTCAATGAGGAGGAAAAATATTCAATGTTTGCCAAGTTTGAAATGTAAAAATACAACTATTAAGTCATAATCAGTAATAATGAACTGGCTGTCATACGGATAAGATAATATGCTGTGACAATACATAAAAACTCAACATAACAAAGACATCACGGAATCAACATACAGAGGGCGAGTTTCTATCAACTAACCCCGTTTTTTCATTTGTATAGGAATTTTTTTATTTTATTTTTTTATATATGACTGAAATGAAATAAACAAAATTGTTTTATTCATAACCAGAAATATACTAAATGAAATAACATAATGTTTTTTTTTTCATCAAACATAATAATATATTCTTTCAAACACCACTAATATTTAAAAATGATGCCAACAGCAAAAAGAAATTATGAGAATTCATGGAGTTTTATAAGTATTTTTACACAATATATTTATGTTAATGTTAAAATAACTATCAAATAATGTGACATTTTAACACAACTTACTTCATTATTATTAAAAAGATATTCTGTAAATTTGAGATGCAAGAAGATAACATGATGGTCTTATTAGCAAGTCAATTTCATATAAAATACTTTATAAATTTATTATGTCCCACAATGTGCTTTATTCCATTTTTAAATTTAACATCAGTAATGAATTGTTAGACTTATTAGTTGTTATAAATTAATCATGCTTCGACGTATAAAAATATCTTCTTCGTGTGGTTCTCCTAACTGAAGTTGGTGACCATCACTGCAAACTTTTCATGATTTTGAGCCAGCCTTCTCTCAGCCTTCTGCTGCCTATACTGTTATACGGTTCTGAGGCCTGGGTTCCCTATCGTAGACATGTGAGAGCACTCGAGCTATTCCATCAGAGATTCCTGAGACGTGTACTGCGAGTGCATTGGAGCGATCACATCACTATCGTTTCCGTACTCCAGAAATCTGGATGTAGATCCATTGAGGATATGATGGTGGAAATTCGGCTGCGATGGGTGGGGCACGTTATTAGGATGGAAGACCATAGACTGCCTAAGAGACTTCTATATGGTGAAGTCAATGGAAGGCGACACGTGGGAGGTCAAAGAAAACGTTACAAGGACAATCTCCGCGAATCCCTTAAGCTCTGTGGGGCCCCCGATGATTGGGAACGGTTGGCTCATGACAGGCCTGCCTGGCATGATGTTTGTTTGCGATCCCGGGGAGTCTCAGAGGCAAAGAGGAAGCTTCAAAACCGCCACAGAGCGGATGCCCAACGGCAGAGAGAGAGGGATCGCGGAGAGATCTTCGCGTGTCCGGAGTGCGGTCGGGTCTGCGCATCCAGGTTAGGTCTTTACGCACATTCAAGAATACACCAAAGGCGGTGAGTGTTATGGGATCCTCGAACTCGAGGCCCGGCAAAGAAGAAGAAGATATACATTTGAACTTATTCATCACAGCGTAATGAGAATTTAGCCAAAGTATGAGGCATTGACAGTGGTCAGGAGCTCTCTTTTTACTTTTGTATCATTTCCAGGACTCTATAGACACCCTGTCAATACGTGATATGCTCAGCATTCTTCTATACAATCACATCTAGAGGAAATTATCAGTTTATGTAGAGCTAGATGCTGGTTTAAAACTTGACGTGCACCTTGAAATTTGTTCTTCAACAGTTGTGTGCATTAAGTTTTAATAATTAGATATCGACTTCTGATCATGAGGACCTGGGTTCTATTTTTGGAGGAATCAAAGTTTTATAGATGCTTTCTTACGTAATACAATACATTGATTCAGGAGCTACACTGATTATAATTAATATATTACTACCGTAGTATTTATAGGAAAAGACAAGTTTCCTTTTATTATATACATAAATTCCATAGAAAGAAGCTTAACTTGAACAGTCTTTAGAAAATTCATGCCTACTTTTAGTCAATATTTTTAATGAAGATAGATATTTTAATTGTTTCAGCAATTTTTATTATTTAGATGAATTAAGTACCTATAATTGATCAAATTTTTGAAATATAATCTACATGCCTAATAATTCAGTAATGTTTGTTTATTTTGTTATTATATATTTATATTTTTGTATATTGGAGCATAAAACCGTAGGTTCTGCGTTGGATTTTAATTGTCGTGGATCCTTGCAGGTATATTTATGGTAATTCATGTCTACTTTTAGTCAATATTTTTAATGGAGAGAGATATTTTAATTGTTTCAGCAGTTTTTATTATTTAGATTAATTAAGTACCTATAATTGATCAAATTTTTGAAATATAATCTATATAATAATTCAGTAATGTTTATTTATTTAATATTGTATATTTATTTTTTGTATATTGTTGGAGCATAAAACCGTAGGTTTTGCATTGGATTTTAATTAATCGTCGTGGATCCTTGCAGGTATATTTATGGTAATCAAAGATACAAATTTTTACAAAATCTCAAATAGGTATATTTACTGTAATTAATAAATTTCTAAAATTATAAAATCTTCATAGTAAAATCTCCGTAAACACAGATGGTCATCTTTTAAAAACAAAATTACTCATGTAAATGTTGCTTAGAACCAAAATTTGACTGAATAAAAATGTATTTTAAAGATTCAAGATTGTTTTGAAATAGAAATTAATGTAATTCAAACCATATAAAACACATTTTATCAACATTGAAATGAATATTCAATTTTTACCATTCTACACATAGGTAGAGGGTTTAGGGAATATAGTCAAGACTCAAACCACATTGAGAGTAACACTTGCATATTAATAAAGGAAAGTTTTCCCTTCTATTGAACAGTGAAATTGAATCAAGTATGAGATGTAACATATTATTATAATGCAGTTTTTTTCCATGTGATTGGCAGACTACAATTTTTTTTCTTTCTTTTTATAAACATTAAAAGTGTTATTCTTCTCTCTTTTTATGAATTGTGAAAGTGTAATTCTTCTTTTTCTGTGCTTATGTCAGTTATAGAGGTCTGTTGAGCAATGAGAAGCTTAATACTTATAAGTAGTCTGTGGAGAAGCTAGACTAGAACCTGTTTAATTACCTACCAATCAATCCTGACAATCGGAATTACATACGTTAGGCAAGACGGGTATTAGCTAGTAAAAAATAAAACAAAAAGAGAATAATTAGTGAAAAAATATGTCCGTTCGTTCACGTGTGATGCCATGCCCAAGGAAATAGGGATACATTATTATATACCTACCAGCTTTCCCGACAGAAGTTAGTTGTCCTGTATTCCTTACTATGAAAATTGATTTCAAATTGGTAATTTATACAAAAATACGTTTGAATTTTTTTGTTTTTTTTTATGCATACGGTAGGTACCACTGTGCCTTTAACAGGTTATAAAAGTTAATTACAACTACAATAAAATGTCAAGTAAAGCAGTTTACAAAATACAATAAATAATAAAGTATAATATACTTATAATATAAAAAAATATACCTACTTAAAAAAAAATACAAATTTAAATTAGAAAAGTCGAATCTGTATCACTCAAAGTTAAAAAATTCAAGCAAAATAATCGCAAGTAAAAAAAAAAGAACCAGAATTGAACATTTTCAACCACGGCACACCAGTGTGCCGCGGCACACGCTTTGCGGAACACTGTTGTAGATGATTATTTTGTTTTCGTGTGGACGCTACGCGATTTGAACACTGGCAACAGGGAGAAGTAAGTTTTGTTGGCCGCTGTGATTCTCTTTCGAATTTCTGTTGGGTCTTCGTTATTCTGAGTGAGACAAGATCCTAGGTGAACTGTTCTACCACATTGAAGGAGTAATTATCCTTGTATTGGATACTGCCTCTTGGTCTGTGCGATGGATTTCTGCTGTGTGTCATCATTTTGGTTTTATCCAAATTAATTTGCAGTCCCACCTCTCGTGCGGCTATTTCCAATGGGTCGAAAACCTCTTTAATGGCTGCTATTGATCTGCCAACAATATTGATGTCATCCGCGTATCCCACAATCTGGCTACTTTTATAGCATATATTTGAGCGGGTATCTACCGTGGTTCTTCTTATGGCATGTTCAAGTACAATATTAAAGAGAGTAGGAGCCAGTCCATCTCCCTGTTTCAGGCCTTGTGTCACCGGGAACTCTTCTGTCAGCTCTCCGTCTACTTTGACTTGACATTGTGAATTTATCATGGTTGATATTGATATGACGTAGGTCTACGCTATCAAAATTTTTCTCCAACCAGTCCTAAAAAGAAATGGAAATAATTAATATAGTTTTAGCAGTGACAATTATATGTAAAACTCGTCACGTCGGCGTGACGATAAACCCAGCGTGCTGAAATTGCACAATGCTAGTATTGGAGGTTCACAACTGGTTTCCGAGCTTCGGAACTTTGTTGGCCCTTCCCCCCCGACGCGACTCTGTAACCACCCACTTACAGAGTATTATCGTATTACGTATTACCTCACAATAAAAAAAATCACAAATAATATGCACAATAAAACACTGAAGAAAAATGATTTTTTAAGATACTCTTACCAATCGGCAGCTATGTATAAAGTTAATAATCCTTACCAGAACACTGAACACTATCAAGAAATACCTCACATAACCCCGACGTGTAATTCTGTTACCACACGCGATTAAATTAATAAGCTACAGTAAAAATAGTTACAAAGTTTTTCCTTCACGTAGATAAACCTATAACTATTTTATAAGAACAATCAAACAATGAAAAATTCTTCTTAATAGGTACTTGTCATCCGACAGGTTTTGCTGTAAGTTTGATAGAAAATTAAATTGATAGAAAGTCCTTCTCGAACAAAACAAATATGATATAAGAAATTTTATAATTAATTTATTTCAACAACTTACAGAAGTGTTTAAGTACAGGCATCAGTCTATCAATTGGAATTTTATTCAATTACTAGCTTAAGTACCCGTGCCTTGCACAGGAATCGTGGATTTATGACCATGATACTTCAATTTATACCTGTGAAGTTAAGTTTGATTAGGGCAACTATGTGTAGGACAAAATGTAAAATCGGCGCGGAACTTACAGAGGAGCTCCTGGATGGCCAGGTACTCAAGCAAGGTGGCAGACTGGCCCTCACACTCTTCAGCTTATTCCTGGAATATGTGGTGCATAAAACATACCTCGACGATACAAAGACTAATATTTATTTCCAAAGTAGCCAAATCGTCGGATATGCTTATAACCTCAATATAGTAGGAAGATCCCTGATAGCCATAAGGGAGGTCTTTGACGCCTTGGAAATAGCAGCAACGGAGTTGGGACATATAGAAATCAACCGAAGGATAGAACAGGAAACAAAGCATTCTTCTCTACTCTACTGCCTGTGCTCAAGTCAAGAAGTGTCAATAGGAAAACAAAGATCACCCTCTATAAAACTATTAATATAACAGTTATGACATATGGGTACGAAGAACGGGCAATGATTTTGGAGCCCATAAAAGATAGAGAATCCTGGAGAATACGGTTTAACCATGAGCATTACAATCTCTGATTATGCTAGATTGGGCAAACTCAGAAGGGCAAGGATACCGTTGGTTAATTTCATTTGTTTTTAAATAAAACTCTGTTAATATCACTTATATTACCACGGAGTGGTCGGTAGTCCAGTGGTATCAATCGCCGGCATTCATGCGCACAGCGTATTGGAGGTCATAGGTTCGAATCCCAGCCATGCCAACCATTTCCGCTTTCACAACACAACCCTTTGGTTAGTGTGAAAGATGTCAAAAAGTGTAATTGTGTTCACTTCGAGTGAGCACAGATTCATTAAAAAAAACATATAAATAAATTGGGCAAGGCATAATCAGAGAATGCCATCTTAATGGGTATCGAAAAAATCCAAGGACATAGCAAGCTTGAGGAGACAGGAAGACCAAAATAAAACAATATGAACATTTTGTAAAAAAAAATGTTTTATGAAACATTAAGCTGCATGTGGAGTTGAAAAAAATGATAACAATAATTATAAAAAGATATTTCTTTTAATTGGTGAAAATTTACAATGTTTATACTCAAAGATTAATTATTTTCATTTGCACTGTTCATATTTAGAATGTAACACAAAATATAAGCTAAAAATGAATTCATAAATATGAACAACTTCGTGAACTTCAATTATTATCATTATAATATTATGATCTTATAAAAATATGACATTAAATGTTGAAATTTTTTTTTTTTAATTATCTCATAGGTATATGATACCATGTGATCCATTTACAAAATGATCTTTCAAAGAAATTAACAAAATCCATATCCTTCAAAGCAACAATTTTCTTAGATTAGATTAGCTATTAGAAGTACTTATGTTATATTTAAATGTTAGATACACATTTGAGTTTACCATACTTCAACAGTGACGATGCATAAAATGCAAAAAAAATATATGTAGTATAATAATATTCCCAATCTTTCTTAGAAAAAGTGTACTTATTTTGTCCACTTCTTAACTAAAAATCAAAGATAATATAAACAAAATACAATAAGACAACAGCCCCCGAAGACAAATTCAAATTGGCGTTCCACTACAAAGGAAGATTTCGTTAATGTATTATAGTGTGAAAAAATTAACTGTCCACTGGAACATATTATAAACAATTATTTAAACCAAACAAAGACACTTATATAAAAAGTGGACACTTAATTTTCTTCCTACTCTACATTGTCGAAGTATTTGTTTGTAGTCGATCGCCAAATGCAATTTCTTCAGGCTTAGGTACAGGTGTGAAAAGAAAATTGAATGTTATAATATTTAAAGATTTCATAAACTACATTGAGGTTTTAGTAAAATAACCTCATTATCGCAATATTATTATGTAAAACTAAATTATGAAGTCTCAGGTTTGTATCCATTTACTGCTTTGATAAGTTGAATAGACGTAAGGTGTGATAGAGTATATTATTATAACTATTATATTATTCTCCACGACCTTGGCAACCACTTCTTCAACTCCTCCGCTATTCTTATTCCAGACCAATCTCTTAAATTGGGCATCCAAGATATTTGCCGACCGGGACCTCTTCGACCATCCAACTTTTTCATCGCCAACAGTTGAAAGACTCGTATATATCCCGATGCACAATGACCCATAAATACTGTAACAAAATATTATTCGATTAAAATAAACACAGAGCAACACATTTTTTTTTGTTGGATTTGAAAACTGGTAAATATTTAACGAATCAATGGAATAATAAATAGACAGACAGATTTTTCACTTTTTAAATTGATATTTGTTATATTTTGTGGATGAAAACAATAAATGGGTATTAATTATTATCATCGCGGGCTTCTTTGATATATGACAAAACCCTTCTAAATGAATATGTTTTCACTTAACAGAGTGTAGAGGTATCACTCGGGGAGGTGTCAAGAAACCCCCGCTAAAAACTATGTTCACCCGTTAACCTAACCTAACCTATTCAAATCGTAGTGTTATCATTCGAGGATGTTATCAAATCCTTTAATCTATCCAAATTGACTAACTAAACGACAATGACCAGCAATATCTTCATTTTTAAAACAAAAACACAAATTTGAGAATCAAAAAATGAAATGTCACTCCTTGTAAGAAAAGATTGTATGACATAATTTGATTGCTTGATGTCAACATTCAGTGAATCTAAAATAAAATTACCTTTAAATCTTTCGGAGAGGTGCAATTATTTATTACCCTGTAATATGTAAAAAATAGTATGAATTATTTCTTCAAGAAGGGTCTCGACAATTTCGTGTGGAACGAAATTAGTTCTGAAGTAATCGTAATTAAGCCACTCGATATTGAGACAGATAGTTTTGTGAAGTAGTAATGTTTCTTAAATTTGCCTACAAGGCCGAATCTCCTCTGTAACAGGATATTCCCCCCTCTCATACCCCTTGCATCCTTCCTCATCGCTGCACCCGGATGTCCCGATGTGCGCTGGAGACCGCGCATTCATTCTCTGCACAGACAGCCTTCTGCTAACAAGTGCGTGGTTTTCCTCCCCTCGGCGCACCTTGCGTCGGGGGAGAGTGTTAGAATAATTATGAAAATTGTTAAAACCAATAAATATAGATTCAATAGACATGTCATTATTGATTAAATTGTATATAGTGGCTGTGTGATTATACATCTATACAAGAGTGGAAACTTAGTTTTTCCATCTCAGTGGGAATAGTATAAAAATCCATGTAACTATTGTGCTAAGATCAACGAAACAGACTATTTGTTAAAGAACTTATTTAATAACAGACTAAGAAAGTGAGCCCTGAACGAACTTGTAATTAATTGAAAGTGTAACCTGTGTATTGTGTACCTGCCTTGTAAACCTTAATTTCAACTGGTGAATACAATAAACATTTAAAATTATACATATCAGTCTTCCTAATCACTCGAACTCATCGAATCCTAGAGAACTCAAAGAGTAATGCTCATTTCTACTGAGTAAGCCGGCACAGAAAGAGAGATGTAAGAACACCATCATCAAAGGTAAACCTAGGAGCTATTCATCAGGTCTCACCTCAGTACTTCGACCATAAGAGGGACAATTCTATTCTAAGAGGGTCCAGAGAGAGGAGAGACAACCTATTACCTATCACATTAGCAGGTCAAACTATTACATTGGCGGCCACAACGGGGGCAGAGTGACTGGAAGACTGGATCAACAGCAAAAAGTAAAAAATTTTATATACATAAATAATATTTTTTTTTAATAATAATTGTTCATTGAAAATAGCAAGTCAGCCAGAAGTCATTAGTCAAATTTTATAGATTCAGAATATAATTGTTTAATGTATAATTGCATTGTGACAATAATTTTTATTATAATTTTGTGCCAGAGTACCTATTCCATAAATAGATTCAAAGAACGTAATATTGTTAATGGGGTCAAGTGTACATATAGGTGCCTACCAGTTCTATTTTTATTTCTCATGCATATCAGCACAATTATAAGAGCCCGTCGTGAAGATGTTTGTTAGAAATTTTTTGTTGCAAATTTTGTTTTAAAATTGATACAAGTCCTCCAGAATAGTTTTTGGTCAAAGTAACCAACGAGAAAATACTTTCGCATTAATAATTGAATGTCATGTGAAGCTTCCTTTTCCACTTGTTGAGAAATACAGTTGTTATTTTATTGAGATAGTTTGCGGAAATTTTGATTTGTTTTTCTTACAAATTAACAAATCTTAGTACAAACAGTAGGTATCATGTAGAAGTCAGCTCAGAAAATAATTTGTTTTCATTTCTTTGTTATTGCACTTTTGAAAATAAGTCCGCACTAAGTTTACCCAAGCTAGTAGCTCATTTTGAATTTAGATAATATAGTAAAATTGGTTCCTGCTTGCCTGTTTGTGTGTGGGCAATCACGTGATCTGTTGCCATGAGAAATTGCGATTTAAATAATATGACGCGGTCAAAGTTAGGTACTTACCGTGTTTTGTAACGGAAAAATTTATAATAGCGTTCAGTTCAGTAAAATAATTTCGAAATCACGAAAGTAAGAATAGTTTTTTTTTATTATTATGAGCATCTTTGGAATTGTGATTAGCTTGAGGCAACCAGCTTGTTTTCCACTTATGAAAGAGATTCACAGCAGTAGGTACATTCCTTCCAGATTTGCATAGTTTGTTTGTCGAATTTTTATAACAGTAGGTAGTGTAAAGAATGAGTAATTATCTTGGTTTTGTAGATTGACCCATAGTTAAATAAATTCTTTTGAAATATATTTCCGGTAGACAGCCGCCAGAGTTGTGACTCGTCCAGTGAAAAATCAACAATAGAATTTGAAATTTAGGGACCCTAGTTGAGTCCACGGGAGACTATAGAGCTACGCTGTGCAGTACGTAAAATCTAAACCATTTAGCTTTGCATATTAAATAAATTTCAATAGTCGTTTGTTTACGATTAATAATTTGTCCTTAGAAAGTGTGAGTCATAAAGTTAGGAAAGGGAAACTCTCTGCAGGAAAAGACTTGTGAACGTAGGTACTTACCAAACCGCACGAGGCAAGATGTAACATGTCCTTGAGGCCAGATCGCACGTATACATAGACATTTGAACCACGCGCGCACAAATACACCGGAGTTCATTTGTACCATTAACCAAAATTCTCCAACTTTAGTTTCAATTTAGAATTTTTTTTGTATTCTATGTATGGTAAGGGAAATCGACACGTTTGAATGGTTCATTTCAATTGTTTTTTCGGGTGACTTCATCACTTCTGGGATTGCTGTGTAGAGACAATAGGGCTTGCTTAGAGTAATAGTATCGATCATGGATGGCTTTAAGGAATGATATTAGAGAAAACCCGTAAAAGATAAAATTAGTTTTGAGATTAGAGCCACTTCTCATTATATTTTTTGTAAAAAGGCAAATTCGAATTTTGTCAAAAACAGTAATTAATTTATAGGCAGTTTTGGATGCAGAAACGTTTCATATAATAAATATAGTCATTCGGCATCGTAAAGTTTTTTTTGGTATTACTCATTTGTGATTAGATCCTATTCGTAAATTTTGTTAAGACAGGTCATCAGTGAGAAAATGTTTTGGATTCCCTGAATTAACCGATCGCTATTGTTTGAATGTGTTGATGGCATACCTATGCATACACACTTCATACTTATAGGTATATAGATATATGCGCACTAACGAAAAATGCTAGAAATGTGAAGTTGAATTCATTTTTTTTTTACACACTTGATAGAAATATTCACGTAATATATTTTTTTTTAACTTGTTTTGTTTCTTCCTCATTGACCAATGCAACTTTGAATTGGGGCAATGTCTTCGCTTTCCGATATTGATTCTTTAGGTACTTGGACTGATGGTCAGGTTATGCTTATTGTTTTAAAAGACTAATCTCCGCGTTTGAGTGGGAGTTCCGATAGAATCCTTAGAAGGATTTTAGAATGAAACAAAGAGTTTTATTATTGTACCGTTTTGATAAAAAGTTATGTAAGGAGTGCTCTGTGGACTTCGCCTTATGCGAATCATCTTTGAGAGTCATCAGCGGGCAGTAAGCTGACGACATTTTTCAGAAATTACTGTCCAATGGTCCACCTTCTATGTCTAACTTGTTGTTTCAGGAGATAGTAAGGTTGGAATAAACCATTCTTAAATTACCCGGCACGAAACAACTTCCATTTTTTTTGTAGTTCATTTTTTTTGTTTTTGTTGGTTGTTCATCATTGTTTTATGTTAGGATATTGGTATAGAATTGTATATAAATACGTCATTATAAGTAAATGGCACAATGTCGTAAATCATTCTGTCTAGGTATTGTACAAATGTTAAATATATAAAATAGGCTAATTTATATTAATTAGTGTAGCGCGTAACTCATAGTAAGTTTTTGTAATCCGCCAGTAATGCGTATTACCGTACTTCTGTATGCTTTAGGTGTGTCCAGCAGGACACACTTGTTATATTTTTTATTTTTTTTCTAGGACAGTTAAGGGACTTAGTGTAGGTCGCCTTCAAAATAGACAAAGTATCACGAGCCACTATAGGTGTCCCCTGATAATTAGAGTTATATGCAACAAGGGCACATGATAGTGTGTCAGCTGAAATTGACGGAGCTGTTGCAAAAAAATTCGCGGAAGTTTCCCTGCGAATGTTCGAGAGTATTGTGATCCTGCCAGGTCATATGAGATGCTTTGAAGCATGCTTACAGACCCGTAATGGTATGGAGTTTACATGAAAATTGTGTGTGTTTCATTTCTGTTAAAATGTTATGCGCGCTAGCCTATATAAGTGGGCTTAGAATTCACTTTTGTTTTGTTTTGTACATCCTTCGATTGATATGGGATAGATTGTTCTTACGGGTTATTCGTCCGAACTCTTCGTATCACGAGGTTGTATTATATATAGGTGATCTTTCATTATGATTCGCACATAGCGTATCTGACGATTGTTCTCGCCCTTGTCTTACGAAACTGTAGGATTTACTAATATAGTATGACTCTTATGTCATTTAGATATAGCAAACTAGTATAGTAATCGGTCTGAATGTTCACAATAAGATATAGTAATGTTATTATGTTTATCCGTTATAAGCATACCTGTTTCGTCGAGAGCTTCCGAACAGATATTAGTGCTAGAAAATTCTGAAGTGCGTCAGACTGATTAGATTTTGTAAAAATTAAAATTAAATATAGTAAAATTCTGTTTGTACATATCGAATAATCATCTTGTATTGTTGAGAGCCTCCGAACAAGTATGGTAAAATCTTTTGTATATATTTCTAAAGTCTAGATATAAAAAGTTTAAGGAATTAGTTAAATATTGTTTGTAAAATATTATAAAATAGGTTTGCTACTACGTATCGAGTAGGCATATTGTGTTGTTGAGAGTCTCCAAACAATATGTAGACCCCAGAAAATTGAATAGAGTATTTTTGAGTGCGTCTCGGATTCCAAGTTGAGTTCTGTGACAGGTTCAGTACGAAATTATCGTGACCTCGGTTGAAGGGTCTAGCATACATTTTTTTTTTAAAAAAAATGTTGGCATTCTATAGATAGAACGCAGGCATTATAGCAAAATGGGCTTAGAACACATTCCTTTGTTTGAATTATGGTGTTTAGGTTGTTTTCCCGTATGATTCGTGAAGACCCTATCTCCATCGGCAGTGGTAGTAGATTTGATAATCAAGTTGCCCCCACGCATAGTACGTGTGGACCTTGTTGATCCTATTATGTATATAATAAAATCTAATATAGGCACGATGTATATAAATAAAATAATTTAAGGATAGTCATCGTATCGTAACTATCGTTCCACGTAATAACTTGTATTAATAGGTACCTACGGTGAGAGAAAGTACCTGCAACCCTAGTTTTTGTATGATACCGTTAGTCTAGTGTGAACGACTGATTATTAAGGATTGTTACCTTTTGTATTATAAATATTTATTAGACATAAACCTAGGTTAGCGAGCTCGACACCTAGTTTAGTTATTTATTTATTCGTGATCTTACGGGACGCTGTAAGAGCATGACACTATTAGATAAGTATAGATGAGTAATAATTGTTAGTGATAAGATAATGGATTTTCTTTTTGTCTTAATCCTTGTTTATTTTTTTTGTAAAGACAAAATGGCGCCTAAAATTATATATACCAAACATCGGTATGTGATGCTAGCGACGAAATAACATCTCTCGAAAACCTCTTGCAATTTTACTTGGGCAGCAGAGGATAGATTTAATTAATTTTAATTTTTTGTTATGAAACCCTTGACTTGTAACTGGCTGTACTTGTGATAAATTAGTTCTCTCAAAAACCATTGGAGTTGAGTACTCGTGTTAGGCTGTGTATAACATCTAAGTGATAAATAAAAAGTGATAAAGTGAGGTGTGACTGTAGTCATCTTGGAACTACAGTTAAGACAATTTAACTTCATTTAAACACTAAAAGTCTATTATCAACACAGCATAGGGATTTCAATTCTTATATTGTAAAATGTATCTAGTATTTAAGAATACTTTTAAGAAGTTGTTTTAATTTTTTTTAATGATGCTTTGATGAACATATGGTTGGCTCAATTGGTTTGGATTTTCATATACCTTGTCCTAAAATTTCAATGGAGTTCGACTCTTAGGGACTTTATAGGGACTGATCACCCCTGTACTTAATTTTATTTTGTTTATTGTCCTGAGAGGTCGGTCTCTTGAGAATTACTATTTGCTGATGAAGTCAACCAACCAACCAATTATTTTTTTGTCTTGTTCTGTACTTAATTTTATTTTTTTTTCGAGAGGTCGGTCTCTTGAGAATTACTATTTGCTGATGAAGTCAACCAACCAATTATTTTTTTTGTTCTGTACTTCAATTCTAAGAATGATGATAGTCTCGATAATATTTTTGTTTTGTATACTTGCCTAGTTTTAACTCTTCGTTCAGGGATCGCCAACCTTTTATCAGTACTTGAGGAATTTTTTTTTTTAATAATTTTTTTTTTTGGTTCTTTTAGAAAGAGGGTATTGTAATATGTAAAAAATAGTATGAATTATTTCTTCAAGAAGGGTCTCGACAATTTCGTGTGGAACGAAATTAGTTCTGAAGTAATCGTAATTAAGCCACTCGATATTGAGACAGATAGTTTTGTGAAGTAGTAATGTTTCTTAAATTTGCCTACAAGGCCGAATCTCCTCTGTAACAGGATATTCCCCCCTCTCATACCCCTTGCATCCTTCCTCATCGCTGCACCCGGATGTCCCGATGTGCGCTGGAGACCGCGCATTCATTCTCTGCACAGACAGCCTTCTGCTAACAAGTGCGTGGTTTTCCTCCCCTCGGCGCACCTTGCGTCGGGGGAGAGTGTTAGAATAATTATGAAAATTGTTAAAACCAATAAATATAGATTCAATAGACATGTCATTATTGATTAAATTGTATATAGTGGCTGTGTGATTATACATCTATACAAGAGTGGAAACTTAGTTTTTCCATCTCAGTGGGAATAGTATAAAAATCCATGTAACTATTGTGCTAAGATCAACGAAACAGACTATTTGTTAAAGAACTTATTTAATAACAGACTAAGAAAGTGAGCCCTGAACGAACTTGTAATTAATTGAAAGTGTAACCTGTGTATTGTGTACCTGCCTTGTAAACCTTAATTTCAACTGGTGAATACAATAAACATTTAAAATTATACATATCAGTCTTCCTAATCACTCGAACTCATCGAATCCTAGAGAACTCAAAGAGTAATGCTCATTTCTACTGAGTAAGCCGGCACAGAAAGAGAGATGTAAGAACACCATCATCAAAGGTAAACCTAGGAGCTATTCATCAGGTCTCACCTCAGTACTTCGACCATAAGAGGGACAATTCTATTCTAAGAGGGTCCAGAGAGAGGAGAGACAACCTATTACCTATCACATTAGCAGGTCAAACTATTACAACCCTTTTTTCATTTCAAAAAGTCATCATTTGAAGTGCAAAAATATCCTTGATTTGACATAAAACACAGATTCTGTAAACAATGATAATAAAACATTAGTTTTGAAAACACAATTTATATAATAAACCACAATTATTCCATGTACTTACCAGTTTGGTGAGTTTTTCTTTTAAACATTATAATAACTCGATTATTTTTATTGTTTATTTTCTTATCTGACAGAAGGGACGCGCTATGACGCGTAGCTGTCAGTAGCTTCTTCTTTTTGGCATATCATCCCTAAGTGGGGTGTTCCTGCCATAATCACAAAGATAATATTATATTCAATTAATAGATGTCTTATCCAAACTTGTTGATAAATTTCGAAAATATTAAAATAATCCGAAAGATCAGGTGTTTCTTTATTTGTATTTCATTCTATACACGAAATATAAAAAAAGGATTTAAAAAACAGGATCATTACTTTCGTATTTTTTTTGCTATGGCCTCAGTTATAAGTTCTATTGTCTGTGTGCCATCGCCAAACGTCAAACTTTCTATAGATAGACGTCAAAACAATATCAATAATAATTATTATGTATTCCTTTTTCAAAATTTAATTAATGTATTGTGTTTTCTGTTATTTTTATTAGGTAGGTACCTAAGCAAATGCATGACTTTCTTTTTGTTTGTACTCATATTTGTTTTTATTTCTATTTAAGATTCATTTTATAACTATCTACTTTGCAAACATTGTTCTCACAAGTATGATTTATTATGCCTTTAGGAAAAAATGTTTAGTATGAGGTTATTCTCAGTCATTTCACTTTCATAAGGATATCAACTGTGGTGTTTCATGAAATGATAAATCTCCTTTAAAATAAATGACATTCCCCTCTTAAACATGTATACCTACATAATCATAAAAAAAATGTATTTTGATGTTATTTATCTATTTTAGGTTGACTTATGAGGACCACAGTCCTATAAATGCCACCTTAAGGCCAGCAAGACTTGTTATCGTCCAAGCTTTGAAATTTTCATTCTGGTTTCAACGGAGCCCACAGAGATCATTCGACCATTAAAGCGTTAATCTTCTGAGTATTGTATTTCTCAACAGAATGATGTTTAGGAAGAATTGATTTATTTCTAATATCATCTAATTATTATAAATATGAAACTTTGGTGTTATATTCATACGTTACCTTATCTTGACTTTATCACGCTGAAACTACTCATACTCTTTGTAGTTACCTACTTCAATGCATTTCAATATTAATACCTACCTACATATTAATGCAGACCTTATTATTACATTCCACAGTTTTTTTTTAAAACGGCAACCCTAAATTTTCACAATATGGAGGTATATGATGACATTTCATAAGTAAAATAAGCTAAATTGTTTTACTTTGTTTCAATATTTTTCCTTCTACAGAGTATAATGTTTTGAAATAAAATAAACATTTATACTCTGTAGATTAAAACAAAACCATACATGAGTAGCGACGGTGCAACTAAATGAGAATTAAATACAGTTTCAAGATTCTTGATTCTGACAAAATGGCAGGATGAAAATCTTAATTTGTATGGGAGATTTATGAAAAAATCTAATATTTTAATCGATAAATAACATTTTCCAAATATTCATAGCCTTAAACGTCCACTGGTATTATGACTCGCTATAGAGGGTATTACTTTACTTCTGGTATCCCTAGTTTAGCCGTCTATAAAGGACGTTACATACATATATACGAACGGACTCCTTTATTTATATTGATGATTAAGTTCGTCGTAAGATATTATTAAGGTTGAAGGTCTCCCATCACCCAACAGCTCCTACACTCAAATGAACTTATAATAAACAAGTAAGACAACAATATTAATAATAATAATATGAGGTCGCTAGGTACCTAGAGGTATCTATGTATAATGGACGCAGAGGAGCGCTTGAAGGTCAGCAGGAACTTTCCAGACGAATAACTCGACGTGACAAAATAATTTACAGGCTCGTTTCAAAAGCGGCAGCCTATAAATTGTCACTTTAAAATACCTGCGCTTCCCCTTACATTATTCGAAATATTAACTCCTTGTGACAGTCGAAGCTACTTGTTTGATGGCGCTTCACCAAAATATACAAACACGATCATCATTATTATGTACCCTGTAAATATTTTAGCTGAAGTTGAGACAGTTCGTGCTCAACTAATTATAAGGTACTAACCCCGTTTTGGTACGCCATCCAAAAATAGGGCCCGCTGGGGAAGGGGGGTACTTGCCAACCCCCCGTTTCGGAAAACAATGTTTTTTTTTTAATAAGTATAACCTACTTAACTTTATTTAATACACAAAGAGTGTTATTGCACTGTATTGATATTTTTAAAAAAGTGAATAATACCTATATGCATGATATTGACTGGTATTCTCAAATTCACGTTCCAACTCAACGCAAGAAGCTCTTGCTTCGAACTTAATCGTTTGCCAGTGGTTACGTAACAACTAATGTATTGGATAAAATATTATCAGAATACAGAAACGTCAAAAGTCTCAATAAAAAATGGATACGACGCAACTCAATCGTCTGTTTTTCATTTCAGAATAATAGTCATTATCATAAAATATTATTTAGTAATCCGTACTACCAATTAACGCAAATTTTTTCTACTAAGAAAAAAAAAACAAAAAACTTAATTGCCAGTTACGAAAATAAAATAGTGTGACATTGTTGAATTTAATCAAGTAAGTAAGTAGGTAGGTACTCTTTTGTATTATATTGTGTTTGTATACCTAGTTATTCAAAACTGGCCACAATTTTTACATCATTATTACACATTACCGACCTTTAATTATTAGTATTATAGGCGTGGACTTAACAGATCACGAGGTCCCGGGTTCGATTCTTATTGCGTTATCTTCAGATTACTAGGACCCGGGTTCGATTCTTATTGCGTTGACTTCAGATCTCTAGGACCCGGGTTCGATTCTCTGAAATTTTTACCGGTTCCGTTCAATCTGAAATGAGCCAAACTAGGGTAGAAATTTGAAGAGAAAAATCACTTTGAATCAATTTGAAGAGAAAAAACAATCTGATGAAATGAATAATATGACAAATTAGCAACGTTTTGTTTCATTGTTGTTAATCCTATTTAAGACTTTCAAAATATTTCTCCATCCACTGTTTCTAAAACTATGCACCTAAGCGTGCATAGGCATTGGTATTATTATAGCACGACAAAAGCAACAACTATGCCCTAAGACAAACTTGTTAGAAGTTTTCGAGACATGTTGGGTGCACTTCTGTATAATTTCATTTGTCGTCTTCGAAACTTCAGCTTTCATTACAAGTTCAGCATCTGAAATGACCATTGTGTGTATTCACCGAGTTAATTTATCTGTACAAACTTTCCGAGAATGCTTTCATGGAGCGGAATATAAAAAGGAAGAAAAAAAACACAGACAAGAGCAAGTCCATGAAGAAATGTTGTTCCATTTATTTTAAATTTTTACAGTAGAACAGACTTTTTAACCATTTGAGAGTTGTATCATGTGTATGAAAAACCGCAACAATAGGCAAGACTTCGGAGTTAAATAATAAAACGCAATCCTTACCATAACTTCAAAAAATTTTAATCACCTAATAAGAAAACGATATGATAAAATTAAAACCAACGCTTGTAGATATTTTTCTATTCACTTATGTACCAGTGAATTATTTTAAAAGAAACACTTTTAAGTAACGAGCTTATTCGTCAATCTCGCGTTGTTTTTTTTGAAGAGAAAAGAGTCTCTTGAGACGGTTCTTTACAATCATCAAAGTTGTTCAAAGTTTTATTAAAACCAAAAGATTTTAATGAAATAATATTGTTTTTAACACCACTAAGATAATAAGATGTTGAGGCAATGTTTGACAAAGATGAAAATTAAAATTTCTATAGCCTAGCCCAGGTACTGACTCGCGACTAATCGACTAACGCCGCCTACCGTAAAAGATTCGTATCGGGCCACAAAACACGCACATATATCTGGCGCTATCTACATAATTATAACGTAGTATGTTAAATACATAGGTACATATTATGGTAAATACACACAGACACACGTACCCCATAAAGTGTTGTTGTAGTTTTGTGTAAACAAGAATTTTGGGCCGTTTATCATTTATTATCATACGTTTATTTTAGCAATTGTAAAAACGGTCAACAAAGTCCGTCACATAATGACGGGTAATTATAAAAAAAACCAACTTCTTACAGGATATAGGTGCTACTTAAAAGCTTGGTGTTATAAGAACTGAAAATAATATGTGAACGAAATTACTGTAAATAAATCGCAGATTTGCCAAATATTAGAGATAAATCGGCACGTACCTAAGTGGTGTCTGAAAGATCAACGATAAATTGGTCGAATCGGTGACAAATAAATTGGTCGAATTTGTCTGTGGTTCACACGAAAAGATCGATCGGCGGTGACGATGGAAGATAATAATTGTACCAATCACCGAAATAACCGCTCAAATTTTATGGAATTCCGAAAGATCAACGATCGAACAATCACCTTTAAAAAAAAGTCAAAAGTCATGGGTCTGACACGAGCCAGTAACGCTTGAATTCGGTTTGAGCTGCAAAAAATAGGTATTTTTAAAACAATGGGTAATAAGATGTCTTTATTAGTTTGCTAAGGTTAAAAATGCCTTTTTATCATACACCATGTCGGATGTGCTGTTTCGGCAAATTTCAAATTAGTTATTTTTTTTTTGGTAAAGTTATTTATTGTGTAGTAAATCATACGGAACACTCCCCACTTTGTGTTAATAAATTATCAGGGCTACTCTAATAATAATATTACTATGCTGTATTGTATTGTGGGGTGGTTGTTGCACATATTATTATAATACATATATCTTAAAAATGGAAATACGATCGTATATCTTCATCTGTTTTTTTGAAGGGAAGAAAAAAAAAACAAGTTTTTATCTTCATTTAATGTAGGTAAGCATGTTTGAAATTTATACATATACCTAACTCAATTTTTATAAGTTAGGTTATATTTAATTGATTGAAAATATTATTGTGAAGTATTTTTCATGATTTTCTACATATTATTTTGGTGATGGAATGTGTGCTTAAAAAATTAGTCACAACACAATGATAAATCATTTAATTTGAAGGACTTTTGACGCGCTAAGAAGAAAAAAGATCCTTGATAAAAAAAATTATTTTAAGTGTACCTACATGAAATAAATCTTCAAATTAAATTGACAAATGCAACTGCGTGCAAGGGCCTTATAAACCAACAGTCAATATAATAATTTAAAAAAAATAAGTCTTCACTCGTTTGCGAGTGTAATGGATATTCTAAATAAAATTTGGTTTCCTAAATCACGTCAAGCACAAGAAATAATTCTGAGAAAAAAATTAGATAATGTACATAATAATATGATCTTTTAAATTATATAAAAGAAAAAAATATTATTTTCGTTTGTAGAAAGAAAGTTGGTGAATAAATTATATCGATTTCTATTAAAGGTGTCTCATTACCGTCCTTGTCTAGACTTCCACGATGATATTCCGGGTCAGGCCAGAAGTGGATTCATCCAAGAATTCTGATTTAGATTGTCTAGATTAGGTACCTACTGCTAGAAGCAAGAATAAGTATCTATCCAGGTCCCACTGGATCCAACACCTTTGTGAAGAAAAGTTGAATTATTGTATTATTTTATTTTTATAAACAAAATTTTATTCCGTCAAAAATAAACAAGATACAATATTATGATAAACATCAACATTTATTGAAAGGGTAGACTTACCCTTATATTTTAAGTGCATCAATGTTTCTGATTTTATTTCTCACTATAACAAAGGAACCTTGTGGGAACGTGTTTCCTATTTTTTTTCTTTATGATTTCTTAGCAAAATGGATAACAGTCACAGGTGAATTTAAAAACAAAATTTATTGAAACGGTTCGTTTATTTTTTTAAAGATTGTGGATTCTTTGAGGAAAAAGAAGGATAAATGTATTTAAGATACATAGGTAAATCAGAAACATTATTTACGAAAAATCAACAAGCACTTACATTCAAACTTAAAACTTTTTCCTTTGTGAGCTCGAAAACTTCATTTTTTTAAACAACGAGATTAATGAGGCTTTTATTTGGATTTATTTGTAAATACGGGGCAGTTTCATTACTTTAGTACGTAGAATTATCTGTGCGAATTATTATTATTAAAAAAGATTTAATAGTACCTAATTTATCTTCAAACTTCAAACAGTATTTTTGTATTAGCCTTAAAACGACCCCTTTAGAAGTCATGTTATTGGTAGGTTTAGTGTAGTTCAATATTTTACCACCGCAATGGAAAATTTCGTAGCGCTCTCTCTCTCTGTCACAAATAATGAAATTTGTATACGGTGACACTGTGGCCAAAATGACTAAAATAGAGTGGAAAACATGGCAAAACGGGAAAAATATTTTTTACAGACTTCGTTTACTAATTCATAAACCATTATAATAAATTAACAACAATAACGGCACATTGATGCTCTATTGAGAAATGAAATAGACAGATTAACGGAAATTCCACGAAAATATTAGTAAACAACCTATGTTTTCCATAGATTTCCATACCAACTGCTACCAACATTCATATATTTTTTTTTGACATTTCAAATTTTAGCTAAAGTAAGCGGGAATATTTTTTTAAGGAGACTTTTAACAATTTAAAAGTTCCTTTAGCTAAAGAGTTCTTTAGTCGCTTTTTTTTTAAAACCGGCCGGAGCCGTTAGTATAGTAAATACTCGGTACAATTTCACCGTTAACTAAAAAAGCAATTTATTTTAACATAATTAATATTAATAGCTTCTAGAGCGTAATTTTGTATAATGAATGATAACAGTTAGTGCCTATAGTTAATAATAATATCAATAAAATCTTCCCTCGTAGCCGGCTACTCAGTCTCTTTTTATTATTGAAGTTATTAAGGGATGGTTTCTTATTCAAAAATTAATGGAAGGATTTTATGACTCCTCTTCTGTATTATTACGTTTGGATAGCTATCTACTACATACACCACAATTAAAATTATTATTATTATCAACCCTTCTATTCAAAATGCTCCAAAGTACACCCCCTTTTAATAATATTCTATTTTCGTAACATCAATAGTAACCTTAACAGGGTGAAAGCATTTAATAAAGCATATTTTTTTTTATATTTGTATTTTTCATAAAAATCTTGAGCAATTTTCTTAAATATTTATTCCTAGCTTGTTTGTTGTGCCAATGCCCTGCACGGTATTATCAAGTATCTCGTTTCATATTATACCATTTATGCAGAATCCCATGCAACTAAAATAAAGGTTTTTGCAACAGAAACTTAAAGGTTTTTCAGATATTTATTTAATATTCTCGTTTAAATTTGAACTTATATTTCTTTCTAACGTATTTATTCATTTTCTTATGTGGTTGATGAAACGTAGGAGAATTGATGCAAAAAAAACCGGTACATTCTAAATGGTAGTTACCTGTAGACCTAGAGCAATGTCCCCCAAATATTGGAATTATCAGCCGAGAGATCTGATGATCCATGATTCTCTGAGTTTTAAAGAATATGTTATTTTGGAGATATATAACTATCTACCTATAATTTCGCCTGTGGTTCATCGTGAATAACGTTTGCTGCGATAAACATTTTAACCGACAAACATCAATGCTGGACCCTCAAGTGGATTGACATTGGTAAGATTCACTTTCTGATATTTTCAGGCTGAGTTTCCCATACGTATCTTTTGGTATGAAAAGAGACGTTTAAAACAACATGCCTTAAGTATCGAATGCGTAGGGTTTTGGCGTCGAGACGAAGTGGAATTTATTCATGCTGGTATGTTGCTCATTCTTCTGTATGTTTGTCCCTGAAACAAAAAAAACTTAAAAAACTTAATTTTGAGAGTGAAGAAAACATTAATGCTTGTTGATGTCCACGTTCGATCCCTAAGGTGGAGCATCTGTGTTCGCCACAAAGCCTCGCGCAGCATCTCTGGAACCAGGCATCCTGAAGGTCTCAATAAAATACTCGCTTGATGGTGTATCCCGGCCGGTCTCATCCGGTGTGAAAATCTTTTAACTCGGGAGACATACGTAAGACGGCCGAGCTAGTTCAGCTTACGATTCAGGATAACCATTATCATTGGAGGCTTGTAACGTTTATTTGTCACAAAATCTAAATCTTCTTATCCACAAAATTCATCTAATAAATTTGTTTACAATAGTTAGAAGTTTGATTTTGTAAAATAGCAAGACTCACGTCCACATAACATCACTGGCATTACACAAGCATTTTGAATAGACGAAACATGGTCCTAACTGAGAAATTGGTTGATCCATAAAAGTACCTACCTTTAAATTCCTCATGTTTTTAAATGCGTCAGGTTTGCCATCAGGTTTTGCATGAACATTGAACACGGAGGTTCTTAAAGGTTTCGACGATCTCAATGAAACGTATTGTTGCTGGAGCCCAGGGTCAAACTTTCATGTTTTTTTTTGTGATGGTTGCTGTGCATGGCTTTAGTTTTGCTCATGATCATAGATCACCGCTTCTTCAACAATTTAAACCTGTTTTTCGAGAATATCGAGGAGGTCGTCGGCAAATTCGTGGTCGCCTAACTTGATATTTTGGGAGATGTAGAGATACGCATTTGCAGGGATGGATAGACTAAGAATAAAATCCATCACAATGATTAAAAGAGACGAACCCTATAACTGAATTGCTCTCATTCTAAGGGCATGGTACGATTCCCTTACGTTACAACGCTAAGACCTTCAATCGATTCGATTGATCTTATGTAAGAACAAAAATATTGAAATAAATTATTAAATTTAACGGTTGTTGAACTGTTGAACAAAGGGTTAACCATTGTAACATCTTCCATACAATTAAGTTAATTACAACTTTTGTGTAAGAAAACAATACAAAGTCGACCATCGGCAAACACATTTTTGGCTTTTGCATAAATTAAAAGGAATTTAATTAAAGTTTGTCAGCGAGTCGTTGCGTCTTCAATCAAAAAACGGGCGAAATCACGCGGTATTATTCTTGGTATTATTATTATATGATATTAAACAAAGACATTAATTTTACAAAAGCACCAGCGACCCAAAAAGATCGTTATAAATTTTATTGTAACGAAAATCCCCTGCAATCTTTCATGGAAATAAAATGTTCGTTTAATCAAAATGAAAAAATCTCTAACTAAGTAAATTTTGTAATAATTCTCATAAAGGAAATTAATTGGATTCAGTTGAGGGTAAACTAAACAATGATGATTATATTGATGAGAAACTTTTGTTGAGTAGGTATCCTAGACTTTTTTATTTAGCTTTTTTGTGCGTCCTAGCTAGAATTAAGAGATGAATAAACAAACACATTAACGCACATACATACATAATGTGTCGTATATTTCAGATAAGTACTTTCTATTTCTAAGTGCTTAATTACTAAACAATATTTATGTAATACCTACTAAAATTCCAGACAGACGTTGTCCTATAGTCCTTACTATGAATATTGATTTAGAATTTTTAATCTATACAAAAATACGTATGTTTGAATGTTAAAAAAATATTTCTGAAAGCTTGAAACGAAATCTATCAAAAATCTGCGTAGCAATGTTTTGAAACTCAATGATCAATGTCAAGTTAATAAAAAATGTGTTATGGAATTTTTCACAGATGGGGGTTTTGTCAATAAATCCGTCCTATACTAATTTTAATATTATTTTTTATATTATTTGCTATTCATTTTTTTATTTTTTAATACTTATTCTATCATCCGGAGCGGAGAAGAATCCAATAATCCAAGCATCATAAAAATCTGGTCAGCCGATCTCGAGCTATAAGTTTCTTTTATATTTTAGATTTGAAATACAGACAGCGAATCATAAAACAATACGAGTACAACGGATGTGTATTTTGTTTTATACGACCTTAAATGCACTAAGGCTGTCACGAATAGGTATTTTATTATAACAACAAAATAATGACTTACAATAATTCATTACTGATGTTCGATTTTTAAATGTAACAAGCCACTACTACGGGCATAATATGTCCGTTTTCTACTGTTATTTCCAAGGCTGGCTTAGTGTGATCACTTTACGTTAACAACGTTAACCATTAGGTGATGATGTTTAGGTTTCCGAAACTCGACGTAATCGTGAGAAATCTCGACATGTTCAACTTGACAAGAAATCCCATGTACATACAACAAGTATAATATATTTAATGATTAGTGAGATATAGAGAAAAAAGTTGGAAATTATTGAGAACAAGAGGGCAACCAAATTTAAAGACTTCGAATGCTGTCATGTTTACTTATTTATTTTATTTATTTATTTTGATAATGTTTCATTTAAGTTACTTTTGAGATATTGTTAGTATCTGTCTCATCGGAGTTTATGTTGATTTTTTTCAGTTCTCTCGGGAGCAGATGTGTCCACAGCGACGGTAGCGAAGAGATCACAAACCCTGCAAGCACCCGATAACCAGTCCGGGCTGATCTTTGACACATCCACCTCAACCAACATAACGGTCCAGCTTGGATCGCATGCTTACTTGCCATGTAAATTAGCATCTCAATTTGTAAGTACACATCTAAGAGCATTTTTAGATAATTACTCGCTTTCCCGACAGACTTTGTCCTGTGATCTGTCTATGCATATTGATTTCGTTTTCGTAATTTATACAAAAAATACGCTTAAAATAGGTATATTTGAATGTTGAAAAATAATGTCTGAAAACTTGAAAGAAATTCTAAAAAAATCTGTGTACCTACCTACTTTTGTTTTGAAACTCAATTGTGTTGATATGGAATTTTTAACAGATGGCGTTGTTGTCAGTAAATCCGTTTCTTACCTACTAACTTATTATAGTATTTTATATTATTTGTTATCCATTTTTTTAATTTTTAATAATAATTCTATTATCCGGAGCAGGAAAAAATCCAATAAACCAAAAATGATAAAAATATGTTCACCCGATCTCGAGTTATAACTGTTCGTATTAAACCGACATTCTTTTATATTATAGATAAATATTCTTTCAATTTTTTATCAAGCTATGATTTACTAATAATTTATTCTAGATAAATCGGTTTTACGTCCTATTTATTATACTAGCTAATACCCGTCTTGCTTAACGTTTTTGATTCCGATAGTCAGGCTTGATCGATAGGTAATTAAACAGGTTCTAGTCTAGCTTCTCATTGCTTAACAGACCTCTATAACTGACATGAGCACAGAAAAAGAAGAATGACACTTTTAATGTCTATAAAAAAGAATGAAGAAAAATTATAGTCTGCCACTCACATGGAAAAAAACTGCATGTATCAAAATAATATGTAACATCTCACACTTGATTCAATTTCACTGTTCAATCGAAGGATAAAAAAATACTTTGACAATAATATTATACGAACCTACCTACATAAGATGCAAGTTTTGTAACTATTTTACTCTCAGATGGTTTGAGTCTTAACTACATTCTCTACACCGTCTATGTGTGGAATGGTACAAATTGTAAGTGAAATGCCTAATGATAAACCAACAAAAAAAAAGTTGAATCTCAAAATAGGGTAGGTACCTACAATTGAATTTTTTTTAACTTTGAGGACGATTAAATAAAAAATATCACATAACGTGATGAATTTTAATTGAAATAAATATCTAAATAAAAAAAATAATGTCACCTTACTTGACTATCTTATTAGTAACCTGACAGATTCCATATCCAAGGCCCTGGAATAAACCATGCATCGTTCGTTCCATTCAGAATATCAGAATGCATTTCTTTTTTTATTTACTTTTTTTATAAATATGTGTAAGTAAAAAGCGTTAGAACCTGCAGAAGTTCAAAGAAAAATATTCTTTGCATAATTATGATTATTTTCAACCTTCCAGAACAAGGAGTCTCTCTTTGAGGGCACAAGTAAAGATGATAAGAACAAACAATGAGCAAAAAAAAAAAAAAATAAAACATAATAATAAAAACCTTTGTGAGACTAGGTATTATTTTTTATTTGTTAAAATTAATTTTAGTTTTTACAAAAATGTTCCATCAATTTTTTTTTACCATAGCCTTTAAACAACGCAGACAGTTCATTTTCCCCGGTGTAAATGATTTATGCATAAAATGTTGTTATAATTTTATGACGTAAAATAAATATAATATCTTTTGTGTACATAACCTTGTTAATAAAGTAGGTTGGTACTTTTGTATGTTGTGTTTTCAGTCAAGATATCCTTGACTTGTTTCATGTTTCCCAAGTTTATGAATAAATTGGTATTAATTATGTAATATCAAAGTGTTCTGTTTAACATCTTAAATTATGAAAGTCAAAAGTTTTTCGATTCCGATGTCAGAGCAGAGTCTTTGAATACTGTTTTCCCTTCCTGTGAAGCAAATTTAGTACGGAATTGAATTGGCGTGCAGAGTCATCGTAAAATAATTCTCGAAATACTCAAATTTACGTAGTTGAAGTATTAATATAGTGACGTATAGGTAATTTGTGACAAAAAGTGAAAAATAATATATTTATTAACGTTTTACTGTGAGCCATTTTTTTCAAAAATGTCCTACAGAGAGGATTATAGTAAAAAAAAGCACCCGCACATACCGTACTAGAATTATGAAAAAAAGCTCATTTATCGAAAGATGCAAACGTAAAAAATGAACGATTTGCCCCAAAAAAAAATCATTATAAATACCGTTCCAATATTGGAAAACTGAGAAGCCAAGGCTAAAAACACACACACGGAAGCAGATTTATAATATTCAACTGACGTATTTTATTGTGAACTTTGTACATATGTAGTGTAGTCGTGAGGTTGCCGGCTAATAATAATTAATAGCACCTCTGCTCTTTTTTGCTGTTTTTTTCAAGCCTCCTGTAAGAGGCAGGAATTCGAAAATTCAGATCGGGACCGTGATATAGATCATCTTACGTCCTTGAACCCCGACAGGTCAGAAAAGGCACAAGAAATATGCCTCGGACGCCTGGGTCCCATCAGGGGGGGTTCAGGGAGATGGTGCCCCCCCCTGTGAAAGAAGGGTTTAAGCCCCCGTGTTATTGCGGGTTAGTTTGGTGGGGAGGTCTGCGGCGGGCTTGATTTGTTTGGGCTGAATTTTTGGTTTAGTTGCTTCGATCAAGCTATATAGGGGGTTCGTTTCGTGCGGGTCGAGTTAGCTGCGGATTGGTCTCCTCCGGGCTTGCTTACGGTGTGCGAGGGGCCTCAAGGGAGAATGTATGTACCTACTTAATTTTACTATGGGTTCTCACAATATATATATTTTTTAAATATATATTGTGAGAGTTGTCAAGTTTCACTCCCATATATCATGGATGGTATCAGGATTTCATTGTGCATCAACTATTTGGATACGTTCTTATTAAAATTTCTCATAAGAGGTCTAAGTGCACTGCCAAGTCTTCTACCAGACAGTTCCCTTCTTTCAATCTCCTTTTTACACTTTCCATCTCTACTAAATAGACTTCCTCAATAGACACATTCATCCACTTGTTCCAAGTTTTCATCATTCGACTAACAAAAATGAAGAAAAACAAACTTGTTCACAATCTTAGGGATTTTTATAAGGCCTACA
Organism: Mystacides longicornis; assembly: GCA_963576905.1. Classification (NCBI taxonomy): domain Eukaryota; kingdom Metazoa; phylum Arthropoda; class Insecta; order Trichoptera; family Leptoceridae; genus Mystacides; species Mystacides longicornis. The sequence goes on along the minus strand of OY756421.1, from coordinate 9,690,782 downwards.
AGAATCTCATGATACAACAAAGACACGCATTACCTAACTTTTATCGTGATTGTAAAAAGATACGTAATAATTGCTGAAAGCACTTAATCCACAGCAGGTGCAATAAAGTATCAATTTAATGTTTTTTTTAGTATATTATTATTTTGCTCAAAATAGATGAATTCAAAATAGCAACGACTTAACAAAGAAAAGTTGAGCGAGAAAAAACGTATTCGGAAAACATAAAAGTAATTATAATTTCGCTTTGATTTCGTCACGTTTAATATTGAAAAATTTACATATTTCCCTCGTTATAACGCGACTTAATGAAAAAGTAGAAAGAAATATTAAATTTTCCCCGAAAAGAAAGAAGGCAGTAAAAAAGTTAGCGCCGAAATTAACGAGAGGCGGAAACGTTAATTTTCGTAATAACAACTATTTGTGACGATAGTTAATTTTTATTTTTCGTATTAATTTAATTGAAAAGTTATTTTTTATAGCGTCCAATAATACTTTTTAACAAATAAACATATTATGTAAGTAGGGATAACATAGTAAATAGTTTATTTTTCCTTATAGCAATTTTTTTTAAATCATAATATTCAATCAATAAAATAAGAACTCCCTTTACAGCCCACTCAGGGGCATAGGGAAGCAACAAGAACTCTCCATTGCCTTCAATCTGGCGCAATGTTTCGTATTTCTTTACCTTTTTTTATTAAAGATAATATAAAATGTATATACATTTACACTATTGTGTCTCGACAGAAGACTTGTCGGCGTGTTCACTTTTATACCAATCAAATCAAAACTCCCTTTGAACTCCACTTAGGAGCATAGGGAGGCAACAAGAGCTCTCCATTGCACTCGATCTTGCGCAATGCTTATGACCTCCATTTATTTTAAACATTATAAATTATTTATTAAGCCTTTATTTAAGCTTATAACTGTATATTTTAGAATCCTCGGCAGCCTTGTTGTAAAGTCTTTAGAATTTTTTTTTAATTTTAAACTAGGAGTTGCATTTTGTCTCAGATTGCCAGTTGCCTTGAGAAAATTTGACTGTAGCAAGCTATGCCAGCTGATTTAGTTTTAAGAAGCAGAAATGTTTTTTTAAGAATAGGTAGGTAAATAAATATATATTTCTGAAATATTCGTCGGTATTCGTGTATCTACCTTCCAACACCTTGAAGTTTCTACTATACAACCGGCGCAGCGCGGAACCGTGAAAAATAAATAAATCTTTGTAATCAATGGTAAATATAAATTTCAAATGAAAAAAACTTATCCGGAAATTAGATATTGGTACCTACCTAGATATTAAAATATTATTAAAACTGTAAAGCCCCCCATTCATGATCATTCCAAATGAATGACATCCATCTTGACAGAAGAACTTGCATATTTTTTTCAATCATTAAAAAGAAATTTACTTAAACACAATATATTTTGCTATTATTAGGTAATAACTTAAAACGGCAGCAAGTCCTCCTAAATCCCACAATTAGCCCATTGAACGGACAAAAGGTAGGTACCAACACAAAAAGAAGATAAAGAAAAAATAACAACAATGACTCTAACAATTCATTACTAATGTTCGATTTTAAATGGAACAAACCACTACGGCCTTACGACCGTCTTCTACTGTTATTTCGAAGGCTGGCTTAGTGTGATCACTTTACGTTAACAACTTTCGCCATTAGGTGGTAAAATGTTTGTCTCCGAAACTCCTAATCATGAGAATTCTCAACATGTTCTCAAAAAAAAAGAAGATAGGTACCTAAATATAATATCGTCTTTGGTGCCACCTGGTGTGGATGTGAAGATCAATCCGCGAAAACAGATTCTGCAGCATTCCAAACAGAAAAATCCGCTCCGAAAGTCAGTCCACGCCTCCTAATCACCTCAGTGCCCCGAGACTCCGCTACGACTTTCCTCCATTTTTGTCTGTTCGCAGCAACACTCTCCCAGTCAGACTAACTAATTATTTGAATGTATCCTAGGTATTAGGTAATTCTTATCTTATAGAATCGATTCATACAAAAAAAAAGTTTTTTTTCTAATGTTTCTTCATGAATCGACTAACTCAATATTGGATTTTCCCGGTTTAGGAGTCTAACTTATGAACGCACATCCAAACTGGGTGAAATACGATCTCCGGTATTTTGAAAAAAAAAAAATAAAATTTATGAACGTTTTCGTAATATAGCCGTGTTTGCCTTCCTCTCTCAGTCGAGGGCGTAGAGGTCTCTACCATTACTTTAAATCTATCCGTATTTTAATGGAAAAATTATACGCCAATCTATATTCATAAAATTCTAGAGCACTCTTGGAGTATCCCGCACCGATATAAATAACAATGTTGTTAGTCATTACCAGATATTATCTGACGTACCGAAATGTGTGGTGTTCCCCGTGTTCCTGGCATGGCTTTAGTATACCTTCTTTTAAACGGCTGCATATCAAAATTGGTAAAATCATTGGTTGTTGATTTTTTTTTTGGTAAAACACTAGTTCATATACATTTTAATTTTTTTTATCTTGCTCTATCTACGGGTATGAAATTTGTTGTTTCTTTATTTTGCTCATCTTTACGCGTCTTATGACAATTCTCTGTTTTTTTGTTTGTTTGTTTTTAATAATCATACTACCTATAACTTACTTTGCACAACAGCTATGCGGAAGAAAGTTACATGTTATCGGAGCACTCGGGAGTCTATGTTTTGTTTCATGATTTATTTGTTTAGTTGTATTTTGTTGGTGCATGTTTCTAATAAATACGACATGTATAAATGGGCCCTTTTGCACTACTTATCGTCGAGTTATTTAGGTGAGGCGTTTAGTAAGATTTGGATATGGTGTGGGAGGAGGTCATAAACATCGCGCAAGATCGAGCGTAACGGAGAGCTTTTGTTGCCTCCCAATGCACCTAAAAGGGAGTATTGATTGATTGTAGTAATTATGAAATTAATTATAGGTCTAACACTACTCCTTTGTGCAGTATCTCTCATGGATCTTGAGAAATCCAACTTCATATTATGGATTGTGGAGCAATCCCTCTCTATGAATTTTGTTGTTCTGATCTAGAAAAATTTACGCATTCGAAAACATGTGGTCAATAATATTATCTACCTAACTATATGCCTATGCCGATTCAAGCCAGGTACGATACATTTAGGCAATGACCCATTCTCATCCTAGAATAATGAAACTCTTTGGTTTTGGAAAGCTCAATGGTGTTGTACCAAGGAAAAACCGGTATCATCGTCATTTCGTATTTTCGACAAATAATGAAAGACGTACTGATCATACGTCGCACAGAGGGGGGCGAACACTGACGCCTAAACTCTACAAAGACCACTTCCTATGAGACCCGCAAATATCACAATGTTTTCTTTTACCCTTCACGCCGTGTTCCGTAAGGGGTAGGCAGAGAGAACGGGCCTCCACTCTTTTCTATCCAAGCATACTTCTTTCGCTTCTTCCACCGACATAACATTTCTTATACACCCTCTCCTATTTCTCTTCTTCTTTGTTCCATTCAGACATACAATATCCAGACCTTTTGCATTCATAAAATTAATAACTACGTTAATTTTAGCATTCATGCATCCGCTGATATTCCACACACCACACCAATACTAGTCCGCTCTCATCTTTGCGCCTCCCCTTTTTGACACGACATGGTGGGTGGCGAGCCTCACCGATCACAATGTTACAACGGATTTACTGTTATTATGTGAAAATTGACCTTGCTTAATTTGGGTATGCAATATCAGAATCTGCGATCTATGATCTATGCTCCCTACCATATCGCTTCGTTTCTCACTTTTTCTCATGGTGTTACCCATCATACCTTTTTTCACAGATCTTTGGGTACCCTTATCTTTTCTAAGTTCAGTTTGGTCAGTGTCACTGTTTCATAATCAAACCGAAATTGAGGAATGAATTATTTCAAATGTAGGTAGTCTCAAAAAAAAAATATGTAGCAAACGACAGTAAATTGCTCTTGAATTAGCCCAAGTAAATCCAATTCAAAGAGTCGAAACACAATACAAGAAGGATGAGTAGAAGAACAGTGCTCTACTCGATCAACTGTTATTGTAAATCCTCAGCATAACAATATGTCCCAGTCATAACTATGTACCTTCTCTTCATCCCGATCGTAGTTATGTGCTTTGCAGACATACATTAATAATAATTAAGTTGTTTAAAAGGTATGTATGTATGATTAGGCGGCTTAGTGTTCGACCTTTTACTGACAGAGTTTACTGCGTAAATCCACAAATAAATTAGGTTATAACCAAGTTTGGTCAAATCCGTAAAAGAAAGGTTAATAAAATTTCTTTGGGGATTTAACCAATTTTCATCTAAGGCAGTTTCAAACACCGTATAAAATAATACGGTTGTATTGGCCAAGTATGTATGTACATAGGAAGGTTTTATTATACAGTTGTGATTTGTTCCGGAAGTTGAAGGACGTATAGAATAAATTTCGTTTCTGACTTTCCCGTTTTTTATTATTCGGGTCCGTTTTTTTTTTTAAGAAGTTTGAAAGCAGATAAATTATATTTAATGAGCTATTGTGCCTAAACTAGGATTAAAGAAATAAAAATTGCCACATTTTTTAATAAACTTTAAACAAACTTATAAGGAGCAATTGTGATAACAGTACCCGGTACACATTAAGAAGTTTCCAATTTTCTTTTTAACTAATTAATTTATCAGGTTTTTATGAATTTTAAATAGTTTTTAATATAATTTTCCATCTCAGATCATATATTACATTAGAAGAATTCTCATACATATTTTTATGTCATATGGAGATTATTTTTACGGTTGGTAGGAGGTTTTTCTATCCAGCTTTGATTATTTTGAATTTGATTTTTCACCTGAACTTTCTGTAATAATAATAATTATTATTATCTAATAATTTGTTAATGTTGTTTTTCAAAAATGTCGGTGAAATAATAATTAATTGTGTAGGTAACAAATTTAAGTTGATTGTTGTAATGTATTGTTAAAGCAACAAAGTTGATAGATTCTTCTTCTAAATCTTGCGATTTGTTTTTTTCTTGCAATCCTTAACCATTCCGTGGACACCGACTGTCAGCTGTCTTGCCACTTCTAAGGCGGTCTGCCTGGCAGTCTTCTGCCTTGTGGGATACCGTCAGCCAGCACCTTTGCTATGCGGTCGTTTCCCATTGTTGATAGATGATAGTAAATAATTTAAAAAAATGCTACTAAGTAGATACTTACAATTGCACATTGAAATCTAAAAGTATTTTTCCCAAAAAACATAAAAGCTAAGAAGGTGAGATCATTTATGTAGTTTGAGTTAAAAGTTGATTTTGTGATTTGAAAATTTAAACTAAATATTCAAAACTAGATTTTTTTTTACTGTGCTCACTCTTAAAGCTTGTGTCGTGAAAGAGGAAGATGTTCGGCACCTGGGATCGAGCCCACGACCTCCGATACGAAATTCAAAATTTAGATTTACTTTAATGGAAAGTGATGGTTCTTATGAGCCTCCTTTTTATCCCAAGAGTAATACAGACACCGTCACTGTTTTGCTATTAATGTACTCGTATTATTATTTTCTGTACGATTTCACGCTTCGTCGACTTCCAGCCTATGTACCTACTATGTACACTACTTTGGGAATACCTATAACTACATACGTCAGACTTTGAATAAATCGGATGTTCTGTTATTATTCCCCCTATCCGTTAATAATATCATGCGCAGAGGGATGTATTTATATGTTAAAAAGTTTATAATAATAATTCTAGGTTGTTTAATTTGTTAGTCTTTAAGTAAGACGTAGAAATAATTCCAAGGTATCTGTGAGCAATGTAAGTTGTTATTATTAATTTGAAAATTTTCTAAGCTCTAGTTGTTTCAAGTGTTCTCCTTTCCACTACACATCGTTCTACAGACAATGTAATAACATAATACCTATAATGTACTGTGAACACAGAATAGAATGTTAAAATTTAACGTCGTCTCTCTCTCACCGGTGAGGAGTAGCTCCGGCCTGAAAGGAAAGAGGAATGCAATAAAATTTTCCACCACATTGTACAAAGGCGCTTACAAAAAGTATTTACAATTTTAACGGTGAATAAAATGTACAAATGCCTTATTACATGGTTATTCTAATTGTTTATAGAGAGGAAAATCGTGCGCATTTAATGGGGTAGGGTAATTTGGCTGGAGGATAATATTGTAACCCAGAACGTCGAGCAATAATGATATTTAGCGTATTAATAATACAAACGAATACGCTTCTTGATCGGCTGGATAAACAAAATTACCACCGCAAGTATATTTGAAAGGTAATTTCAGCTTTGTTTTAACGTTCCAAAACACATGCTTCTTACTTTGTTTGCTGAAAGGTTTTATAAAGTATACATGTTTGAATAATGTTGTTTGAAGATTACAATAATTTGAATATTACCTTCTTAGAGAAACGGAATGAGTAATGTCCCTAAGCAGACACTGAACAAACACATATCTACATAAATGCACCAGTAACAAGTTGAAAATAAATATAGTGAGTTATTCCCAATATTACAGACTCCACCAGTGCTTTATGTATTGGTAATCTAAAGTGCTTTGATCAAATCGAAATTGAAAGCAAAAACACAACAATTTAATTTGTCTTAACTTTTCAACAAAAGGTACTTTATCGGTTAAACGGGTGATTTTCGTTCTAAAGGATGTGAGTTCAGTCCCCAACGACGACCATCTTCCGCTTTCGCAACACTATCGTTGCTATCTGTGCCACTTTTTTTGTCTAACTGAAATTTTGCTGTTCAAAAACCTAGGCATTTGATAGGAACTTACTTAATGAAGAAATACGACTTTAATGAGAATCCTCATGATTCTTATTCCGAAGGTCATTCTGTCCCAAACAGCCTCCGTGCCAAGTTTTATGAGGAGTAGCCTCGTTTCTCCACCTCTGCTGAGCACCTTGTAGTTAATGATGTGACTTATCTCAAACGTAGATTCCAGCTTTTTTTTTATTTTTTCCACATTTCGCAGTCGTAGAGCACCACAATCCAGAAGTTTTCCCTTTGTTAACCTCCCTTTCTTATTTAATAAGGCGATTCGAGAATTACTGATTTTGTTGTTGATCGCGATTCTTGTCTGATGGATTTCACAGTAAGCAGAGCTTGTGGTTTAAGCTTTCAACCTTAAAATTCTCATCATCAATATTAACATTTGGTAACATAAATTCAAATTGTTTATGTATGCGTGTGACCGAGTGTTAAAACAATGTCTCTCTTTGCGTTATTTTACCATAGCCACAGTAAGTGTTTAAGTTTCTTGTGTCATAAGTAGAGGTAAAACTATAAATTATAAGAAATAGTTAGAATATGATTAAGATAACGATAATAATAATTATAATCATCATAAGTTTATCTCGATATACGCTAACAACACAATATTAATATAATTAAATGTATAATCTTGTAAGAATTTCGACAAATAAGAGGCCAAAAACCACAACCACCGTTGAAAGAGATTAGAATCTAATGGGTTTAGACAAGGCTGTGTCGGAGTTTTGTGAATCCGGGTACGAAATCCCTTAAGATTGATCTCTGAATGTAATATGCAGATAACATTGTTCCAGAGCGGGATTAAGATGGGGGTTTTATTAATACGTAAGGACGAACAAACACGATACAGAGAGCAACGCAACGAGAGCGAGAAATTATATTTAGAATAGGAAATTAAATTATCTATTTAGAATTATTCGGGTATAGGATAGAATCTTCTACAATAATTGTGTTTTGGGATATACATGATTACTTTTGGTGGACTACGGTGTACGCTTTTCTGGTAGTTCGATCATTGCAATTTTAAGTTTTCTCTCTGTATGTATATAGGTACTCATTCTGTCTGTAAGAAAATACATACCTACTTTTTGCATCTTTTTAGCGTTTAATTTTGATTGATTGCACCACTGAGGATCTCAGAAATGTTTTTGATAAAAATGACACATCCAATGGAAAAAAAAGTAGAATACGCATTCAATCAACATTTAATATTCGAAGTTTTTCGACGGGATTGTTCAATTATTATTTCGAAGGCTGATTTTGAGATTGATGTGTTCGTCATTTCGAAAACATCTTCTTCTTTTTCTTGATATAGAGGACTGAGTCCTGTTTTATCTCGGATATTATTCCTGGGACGCGGAGGTCCAGCTGTCCTTTCCCCTTTTTTTTTTTTGTGGGCGTCAAGGGGGTTTGCCGAAAACATCAAATAAACAAATTCAATGGGAGTTCTTATGATCTGTCTCCGAAAAAAAAGACTCAACGCAAGAAAACTATAAAAGTGTTTGATTACCGAAGAGTGAGAGAAACATACTGATGGAGTTATTTCATATCATTACATACGGCATTCTTTACTTCACTCTGTGTTAAATTTATTTGAATTTTTACGACATAGACTTGAAAGCTCTTTTTTTTTTATTTAGAAAAAAAAACCAGTTCGATTTGAATAAGAGAAATGATCAAAATAAAAACATCTTTAAGTTTCACGTAGGTATTATCTTTGACAGAATGTATGGCAATCATTGATTATCATAGGTGTTCCTCTCTTCTGAATATCTGTGAAAGAAAGCTGGTTAAAATAACATAATTTATTGAAGTAAAAAACACCAAAAAGCATTATAATAAAATAACATCCCATTAGAATTCCATGGAAACCCACCATATTTTCCACCGAAACCAAGTCTCGCATCTTTTATGCAAGCATTTTTCCAGTATTTTATATGGATGTGAATCCTAGCACATGGTGACAACTCAACAGAGGAAACTTCTTAGTGTAGGTCTTGTAAATATGCAAAATATTCCTGAATTCTGGATAAGACAAGAAGACGAAGAAAGCCAAAATAAACAATCAAGCGGGTCTTCACTGCGGTTTTATAAGATTTCGGCCTAAAATGGAATGAATCTGTGCAACTGGTGCAAGATAGAAACCAAGTAAATAAAAATATACGAGTTTATTTATTTTTATTATCTTGCCTGTATAAGAACTGAATATTTGGCTAAACTAAGGGTTTAATCAATTCATCTGTTTGGATAACCAAACTGTAAGCATATCAGAAACGTTTTTCCGCTGTTGTGGTCAGCAAAAGTTCGAATTTGCTCCTCGGAAACGCTTCGGGCGTTCTTGTTTAGTGTATTATAATATTTTGATCGATAAAATAAACCTCCCGGTTACTTACCGATGGCAACATTATAAATATAATAATATTATTATTTTCCAACTAGAATAATAATAATAGGTAGGTACCTAAATCAAGCATTGAAAATCTACTCACGTTCTCTAGATTTATATCTCTGTAACACATTTTAATTAAACGATTTACGAAATAAATTGTATTTTCGTTAAGGCCAAAATTAATATTTCCGCTTGTATAATTCAACAATCTCTGTGATAATAGGGGCTATTCTGAACATCCGACCCGATCGAGTTGCATCGGATACGATACAATAGCGTTACGGACAAAAATAATAATTTTGTGATACTAATTTAAAATATTCCACTATATTTTTTACCTAAAAAACGCGTCTATTTTAATTAACAATACTAATAATTTGTTATTTCTATCAATTATTATTATTTCTTATACTTATGTATGCTCATGTGGCCGTGGGGTTGTCGGCTAAGAATAGCACCTCTGCTCTTTTTGCTGGTTTTTCGAGCATCCTGTAAGAGCCAGGAAATCGAAAAATCAGATTGGGACCGTGAGATTGACCACCTCACATCCTTAACCCTAGAAAGATAATCATATTGTGTAGTACGGAAAAGATATTGATGCGTAAAATTGACGCATGTTTTTTAATTAGCTGCAGATCGAGGTTTATTAATTTATTTCAACATTTTTTTGTGATTATTTATTAACACATATATAAAGATAATAATACAAAAGAAAATTTACTTTTACTTTTTTATTTATTAAAAAAAAATAAAAAAACTTAAACATCTTCTAGAAATCATCGAAATTTTTTAACACTTACTCTTTCATACAAAAACTTATTTTTTAATACAATACAATACACAAAACTCAAAAAAAAAATAAAAAAATAAAATAAAAAAATAAAAAAAATAAAAAAATAAATAAAAAAATAACCAACTTTTTTCAACACAAATGCAACAATTTGCATATCTTACGAATATTAGGAAAATAATCTTAATATATATAAATCTCGTGTCACAATGTTTGTCCTCAATGGACTCCTAAACCACTTAACCGATTATAATAAAATTCGCACACCATGTGCAGTTCGATCCAACTTGAGAGATAGGATAGTTTAAATCTCAAATTATAGTCGCAATTTTAATTTATTGCCAATTATTTGTCTGTTATTATTTGACAGTCACAATTATCTGTTAACTCCAAATGATTCTAACAGATGTCGATACCTTTCGACTGGGTTGAGTAAGTAATCAATAGATGGCGCTGCTGTCACGGTGGTAAAGTGACGTGACACGATACATTGCAATGCAATTATTCCAGATTAACATAATATGCTATAAAATATTTTGAAAAAGTTAGGGATCTGTATGAAAACTAAATTATTTTTAAGTATCTATCTACCCGTGCGAAGCTGGGGCGGACCTCTAGTATAGTTATAAAATATCTGTTACAAACAGCTTTGGCACATATCAACGATATGCTCACGACATAATATAATTTTTTAACATTTTTTCCAAGATCCATTTGCCTTTCGCCTTATTTTCGAAGGGTAAAACGAACAATAAATACGTTTTTTTGCTACTGGCTCATCTTCTTTCTTCATCTAGCTTCTTTTGTGTCGCTCTGGACGTCATCTTCACCTCCCCGAGAAGCTCTTCATCGTCCTCCATGAAAGAGGCCAGGATATGGTCTTCGTCTATGTTTCTATTCCCCATTGTATAATATTTTTACATAAAAAGAAAATAACAATATAAGTTTAATATTAAAAACTTAAAATTAAAACAGATAAGTACATAAACTAATAAAATTATCACATAAGGCAAAATCATAAAAGTCACTTAAAAGATAATCATGCGTAATTTTGTTCACACGTTCGTAATATTTCGAAATCGGTGACACTTACCTTGCGTACACGTACACCATAGGGCAGTTCCCAGGGACAAAGGAGATTACCTAAACGCACGGCTCTAGATTTGCGCTACTTTGAAAAAGAGAGCAATAATTCGCAATCGCATGTGTAAATTTTACGCAGACTATCTTTCTAGGGTTAAACCTCAACCGGTCAGAAAAGGCACCATAGGCCTCAGTCGCCTTCGAGCGCAATGGAGAGCTCTTGATGCCTCCCTATGCCCCTAAGTGGGGTTCAGGCCCCCGCATTGCTGGTTGGTTTGGGGTAGTTCGCGGCGGGCTTGATTTGTCCGGGGCCGGCTTTTTGGTTTCATTGCTTCGATCGAGCTAGGAGGTCGGTTTCGTGCGGGTCGGGTTTGCTGCGGATTGGTCTCCACCGGGCTGACTTGCGGTGTGCGGGGTGCCTTAAAGGGAGAATGTATGTATACTTATGTAAGTAATTATTTTTTTATCGCAAAATGTAAGCAATCCTTTACCTTATATCTATACCTACTCTTAGATAGAACTTTTATAAACAATTTTCATTAAAATTCTTCCAAATTTTTACCAAATAATTAATTTTTGTGCCATTAATTTTACACATATTTAAAAAAAGATGATTAAACACTAGTAAAGACTTGGTTGGATCGCAAGCGACAGCGAAATGGGCGTTGAGTAGACATCCGATAGTGTTGCGACGAATGCAACCAGTAGGTAGTTATCCGATGTTTCATTGGAATGTGACTTGTAAATAGTAAGAGCCTGTACAAAAAGGTGGAACCTACGCGACACTATCGGGACGCGCACAATTCGATAGGGTCGGATGTTCAGAATAACCCCCAATATTAATCTACAGAATCGTTGTTTACTCTACAAATATCTAACAAATTAGGTACCTTTCGTATATTATTATGTATATTAATATGTATATCAATCTGCAAATTTGAACAACGATAATTTAATACCAATTTGGGTCAATAATAATTGCAAGGCATTGGGAGTAGCATTGTGTATTTCATTATAAAGATAATATTATATCACTTAGGTCTTTACCTATGAAATTCCCGTTTTTCAGTAGGTGTTGATCATTTCAAACAAAATAAAAAGTTTTGATTGGATGTGAATTCTAAATTCAAATTGATCTTGTTTTAAAAAGGTGACATTCTTTTTACAAAATCAGTATTTTTTTATTGATAAGTGTTGTATTTTCATTAGGTACATTTGGATATTTTTCATCTTTATGAATACTTTAAAAATTAGTGTAATTATGGAATATGAGTTACATCGTGGCACCAACGTGGCACAAACGGCACGTAACATCAAGAACGCTTACGGAAAGAACTTTACAAACGAACGCACAACCCGTAATCTGTTTGCCCGGTTCCATTCTGGAAATTTTTACTTGAAAAAATGAACCACCTGGTTGTCAGGACACTTAGGTCAAGGATAATGAATTAAAGGTTTTTGCGGAAGCTGATGATACTTAATCAGTGGCTGAGTTAGCAGCAGCTTTTAATGTTAGCATCAGAACAATATTGGTCCATTTGCGACAAATTGGCAAGGTAAAAAAGCTTTTTATATGGGTGCACCACGGACTCAACGATCGCCAGCGCAACGTACGCGACGATATTATCTACCTTGCGCTGCTCAAGAGGCATAGAAATGAAGAAATTTTGAACTGAATTGTTATGTGCAACGAAAACTGGATTCTGTTAGACAATCAAAAGAGGTCAGCAAATTAATAATATCCTGGTTCTGCACCAAAGCAATACAAAAACGAAAAATGAACCCTAGAAAGGTGATGATCACTCTTTGGTAATCTAGTGCCGGTGTGATTCATCACAGATTCTTACAAAATAGACGAACATTACTGCAGATCTGTATTATGAATAAATGAAGATAATGATGGAGAATCTCGCACATCTGCAACCAGCTATGGTCAATCGGTCGTCCCCGCTGCTCATTCACAACAACGCGCGACCCCATACTGCACAACAGACAGTCTCCAAGCTGCGAGAGTTGTGGTTGGAGGCTCTCCCTCCACCACCTTTCTCACCATAACTTACACCTATCGACTATTACCTTTTACAAAATTTGGATAACCTTCAAGCGGTAAAAAATTCAATTCCCGAGAGACAGTCCAAAATGCCTTTGAAGAGTTTTTGCCTCCCGTGCAGATGATTTTTACAAAAAGGACTTCTATAAACTATTGTTTCATTGCCAAGGATTGCATGGGTGATTAGTTTGAATAACAGAAATAAAAAAAAGTTGAAAAAAATCTACTGCAAGTTTTTCATACAAAACGGCAATTTCATAGGTAAAGACCTAATAATGTTATACCTAATATTGAGCGAGCGCTATTTCACAATTTTCTTTAAAAAAAAAAGAATAATGACATGCATGGATACGTCAGATTCGAAATGTTGATAATAAATGTACAAAGTTTTTTCTACTATTATTAAAGACAAACAATATTAATCAACAAAATAATAATGTATATCCGTCTGAGTAAATGTCAAATACATCGAAGTGTACATGTGCGACTATCAAATTCATAATATTACAAAAAGGTGTAAAAAGTTCTTGCTTCACGTATAAATATACCTAGATTAAATAAACAACACCCAAGCAACTTCATTGGCCTTGATTTGTGAAAGCTTAATGTCGGATCCAAAAATAAGAAAAATGGCCAGCACGGATAGAAAAACAGGTAGGTCAACACGGATAGGAAAAGCCGATTTTCTTAAGATATTGAGCACGTTTTTATTTAAATTGAATCAGGTAGGTATCTTAGTTCGTATAAAGGTGTTTTATAGGTGTAGGTAAATATGTATGATGATAAAGGAAAGAAATTTGTTATATCTATATATGTCTCAGATTATTATAATTTACAAGAGATCGATAGATTTACGAACTGGTGCATCAATTATTTTGAAAGCCTGCTTTTGTTCAATTTATACTGCGATGAAACTTTGTTATCCAGACAGCCTTCGTTAAAGATTGTAACGTTGAGTGTTACTTTATTAAGAGGGCTCGACCCTCCCTTGCTCTCTCTTAAGCAAGGAAGCTCTGCCTCTCTTTTTAGCATCAAAAACGACAGGAACCGTTATCTATTACTCTCATACAATATTATGCCACGGACTTTGAGACTCTACAGGGGGTGAGCTGTAACGATCATGATTATGTCCTGAAAAGTGTTAGGTATTCTATAATTATAAATAACATGGGTTTCACATAAAAACTGAATTTATTCGTTCAATCAATAAGCATTGTAAACTACATGAATTCAAATAACTAAAATTAATTAAGTCTTTACAAAATCTTTCTGCAAATGGTTGCAGGTTATCTTATTATATGATTTCCAAAAATATAGTAAAATATTGTCAATGCTTCGACTTATTACATCTTTCTTTCCCTCAACTTCTTTTATAATCTTACATAAAGGCCATTTTTTAATTACTAAATTCTATAAGAGTATTTCAACTACCGATTTGAATATGAGCATACCATGATCTATATTAAATAAAAAAATTAAGAAAAGATTACTCAGCTGTGTTTCATTCCTAAATTTGAGGGACACGACCTGAACCTCTGAACTTTCCTCCTCTCCAACTGGTTCCCAAGAATTCGCCTTGAAATCTTTTGGTTCACCCTTGAACTGACCTACCCACAGGTCAACTGTTCAACGCGTATGGAGTAAGTACGAAGATAATCCGTCTTTGATTATATATGTGAAGTTTACAACCCGGGAGCTTCTGTCTTCCCCATCCAAATACTTAGGCATACAAGACTCGACGGAGTTTTGAATATTCGCCGTAATTTGATAGTTCCTCACTTTCAACTAAATACTTTATCCACCTCTGCCATCCGAAAATTATTTATCCAGAAAAAGGAATTATACCCTGTATTTTACCCCGAGACTAGAACCGCATATCTGAAAATTATCATTCAGATATACTTAATATTTAATCTTGACTTGTCTATTTTAATTTTGTCTACTAATGTTACAATTTGTAAATTTGAAATCAACTTTATCGAAAGAAAACGTACCTTATTTCGTTGCGGATTCCATCTTATGTTTTGCACTAATATTAAATGATTTTTTTAACTGAATAAACCTTACATTATCCTTCAATATGTATGGATTACATTTTATAGTCAAAGTTTTATTAATTACTTTCGTGTCTGAGACATGTCGAGCAATTCACTCACACACCGTGCGTCGCACCACCTAACTTTCTCTGTGCCGACCAAATCCTGTTCGATGATTTTTTTCGTTACCGACGTGACGAAGCAAGCGATATATCTATCTCACTCGCGCCCTTGCGGTCGTCATTATATACTCGCTCTAACTAATGTTCCTACTATAGAATATCTCGCTACAATACCCCTCTTCCCAATTAAATTTTTGTGTATTTGAGTATACACAAAATATTTCCCTCTAACCGTCTCCCTCCGAATAGCCGAATCGACTACTTTTCCCTCGCTTCCATTTTTCATCTCCATAAAAGAAAAGCAAGAAAGTTAAACGAACTTATTGTCTCATGGTACGCTCAATAAACAAATACACCTAACTTATCATCTAGAAAATTTTATATTTAAAACAAGAAATTACTCATAACCAACACACCCTAATAGCGGACCATCCTTTACTATGAATTTCATAATAAAAAAACATTAATTTTCCTTTGAAAATTTAACAAAGGTTTTGTAAGAAAAATTCAATAATAATAACATGATACAGTATATATCTAAACTTCAATTTCGAGATTGACTTTGGGTGTCCTTTCGACTAACTCAACAGCTCAAATTTACACGTACGTTAGGCCGGGCCGATTTGCGTTTCTTCCATTATTGCTAACGTAATAGTTATACTTTAGTGCTAAATGCTGTTCATAATAGGTATGCAAAATATTTTTCGATTTGAAAGATATCTTCTGTCTCCGAATTGAGCTCAAAATTTCAAAAAAATGTAAAATTTATCGTATTTTGAAGCAGGTATAAATAAATTAAAAATATCTTTAACTTAATATTTTTTAAGATTGTATCTCATAAAAATGACGGAATAATCAGTCCTGTATGATATAAAGCATAAAAATGCAATTTTAGATAGAAACAAAGTTTATAGAGCGCCGCGAAAAACCAGAGAAAATCTCATGACATGAGAAAAGGGTTAAAAATACCAGTATTGTATTTTGATGGCCCTAAATCAAAAGTTATAGGCAAGTGATTAGAAAAAGTAGTCAAAAAATACAGATGAACGATAAATAAGAGAGTGTTAAAGGAAACTGATTCTAAATTGATGGAAAATTTGGAAAACCGAAACCGATAGAGAGATCGATTACAGATTTCTTTCCAAAAAGCAATATTTCATTTGATCTTTTACTTGTCGTCTGATGTGATGAAAAATAAGTGTAGGTAAATATCGGAAAACATGATTAAATAATTAGTTTGCAGAAGAAAATACTAATAACACCATTAGAATGAATTGTTTGCTTATTGCAAACCACAAGTAATCCTAATTGAATGAGTCGCCGGTAACCTAGAAAAAAAACGACTAGTAACAATAATTATTAAAGTTTTTGTAAAATAATATTAGGTATATAATATTATAAAAGCATTATCAACATATTATGTTGATAATGCTTTCTCAAATCATCATACGCATTCTGACCAAATTGGAAAACAACTGGAAAAAAATAATTGATATTGTGTTCCAGGTGATTACAACAAAATCTACTATTTTATCATTTCATAATCTACGAAAAGATCAATTATATTTATTATAAATTGGCACAGTCATACCAACAGAAACATTTTTTAATGATTTAGGCAACTGAGCTCCAGGAAAAATGTTCCATGTTAGATCGCTAAACTAAGCTAATAGGATTCTGCGACTGCGTTTCTTTCAGAAATTTTGATGACATTAACTTATCTTTATTTTTAATGTTTGTGCACCAACTTACCTTGTGACTGTTCCCGTTACCTATGGAAGTTTAATTTCTTATCCATATATTTATCAGATGATCAAAACTGTTATATAAACTGTAATTACTAAAATAAAAAGCTATTTCGCTCAAAATACACTATGAAGTAAGAGAATGAACCGCATGCTGGATAGTGAAAGCTCGAATTACCCGAAAACACGCACCTTTGATCCTTGGAGTACCGAAAGTAAATTTTAAAGCATCTTTTTCAAGAACTACGTAATAGACAGACAGCAAAATGTAACAGAAACACCAATCGACAAGTATCCAACGAAGATCTTACGGCATTCATTACATACAATGGTGAAGATGAATAAATACAGTTTCCTGAATTTTTCTTGACATATCCAAGGAGTTTGACAATCTGTGAAATTGTCAAAGAAGCCTCGCCAACTATTCGAAGAAATTCTTCAAGAGAAGATTATATAAAAGCTTAGAAAGCAACGAGTAAAAAATATATCAAAGCCAATTTATCAAAAACAATCACTGCAAAATAACATAATTTCATATACTTACATTACATAAAAAATTTAAAAGTTTTATTTATTATTTTTGTGTAATTAAATAAATAGAAGTATATACTTAAATTATCTGAGGTATAATAAAAAAAATGAATAAAAAAACAAGGCCGTAATCATTTTACATGATTATTATAAAAATGTCAGTTAGTATGGGATATTTTCGTCCCATACAAAACTTCAAAGTCGATTCGGAGACAGAAGATCTTATTTTTTTGTCCTGAAATTTTGTACATAGTTATAATACATCATAAGGCAACAAATTATAACTATTACATTAAGATTAGAAGCACTTTTTTAACTTCCATACAAGAACGGCCCAGCCTAACGTACGTTCTCATTCGTACATTTTAGTTTCATTATAATGAAACGTAACCCAGGCGCCACCATAGAATTTTTTGTTTGTTTAGAATATAATAACTTAAGTATGCGAGAAATAACAAAAGCCTTGTGTTCTATGGAAAAAACAACTTCCTTCGCAATCCTGAGGCACTTTTCTTAACTTTTACCTCTTAATTGCCTCGGTCACCCAAAATCGCTCTCTATACTCAGTTAGAGTATTCCTTGGTTACTCTATAAATTATAACTTAACTACTATATTACACTTGTCTTATCATTATGACCTTATCCTAGTGTACTGAGTATTTACATGGCACGTTAAGTCTATCGACTTAAGCGGCGACAGATCATCAAGAGTCAAAAAAAAAATTTTTCTATTTTTTTTTTTTTTATATGAACAGTGATAGTTATAACTCGCACTTACATGAGACGAGGTATAACCCAAGGCTCATTCATTTAATAGATACAAAAGCATTGACTCTGAAATCTCTAAATTTTAAAATTTTTAATTTACACAAATAGCTTTAAATTATACATATGTTCCTTTTTAAACTAATAAATTTTTAATACTATGACTTTAAATCTTCACTACTCATACTGTATTCCGTCGGCCACAGTATGTGCGAAACCTTCAGGTGCAAATTTTACACCGATTTTTCTCTTATCATAAGTAGACTCACCCTCTCTCCACTTTTCGCTCTTACCTCTCGATTAATACTATCACAATATACTACGTAACACACGCCCGCTGCGCTGTGTATATTTTCATACCAGACATTTCGCTAGACAACCTTTACCTTTTACAAAGTCAGACACATTAGACAGCCTCAGCTTTGGATTCATACAAATTTTCCATATGTTCAACACTCTTCCTTCACTTTTATTTCCTCTTTCATTCTAATTCCACATTCATCCCCGGGCCACGCATTTTCTTCCATTACCTTATACATCTCTTCACATACCATCACGTTGAAACATAATTTCTCATTTGACTTATCCTCAACCTAGTCCGTACCAACCTAGCCTATCCCCTTGCTTTCTGGTGATGTCTAAGTAATAATCTATCTCGCCTCAACGAGACTGCGCTCAAAGTGTAACGCACGACTACTTCTCTGTAACCTTCTTCACTCAGCATGACCTGTCTCAAACCTACACAACAACTCGGCCTCATATCTTGCATTGACCCATGACGCCCGCTGCGTCATTACTTATCTATAATTGCCTCGCGGTCTAGTCTTTCTCCATGCACCCCCTTGGGTTACAAATATTCGAGAACTTACCGACCACTTACTTCTATTTCTCCTATTTAAATTCCAGTTCACTATCCTAAATTTACCGCTTATACCCTAACGCTTATCTTAAACATTCATATATTTTACCTAATAAACCTTTTCTTTCCTTTTTACATCTTTTCAGTCTAAGATTGTCCAGTTATTCAACAATATGAACTTTCTCTCGATCGGTTTGGGAATCCTTCCTACCCTTCATTTCGCGTTCGGAATTAGTAAAATTTGCGTTCCCCTTCAGTTTTGTCGAATTGAGGCGGCTATAACAATCTACTTGTTTATGCCCTGTTTTATTGCAATAGAAACACCGTATATTACCGTTACGCTTCACGAAGTTACTTGTTAAGTGTTCGTTGCGTGAGCCATTTTTGCTCGTGAAATTTGAATTCGGCTGACGATTACCGTAACGAAATTCATTCTTTCCCTTCGAATCCCCCACGACACAGATGTTTCTCACCCGTTCGGTAGTTCGACTGGAACTACAATGTTGATCTACTTGGCTACACGTAACATTGTCATTTGACAGTTCCATAATTTTTCCGGATCCCGCGTTATATCTGGTAGACTTCTTGTTGACATATGAGTCATATTTCGCACACACGCTCATCAATTCCCGCGTACTAGTTACGTTAGTCGTTGCTAATAAACCTGCGTATTTTTCAGACAAACCCTGCTTAATAATTTCTATGAATTCTTCACCGTCAATTGGAAAATCGAGTAACTTATTCTTCGCGACCAGTTCTAGAATAAATTCGCTTGCCGATAAACCATTACTCTGCCTTGCTGACATAATTTCTAATTTTAATTCTCTTTGCCTATTAGTGCCTTCGAATTGTATCAAAAATTTTCCCTTAAAGTCTCCCCATTGCTTCTCAATTTCTGTTGCTCTAAACCAAACTAAAGGAAAACCTGATAGAAGAATAGGCATGTACCTAACTAAAGAGTCTAAATGTACATTATATACTGAAGCTAATTCTTCTACACGCGTCAAAAAATCGCGCGGATCGGTATTTCCCGAAAAAGTTAGATTCCATTTCCTCGGATCTACATCTTTTGTTCGACTCACGCCGCTTGATATAACTTGACTCTCCTGGTTCGTTAATAACGGTTTAATATCCTTTTTCTTAAATGAAGGCGATTTCCTTGTATGTTGTTTCACATTCACCGTTTCCGGTAGCTCCGAATCTATATTTTGATATTTTATACCGTCGCCGTCCGATAATGTTGATGCTAACTCCACATCATCTTTAGGTACGCTAAGTTTAATTAAGGGATCTTTGTCCATTTTGGCTGATGTTTCACCAGAAAAGAAAATTATAAAATACTAAACTAAATCTATTTCCAAGCCTGAGTAAACCAAAGTAAATTTTAACCAAAACTGAAATAAAAAAAAATTCCTTCTTTGGCCTCTACCTAATTATAAAATAAAATTTTCGTGTTCAAAAGCAGAATAAAAAACCTAAAGTAATTGCTAAAAAGGTTTATCAAATGATACTTAAGTGTATCATCAAAGTGGCTAACACTTATCTTTACCCTACGCATTTAGGTATTTATTTACATTAACTATCAATAACCAGGAAAGTTAATTTTTACCTTAATAAATATGTTTTACAAGGAAAAAATAATTCTCTTCAACTTAAATTACTACAAGGCACTTAACCAAAAAAAATTGTAAACTCCTGCGCTCCCAATCTAAAACATTACAAGCTCGATAGACCTTGCTAAAGATTTCTCGCGCCTGCGTAATATTCTTTTCAATATAAAAAAAAACAAGTTTCTGACTCAGCACGAGCGATCTATTAAAATTACTTCTTGCACATTACAAGATGTAAACAAACCCGATACATAACCTCTTGACTACAAACTTGCAATCAATAAGAAACGAATTCATAAAAAGGTCCGCTGTGTACTTATCTCGCTAAGGCCACGCGTACACGACAACCTATTCGTATTCGACGACTTCACTCTTTTAACTGAAGAGTCGCTGCTTCCTTCAAAAATTTACCACTACCACCTCGCTATGTTTAACATACTCGGCTATGTCTATTCTATAGACCCCACTTCAAAACAACACAAAGGTAAAAATGGAGACACTCTTCAATTTATACCATACCTCATTCTAAAAAAATTTTATTCTATATAAAATCTAAATTTGCAAACGCTTCTTTCAGACCACTAGTTCTTTCTCACACACCTTTCTTATCACGAGCAGTAGAAGTAGAAAAAAAGAGAGTCCACTAAACTTCAGTAACATATTCAGTATTGTTAATCAATTGTTAGAGAAAATAAAAAAATTAATTCAAACATCAACTTGCGGTTTTGTTTTTCTTCTTGAAAGTGTAAAACAATATCTCCGTGTATACATATTTGGTCACTTTAAATTAGCGTTTAGAAATTTTTGTTCGCACATCTGTGTGGTCTCAGGAATTTAAACAGCATTCACAGTGAAAGAATTCCAGCCAAAACCTTAATGACTTCATCAATAACATGGATCTAGAACATAGTAATAATCGAGTACATTAGATTATATTCATTATAGATGTCTTAAATATTGGGTTTCATATAAACTTTCGTAAATTGGGTTTTTTTTTATTTTTCAAAAAAAATTGCGATCAGCATTTGATCCATCAAAAAAAATTATTTTCATGTATTAACACATTACTATTTTGTTGCCTCCATAACTTCTTTAAAAAAATTATTCATACCCACACTTATAAAATTTCAGCAGAAAAATTCTCTACCCACTGTACAAGGTGTACTTGTAAATTTCAGCAGAAAAATTTTTACCCACACTAATGTTTAAAAAATTTGTAACAAATTTTTGTTTCAAAAAAAATTAAATGACCCAACTACTGTTTCTTTTACATACAAAAGTAAAACTGATTAAAAGACTTACAACTAGCTTAAAATTAAATGAGGATTTGGCCGTCACTTTTCGCACCAACACTTTCTAAGACATGTACAAGTCGCTACCCCAATGAATTAATAAAATTAGAACAAAAGGAAAAATTGGATAATTCGATTTTGTGTCGTTTCTGATGCCTCAAACGTTGGACGCCATTTTGTAACGTTGAGTGTTACTTTATTAAGAGGGCTCGACCCTCCCTTGCTCTCTCTTAAGCAAGGAAGCTCTGCCTCTCTTTTTAGCATCAAAAACGACAGGAACCGTTATCTATTACTCTCATACAATATTATGCCACGGACTTTGAGACTCTACAGGGGGTGAGCTGTAACGATCATGATTATGTCCTGAAAAGTGTTAGGTATTCTATAATTATAAATAACATGGGTTTCACATAAAAACTGAATTTATTCGTTCAATCAATAAGCATTGTAAACTACATGAATTCAAATAACTAAAATTAATTAAGTCTTTACAAAATCTTTCTGCAAATGGTTGCAGGTTATCTTATTATATGATTTCCAAAAATATAGTAAAATATTGTCAATGCTTCGACTTATTACATCTTTCTTTCCCTCAACTTCTTTTATAATCTTACATAAAGGCCATTTTTTAATTACTAAATTCTATAAGAGTATTTCAACTACCGATTTGAATATGAGCATACCATGATCTATATTAAATAAAAAAATTAAGAAAAGATTACTCAGCTGTGTTTCATTCCTAAATTTGAGGGACACGACCTGAACCTCTGAACTTTCCTCCTCTCCAACTGGTTCCCAAGAATTCGCCTTGAAATCTTTTGGTTCACCCTTGAACTGACCTACCCACAGGTCAACTGTTCAACGCGTATGGAGTAAGTACGAAGATAATCCGTCTTTGATTATATATGTGAAGTTTACAACCCGGGAGCTTCTGTCTTCCCCATCCAAATACTTAGGCATACAAGACTCGACGGAGTTTTGAATATTCGCCGTAATTTGATAGTTCCTCACTTTCAACTAAATACTTTATCCACCTCTGCCATCCGAAAATTATTTATCCAGAAAAAGGAATTATACCCTGTATTTTACCCCGAGACTAGAACCGCATATCTGAAAATTATCATTCAGATATACTTAATATTTAATCTTGACTTGTCTATTTTAATTTTGTCTACTAATGTTACAATTTGTAAATTTGAAATCAACTTTATCGAAAGAAAACGTACCTTATTTCGTTGCGGATTCCATCTTATGTTTTGCACTAATATTAAATGATTTTTTTAACTGAATAAACCTTACATTATCCTTCAATATGTATGGATTACATTTTATAGTCAAAGTTTTATTAATTACTTTCGTGTCTGAGACATGTCGAGCAATTCACTCACACACCGTGCGTCGCACCACCTAACTTTCTCTGTGCCGACCAAATCCTGTTCGATGATTTTTTTCGTTACCGACGTGACGAAGCAAGCGATATATCTATCTCACTCGCGCCCTTGCGGTCGTCATTATATACTCGCTCTAACTAATGTTCCTACTATAGAATATCTCGCTACAAGATATTAATTAATAATTATTATTCAATTGTTCGTGCATTTATCAAAATGCTGGTTTATACTAAAAGGTTTAATCAGAATCCATTAAGTACCTCACTATTATAGCTAATAATGTACCTACCTTCATAGTTCTGTAAAGGTCAAAGTTTATGCTAACAGGTTTTTCATTACAGAGAGACATCAACATTAAATTAACTATCATGAAAAGACACATTTCTAAGCAATTTCTATAAAACCTTGATCAATTATTCTCTCAGAATGATTTAAGTATCAGATACAGTATTATTACACTATTACTTAGTACAAAAAGTCAGTACTTATAGTGTGTGGAAAATATTGCCTTAAGATCAGAAGTTAAAGCCTTAGAACTAGGCTACCGAGGTCTGTCATAGTTCAGGATGTTCGCATCAAACTAGTCTAGTCACTAGTCCTTTCTTATGTCTTCGAATTGTATTTTGAAATAAACATACATAAACTAGATGTCCCGTCGAACTTCGTCCCTCCTCTGAACCCATGATTATTTATTATTTATTAGCTAAATTGCATTCAGTTTATTGAGTATTCAACAGATAGTTCATACCTACCTATATAATCTCTAAATATAAAAAAAAACCTTTACGTAATACCTACCTGCTTTGAAAACGAACGACAATTTTATGACGTTTTAAAAAAAACACAAACGATTCATAGGTTTTATGTACGCTCTTTAGAAATAAAATCACCCTTTTTACGAACGTAGTTGTTTTACACGATCGTGCGTTTTGACATAAAAGTTGATATGGGAACAAAAAACGCAAAAACTAAAAACATTAATTAAAACAGAAATATAGTAGGTATCTAGAAAGCCCCTGTTTTCATCTAAACCATCCTTGGGTAACCCTCGACATCTCCAATTTTTTTCATCGAAATCCGTCGAGTAATAAAGGAGGAGTTAGGTAACAAAGAAAACGGCTAGATTTTTATAGAGTAAGATAACTCATACCTACATTAGATGTCAGTATAGTCGGCGGAAATTTCATGTGAAAAATACACAGAAAATCTCTGCCCCGACCAGGAATGGAACCCGGGAACTCTCGATATCAAGTCGGCGCTACTATATTATGCCACTAGGTAATGAGGTCGAACGAAAGTGGTTGGTAAACTAGTGGTAACAACGCCGGCTTTCGTACTGTTTCGTGCGGTCGTGGGTTCGATCCCAGATGCCGACCATCTTCCTCCTTCACGACACAAGCTTTACATATGTAGCTTATTGTGAAAAGAGTCAAAGAGTGTATTTGTGGTTACTTTGTGTGAGCATAGGTTGATTTTTTTAAAGAATATGTATTACTAGCTGATACCCGTCTTGATTTACGTTGTTGATTTGGCTAGTCAGACTTGAGCCGTAGGTTATTGAACAGGTTTTGTATGCAGCTTTCCCCTTCTCAGGACCAGTAGGCCCAGTGGCGTAACGTGGGTTTTCGCCGCCCGGGGCGGGATTAACATTTGGCGCCCCCCCCCCACCTACCTAATAAAGTTTGGCGCCCCACCCCCCTATATAAATGAAAAAAAAATCAAAATAAAAAAGTTCGCATATTTTTTATAACTAGTGGTTCAGTTCATTGGTCGAAATTCGACCATAATTAATTTAAACTATAATATACCTATTACAATAGCGTGCGTAGAGTTTTTTTATTGATTTAATCTATTTTATGTATGATTTAAAAAAAATATTAGCATTTGCCACCCCTCCTCTATAAAAACTGTAAGTGTGCGAAATTTCATACTCCTCCGTCCGCTCAATTTTCGTAAAAAGGGGCACAAAGTTTTCCCTTCACCTATTAATATATAGATACTTACAACACTACAATATAGTACAAAAATTCAATTTTTGTATAATGGGATAGAGCTTACTTCTGACGCAGATTTTTCTACCTGCGGAATCACCGCAAAAGTTTTTTTAAGACCTTAACCCGAAATTACTTAAAGAAGAAAAAAAGGAACTTGAATTAACTCACTCCGGTGTACACTTTTTTGTACTAGCTTACGCTGAGACAGGTTAAAAGGAAAAAAAAATATTTTATCAATTTTAAGAATTTTAGTGATTTTTTTTCTCATTTATTTTCCATTCACAAGCTCGGGGCCCCGATTTTTTTCTTATTTATTTTCCCTTTACAAGCTCGGGGCCCCGATTTTTTTCTCATTTATTTTCCCATCACAAACTCGGGGACCCGATTTTTTTTCTCATTTATTTTTCCTTCACAAATTCTCGTACCTATACTATTTCAGTTTTGTGTTTTTTACCAAGTTTTTTTTTATTTGTCGGCTCATTTTGCCGCCCCCTGAAAAGTGCCGCCCGGGGCGGACCGCCCCCCCGCCCCCCCCTAGTTACGCCACTGAGTAGGCCTAGACAAAATGCATTTGGCAATCGACTACAAACGACTTCGACAATGTAGAGTAGGAAATTAACTGTCCACTTTTTATATTTTATATTATAAGGATCATTGTTTGGTTGGTATAAATGTTTATATGTTCCAGTGGACAGTTAATTTTTTCGCACTATACATTAGCGAAATCTTTGTTTGTAGTCGAATGCCAATTTGAATTTGTCTACGGCGGCAGGAGTATGTATTATCTTAATAACTGGGTA
Source organism: Mystacides longicornis (assembly GCA_963576905.1). Classification (NCBI taxonomy): domain Eukaryota; kingdom Metazoa; phylum Arthropoda; class Insecta; order Trichoptera; family Leptoceridae; genus Mystacides; species Mystacides longicornis. Next base: position 9,664,504 of record OY756421.1, on the reverse strand, counting down.
CACACATAACGATTTATCTTTAAGATTTGACCGATAATCGCTCATTTTCCAAAAAAAATTTCGCTAAGATTTTAAAAATGAGCGATTATCGGTCAAATGTTATAGATAATCTATCATTTTCAAAATTTTCACGCTAAGATTTAGAATATGTACCCAGCTAATGTTTCAAAAAAGGAAAAAATAAGAGTCACTGCTAAATATGCGAAAAATTTGAAAAACTAATGTCACTTTCAATATTTATAAAAAAATAGATGAGTAAAAATTAATACTCGCTGTTGAATACGCGAAAAAATTAAAAGAAGAATGTAGTTATACATAGGTACCTACCTACCTAGTATTATAATTATAATACGTGTAGTTGTTCCTAATGAAAACCTCCATACTGTGTGTAGATATAGGTACCTACCTACCTAGTATTATATTATGTATAGTTAGTTTGACCTACTTATGACTGTAGTGATAAATTTAATGAGGTACCTTAGGAGAGAGAGGGTGCAAGCGAACTCTGCTTTACCGGCTTTAGTCATCTGTCATGGCGTACATATTTTATAAGAAGTTTCGGTGAAAATCTTTATAAAATAAGAATTAAAAGACTTCTACTTATATTTTTTGTATTTCAAATCAAACTTCGATCGATTTTGTACATTTTCATACCGTAATGCTACAGTTCTACACAAAATTTAGACGTATAATTTTACTTTTAAAACATGATTTTCTCATTTTTGTATGAAGATTTTAAATTTTTAGAAATTTGTAAATAATTTAAAATATATTTGATGAAATGTAAATATTTGTATCTCAGATTACCACAATTGTATTTGCGAAAAACTGCGAAGAAAAATATTCAACGTAGAACCTACGGTTTTAGCGTGATGCTCTGACATACAGTTGGAGTGAAACAAATAAATAAATAAATATACATACATTACTGAATTATTATGTAGATTATTATTTCACGAAAATATTTGGGGGATTTAATAAGGTTTAAAAATAAAATTTGTTTTTTTATCTGTATTATCATTAAATTAATATTGGACCCTAACAATTATGTTTTTTTTTTCAGATAAAGCAGTTAGGAAATAAATCAGTATCCTGGATAAGAAGACATGATGCCCATATCCTGACTGTAGACAGGTACACCTTCATTGCTGATGAAAGGTTTCAGTCTTTCTTTGTCGAAGGCACGGATACCTGGACTTTACAGGTAACAACAAACTTATATTTGATTTATCTTTTTAATTCTTAGTTTAGTAGGTACATAGAAAAGGATTTTTGATCAACTTTGACTAAGCGCCGGAAATATAAATACCTACCTACTGCTATTATGACGCTTTAAATTTATCTTCAAAGAAAAGAATAGGTAGGGAGGTATCATCCAGCAGAGGTTATTATAGCCAGCGGAACTTATTGCCTGAGGCAATTTTTTCCAGTCAACCTGTCCCGTCCAATCTGAGACAGGCCAACCCCGGGTAGAAATTTCAAGAAAAAACACTTAGAAAAACTCTGACCCGACCGGGAATCGAAACCGGGACCTCGGATCTGAAACTCCACGCCAGTAAGTACAACTAGGCTACCGAGATCTATGTACTTGAGGTTCGAGATATTGACATTACTATTTCTAATGTGAAAGATGCTGCGATTGTATACCTACTTACTCAAGAACTCGTAGAAATATAGATGGATTAAAAGAGAGTTGAGCGCCTTCCGATTCTTGTCTTCGGTAACGTTTGTGAAAAACTATTCGGAGTACCCAAACATACTGCAAGAACGGGGTAGGTGACAAATAAATGTTGCTGTATGTTTTTGAGACAATTTAACAGTGATACGTCACTAATAAAGGTAGGGCCATGAACTTTGACCCTATGACCCTATTGAACCAGTGTCAAAGGGGAGGTTGCACTCTTTAAGAAGAAAAGCAGGATGTGATCTTTTGTGGATTGCGTGTCGCCATTACATATTTTGAAAAAATAATGCTTTCAAAAATATTAACTCTTTGTTTTGGGGGGCATTTAGCTCTCCTTAAATCGTAATTTTCAAAGATTCAGCGATATTTGGGATACATTTTTTAAATAAAAATGAATCTGTGCTCACTCAAAGTGAACACAAAAACACTCATTGACTCTTTCACAGTAAGCTTTAAGCTTGTGTCGTGAAAGAGGAAGATGGTCGGCCCCTGGGCTCGAACCCACGACCTCGGCACGAAACAGTACGAAAGCCGGCGGCGCAACCACTAAAAGCTGCGTTTAAATGATACTTTGGAAAATAATTTGAAGATGGCAACAACTAATGACTAACAATTCATTTCTGATGTTCGATTTTTAAATAGAACAAACCACTACGGGCTTACGACCGTCTTCTATTGTTATTTCGAAAGCTAGCTTAGTGTGATCACTTAACGTTAACAACGTTTGTAATTAGGTCTCGGACGCCCCTAATCATGAGAATTCTAATGTTCAACATGTCGAAAAATCTAATGTATAGGTACAACAAGTAGGTAGATATTGAATAATTAATGAAATATAAAGATAAAAGTTGGTAATTATTGAGAAAAATAGAGCAACCAAATTTAAAGACTGCGACTGCTGTCATACATTTGTATGTCTGCTGGTAGTGAAATAAGTAGTTGCTATGAAAAAAAAAATTAAAAAGTAAAAAGATATAAAATGCGTGTTGGACTGAGGGTAGGTAAAAAAATGTACGTTGTAACATATTCAGCGTTACACAAAGACATGGCGAATAAAAAATAACAATAATACCTATGTGTATTCTTTCTAACAGAGAATATATTTTTGTGGGAGAGTTTAACATCACATTCATATAGGTAATATGTAGCGGCATTAAAAATTCAAATATGAAATATGTAAAGATTCCCCTTGGGCTTATAAAAATGCGTTATTTTGTCTACGTGAATTCTATTTTCGTTGCTCAAATATAATATTTTTGCACATTTGACAATTCTGCCCCTTTTTTGTTTTTCAGTCTGCCTTAAAAAGGTTCGCAAATGCATTTTGCAGTTTTTACGAATATGATAATAATATTTTATCCTCAATGACCCTTATGTTAAACGTCACCCCTATGTGAGTTTATAAGGCCCTTAAAAATTATTTTTCTACGATATTTTTGGGTTTATTTCGAATAAGAAACTTGGAAGATACTTTTTTGCGTATCAGACTTGCAACCTGACCGTGGATAACAAATCATAGAAAAGTTTTATTCTCTGAGATACTCGCTAATTGGCCGATATTGAATTATAATTAGGTATACTAGCTGATACCAGTTTTCCTTATAATTGTTGATTCGGATAGTCAGACTTGGACTTGAACAGGTTTTATCTAGCTTTCCCCTACACAGGAGTCTATATATTATCTTTGTTTCATACAGAAAAATAATCGAGGCATGCTATCGCATTCAATAAAAAAAGAAAAGAAAAGGAAAAATTAAGTCACTGCTAAATACGCGAAAAAGTAAAAGAAGAATGTCGTTCTTAATATTTCTGAAAAAAGAGAAGAAAAGAAAAAAATAAGAGTCACTGCTAAATACGTGAAAAAGGAAAAGAAAAATGACGCTTTCCATATATTTATAAAAAGAAGAAAAATAGTCTGCTAGTCACATTGCATCAAAACTCAAAGTCAAAGACTAAATGCGATTTCGTTACCTCGATTCCTAAAACTGTATGAATGTAAAATGTAGATACATACCTACCTACTTATAGTTACATATGTTGTTTGACCTACTTAGCTGGAGTTCGCGATAGGTAATATGCAACATTCTCTCTGGTTCTCTCCAAGCGAGCCATAGACAACAATACTACTTAAAAAAGATTCCTGTTTTACCCTCCTGTCATGACGCATCTTATATTTTATATTGTTCTATGATAATATTTAGTAAATAAGAATTATAAGACTTATACATACCTACATTTTTTGTATTTCAAATCATCTTCACTCTTTTTAGTACATTTTCATACCGCATTACTCCGATTCCGTGTAATATTTAGGTACATAAGTAATTTTGTTTTCAAAAAGTTTTGAAATTTTAAAATGAAGATTTCATAATTTTAGAAATTTATTAATAAGTTAAAATATATTTAATGAAATAAATATGAATATACTCTTTAGATATTAATAATATCTAAAGAGTAGTGATAAGCATAGATTAGTAATGTGAATGTTGTAGAAATGTGACGTCTAAATCTGTATAATATAAGTGGAATAATATTGTTATTTTTAAGTTACAAAATATGTAATTTTTTAACTTCATAATCTAAATAAAAATAAAAAATAAATGTTAATATTTGTATCTCAGATACCACAATTATACATATTTGCAAAAAACTGCGATGAAGAAATCCAACGCAGAATCTACGGTTTTAGCGTGATGCTCAAATATAGGTACAATTGGAGTGAAACAAACAAACAAACAAATAAATAAATAAATATACATTACTGAATTATTATGTAGAAAAATAGCGATTGATTCATTGAAAATACCAAGCTATGAATAAATTTTTAGATATTTTTTTGTTCTATTTAATTTATATGTGTGTTAATGTACGTTTATATTTTTATTTCAGGTGAAATATGTTCAGGCAAGGGATGCTGGAACATACGAATGCCAAATTAGCACTGAACCAAAATTAAGTCGTTTTATACAACTGAATGTAGTTGGTGAGTTTTTTATTATCATACTTTTTTAGCATTAACTTTTTTTTAAATTTATTTCAACGGCACAGAAAATACATCGTAAAATATTGCTGTGAATTTTGTTAAAAAAATGTTTTTCTCCTGTGAAAAAATGTAATGCTGTGAAACCAAACGAGAATGTACCTACGTTGCTGTGCATTAAATTAATATAACAGACCAATATCCAATATAACGAAATTCAAGATTCGTTATTTGTTTTGTAAAAAAAAAATAAAGTTTGAAACTATGTAAATGTAATAGTTTATTGTACTTAAATTCTATTCATGACTGACAATTACTTTATGCTGGATCCGAAATTTTTTATAACAATGAAGTTTAATTTTGAATGTCAGTACCTCTTCGTTATAACAACATTTTAACCGTATACGTTACATATAGTTTGTTCAGTGTATATTGAAAGTCTATGCTTACTTATTGTGTTAGTTATAAGAAGATTTTATAAGATACATACATACAAAGTTGGTTCAGTATAATATTTTGAAGGTCGTTCATTTAATATAGTAAGTAAGTTATAACGAGGTTTCAAATGGATACAGAGCATAGCGCTTTCAGTAGGTATAATAGTTTGAATGTCGTTACTTTGGTATCCGTTATAACAAGATTTAAACTGTCTACAGTACACATAATATACTTAGTTTGCTCCATGTATTATTCGGTATCCGTTATAACAAGATTTGAGTTCTCAACAGTAGGCACATAGTGTGTTCAATATATTTTTAGGTATTCGTTATAACAAGATTTCAACTGTATACCTACAGTTTATACATAGTTTTGTTTGTAGCGAGTTGATGCGCGCTCTGAATATTCCACAGTTAATCTTTTTACGCGAGGTAAAACGAAACAATAAATTGAGACAAAGTTATATGATGAGAGTTTGTTGAATTTTTTAGCCGAACGCTCGTGATTAGTTTGTGTAACAAATTGACGAGGAAGTCAAGCGGTAGTTTCTACATTGTTCACGCTACTATGTTTGTGTATTTTGCCATTTAATGTGCAAATTTTATTCATTTTTCAAGCTCAAACGAACAAGTTTATTTTTAACAAATGAAAAGTGGTTTTAATAGATGAAAGTCATCATTTTAGAATGTTTTTTGTCTGATTAGATGCCAAACTTTTACTTACCTAGAGAAGTAATTTCAACAGTTTGTTTCATAATTTGTGTTTGCTTACTATTCACGAGTATTTTTGAGCAAGGCATATGCCTTCGCCCAAGCCTACGTTGACCGTCTGTTTTCTCCTGGATGCTTGAATGCAGCAAATCATATTTTGGAACTCTAAATGCATGACCTAGCTAATAGGCTAACTTAAGATCCGTATTGTTTATCAAGAATGTTCCATAAAGTCTCTAGTCTATATAGTATTATACTAACCTAAAGTGTTTATTATTTTATGTTTAAAAACTATTAAATGTAGATTCTCGTCTCCTTAAACCATTTTACTGCCAAATAAAAGATTTAAGTAGAAATATATAATTTAATTATAATTTGTATAAAGGGTTTATTACCTCACTTAATATAAAAAGAAAAGAAAACAAAACCATGCACCCATCAACCATATATGAAGTTTTTAACTTGCATTAGAAAATCGCAAATAAAGAATAAGCACGCACACAAAATAGAACACACATACATTCATACAGTCTTTTCAGCACACTTCACAAATATCATCCATCACCAATTTAACCATTCGTAACTGCAAAAAAAAAAACAAAAATAACAACTACTCCGCAACACGTCGTCTAACTCAGAAGTCCCTATCTTAAAATTTGCATTAGCGCACTCTCCGATTCGTCAATTCCAACCCAATAAAATATTTATTTTTTATTTTTCACAGTTCCAAGAACTGAGATAGTTGGCGAGGCTGAGAGGTACGTCAAGGCAGGGAGTACGGTTAGCTTTAAATGCCTCATCAGTCAGTCCTTGGAGGAGCCAGCATACATCTTCTGGTACAGGGACAGCGAGAGAGTCCTTGGCTACGACAAAAGTCTCATAGAAATTGGAATGGAGAGAATTGGAGCTGATACAACGGTAAACCTTATGAAATTATTCATACAATTTTAATGATTAAAAATCTAATGGTATCTTTTTAATTTAGGCCTTATGAACATTCAAGGCATTAGATGAGTGGGAGAAATTTTTGACCACGCAAGAGATGGGACTTAGCAAAAATGAGATAAAAAATGTATAGGTTTCATTTAGGCCTTTCTAACTACCTTAGAGGTGTTTTCCGTGGAGTTTTGTTTAAGTATTTATTACGTCAATTTAGCATAGTTTGTGTATTGTAAATGTTGTTGATTGAAGTAAAAAGATAATTTTAAAAACAAATCGATAGGTATGGTTATAGGTTTATTCTGGAAAATTTAAGTTAAGTTTTCGAGTAATTGTGCCTATACCTACATAGGAAAGTATGTCTGAGAAAGAAAGTTGAAAAAAATAAAAGAAACAAAAAAAAGTTGACGAAATCACTTCACCAAATCCAAATTCTTAGTTTGAGGAATGTGGATCAATGGCCTTAATTAATTATATTTATTAATTTCTTAATAGGGGTTTGAAATGGCGGTGTTTTTACTTTTATTAAACATTTCACAACTCATGAACAAATAAAAATACATTCCAGCCACTTAAATTTCACAAACTTTCTAGTAAGGTTGTGTTTGAAGAAAGCTACAGTAAGAGTGACAACTTTTTTACTCTAATGAAATTCTTGTGCATGTTCATATTATCACAATTTTTTCATCAGTTAAACCAATTTCACACTAGGTCGAATAGCGAGTAATGTTATAACAAAAATCATTTTAGCACACTATATTTGTGTACAGTTATTGGTGAAGAGGGTTTTAAAAATGTAGAGTTAGCTGGAAAACATACCTAGTTTTCTTCGATAAACTCGCCCTCTGTAAATTGAATTGTAGGTAAAGATCAGTGTTTTGTGTTGATGTATTAATGTACCCAATAATATTAAAGTTTCTTGTAACTTATTAGTTTTTGTTTCAACTTATATATTTGACAACAATAATTATTATAGGTTCAGTTTCGTTCTGTAAGTAAACCTGTACACAACAGGTCATTATGACACGTCGTGGGGGCGCTATTCGCTAAAAAAAAATAGAATAAAATATAAAACGATACTCGACTGGACTGCTGATTAATCTATTGACTTAATTGTGGGTGTTCGTGCACGTTTAAATATCTAGTTACTAAACTACTCGTGACTCGAATAAAAAACTAAAAGAGTTTGAAATATAGCCTTTAAATGAAACATTCCTAGCCTTACTAAAAATCCACCGATGAAGGTTCAGAGTATTTTCCTCATTATTGGTTTTAGCAGAATAGATTGTTTCAATCAATCATCACCTCAAAAACATCCTACAACCATCTTTCATATTGGTGTGGTCTTCGTCTGTTTCGTGTGCCTAAGCAATATTTACTAGCTCCTACTTATAAAAAGTAAACTTTGGGTACTTATAATATGTTGTGTTCTTATTTCAGATTGGTCTATTGACTATCCACAACACGAAGAGAAAGGACTCGGGTAATTACTCCTGTAATCCATCAAATTTGGATTCCGCTAGCATCATACTCCATGTTCTCAATGGTAAGATTCATAAATGATTGTATTATTTTTTTATATTTAAAAAGATATGTACCTATAGACCATTAACGGCCACGTGGATTTTGACATTAGCCGGGAGGCATAAACATAAACAAAAAGTTTAAGAGTTGGTATGAGTGGGTTTATACATAAACCCATCACTATGATTTGTGTATGTGTGGTGTGTGTGTGTCGCCATGGCCGCCATTTTGCATCCAGCCTAATGTCAGATGACGTCATTCTTTAATGGTCTATTATTTTCTGAAAATCCGTTCCAATGTAAGATTTGAAATTCAAAGTTGACCATAGAAGATGTTTTAAAGCTATATTTGCGAATGCAAAAGTCAACAACAAAATGATGTACCTAGTAAAAGTTCAATATTGGAATTTTGTGTTGAAAAAACACTGTTCGTTTTTCGAATTTGATGCAATCACACCGAATTATCGGTGTATTATACTTTTTAGCACATTATGCTTGTAATGAAGCTTTCGTTAATGAAGAAATAATTTACCAATCAATAGTAAACATTCAATAGATTTTGTGGCTGGGGTAAAAATGTTTTTTATGCTGCCGAATATTGGAGTGGTCTAGTATAGTAGATTGTAGTTGATCCGACTCGTTAAGTAAGTAAATAATACATTTTGCGGAAATAAAATGGTCCTCTGATATAATGACGATGTTTGAGCATAGAGCTTTACTTGTGTTTCTCGCATAAAATTATAAAGAAATTCTCAAGAATATGTAGGTTTATAAAATTAAAAAAAAAATCTAAAAAACAACTCTACTCCAACCACAAACCTAGACATTCAATTGGGACAGTGCCAGGAAAAAATTACTTACTTTATAGTTTATTTTCGTATGAAAATAGAACCATGCTAAAAACGTAGCCTGTAGATATTTTATGTTACCTATTATGTAGCATTCAGGTGCGTAGACACGTAAAAATTGCATTGATACTGGAAAAGGTAATCAAACAAAAACGGTACGCATATTTCATAATGAATACACGCTTACTTTAATCCGTTTAAATTAAGTCTATACAAACGGATTTAAAAAGCCAGTAAAAAACATTTTTATTTATCCCAATATCCTTTTTATGGTGAATATAGAAACAAAATTTTCGTAGATGTGTTTACGTATTTAATTGATTATCACCGCAATTATTTTGGACCTTTAGAATACCAGTCTACTTTCGTTAGTCAGAAACACAACACTGCAACGCCAAGAGTATTTGGGGAGAGTTGCGGTCCTATCTTGAAACAAGGGAAGGCAAACTTGTAGTAGGAACTTATCATCGGTGGACAATTTTCTTACAAAAACGTTTAAGGACTTAAACAACTCTTACATTTTCTCTCTACTCGCCTCCAAAATGATAGGTTTGGAAGTTCAGATATTTTTGATATTGAATTTTTTTTTTACCCATCACGACTTGTCCCATAAGGGGTAGGCAGAGAGAACGGACCTCTACTCTTTCATATCCAAACACACTTCTTTCGCTTCTTCCAACGACATGAAATTTCTCATACAACCTCTCCTATTCCTCTTACTTCTTACCTGGCCTCCATTGAGGACGGAATCGATGTGTTCGATCCACGTCATTCTCGTTCGGCCACGATTTCTTACACCTTTCCTTTAAGCCTTATAAATTTTCTTTGTCATTATGTTTTCATCTCAACTTACTTATTGACTTTCATCTTTGTCACAACACTAACTTCCATACCATATTCCTTTCCATATCCCAAAGAGTCTTTCACATATTCTTCGTAGTGATATCATCTCCACTGCATTTATACTTCTTTTTTCGTCCATGTCCACGTTTCCCATCCATACATCATTGATGGTAACAGAATTGCGATATGCACTTGTTTTGCAGTAGCTATTTAATAATATTCCCAATGAAAAGCAAATTACGTGAGTGAAACTTATGAAAAACTATACCACAAGTTGAAAAATATATATATTTTTTAGTTTATTTTTTCCCTTTTGGATATGAAATTAATAATTGGGTACCTAGGTAGGTATATTTGATTATGTTATGTCCACCCCCCCCCCCCCCCTAATCAGGGATTCTCTCTCGCTGTTTTCCTAATTATATCTAAGTATGTATTTTTTCACAAAAAAAATATAAAACATTTGAGTTGTTTAATTTATCGTGTTTTGGGAAAACTTATTGAACTGAATTTCTCTGAAATAATATAAATTTGAAAATTATTCGCCCTTTTCCGTTTCTCTGAAAAACTGTCTTCACCCTCCACAACGCAGATGTCCTTTTTACCGAAAAGTAATTTTAAATAAACAAAGAAAAAGAACTTTTGAAGATTTTTTGGATTTGTTATTATGATCCATGATTATTAAATTATTTCATAATATTTGGTTTGTTGCCGCATGATTTATATTGGAGGGACGACATTGTAAGAACCATTGGCTCACAATGGATGCAGGTTGCACAAGATCGGGGGACGTGGAAGAGTCTGGAGGAGGCCTATGTCCAGGAGTGGACTGATACAGGCTGAGAAGAAGAAGAAGATTTATATTGATAAAAGTTTGAAATTATTGAGAACAAGAGAGCAACCAAATGTAAAGTCTGCGACTGCTGACATGCATTTCGCGCGAGGATATGAATATATCAATTTTTGTTAATGTCTCATCTTTATTGCCTATTGGCTTTGTTGGTGCACAACGTTCAAATTATTATGTCTTAATTCTTGTGACCATTTTTCAGGACTAGATCTTATCGAATATGTAAAAACTAATGACTCTAACAATTCATTACTGATGTTCGATTTTAAAATGGAATAAATCACTACGGGCTTACGACCGTCTTTTACTGTTATTTCGAAGGCTGGCTTAGTGTGATCACTTTGCGTTAACAACGTTTGCCTTCGATTGAAAAATATAAATCGCCAACTCACCAACTATACACATACACCCAGTTGTTGACAACATTAATATATCCCGTACATACATTTTAGTATTGTTAGGTTGCTGAGGACACACCGCTAAATAGATGGCCATAACACTAGACAGAAAGCCCCGTTTCTTTTTCAAATTTACTCTGTATGCGCTGTAGAGGATATTACAAACGGATGAAGGAGACAGTCTGTATACAAACCTGTGGCATATTAACCTTAGTATTGTTGTTGATGATGAACAGGAAAAACCTTTCCGAAAAGGAGTGGCATCCGAACTGTGGAGGAGCTGTTCCGAGCAGCGCAGGACAGGGAAAAGTTTGCAGAGGGATCCCCAAAGGGCACGTAAAGAATAAGAAACGGGAAAATCTTTTCAAAGTTTAAACAATATTTGATTTTTAAGAATATACTAGCTGACCCATCAAACTTCGTCTCGCCTTCAATCAAAAGTCAATAAAATATTGCTGGGTAACATAAAATAGCTAACATAGGTACATGACTACCTACTCTTTGTAAAAAAATCAAAAGTTATGTGGTAATTATGAATCAGTTATTTCAAAAGCACCAAAACTCCCCCGTTCCATACTAACTTTAATATTATATTATTCATACTATTTTCCATCCATTTTTAGTTTTTTAATAGTTGTTATAATATGTTATCCGGAGCGAAGAAGAATCTAATAAACTAAACACGATAAAAATCTGTTCAGCCGATCTCGAGTTATAAGTGTTCGCACTAACACGACTTATAGATGTGAACAAATTATAAAAAAAACTTGAAAAGTACCATCAAAAACGATATTTTTGATTTCAATCATTATTATACCACCATCTGTAGAAAAATAGGGAAAACATTGAATGTTTCTATCAAAATATTAATCTACCAGACATCTCTCCCTATTTCCCCCAACAGATGTCGGTGGCGGTACCGATACCGAACCCGTTCCATACAAACTTTAATATTGTATTTTACATAAGTTCTTATCAATTTATTCAACTTTTTTTTAATGAATCTGTGCTCACTCAAAGTGAACACAAATACACTTTTGACATCTTTCACACTAAGCAAATGCTTGTGTCGTGAAAGTGGAAAATGGTCGGCACGGCCGAGATTTGAACCCACGACCTCCGCACGAAACAGTGCGAAAGCTGGCGTCGTAACCGCTGGTCTACCAACCGTTATCGGGAGCGGAGAAGAATCCAATAAATCAAACATTGGAACAATCTGTTTAGTGGATCTCGAGTTATAAGTGTTCGCACTCATCCGACTTTAATTTATATTAGAGATGTTATCGATAATTACCCACAAATTATGAGAATAAATTCGAAAATTAAAAAAAAAAACTGTTTTTATTAGCTCTTTTATGGCCAAAATAGGGATTAAGTTAGGTACTGAAAAAACATAATTTCATTTAAAATATTAACGTACCTACATCTAGAATAGATAGATTCTTCAAACATGCGATTATTTTGTTATTCTCAGAAATATTGTCAATGTTAAAATTTTTATGTAGGTACCTAATATGTTTTGTTAAAGCAACCTTGTTGCGTGGAATCAATAAATAAAAAAAATAAAAAATTATAACCTAACAAAATCTCTGTAAGTTTACAAAATATTTGTAGAACATACCTAATAAATATATATTTCAAGTTAAAATAAATACCTACATTTCCAAAATTTTCTCGAATCGAAAATAGAAATCATATTTAAAAAAAAACTCGTTAAAAATAGAGAAAACATCGATGTTTCTATCAGATGCATCGGATAACATTGATGTATAGTTCCAATGCAACGCGCATCGATGTATTACTTTATCTAAATAGCCAACCGTACTTTGTACATACCTACCTATATCTTTCTCTCAATATAAAGAAAAAACCTTAACATAATACCTGCTTAGAAAACGAACGACAATTTTATGACGTTTTAATAAAAAACACAAACGATTCTTAGGTCTTATGTACGCTCTTTAGAAATAAAATCACCCTTTTTAGGGGGCGTCCATTAATCACGTGATGCTTTTTTGCAATTTTTTAGACCCCCCCTCCCCCCTGGTGACATTTGGTGATGTTTCAGGATACCCCCCCCCCTCCCCCCGAAAATCACGTGTACTTTTTTAGTACAAAGAATTACGAAACTTATGATTTTATTTTTCGACAATTTTTAAAATTTCTGAAAATTCAACTGTTTTTTATCAAATTCATCAGAAAAATAAATGCACGTGATTTTCTCACTAGACCCCCCCTCCCCCTACGTGATCTTTCGTGATTTTTTTCCAGACCCCCCCTCCCCCTTTTGGGCTCACGTGATTAATGGACGCCCCCTTACGAAAGTAGTTGTTTTACACGATCTTGTTTTGACATATAAAAGTTGAAATGGGAGCAAAAAACGCAGAAACTAAAAACATTAATTAAAACAAAAATATAGTATCTAGAAAGCCCCTGTTGTTGTCATCTAAACCATCCTTGGGTAACCCTCGACATCTCCAATTTTTTTCATCGAAATCCGTCCAGTAATAAAGGAGGAGTTAGGTAACAAAGAAAACGGCTAGATTTTTATAGAGTAAGATTAAGCAACTTACGGCTAGGTGACTATTTGAAAAAAAAGCTTAAATAGGACATTCGGAAAAAATCCGGACAATCTTTTGCGTACATACTTACATATGATGAGAACTAGATGTTTATGTATAGTATTCATTCAGTCGTCTTTCAGATAAAGTCTTCTGTTTCTAAAGAAAATTCTGGACGTATGGCAGCCCTACTTACGGGTAGCGGCTTGTATTATGAGCCAATCATTCTAAGGTTTTCCTTATGAATAATATAAAAAGAAATCTTTTGAAGTACGCATTGAATCATACTATTATGTAGGCACACAATAAGAAAAATTAACACAAACAATGAAGCATTGTATTGTAACGATATCAAACAAAATATAATGATTGGCGGTTTATCAAACGAAGTTGGTACTCGCTACTTGTTAGTGGAGGAGATTTCCCTTTGTGAGTTCTGCCACTGGTAATAATAACTCACACTGACAGTATATCATTAGGGAAGGGTTCCGATATTGATCCGAAAATAAAGCAAAACTGTGATTTCTATGAGAAAATCTAATAGATGCTACGTACATATCGCCACTTACGTAATAATATTGTTACTTATGTATAGGTATATAATATCAAACAAGGATTTATTAATTTATTACTTACCTATTAGGTTTCTATTTGCATCATTATTATTTTGTTTCTTATTCAAATTACATTTAGGTACTTGTGTAAGAATAATTTCGTTTTACCCGAACGTCACCCATCAAATGATTTGGAACACACGAACATAAAATATCGGTACAAATCCTAGTAAAATAACCCAAAGGTATCCCATTATGAAAGGTTCATTGTAGGTTATAACTTCTCGTCCTTGGTATGCAATTCTTGACTGCTCTGGAAGCATATTTATTCCGAATAGGTCTTGTTGAGTCTCCCAACTACGAGTGCTGTTGGGACGAGGATACTCCAGATCATGCCGATGCCGTCCTGGGTTATGCAATTAGATATGCTATATAGAAATTTATATCAAACTGTATAACGCAGTGGAGTAGGTACCCGATATTATTATTATCACCCGTTACTGTTTATCTCCTTGGGCTAAACTCTCATGGAATGCATAAAAAAGCTCGTTACTTAAATTTGAAATTAAAAGTGGTTAATTGTTTTTAAGCTAAGTACATAATGATTTGACTGCTATGATGATTATTAGTCAAAGTTTACGTTGAAGAATAGTGTAGTTGAAGTTGGGGGTTACCACATCAAAAGGCAGAATTAATACTCGCCATGGCGATATCCTGTAAATGAGTTAACCAGAATGGTCTCCCTGGCCCTGGTTTTAAGCCGCCATAAATTTGATCTGCTATGTTTTTTATACGCAACAAGCAACTCGCTAGTTCGATTCGTTAGGTATCGTCCCTAAAGTCCTCAATTCTGATATAATTTATTTCATTTCCTACTCCAAAAGTAGCAAGATTATTAATTTTTATGAAGAGATGCGTAAATTTCCGTTTTGAGGATATAGGTAATGTTTATTATTCAATATTCATGAATTCTGACTGCCACGTGTTTCTTAACTAACTCGCTTTAATAAAATTGAATGTTTCAAATTAATGATAAATAATTATTCATTAAACTGTACATATTTTATAATGTAGGCATATTATTAGGATTGAAGATGAAGCAAATTAATGATAAGGTTATTATACTAACCTTGCAGATGTCTGCTAATGAATATAACATACCTAACCACTTCAAAGGTTTAAGGTAGGCACCTTACGTCGTTATATAGAGCTTAACATAGAGCTTAACATAGAGCTACTGCGTATTTCCAATACTAGAATGTTTTAACTGCCTCAACATCTTCTAATTAATACAAACATAGAGTATATTATTTTCATTGACGAAATAATGCCACGAGTAAGTATAAGTCATTACAAATTGAAATGGTTCGTGGAACATAAAAATAAATAATGAGACCGAACCGAAGGATTGCCACCAGCTCAAGGGTCAAAACCGAACAATATACGAGGAGCAAACATTCAAACCGTGTTTTGTCACAGAGATATGAAAAAAGATAGAGACAAAAAACGAATTCCGCTTAAACTATAAGACATAGAATGTTGTTTTCTTTTGTTATCTGTAAGTCATTAGTTAAATTAATTTGTAAATAAATACCATAAATCTGTTATTAAGGAATATAGAGTAAATAAGGTTTAAAATTTGGACAAAACTTGTTTTGACTGAAACTTGTGGACATATCACTTTTTGAATGTATGAATGTATGTATGAAAAGCAGCTATATAATTTTAACTAACAGTTAAAACAGTTAAAAAAAACAGTTAAGTCACAATACAAAATGTCGCTTTGTGCTCTGTGATTGGTCAATGGGGATAAAACTCTTTTTGTTTGAAAATTATTTTCATTTCACAAAACATTGTTTGATTGAAAGAACACTTTTCAAATAAGTTTTTGTGTGTGAGTTATCATCTTTTGTTGATTTCGTTTATACTACTTGATACTATTGTTGATAACGAGTAATTCTGCATTCATAACTAATTTTTTTTTGTATTTGTGACAAAACACGGTTTGAATGTTTGCTCCTCAATACAGAGAACCATTTATGAATTAAATAACACACAGTTGCACTTTCACAAAATTTATATTGAATCTCGAGCGCTTTCGTCCAACTCACGCAGACGCAAGAGTCTCTTGACAATGTCTGCGTGAGTTGGACGAAAGCGCTCGAGATTCAATATAAATTTTGTGAAAGTGCAACTGTGTGTTATTTAATTCATAATAATGAACTTTCACTACGTAAATACTCAAACCCTCCAAATATAAGAGAACCATTTGTATAGATTCATGAAGTACTTATGTAGATAATAATTCCGCCAAAGCTATAGAAATCCTACTAAGATTGTATGAAAAAACAGTTTGAAATAATACATTTGTAGAAAAAATGTTTTCTTCCTTATAACTGGTGATTTGCCGGCAAAACAAAAATAAAACTGATATTTCCGCTAAAATAAAACTATTTCTCTATAATTACTATCGCGCCTGTTAAGATTCCGCCAAATCTTGAGATGGTTCCGCATAAATGTCAAAATAATTCTTCTCTTCTATCTCTTTTATTAATCCTGTTGGCCTATTTTGGTGCTGTGTTGGCCTCTTGTGTCGTCAACTCTAAGAAATCTCCTTCCATCTTTTGGGTGATTGTTTTGGAAGTATTCTAATTCCTTTTTTATGTACCTACTAGCTTTCCCGACAGACGTTGTCCTGTGGTTCTAGCTCGAAGTTGCCCGTTAATATGTACAAGTACATGATGTGCACTGCACCCCCGTTAAACAATACAAAATTAATTCGATTAGATAAGCTAATAAAATAATAACATTAAACTATTTCTGAAACATCCCTATTTCATTCGTATTCAAAGCTCTGGCGGGAACAACTTGAGAAAAATGCGCTCGCGCCCACACCCTACCTCGCCTATTACCGACACGAATATGCCCGATAATATTGTTGACTTTGTATGAAAAATTTCTAAAACTATCGAAACGGTGCGGTGGAGTAAATGGTATGGGCTACTGTAAGAGCGTATGCGAGATTGAGAGGGAACTACCCGCGATGTCGTGGGCGCGTCCCAGGTAACCTTTCCATACAAACTTAAATATTGTATTTTACATAATTTGTTATCCATTTTTTTACTTTTTATTAGTTATACTGTTATCCGGAGCGGAGAAGAATCCAATAAATCAAACATCAGAAGAATCTGTTGAGCCAATTTCGAGTTATAAGTGTTCGCGCTAACCCGACTTTAATTTATATAGTAGATGGCGGTAGGGGAGTTTTTTATTTAATAATGTTTGATTTTTTATTTTAGTATTAGAAAATATAACATGCATTTTACCTACTATTTGCGCAGTGAAATCCTTCATTTTCATAATAGGTATTGTAAAAAAAAATATGAAAATACCTTTATTTTTTTTAAATGAATCTGTGCTCACTCAAAGTGAACACAAATACACTCTTTGACTCTTTCACAGTAAGCTACTTAAAGCTTGTGTCGTGAAAGAGAAAAATGGTCGACACCTGGGATCGAATCCACGACCTCCGCACGAAACAGTACGAAAGCCGGCGTTGTTACCTCTAGCCTACCATCCACTTCGAAATATTATTCCTTTATTCTTTTAGAACCTTGGATATTATTTTCATTTCATTGCAAACATTCCTTGTTACAGGAGAACAGCCCGCAGCCATGCAGCATGGTAACGCTGGATGGAGGGTTTCAAGGAGGGACGGAGTCATTCCACCGCTGGTGCTCATTACTCAAATGTTGCTGGTGGTGATACCAAGGATGCGTGATTAAAACAAGGTCTGGTTTTATTTAAAGACACAATATTTTTAAACAAAAGCAGTCTTAAGTACAATCAAACCTCGATAAACCGTTTTGGCCCAAATATAACGTGATCCCTAATTACACGGGAAAAAATACATACTTACCTATCCATAAAAGAACTGTAGGCCTAGACAAATTCAAATTGGCGATCGACTACAAACTAGTCTTGGGCATAGTAGTTCGCGACTGAGATCGATCGGTTTAGTTCTCCGCCCCTAAACGAACTAGTTCGCTCTTCTAGTTCGTCAGCTCCCAGCTCGGATCAGTGAAAGGCAGATCGTTCGCTCGTTTTGATACTGCTCTGGCTGCATGTGAAAAGACTATGGAATGTTGTACTTTTACTTACAAATTGTGTACTCTAAAAACAGCAAAAACCTCCGAATGAATAGCAGTAGTGATTAAAATACCTTTCTATAATTTTTTTAAGTTTTATTTATTTATGTATAAAAATATGAAATACAATAAAAATTACATATTACTATGTAAGAATATTAATTTGGACATTTTATTCGATGACAACAGTGTTCTGCGTTCATTGAGGATTTGACCTGTCGCCGAGAAAACGCGTTCGCTCGGTGCTAGTCTTGTGCAGTTCGCGAACGAACTAGGTCGAAAGAGCCGAAAAACGGGACGCGCGTGTGCAGTGAGCGACCGGCGCACAGTGGTCCCACAGAGAAATATAGGGCGCCAAAATTTGAAAAACGAAATGTACCAGAGAGACAAACTAGCTATGATCTGATGTACTGTGACCTTGAAGGCTTCTAGTACCGCATATGACAACTCGCTCGAGGTACGTCTCGTTGCTATGGAGACGCTATAAGATGGTGGTTATCTACAGCAACTGGTATTGTCAATTTGTGTGTGTTTTTCAAGCTCGCTTTACAGTGACTTTTTCCGGTATTTTAAAATTAATAAACATGGTGTTTTATTTAATTTTTCTCGCTGAATACGAATCTGTGCTCGTTCATTACTGTAATTTTATCGGTAGTCTGTAAATTTGCATTTGAAGAAAGTACTTTTTAGTCACTTTTAACTGGCTATAATATGTAGTGTTACAAAATTTTCCCATCCTTTCCCATAAAAACTTTTCAAATAAAAGTTTTTCCTTAAAGCCAGTACTATCACCTACATCACGTACATTTCCCCCGTTTTCCCCCTAAATCCTTAAAATGTGATTTACATATACCACTAAGTTAGTGATTACTATTTTTAGTTCTTCAAGCAATCATGTTTATTTTATTATTAATGAAATTTAATTTGAATGCTCAGGAGACGTTGGTTGTACCTACCTCACTATGCACAATAGCCATGCGGGAGATACCTGTTATTGGAGCACTGGAGATTATATGTTTTTGTTTCATGATTTCTTTTTTTTGTGTTGTTCAGTGCTCTGTTGTGTGTCTCTTATATAAATAAATAAATTCAGTTGCTAAAAGAATAATTTGATCCTTTTTTGTATTTTGATTTTACCTCTCAGGAAAACTGTCCATCATAAATGGGGTGCTATCCTTTCAAATTTGTCACCTGATAACAGAATACAACAGTTTACTCTCCATCTCTTTTACTTGCATGTGTCTTATACTATTTGTCTCTTCCGCTTAGGAATAACATGAACAATAGAATACTGCCCTGTTAAGAAGAAAAAGCACAAGTGTCAACAAATGAGTTTTGAGATAAATTGAAAAAACTTTTCGCTCTTTTTAAATTACTTTAGAATAGACATAGCAAATTGGTGTTTTTTTATGAGAGAATAGACTTTTTATAGTTTTAATTCCTTACAAGAGTTTATCCAAATTATTTGTTTTTATTGAGAATTTGTAAAAAAACCTTTTCTCCTTCCTTAAATGCATTTGATTAATTTATGAGTACTAAGGAAAAAAAGCACAAGTTGCCACTTATGCTTTTTGGTTTAGTATTTAAATTTCAATATGAAGCTAAAAAACACAAATACAGAGTTGTGTTTTTTTTGCTTAGTAAATATTTGATATTCAAGGGACATAACAAAATGAACACAAAATTTGTATTGGTCGTAAATTATAATTTTATTAAAAAAATAAGAAACAAATTAAAATTGGGAAAAGAAATTATATGTAAATCAAAATAAAATAAAAAAAAAACGTTAAAATAATCATTACTAATTTTGTACCAACATATTGTACCTATGTATGTATATAGGGGCAAAAAACTATCGAATTTCCAACTCAATGACATTTCTAACATCAACATCACTATCGTTAACAGGATGATTTTCCCAAAATTTTACTCTATCTTCTTCAATTTCCTAGCCTTCCCTCCACTGCTGGATGTAGGCCTCTTCCATCTATCTCCACTTCTCTCTATCCTGGGCCGCCTCAACCCATTTTTTCCCGGCGACCGCAACAATATCGTGGGCCATTTCTTCTGTGGCCGACCGACTCTATCAAGCAAGAGGCATCAGTTTCGAGAGTTGTTTAATTAAGTCGCATGCTTCCTTTTTGAACCAATACCTGGGGGTTTCTCTTTCAAGATAGGCACTGTATCTACTACTCATATCATACAATGTCGTTTCATATTTTTTCCAGATTTGGTAAGATTAGCTTCTTATTCAGGTACATATATGTTGTTATTGTGATGTGGATGGTAAATTTTCAATCATTGTTGGATTTGGATTGGTGATTGAATCATCCGAATCTTCAAATGAATCTAAATCATCAGCTGATCTATTAAATAATTTTGATATTAAGTCCTGGAGGTCTAAGTTTTTTATGGAGTCATGAGATCCAGCATACCTACTCATTGATTGAACTTTGAGTTACGTTACTTTCGAATGACACAGGAAATGTAAATATTTTATCATGCCCTAAATAATTTTTCAAGTCTGGATCAAATATAGGTGAACTTGGATTACCTATTGGTCAGCTGGAATGAATTTCTTTGTCAACTTTCGCCTCTTGCTAAGCTAACAACTAACTTTTCACATCTTGCTGAGCGCATTTTTTAAAATTATTATTATAAATTTAGACGTAAATACATATCAACATAGAGATTTCGATATCATAATTTAATCATCATTAAAAACAATTAATGAGCAACCAAACTAAACCTCAAAAAATGCCATAAATTAGGGGGAAAAATATTACTCATGTTACCTATCTGTAACAGTAACGCATTCTTAAAAGCAAATAAAAAAAAACATAAATAAATACACACTTTATTGGTCACTAGTACCTATTACACCCAATGGCCACTCCTATCCTACCCCTTCAAATGCATAGTAACATTCTTTGCGCCGGTCGGCGCGGGTCGGAATCTGCTTTCTACGTGCTCTTACCCTTGTGAAAACACGTAGATCCCGATTCCGACAGGCGCAAAAAAATGTTGTCTATGGTTTCAGTGCATTCAAATGGCATGCTGGTAAGCTTTCCTGCTTTTGCTGTCCATATCTCCATTCAAATGCATAGAAACATTCTTTGCGCCGGTCGGAATCGGCGTTTTAATAAGTGTTTTCACCCATAGGCAATTTCTGCCAATCAACCAAAACATGAGAGTAATCATACAAAATACTTTTCATAGCGAGTACCTAAACTCTGAAATTTAATTTGAATACGCGTTTACCTAAAATTCCAAATTATTTGTGCATTAAAAAATAACTCACTAATTAAGTATTTTTTCGTTAATCTTATATTAATAAGTACATATTATAATATAGGTATTATTAGATAATGTAGACGTGTGACCTCTCTGCTCAGCGGCAAAATTCACACTAAACTCTTGCCAAGGCACGAGATGTGACCATGCGTAGATAGAAATAAGAAAAGAAATAAGTTTATGGACATCACAATTATTAAAAAAGCGGGAAACGGCAGGATAACCAAAAAGCATAAGTTACAATCAAATTGATATGAAACAATACTCAGCTTCACGTTTCTAACGATTGTCACTAAGAAAAAAAAGCATATAAACGTTATACTAACCAAATAAAACATAACTTCATCACTTATGTTTTTTTGTTTCTGAAGAATTAGGTTTAGCTAGAGACGTAACCAATAAGAAGAAAAAACATAACTGTACACAAATGTTTTTTCTGCCTAGTTTTTGAAGTTATGCTTTTTCTTTTACTGACGGAATAGAATGTTCGGACCGAAGATGAAAATAGAAAATATCACAAGTGGGTACATAAGTAGTTTTTTGCTTCTGATGTTACACTTATGTTTTTTCTTCCTCAAATAAGAACAAATATTCATGTTGTGGGGTGTACTTATGCTTGTCTAAATCGTGTTACAGTGGGAATATCGGAATGTTTCCTAAACAGAAAGATCACATTTGTTTTCCTTAGTCCAGATATGTACGTAACTCAATTTCGCCAAAAATGTTAGTTGTGCTTTTTCTTCTTAGCAGGGCAGAATAGTCTAACTGTATATTTCACCCTAAAAACAATAATACGTATGCATTTATTAGATAAATCAATACTACTCAAAGATCTTATTTCTACACGGACGAAATTAAATGACCCTTTTTAGTAGTGGACTTCATTTAACAAATTTTGTCCCGTAAAGTCTTGATGTTATGGTAGGGCAAAACCGACAACAACGAAGGTTCGTCATAATATTTCGCCATAGACTACATAACGTAATACAGAGACCTACCCGCTAGTCCAAAAATGGACTCGGCAGCGATTCAAAAAATGGATACCCCACACGAAAAAAATTTAATTTGCCCCCCTCCCCCTGTCACCCCATTTGGTTTTTTCGCAAAAATAAGTCCAAAAATGGACTCAGCGACACAAAAAACATATATTTTGATACCCCACACGAAAAATTCCAAATATATTAAGATTTGCCCCCCTCCCCTGGCACCTCATTTGGTTTTTTCGCAAAAAAGGGTCCAAAAATGGACTTAGCGACACAAAAAACATATATTTTGATACCCCACACGAAAAATTCCAAAATATAAAGATTTGCCCCCCTCCCCCTGGCACCCCATTTGGTTTTTTCGCAAAAATAAGTCCAAAAATGGACTCAGCGCCTCGAAAAACCCCCCATACACCAAAAATCAGAATTTTGGCGCCCTAAATTTCTTTGTGGGACCACTGTGCGGCGGTCTCTCTCAACACACTCTCGCTCATTCGATCACGTCACGAACTAATGAACTATGGAACGGGGAGTGAGGGAACTAGTTCGTGTAGTTCACCTGTGGGAGCGCTCTTTCGAACTAGTTCGTTCGCGAACTACACAACACTACTACAAACGAATTCTTCGACAATGTAGAGTAGGAAGAAAATTAACCGTCCACTTTTTATTTTTTTTATATAAGTGTCATTGTTTGATTGAAATTATTTTTTATATGTTCCAGTCGACAGTTATAGTTTTTCGCACTATACATTGATGAAATCTTCGTTTTTATAGTCGAACGCCAATTTGAATTAGTCTACTGGGGCTGAAACAATGAAAAATTCAACCAGATAACCTTTTTTATCTGCTTGAATAGGAGTAGGTAGGTAGGTCGGCAATTTTAATTCAAAACACAGGTTACATGAATATATCAACTTGTGTAATGAAACAAAAAAAAATGTGCAATGTGTCTAAACTTTACGTGAAACATAAGTAGGTACCTAGCCGATCTCCACACTCGACTCGTGCTAAACCCCGAATTCAACGCGAGTCGGGGTTTCAATGGAAAAATGGTCGAAAAATGTCGCGTTATATTCGGGCTAATACGGTAAGTAATAGACTTCAGATATCTATGATAAAAAATATCTCTACAATTGCGAACTCCTTTATATGAAGGAAGGTATATAAATATTGAACTTTTTTTTTAACATTATTTTATCATAAACTAAGTGACTCGCCCGTCGATCTTCGACCTAACTCAGAATAAAAAAAAGTTTTTTTTTGACTCATTACATGAATGAAATAAAGTTTATGACACTATGTAACAATTATAGTTTGTATGGATGCGAGATGAAGTTCAACGGGTGAAAGTTTGTAATAAAAACAATTCCTCTATTATTTTAAGATTTGGGAACTGTTTAAATTTGTAACGGTTATCTTTTATCATGTTATTTTTGTTGGTTCTCGCTCGTTCAGTTGGCTTGATGTTTCATTTTTGACTTGTCTGCTTGATGTGTGTTACTTGATCTATTTGAATTTGGGTATCTTGACTCATTTTATTTTATATCTTGACTTACCTACTACACATTGAATATAATTGGAGGATAAATTTGTGAAGCGTGTTACGGTATTGTTAATTATTATGTTATCGGATGAATATGTAGACTTCGTTAAAACCAAATTTCTCCAAATTATTATGGTAAAATAAACCTTCTGGCTTAGAAAATTCTGTTAGGGGAGCTCCCTGTTGTAAGTTCCCTAAAAAATTCCTTCTATTACCTATAATAAGTCATGAACTAGACAGACCTTCGTGGTGCTTGATGTGACCAATCCAGCGTTCATTTTTTGGCGATGGTTTACGGTAGATGCATCTCTTACTCGGCATTTGCAGTGTACCCCTTCCGTGAATTATATACATTCTTCTGTAACATCACACCTGAAACGTCTCTTATCTTTTGGTAGGTATGTATGTCTTTCAAAAAGGCACCGTGTCTCATTTCCATACGTCAATATGCTCAAAACACATTTTGTAACCTGCTAGCAGAGCTTTAAATCTAGATTGTATGATTCGAGGATCTTTATACAGTTTATACTATACGCCCTAAAATTCAAGCGTTGCCGCATATTTACTTCCTTTTACCATAATGAAAAGTTAGCATTTATTATGGTAATTCTTCGATTTGGACTACGCGGACGACCTAGCGTTGTTCAGTACGACATTGGAGGAATATTACAGCGCAGAATGTCAAGACTCTGCGATGAAACACCATGCCTTGGCCTTCGAGTCAATGCCAGTAAGACGGAGCTCATGGCGAATAATGCCTGCCCCGATAAACAGATGCCGATAACCATCGATGGTCACCAGGTCTCCCGGGTGGATAAGTTTAACTACCTGGGAGCAACCATTACCACCTCGGGGCTGAGCTCCCGATACGTATCGGTATGGCAAGTGGCGCCTTTAACAACATGACCAAAATATGGAAGGCGTCGGCGTTTAGTGTCGAGACCAAATGTAAACTGTTTGATGCGTGTGTGTTGCCCATTCTTCTCTATGGGTGTGAGTCCTGGCACCTGACCAATCCCAGGCACAAAAAGTATCTGCATTCGAAACGAAGTGCCTCAGGAGAATTTTGGGTCTAGGATGGTACCACCGCATCACAAACGACGCTATATGCCGGCGCACCCAGCGTGAGCCCATCACTTCTATCATTACGGAGAAGAGATGATTCATAAACAATCATAAACATTGCGCAAGATCGAGCGCAATGGAGAGCTCTTTTTGCCTCCCTATGCCCCTAAGTGGGGCGCAAAGGGAGTTTGGATTTGGATTCTTCCATTACGATAATAATAATATATTCCTGGAATGTACAATCTTATACACGTGATGAAACAAAAGATACAAATAAAATTTTTCGACAAATACCTACATACATACTTACCTTTTCAGTGTAAACAGAAAGGTACACATTCTTTTCTACGGCTAGATGTACATAGACATCCATTTCTCTGAATGATCATAATAATGTGTCTCTTATTTGGGAAGAACTTTACCTTGTCTGTTCCTTCATAACATTAGATATCCCTAGAACGCTTTTATAAAATAATCATTAAATGGAGACAAATCCACAGACTACCTATATCATATTGTTGTAACATACTCAAATGAACACTACGCTTGGAAAGGTTTCTAAGAGTAACTTTTTTTAATCTCCCATTCTACTTCAGATAGATTATATTCAGTACATTGATATATTATTTAGTTATTTTTCAAAAACTTATAAACAGAAAAAGCGCCTTTTATACATCCTGCAATAAATATTATTAAGAGAAACGGCACGCAATTAAAACAATAATTATTAATCAATAAAATGTGTCAATAAATTTTTGTAATAAAATGTTATTTTTTTATGGAGAATCGGAATAATTTTTTTATAAATGCAACTTTATTAAGTTTCTGCAAAAAAACTTTTTTATCTTCGAACATATAGTAGATATTTTAAGAACTTATGTACACATTAATATCCAGAAGTGGTTGGTGACCCAGCGGTTACAACGTCGGCTTTCGTACTGCGGACGTCGTGGTTCGATCCCAGGTGCCGACCATCTTCCTCTTTCACGACACAAGCTTTCGGTAGCTTACTGTGAAAGAGTCAAGGAGTGTATTTGTGTTCACTTTGAGTGAGCACAGATTCATTAAAAAAAAAAAAAAAAAATTAATAACTTAAGTAATAAGTACATAATATTGCTTCTGGACAATATAAAGATTAGATAATATGATTTACAAAAATGTTTGAATCAGTGAGACGTGATTTTTCTAGCAAAACCTGTTTCTTTTGCGTTTGATACCTATAGGTACATCAACATTTAGAAGTTTAGTGATTTCTTGACCTTTTAAAGGTTAACTTGAAGCTTTTTTATTTATTTATGTATAAGATAGATATGTTTACCTAGGCGCGTGTGCTGTTTAACAATTAGGTATATCCAGTTACATTAAAAACAAAACCATTGAGAAAAGCCTAAAAGAATAAAATTTAACAAAAATTACATACCTACATAGAATTCATGAAATGTAAAATAAACTTATAACAATCTTTAAACATTAAAAGATAGGTAGGTACATAAGATCACCCGGCAATAAAATGTAAAAAAAAGCAAATGAATGATGCAAGGCAATTTGCAGAAATAAACAAGTTAGATCAGAATGTCATTGTAATGAATCAAAAAAGAATCAAGGAATAACTAAAACAAGAAAACAATAAGACCAATCATGATCGATACGCAATATGAAAAACAGATAAAAAGCAAAGAAAAAAGAATAGGTACCTAATCCAAGGCAAACAGCAAATAGCTAAGAGTGAGTCATACCCCTGTATTCACCAAGCAAAACTGAGTGAAAGATCAGCTAAGCGAAAGATTAGCCTAATGTCTCCCTCAGCCTCCCTCAACGCTATTCATCAACGAAAACTTACAAAACTTATCTGAGCCTAGACTGATCGTGTGTATCCATAGATAAAACTGTCAATTATATAATATAATTATGATTTCTTATTTTGTTTAATTCAATGATAACAATAATTTTTATAAACAAAATCCCAACGCGTTCTTTTCAGATGCAGTAAGCTGTCAGTTTTGATCAACGCCATCTATCGATAATAGTCCAAAGCAGCTAAATGCAGTAGATAGTACTTTCTTACATTTATATTGTTAAAAAGTTAAAATACATGTACATACGAATTGTAACATGGAGAAAAAAAGACAGCAGCACTTTTCGGTTATTGATAAAGATTAATTTACATATGAAATTATTACATGCTTGCTTACAAAATAAATATTGAATAAATTACGAAAAAAACCGCAAAAAATTGGAAGAAGGCGGCAACAAGTATGGCGGACGCTATAGAATAGTTTTGACAGATGGACGCTTAGCGTAATGTAAGCCAGCTCTATAGCCGATCAAAATTTGAGAGAAAGGTTCACTCAAATCACGCTGAGGGGGTGTATAATATTTTGGTGAATACCAATTTTGACATTGATCGTAATTTGAGTTGATAGTACACTCAGTTTATCTTGGTGAATACAGGCGATAAGCTCGCTACCGTGAAACAGGTAAAAAAAACAGGTATTGCTTCGCCAAATTCGCTCCCCAGACTGTGCTATGTATAACATAAAAACGTTCACAGTTTCTGTTGGAATTCGTAATGCTTAGGAATGCTCTTAAAAATCAAGTTGATACCGAAGTCATAATATTAGAAATAAAAACAGATCCAAGTTTCCCTTTTTATTTGGGTATGTAGATTTAGATTTGCATTGTAAATATTAAGTGTTAGAAATAAGACGGGTCCGGTAGACTGATAAATAATAATGCTTCAAGTTTTAAATTAGGTATTTTATTATATTACCTATAATATTTCATGATGTGACGTGATGTCTCATGGCAGAAACACACTATTGTGTTGTTGTGGCGCGCCAGAAAACTATCAGTTTCATGAAACAACTCTCAACGATAATGTGCCTATTATCGCAGTAAATATAATGATACATTATGTTTTTGGCGCGCCACAACACAACATGACATAATATTTTATTATTATTTTTAAAGCATGTTTATAAGCCAACATAACTGTTTTTTTTTTCAGGTATAGCGAGCTAAGAAACTAGGAGATATAAATAATATGTGTTGATTTTGTTTTTAACTCTATAACCATACTTATTAATAATACTTAAAATAGTTGACAGTTATTGCATTATTATGAATAATATAAAAAAAACATCGTTGTTACTGAAAGTTATTATGTTCGGGCTCCACCTGCGTAAACGTTAACTGAATGAACCACACAATAATTGATAAGGTCACATAAAATAAGGCGTTAAAAAATAACCGCGCCATGAAGTAGATGGAGCCTAACCGAATTGATCATGCAAATTTGAAGCGCAATGGTGTTAAGTAATAGAACTATCCTATGTATTTTTTAAAAAATATCATCATTTCTGAATTTGAGAATTTTTTGTATGCTGTAAAAAAAAACGAACATATTCATGATAAGTGGATTATATACCTACGAGGTATTTAATTTATTTCTCTTATTTAATTACCTACTATATGTCAAAATAAATTGTTCTGTCTCCTTACAAAATTATAATTCATGTTGGAGTTAAAGATTTATGTTGTCATCATAATTTTTGAATAAAATTCGATTTTATTGAGTTCAAATTTTGAGAATTTGAAATTTGATTTTAATTTTCTATTTCGCATTCCTGCGATTTGGGGCATCATTTTTTCTACAGAAAACGACCTCGAACAAACCAATGCCTTTTCTATAATTAAAGCGTTGGTTTTAAATAACTGTGAATTATTATAAAGTGACTTATTAAAGAAAGATAATTTGGTACATAATTTTTAGAAAAATAATAATAATGGTTACATTTTTTTCAATTTTATTCATATGAGAGAATATTAATGTTATACATTTCTATTGAAACCTTAAAAAGATCTAGAAGGAGATATGTAGATGTTCAACAAATGTATAGAAATGTGAACGATCCACAAAAGTTCACGAGAAGTTACAGAAACCTTTTAAATTTCTCTTTCTATTATAAGCGCTTCGAAAAAATATTTTCAACAGGGTTGTTCAATCGTACGAAAGAGTTCAGAGTCGATTATGTAAAATACGTGATTTCGAAAAGACCAAAGGAATTTTTTTTAATAAAAGCGAGTAGCTGATGGATCGATACGATTTCTCTTTTAAACTCACAGTAATAAAACGGAAACGAAAATATTAGATATAACTGAGGTAAAATGGGAGAGATACAAAAAGTTTCAACGGGGTGTAGGTATTTAACTTATTAGAAAATTGCTTCCTCGGAGTTGGTAGCAGGCGGTGTATGTACAAAGCACATAATGATTTTATGTGCTCCTGTAATGATTCTGAACTTGCAGTTAGCTCCGTAACGTGGCACTTTCCCAAAAGCTCCCCTGCCAACAGCTATTAAACGTTTTTCACGTACGTTAATAGAGTACACCTGCACTCACGTCCCCACACTACGTTCCGGCAGCCAACAACTAACTATAAATTTTAAATTATGATATTGTTATTATCGCGCCCTTCTTGTAGTAATGTAAATATTAGCAAATAACAACAGCTAACGTTTCGTGAGCCGGCTGTAAACCCATTCCTACATAACTTACTATAAATATATCGATAATAATAATAATAACATGACAATTTATATAGCGCCGTTTAGTGCATTGCACTTCAAGGGCACTGTACATAAAATATTTAATATCACCCAGTAGGCTCGTCAAAGAATTTTAAAATTATAGTCAATAATCCCTTTACCAGTTCGTCAACAAAAAATAAAATTAATAAAAACATGCATCACAGTTGTGCTCATAGATAACTGTCCCGTTCCTATGTCGATGTCTGACCAGACCCGTAGTATTGAGCAAACAGATGAGTCTTTAGGCCCCCCCTGAACGCCTAATTAATTGATAATCCTAAATTTCGTTATAGTGGAGATCTTAGCATCTACATATTGTAATTAAATACTTTTAAAGCTCAGATTTTGTAAGGATGGCATAATGTCACTATGACTGTTGTTTATATAAACAAAATGTCATGGTTTCCTTAACAGCGGGTTATTGTCACCGTGATTGTTTACGTCTTAAACACCCGGTTTGTAGGAAGCAGTCCATTGTCTGACAAGACGGCAGTCTTTAAAAATATATGACAATGTTTTTTTTAACTACGGTAATAATATTGACAATGATCTCAACTGACATATTCAACGCTGTTTATAGTAGCGCCGGCGTATTCGTAGGAAAACAGACCATTTATCCACTATATTATGACCGTTTTACGTTGGTAGGTACCGTTTTTTACTTAATCAGAGCTAAACTGACCTAAACTGTTCGATTTCCTGCACTTTTGTACCTAATCTCTTTTCCAATGGATATGACATATTTGGCCTAAGACAAATTCAGAAGTAAGTTCTGTTTCTAAGCTGAAAATCAGCGTCAGAAGTTGAATCCCATGAAATTGAAATTGCGTTGGGAACCAAAAATTTATTGTAGGTAGGTACACTCAACTTTGTAAGCCAATGTCTGGCTGTGGCTGCGTATCTTCAACAGTTTTTTTGCCATTTGATTTAACGGTAGGTACCTTCCGTATTTGAAAAAAAAAATTATGCGGAAGTGCCTGATGTGTGTATCTTGTAGGTGCAGACATAGGATAAGTATCGCCAATCAACATACATAACATCCGACTGTCAATCAACACTTTACCGTACCTCCTACGCTGTCAATATTCCAATAACGCGTAGGTACGTTAGTTACAAGAAATATATTTTGCGCTACTGTTGTCACCAATTGAAAACGTTTGTAATATGACAATATTGTATTTCCCCATAGCTCACTATGTGTGGATGTTTGACGGGTCACGAGTGTAGCAATTTGTTCCAATTGTGCGAAAATTCAGGTTAGGAATCACACGTCAGTTATATGTCGTGTATTCGGGATTTCATTTTTATAAGAGAATTCTATGAATAATAATGGATTGGGAGAAAAATGAGAGGATTTTCGTAACTCTCGATGAGGAATTTCGAAATGTTTCGATACAACAAAGATAAAGATGTTTTTTTTTTTTGTATTACCTCAAATCCTCCCATGAATAAATTACCTATACTCCTTGAATTTCAAATAGTTTATGACATAACAATAATATTTCCTTTGAAACACTTACTTGATTATTTCTCAACGATAGAAATGTAAGAAATAGAAATACAAACAAAGTGACTATCAATCTTTCATCTTTAAGAACAACTGCAAAATATTTGGACCTTTCGTATATCCCCAATGCATAGTTATTTATACGAAAATGTTAAGTTGAACAAAACATACTCTTTACTTTCCATAGGGTCATTATGACGCTTAAAATAAATTACTTTTAGGTAAATGAGACGAATCCTAGTCATACGAAATGAAAAATATGTACATTTTTTTTCTTTCAAATACAATAAACAAAATTATTATTTTTAAATTCTTTTGGGTTTGGGGTAGGTACTGAAAATACCAAAATTGTTATGTTTTGATTTTTTTTTTTAAATACACATAATAAGATTTAAGTAAATTTGCAGTTCCGATCAAGTTAAAATACCTGTAACTAGGTACCTACTAACTTTAAAAAAAAATTAACGTACACAATATAGAAATATTTTTCTCTCTCTAGGTGTCTCTTTTAAAAATACAATAAATTTGAAAACGATAAACCAAAGATGGAAATTATGATAACTGACTGCATATACCTTCATTATATTGGCGATGCATTAGTTATGTATTCTTTCGTCCGTTCGTAGCAATCGATATTATTCTTTCCCTCGCTTTGATACATCGATTTTAGTTTTTTATTAAAGAAAACGGATAAAAGGATAAGGATAAAAAAAATGTATCAGGAATATGTTCGTTTTTCTTTAATTATTTTTTTCTGTTAAGAATAATATGTAGTTATTAAAAAAAATCGATGTGCTATAATTTTAAGGACTTAGAATAGTATATGTACTTACCTTATTAATATTTAAACTTCATAATGTTAGGTACTTAAGTAATAATATACATAATTATTATATTTAAATTAATCAAAACATAAATATAGTTATGTAAGTAATTAATTTTTTTTATTAATGATAGATGTATAAAACCTAGATTATTTTATGCAGCTATACGTAAAACTTGCCCGCTGTATATATTGTAATATTCAATTAAATTGTAAATTAATAATTTTTAAATTTTATCAAAATAATCAATACCTAGATTTTATAATATAAAGGTATGATTTACACTCAGTTGGGATGTTTTTTTATAATATTTTCACATGAGCTGAATATTATTAACATTGCAGTAAGTATGTAATACTCATTTAGAAATATCCATATTATTCAATGTTGGAATTTAAGTCTGGTTGGGTGTAATAAATTCAACAACTTTATTTATACAGTAATGTACCTACCTATAAACAATATTATTGTCACTAGACGTCTAGGGACAATATTATGTAGGTAGGTACGTACCTACTTAAAAATTAAAAGGGAATTGAAATTTATGCTTTTACAAATGAAAACAACCCCTAACACGGTGGTGATAGGAAGGATTTAATTATTTATCAATCAACACACACCATTTTATACCTACCTACCTGCTACAGAATAACTCAGAATACTAAATGATCGACTATGCTGCCTTCGAGTAAGCCGAGCTATCTACTAGTGTTGCATATGTTTGAAACGGGCGGATACACGTAGTCGTACCTACATAAAAACACATACTGTGTCGGTTCTCTTGTCAATTTTGTGTAGACAGGAGCTGTGAGTAAGTACTACAGCCATCATTAGTATGTAAGCGTAGGATCCGTAAAAACGGATCACGAAGTGGGTGTCGTAGTGACGTATGACCCATAGATTATTTATATAACTACTAATGATTTGAAAAATAAATGAAGAATTATTGTCATAGCTTGCGACAGACTCATCAGAATAAAGCGTAATAAATAAAATAAATAAATAAAATAATAATGTAAAAATGATTTTAAATCATATTTTAATTTGCTTAACCTAACTGTATAATTAGCAATTTCGCCATGTCTCTGAAAATGGTTGTGAGTTAAATTCAGATTTTGTATATAAAAAGAACTTTTTGTGAATATTTTTGTTTATTACGTAGGTATATGTAAATATTTTTTTTAAATATAATTTTATCCATGATTTATTCATGCTTAGTGTAATTATTGTGTAAATATTAAACTCTTGTGTATAAAAATATTATAGGCATAATATTGTCGTATAGGTTCATACCTATATTATATCCGCGAAATATAAGGCATTTCTAAATAATTAATATATTGTATTAAATTTGATTCATGAACTTTTAAGTAATTTATCGGTCTTAAAATGGGGACACGACAATTTTTTTTTCAATGTATCTCAATGTATCTCTCTGTATGCTCACATAAATTGAACACATAATAAATACACTTTTTGACTCGCGAACTGTGAGGCTGAAGGCCATGTCATTCCATTTTAAAATCTTTGGTTTTGATTGTAGCTTATTCTAGTCTCAAATATGTAGGAAACCTACGTCAATTTTAATATAAAACATGAAATTGATTGTATTTATTTGATTGACTTTCCTATGCTCATTTTATTTACCTCAAGGATGTTAAAAAAAACTTTTCTTTCTTTTAAACCGTCCATCGCAAGTAGAACTTTCTAACCTAGATAGAAGAATAATTTGTGTTATATTTCACATGATTTGATTAAATACTCATAAATTTAAACAGCATAATTTAATAAATGTACTTACCTATATAGTTAGTTGATATTAATACTTTACATGAATGTTTTTTCTCTGAAGATAATAAATATCTGTGGTGGCATGGTAAAAGGCA
Source organism: Mystacides longicornis (assembly GCA_963576905.1). Lineage (NCBI taxonomy): Eukaryota > Metazoa > Arthropoda > Insecta > Trichoptera > Leptoceridae > Mystacides > Mystacides longicornis. Next base: position 9,630,337 of record OY756421.1, on the reverse strand, counting down.
TTAAGTCAGTGGGATGACATTTCTCAGTATGGCGGATTTACTTGTCAGTATTTTAAGAGGTTTCATTTTTGTCAAATATTATTAAATACAAATAAAATAGATCAACTTTGATGCATTTACTTCGTTAAAAAGAGTTTACTACACGATAACTCATATTTATTTCTTCAATATTTCTTTGTTTATATGCTTTATTTATAATGCGTGTCTTTTTACCTTGACAATTTTGGCTCATAGGTTGAAAAAAATTGTACTTAGGTCAAATTTTACAAGGAAATATACCCAGTTACTCTCTATCACATGCTAATTTATTATTTTTCAACACTTACATTTTATTCTTCATAAATATTAGTTATTTTTTAGCTTACCTATTATTATTTTCTAGCATAGCATTCTCGGAACATCAGTAGGTATATTTTTTTTGCTCAGAATGTAATATTGTTAAGTAATAAATGAAGAATATTCTTTGAATAATAAAATGAAATTAGTTAATTATAGGTATTATTACCTTTGTTAAGAAAACCCTCTCTCACAATGTACCGATCCTTCAAAGCAGAGCTGAGGAATTTATACACGGTTTGGGAAAAGGTCATACAAGCTGCACAAAATCATGCGCAGGGGAGGTTCCAACATCAAACCATTGCAAACCAGATGAATATTCGGAAATTTGAACATTACGACCTAATGGCGAACGTTGTTAACGTAAAGTGATCACACTAATCTAACCTTCGAAACAACATTAGAAGATGGTCGTAAGCCCGTAGTGGTTTGTTCATACTATTTTAAAATCGAACTGTATAATCAGTCATCAGTCGTTGATATAAGAGTTCGCACTAACCCGACTTTCTTTAAATTATATTAATAATAGTATTATAATAGCAATGAAAAATATTTAAAAAAAAATAATATGCAGATAGACCTATCTATTGTCTATAGCTTAACAATAAAAACAACGAAAGTTGTAAAAACAGATTGGTCGACAGAAGGCTGATACCTGCCACAAAGTTCACAAAACACATTTTAAAAAGGTTCACTTTTAAAAGAACGGCTTCTCACGGCAGCTCTATCATAAACAACACCGTTTTACTTCGTGGTAGACAAAATTCGATGCGCGTCGTTTTACCTTGCCAAATAAAATTAATATTGAGTTATGCCGGAATGAAAAAATGCTTTTAAATCCTTTATAAGTGGATTTTTTTAAACTTATGTTTTTGAACTTTGTTCTGTTTGTGATAATGTATGATGTAGCGCATATAACTCAAAATGCTGAAAAACACGACTTAATGCCTTTTACCATGCCACCACAGATATTATTCTGTAAGATGATAACCCATAAATATATAAGTTAGTAATAGTTACTCATTGATTGATTGATTGATTGTATGAATACAATAATTATTAAAACCTACATGTGTGTGTAAAATAAATGACAAACAGTCTTATAATATTGTATATATATTTTTGTTAATAAAGTATATTATCTAAATGTTAATTGTTTATCATTTGATTTTTTTCCAATTGACAAAAATACAACATAAATTTAAAATCTCTACTGCCGCATAAAATAATAATCTAGTTTATTAAAAAAATGACAGTGACATCTATCGAAATGATCAAGAATTTTTTTTTAAAGCTTTTACATTATCTGGGAATCATCTGGTAGGACCCGATATAATTACCTCATTTTACCGGGAGATGGCTCTCTTGCAGGGACATTAATTGTACACATTCGAAGTGAAAAACACGGGTCGGTAGAGTCTACAGTGAAGGTGGTTAATAATTCAGATATGAAAGCAAAGCCAGAGGAGTATTTTTTACAAATACCAGAAAGTTCACTTTTAGATACATTTTGTAAATCAAAAAAGGATCGACTGAATTCTTCGTTTCAAATAATAAAGATTTTGATAGATCTTGAGATTTGAACATTTGTTATGGGTGTGAAAATCACAAAAGTCTAGCTATTTAGATGAAAAATGTTAGTTAAAGGCCGCGTACTCATTTGAGCAGCGATCACGAACCGTTGGCAATGCATCAATATCAAAATAGCAAGTTTGTACCTACGATTCGCAAATCGAACGCGAGCGAAACGAGTGCGTCCTTTTAATCTACATAATAATTCAGAAATGTTTTTTTATTTGCTTTTTACCGTATGTCATAGCATCACGCTCAAAATACAAATGCTACGTCAGATATGAATCTGCACAGAGCCGTGCAAAATGCCGGAGAAGGTTCTTTAAAACAATTTGCTGCATTAACTTTAATATATTTAGAGCTATTTAAAAAACTCTATTTTTTAGGATCTTCATACAAAATTGTAATAAACATTAAAAGTGTCATTCTTCTTTTTCTGTGCTTATGTCAGTTATAGAGGTCTACAAAGCAATGGGAAGCTAGACTAGAACCTGTTTAATTACCTACCGATCAAGCCTGACAATCGGAATCAAAAACGTAAAGCAAGACGGGTATAAGCTAGTAATATTAATAAAACAGCTCCCGCTCGCGGCTCAAGTGAGTAGGTACCCGTTCTTTCACAGGTTTGTCCGAAAGTAGTTTGTAGTTCGATTGATATTGGACAAAGATGTGTAATGTGGACATATAGGTGGAGTCAACCGACGGAGACAGTGAAATTTCATGGGTCACATCGAGAAAAACACCACAATGGGTAGATGCTTACATTTAGTAGAGGAATCTAGGCGTTGGTGATGAAACTATAAGATATCAAAGAGTGGGAAAGTAAAAAGGTAAGTACCGACCTCAATTTCAGTCACAATCTTCAAATCAGACTGTTAATTACTAAGGCGAAAAATCAATCCAAAATGAATTTTCTTTTGTTTATTACGAATCTCTATTCATAAATTTTTTGTATATGTTGAACTTATTTATTAATGAATACGATAATCAATAATTGTAGGTACTAAATGCATGTGGAAACAATAAAAAAATATAACAATCATTATTAAGAAAATGGTTTGATGAACAGTTGTTGTTGACATCTTCCACCCGCACAAAATTAATTACCTTACCCGTAAGTATGTTCGCACATGAGAAATAATGCAAACGACTATCCCACGTTTGCACAGAGACACTATATTATGTACGGGTGCAAGTACTTATGTAGTGTATATCTGGATCTGGGTACCAATAAATGTCTGATCTAATAATTCCAGATTTGAGTGTGTTATTTAATCTTTGACACCTGGTGTTGGTACCTAGTTTGAAATATGTCTCGACAAAGTATTTTTTAAAAAGTGGGGAGAGGAATATGAGAGGATTGTTAAACAACGTGTTACGTTAATGCAAAGTGAGGATTAGACAAAGTATTTTTGAAATTTTTGCTCATAATTTTTTTTAGAAAGCATTGCAGAGCAGGAGCCCCCGGGTTCGATTACCGATCGGATCGGGGTTTTTCAGTATTTTTTCACTTGAAATCTCTACCCGGGGTCGGCCTGTCTCAGATTGGACGGGACCGGATGGCTCGATAAAATTGCCTCGGTGAATAAGTTCCGTCGGCTATACTGACACCTGTGTAAAGAAAAGTTGAAAAGATCCTTGGAAGCAGCTCCTTCAAAAAAAAAAAACAAAAACAAAAGCAACTTTCAGAAATGACGATTAATAAAAACAAGCAAAATGAAACACCAAATTAACGCCCCAAGTAAATGATTAAAATAATATCTTATAAAAAAAAAATTTGCAACATTCACAGTTTGATTTTTTTGAACTAGTTTCGAAACATCTTACATAAATATGAGTTACTGAAATTGCCCTAACACTGGCCATACTCTATATTCATACTGCCTGCGTATCATTTAGTCAGTTTTGCATATTTTATGTTTGCACTATGAACCAGTGACGAAGGATAGTACCTAACTAGATTCATTCTAAACTTGAATTGACAGCAAAGCTTTTCCATGCAATTTTGTATGTCATTGTATTAGACTAATTTGAAAATTATTCCTCTTTACTTGTCCTGTCGGTTCCCCCTAACGTTGTCGATCACTTGACGAAATTGTTCCTGTCCTGCGCTGCTATAGGAACAACTCCTCTACAGTTCGGATGTCGGTTCACTTCCTTACATCTGTCTCCTGTCAAACCCTCAGCGTCCCTCTATTTTCCCCTTCAGTATAGGTAATGTGAAGTAGATTTTACTTCTATCCTTGCAGTACATGGCCCAGATATGATACGTTCCGGACTTTGAAAATTGACAACAGCTCTCTGTCAACCCTGGACTACAGTATTGGTTACCACATCTGTTTAGGGAGTTCTGAGCATTCGACGATGGAGCCACATTTCAAATGCTTCCAATCTGTTCATTGAATTGACTTTCAAATTCCATAAAATGATTATGTATACATAACATGTGATTAGTTTTTGCCGAAGTTTTTTTAAATAATCTGAAATACACTATTTGACTCTTTTACAGTTAACTACTTAAAGCTTGTGTCGTGAAAGAGAAAGATGGTCGGCACTTAGGACGAACCCGCGACCTCCGCACGAAACAGTGTGAAAGCCGGCGTCGAAACCGCTAGTCTACCAACCTCTATTCATATATTTTAATAAATTTAAATTTATATTTTTAGCCGGCATTACAGTATTCACCCATGCGGCGGCAGATGTCAACAAAACATAGGTATCAGCAAACAAAATATATAACACAATCAGTGGGGCTAGTACAAGTTTTATCGAAATCTAATTGCACGCAAATAAGCGCTTATAAACGTGCAAATAGTGTTCTAAAATCAAACGATCGAATCATTCGATCATTTTTGTATGGAAATTTTACGAAACTCTTTCGATGGTCGTTTCGATATTCGATCATCAAAAACTTATACTAGGGCTACAGATACTGATTAAAAACAATTCACTTAAGAACTACCCGAGGTCTTACATTAAGATCACAAAAATTCAATGAAGTATGAACGAATCTTAAAAAAATATACGATATAACAGAACACCGTACCTACATATTTAAACGGAACGAAGGAGAGATCCAATTTTTGTTCGAATTTATCGGCAATCGCGTCCCACAAGGAATGATTTTCGCCCGAGTTTAAAATCCAGAGAGAATAATAAAAAAAACAGTACCTACTGATCAAATAATAATAAAGAAGAAGAAAGAGAAAGAATGAAGTAAAAATAAGGATAAAATTATTTTCTGCAAAAGATAATAATTGTCTATTAATTTCAAGAGAATTGAGACTTAATAAATGTAGAATATTAACCGGATAACAAACATCTAAAACTCGATATAAAGGACAGACATCCCTAAGCAGGCAGCCAAAAAACACGCGATCTAAGGATTCCGTGTCCTGGCCACATTCAGACCAAGGGAAGACACAAGACCCAACTTAAACAGATGAGAATCCAGCCTGTGGTGGTTAAATCTGATCCTCGAAAGGGTAACTGTTTTCTGGAAAATATCAGCTTGTGAAACCATGGTTTGGTAGATACCTAATCATTGTTTTAGGGATTTAAAATCCCGAGTGAGGCTTAGGCTCCCGCATTGCTGTTTGGTTTGGGGGTAGTTCACGGCGGGCTTGATTTGTCCGGAGCCGGCTTTTTGGTTTGATTGCTTCGATCGAGCTAGGAGGTCGGTTTCGTGCGGGTCAAGTTTGCTGCGGATTGGTCTCCACCGGGCTGGCTTGCGGTGTGCGGGGTGCCTTAAAGGGAGAATGTATGTATGGATTTAAAGAAGACACTTTTTATTCGAGATTCAGATTCCCAGAAGGGATTCCATTGCAAGCAGGCCTTTCTCAGAGACAAGAGTTTTAAATCACCCAGTTAGAGATGGAAGTCCACTGGGAGATCCCCTGAACGAGCAGCCTCCTTAGCCAAACTGCCAACTATCTCATTATATTATATCGCAGTGGGACGGAATGTATGCAAGTGGAATCAATCGTTCTTGCCTGAAGAAATCATATGTACATAGGTGAGCCTTTATTTGAAGCACAATTTCGTTAGAACAGTAAGGAGAAATTCGAGTTATTATTTTTTTTAAATGAATATTTTCGATGAAAATTCTTTTATAATTTTCTCTCTGTTGGTATAGGGAAGGTACCTTTTATTATAATATTGTTAAATAATGTAATAATTAAAAAGTTAACAACATTTGGGAAAATTTTGGGACTATTTTAAGGAAAATGTCATGTTCAATACATTTAACGATCGATTATTTGAGTCTCGTTCGTGGAAATATCGCGTTAACTTTACCCTCGTGGTATAAAGTATGAAACCTTTGGGCCCTTTGAGTGGAGAATATGCCCTGTGTGTATATTAAACAAGATAATATACAGCCAAGCTACGCTATACAAGTTGATAATAATATTATGGTTTTATAGTACCTACCACCTGGCCATTATCAATCTTATATATAAAAATGGAGAGCTATTTCGCGTTGTCATCGGATGGCGCCTAAACGGCTGGACCGATTTCGCTAATTCTTTTTTTGTCGTGTAGGCTTTTATCAGGAGAGTGTCCTTTTAGAACAAAAAATTTTTAAAAAATGCATGGGAAATTAGAAAATTTAAGAAAACTATAAAAATGGAGATTTATTTCCCGATATCATCGCATCACGCCTAAACGGTTGGACAGATTTCGCTAATTCTTTTTTTGTCGTGTAGGCTTTTATCGGGAGAAGGTTGATTTAGAAGAAGAAAATTAAGAAAAATGCATGGAAAATTAGAAAATTTAAGAACAATATAAAAATGGGGTGCTATTTCCCGATGTCATCGCATCGCGCCTAAACGGCTGGACCGATTTCGCTAATTATTTTTTTGGCGTGTAGGCTCTTATCGGGAGAAGGTTGATTTAGAAGAAAAAATTAAGAAAAATTCATGGAATATCAGGAAATTTAAGAAAACTATAACAATGTTGAGCTATTTCCCGATGCCATCGCATCACGCCTAAACGGCTGGACCGATTTCGCTAATTCATTTTGTCGTGTAGGATTTCAATCAGGACAATGTAGAAGAAAAATATAAGAAAAATGCTCGCGAAATTAGAAAATTAAAGAAAAGACAGAAAGTAGGTAATCTTTTTAGTACCTACTTTTTACAATATAATTTTCTTCTACTTTTGAATTTTTATTAATTGACATTTGAAAGAACTGTCAGTGGATTGATTGTTGTTGCAATTGATAGAATGCGAATTTTAAGAACAAGTAGAATATTTTTTTGTTTGTTTGAAAATCAATTCTTCGTTTATGGGCTGATTTTTACAGAGGATGAGACCTACATATAACGTAAATATAATATGCATCGTTAATATGTAAAAAAAACTGGATATTATTTGCTAATAACCTAGCATTTGTTTCTTTATTGAAAATAAAAATTGCTACACATCCACCATGTTGTAATAGAAGATAGAAAAAAATCACAGATACCTACTGCATTAAATGTGCTTTTTATTTATTTCCATTGTTTTGAAAGAGAAGATTTAAGAACGCAATGTTGTGTGAAAGTGAATGTCGAGAACTTGGAAGTATGTCTATTTAGGTAATTTATTTAGAAGAGATGCAAGGTGTGAAAAAGAGATTGAAAGAAGGAAATTGGCTGGGAGAAGGGTTGGCGGTGCACTTAGACCTCTAAGAACATATCTCTGAAATCGACAGTTGATGTACAATGCAATCCTGATACTATCCATGATTTATGGGAGTAATGGGAGTGAAACTTGGACATGGACGAACAATTATTTGGAAGTTGGAATAAATGCTGTGGAAATGAGATCACTGCGTAGGATATGCGGAAAGAGACTTATTGATAAGGTGAGGAATGATAATATTAGAAAGGAATGTGGAGTGAATGTTAGTGTAGTGACTAGAATGAAAGTGAATAAAGAAAGAAGGTTTAGGCATGTTATGAAAAGAAACGAAGAGAGAATGACTAAAAGGATATATAAATCTGAAAGAATAGGTGCACGCAGACGAGGCCGACCTCGAATGACATCGTCCGACCATATCAGTGCCGTCTTACAGGAGGGCTAAGTCAGGAGCAAATGGAATAGAAGAGCATGTATGCGGAATGTTATGCGTTTGGAGGAAGCGAATGAGTTTGGATTGAAGAGAATGGAAGTCCATACTCTCTGCCCACCCTCTTCGGGAATCAGCATGATCGGTAAAATAAGTATTTACACCTCAATGCGTATTTTGAATCGGTACTTTGATTAATCAATCAATATTATTTTAACTGAGCAAAATAATTATTGAAATATCGAATATAATGACATACCTACCTAAATTATTTTTTTTTACATATTAACATCAAATCAATCAAAATTAAAACTCCCTTTGAACTCCACTCAGGAGCAAAGTGAGGCAATAAGAGTTCTCCATTGCACTCGATCTTGCGCAATGATAACCTCTTCCCACATCATATTAACATAGGTTATATATTTTTGATGTAAAAATAAACTCAGACCCGATGAATGCAGCGTGTTATCCAGGTTTTGCTAATGCCAGTATTATAGTCATTGGGTAGGAACACGTAGAAAGCGGATTCCGACCCGCGCCGACCGGCTCATAGATTGTTGTCTATGGTTTCAATGCATTTAAATGAGCATGCCGGAAAGCGGGTTCCTGCTTTTTCTGTGGGTATCCCCATTCAAATACATAGTAACATTCTTTGCGCTGGTCGGCGCGGGTCGGAATCGGCTTTCTACGTGTTCTTAGCCATTCATGTTAAATAACTAAAATACGAATTTGAGCTCTGTTGCATAAAACCTAGAGTACCTACCCATATTATTTATTTCGATACGAAGTTCGACGGGTCAGCTAGTAATATAATAAAAAATTGTCACGGTGTTTGCTACCGTAGGAAATCCTCTGAAATGATTTTTTTCGTTTGTTTTATTTGGTTGATCGGTTGTATGCCCGTAGTAGATGTTTTCGGTGATCAAATATCAAAACGATCATCGAAAGGGTCGCCTCTTTAATTTATTTGCAATCAGATTTTCTCTTTGTATTGCTGCCGTTGAATTATTACGACTCAGCTGTTCTAGGAAAACATTGCATGACTGCAGTATCCTGGGTTCCCGTTTCACGGATTCAGATTAAACTATTGTTAAATATATACAGCTGCTCTTTGTATCCGCCTTTCGGCATCTGTTTTTTCTACATGAGCTTTCTGAGATGTTTTGTAGTTATAGGTATCAAGTTCTTCCTCGTCATAACATCCAAGACATCACAGGGTCTCCTTAATATAGATATGATGACTAATAATTCGACCTATTTCTTGAAAGAGGTTTTACTGGAGCTTATTTTTCCAATATTTTTTCCCCATAAACCAGGCGTCTAACAAATGCCAGTATTTTTCGAGTTATTTATTTTATTATTTTATACCTTTGGCTTTTGAATTTTTAATTATATTATAATAATACAGAGGTTTGAAGAAAATGTTTGTTTTGTTCGACGTTGAAAATTTTGACAATATTGATTTTATCTGAATCAATAATTTCATATTTTAAAATTCGTTGTGTATTCAAATTTCAAATATAGCTACATCACTTGAAATAAAATGAAATAACACGAAATTTATGCGAGCTAAAATTTTATTTCTGTTTAGAGCATTTTTCAGAATCCCGCTTTATTTATTTTACTAGCTTTCCCGACAGACGTTGTCCTGTAGTCCTTACTATAATATTAATTTCGAATAGGTATGTTATTTACAAAAAATACGTTAAAAATACGTTTAAATGTTAAAAAATTATTTCTGAAAGCTTGAAAGAAATTCTATCAAAAATCTGCGAACCAATGTTTTGAAACTCAATGGTAAATAAGTAAGTAAATAAAAAAATGCGTTGTTGTGGAATTTTTCATAGATGGCGTTGTTGCCAGTAAATCCTCCCCATACTTACTTGAATATTATATTTTATATTCTTTTCTATCCTCTTTTCGATGTTTTATTGGTTATTCTGTTGAGCGCAGAAGAATCCAACAAACCAAAAAAAGGATAAAAATCTGTTCAGCCGATCTCGAATTATATGTGCTCGCACTAACCCGACTAACATTTATATTATAAGATTATTATCATCCAACTATCTTTAATTTGTTCATTGCGTGCTTTTTTGTTGTAGTTGAAATATCTTTTATTATTATTTGATATGATTTCTTCTATTTTTTGTTGGTAGACAAAAAAATAAATGTCAAAATTTTGAGAATAGGTACATATTTCTATATCCGAATTTTATAAAAATTAACATAAATCAATGAAAAGGTAGCGATCTGACGTTCTAATGAGTGTCCTTATTTGTGTTCTCTATGGGGAACTTTATACGTATTCTCTATTTTGTAGCCCAAGAATTATTATGCACAAAGAACTCTGAAAACTACTTACTGATTTTGGAAAGCATTCTACATATGAGAATATAACAGAACAGTGACTGAAGGGTACCTACCCGAAGAGACCGACACGTGGTGCATGAGTTGTGTTCCTTGAAAATAAACCGTGCCGCAACTGTTTAGCGGCTAGCAACCACCCTTGCAACGAGAGAATGTGATGACAAATCATGTAATAGGTATAAAACAATATATAAACCCTAATTAAATGGCAAACCTCAAGACGCAAGAAGATTGAATCCGATGATAGCAACAAATGGCTAAACAAACTGATCCCAGATGTGAGACCATGGTTGAAACGTGAATTCGGAGGTACAAGCTACCACTTAACGCAAGTACTTACACAGGGTATGGGTGCTTCCAAGCCTACCTACACCGAATTGGAAAGGTTGACAACGAGTGTGTCTACTGCGGCGATAGACATACATCCAGACATACAATCTTCGAATGTAAAAAGTGGTAAGACTTTTTTTTTTTTTTATCCATCACGCCGTTTCCCGAAGGGGGTAGACAGAGAGTACGGATTTCCACTCTTTCCTATCCAAACAAACCTCTTTCGCTTCTTCCAAACGCATAACATTCCGCATACATGCTCTTCTATTCCTTTTACTCCTGACTTGGCCCTCCTCTAAGACGGCACCGATATGATCGGACCATGTCATTCGAGGTCGGCCTCGTCTGCGTGCACCCATTCTTTCAGATTTATATATCCTTTTAGTCATTCTATCTAAAGACAAAATGGGAATAAATACCATACAACCCGATAAACTGGTGGAAACTATGTTGGAGAGCAGTGAAACATGGGCCGCGCTACGTCAGATGATCTGTACGATAATGAAGACAAAAGAGGCTGACGAAAGGAAGAGAAAGGGTCATCTCAAAACATAAACAACTTACTGCAGTGAAGTAATACCCTAGAGGTGGTTCCACTGCAGTGAAGAGGAGGTGGTTTTAGTCGGTAGGTCTGCCTGCGTGCAGGAGTCCGGCACAAAGTCCGATGAGGATTTTCCCCTCCTTGAAAAAAAGGTATAAAACAAATTCTCCGGTGGTAAAAAAGTGAATTAATAGTCGAAAATGTAATTAAGGGTTCTTCACAATAAATTCACACAATATATTATTATTTTCTGTCAAAATTAAGCATTGCTCATCATTACAGAGTAATTCTTTGCGGTGAACAATGCACATACAATACAAAAGAACAACAATATATTATTATTATTATTTATTTTCTGTCAAAATGAAGCATTGCTCACCATTACAGAGTAATCCTTTGCGGTGAACAATGCACATACAATACAAAAGAACAAGAATATACCTATTGTTATTATTTTCTGTCAAAATTAAGCATTGCTTACCATTACAGAGTAATCCTTTGCGGTGAAAAATGCACATACATACAATACAAAAGAACAACAATATATTATTATTATTATTTATTTTCTGTCAAAATTAAGCATTGCTCACCATTACAGAGTAATCCTTTGCGGTGAACAATGTGTATATAAATATGTGTAGACAATAAGGTACCTAAGTAGGTATAACCATTATACGCGTCGCGTCGAATCGAAATTATAATTTGAATAAGGAGAGACAATTGGTTGAAAATTTAAATAAATACCTACAGTTAAAAATATTTCAAACTCATTTAGTTAAAATATTCCTAATGGGATGTTTTTCTTCCTTTCTTTGCCGCTAGAGGCGCCCTTGCTAATCCGGTCTATTGTCAAATTCAGTGTTGCCAACGGGGGCGATTTACTTCTTCTTCTTCTTATGGTCGCTCACAATCTAACCTCCAAAATATCATTCTAGTTTATTTCAAATTAAACAACTTATATATTATTATACATGATAACTTACAATAGGTTTAGAGTAATCATTGTACATTTTTTACATACTATTGCAAATAAAATTGTTCTTCTTTTTTTATATACCTACCTAAATACAAATTAAAAAATACAGAACAGCACCCCTGAGATTTATTCTCAAATTTATGCGCAACAAAATCAACAACTTCTTAGCAACTCAATCAACAACTTCTTAGCAACGCAATGGAAAACAAACTTCCCAACGTTGGCATCACTGAAAAAAACATCTCTACGTTGGCAGCACTGAATTTGACAATAGACCTGATTAGAAGTTCTGCCACCTAGTGTGTATTGTCGGAAGCTCCCCAGAAAACTTCCCATTGGCACAGAAAATTTTCAAATTAAGTGTGATCGCTTAATGGACATTGTGTGAAATGTTACTCCGCTTATCAACAAAGTTTTTTTGTATAAATTACAAATTCGAACTCAAAATTCATGGTAAGGCCTACTGACAAGACAACGTCTGTCGAAAAGCAAGTTAATAATAGAAATAAGAAAACATTCGTGTAGGTATATAGGTATAATTCTGTACATGTTCGATACAGAGGTGTGCAGTATTATAACGTAAGATATTAATTAATAAAGTTTGCACTGGTTGATTTCATGTGTAACAATGGAGTCCTTAGTGAGTTCAAACACAGCAGAACAACATCATAATACGTTGGGACACGAGTGGTTGGTACCCAGGAACAGCGGTGGAGTAAACCAAAATAAATGAATGAATGAAATTGGGAGGACAAGCAGGAAAGTTTAAGTAAGAGGGTGGAATTCGCCTTTGGATCAGTTGGCTTGTTTTAGTGGTATTATGCGACGTTCAATAATCTAAAAGCAAGCTCCAGGGCGTGTATTGGGATTGCTTCCGGCGTGCCATCAAAATAAGGTATTTTGAGATTTTCGTGAGCATAGTGATAAATATTATAAGCTCATATGAACATTTTTACATTAAGCTTTTGATCCTAAGAAACATAATAAAGCAAACGGGTTAAAAATAGTTGTACCTAAATTCTGATAAAATTTAACAACTTGTAGTTCATTTTTGTACGAAAAAAATGTATCAATCGAAAGACAATAATTCGTGTATCAACACATCCTGTTACAATATATTATTATTATCTTGTCCATGTTGGATAAAACACCGGTAAATTATTGACAATGTTTTACCGCAAGAATAAGCCATAATTTATTCTAAATTATTTCCAATTTTATTAATCAAGAATATACATACATACATACTCCCTTTATGGCATCCCGCACAACGCAAGCCAGCCCGGAGAAGACCAATCCGCAGCAAACCCGACCCGAACGAAACCGACCCCCAACTCGATCAAAGCAATCAAACTGAAAACCAGCCCCACACAAATCAAGCCCGCCGCGAATCAAGAATATACAATAATTTTATTAACCTAACCTAGAAAATCAAAAGAATGGTATTTGCCGACCATTTTGAAATACGAATACAGTAGGTACCTACATAATATTATTTTTACACCCTCGAAGCTTTTCAATTGAACCTTCTGAGAAAATTTCGATATTTAATTTATATATATATTTTTAAGTTTAGTATGATATTATTTTAAAAGATACCTTGAGTCAAATTCAAATATTTTTATTGAGAGAATAAAAAACATTCAAAATACATATACCTACACAATAATAAAATTTATACCTAGGTACATGTTTTTTATATAGGTACATTTTACCCCCAAAATTGAGCAGAGTTCGTGCTTTGGGGGATTATAGGGTTGTATTTATTTATTTAATAAGTTAATTTAAATCATACAAGTAATTTTGATTCCTACATAGCTTATAATCAATCTTCGTAGTGGCGTCCAAAATCCAATCCAATTGTTTTTGAATAGGAGCCATGACCGAATAAAGGAGAAGGGTTTTTCATGACAAATATGCCCTCTTTAGACTTATTTTGAAAACGTAAAGTTGCGCGAAAAATAGCCCAGAGGTTTTAAAATCCGGGTTAAATACAGAGATCTGCGAGACTGGTCTGAAATTGTATCTTTCGGATGGACGCAATCCTCCAACCAGCCAAAACAATACAAAATTGATCAGCTTTTTTATTATAATTTATAAGCCACACTGTCTTTCTAAACAAACACATAAAATTAAGTTACCTACTTATTTTTTAAGGTATTTCTTATTTTTTAAAGGTACTCGATTCTGTTACTTACCATTGTTGTTGTAGCGCTTAGCAAGAACTGAAGAGGCTGCGAGTGAAAGGAAAAATGGTGAAACGGAGTCAACATGCTTGTTGCAGACCAATCCTAGAATTTTAAAGAGATAGTAAGTAATATTCATAAAATTATGTTTCACAGTAAGCAAAACTTGTGTCGTAAATGAGGGAATGGTCGGTAGCTACCGCGGATTTAAACTTAGGAGCCAACCAATTCATGCTTAATAGGAATTGTGTATGATTTGTGCTTTGCTAGACATTCATATAAATAATTTCAGAGGAAACTTCCAAATTATCGACAGACACTTCAAAATAACATGACACACAGTAATATTACAGTATTATACAGCCACCTAATATTATTGGGTGTGTAGCTGTAATATACTGATACAATGTGAACGTATATTATTGAGACTGTCAAGAACATACCAAAATAATATCACACTCCGCCAGAGAACAACAATGCTTTCAGATTTACTTAGTCGAAATGCCAACGCCGATCTCAATGCCAACTTGCTTCTACTCCATTACATACATAAGTATTTGTACCTATGCTTATCATATTATTATTCAATACTACGTAATATCACAAGATGAATAGAGTGGAGTACAATGTATCATTTTTGTACATTGTAGGTATAAAGATTCTTACATTTTTATTTTATTTTACTGTATTATTTACAAACAAAACAGGCGATGGAATAAAAATCACTGCAGTCCTAAAAATCCTCGAGTTTGAAGAAATGGTCAGATGGAGACGTCATAATTGACGGTTTCTGCACCAACATGTGGAAAAGTTCATCGTAAAAAGGTTATCACATTTAAAAAGTAATAATAAGAATGGTTTATTCATCAAAGCAAGACAATATCGACATCAAAATGGGTACAATTTCGGTCATTATACAAATATGTAAAAATTCAATTAAGAGTCCCCACTAGGCAATAGCCTGTATCGGGGAGTGCTATCAATTTTAAATACATCTTCAAAAAGAAAAAAAGAAAAATAGTCCTGCATGGATTACCAAATGGGCAGCGCCAACCCAGAAATTTCGATGAAAACGAGAAAAGAAGAGAAAGATGATTATAGAACTGGAATTCTTTTACTCTTTAAAATAGTCATATTATAAATGTAATTTGTTACTTTGGCAATAAAGCTTTAATTATTTATTTCTTCAATCAGGAAATAATTTTATTCATAATTGTTCTGTAAATCTACATTTAATTTCAGCTGGTTGTTATGCATTTGTTTACTTATGTATACTTCAATATTGGTTAAAATCCCGACAACGACTACGGATATTACAAAAACTCGTTCACTCAACAAGCTATAAGTGTGTTTTAAAAAACTTGATTTTTGAAGGGAACTTACTTCAAGAAAACGCAAAAGTAATAGATATAAATATAAAATATATGTTTTTTGAAAAAAAAACCATGATATTCTAACCATTTTATAATTTGTTAGGTAAAGTACTCACAGTATTTCAAAATAAATTAACTGAGTACATCAGGTAGGTAATATTATACAGTTTTATCACCTGAGCTACGAGTTATCTGTCGACTCTGTCGTCTGTTTTTCGATGGCGCTTCTTTAAACAGCGGTGAGTATGTATGTATGCCAGTTAAGGGCATTGTTAATATTGTTACTGTAGTAACAAAAACATTGACATATTATATTTTGAAAGACTGCCGTCTTGTAGACGACGGACCGCTCCCTAGGACCCCAGTCATAGCAGATAGTAGTCGTTCTCTATGATAGACTAATCATTGGGTGGAATTTTAGCTACACCTGCTGTTCAGAGAAAAAAAAACAATAAGTTAAAGCTTTTATTTTTATTTATATGCCTTCTTCTTATTCTTCATAATCCTGTTACCGACCTCGGTAGCCTAGTTGTACTAGCGTGGACTTCAGATCCGAGGTCCCGGGTTCGATTCCCGGTCGGGTCAGAGTTTTTCTAAGTGTTTTTTCACTTGAAATTTCTACTCGGGGTCTCAGATTGAACGGGACCGGTTGACTGGAAAAAATTGCCTCAGGCAATAAGTTCCGCCGGCTATACTGACACCTTTGTATAGAAAAGTGTTATATTATTATTATTATTATTACCATCCACTGCTGCCCAAATGAGAAATATTTTGTATTGTTGATACAAATTACCTATAAGGAAGTTATTAATGTTTATTCAATGATTCATTTGATTTATAATGAAATATTATTATTCTGTATTCAATTTACTTTTTTTTTTTTAAATATAACACAATCAAACGAAAAAGTTGATGATTTCGATAAATTATTGAAGTATTAAACATTTGATTTTTTTGTTATTTCTTTTGTCTGGATATAAGCGAGAATAAAAGAATGATAAAAAATACGCATTTCATCATTAGAAGAGAAATCGTTTTCAATTGTTTGTATATGACCTTTGAATCTGTGAACTCAACTTAAATAGAAAGAAAAATGATAAAAAAAAAGAAACGAAATTCACGAAAGAGGTAAATTCAGACGTGTATTATAGTGAGTAGGTACCTACTAGGATACACACCTGATATCTAAACCGTAACTTTTGTTACCCATTTTTACAGTTCTACAAAATATGGATTTAAGTTAGTTTTTTAGTTTTTATTTTTGTTCTAACCTGTTTTTGAAAGGAAATATTAACAAGTTTGCATAATCTTAATTTTGATTTAGGATTTAATTCTAAGTCGACAGAGCTTTAAACTCAGCAAAATGTAGGTAGGTATGTATTAAGTATTTCCAGCGACAGATCATAAATTGAAATTTTGAAATGTGGTGCCGGTGTCGTAGGCTGAGGATCCCATAGACTCTAAAGAGAACAAAGTTCAAATCACCAGAGAAAAGTGGAAACAATTTTCATCACATTAAACGTTCCAGGCAAAAGAAACATGGGCAGAACACCTTTTAGGTGACGTGAGCAGATAAAGAAAGAAACAAATGAACATCATGTTCGGTTATGGGGGTATGGACGGCTGCAGAAGCTCAGATCTGGAAACCGCAAACAAACAATATTTAAAAAACTGAGAAAGCAAAGAAGGATTAAGCCAAATCCGTAAAAGGTGTCGAGACATGAAGTATTTAAAGCCGATATCAATTTTTATTATCAATCAAATTGTCATTATTCCGACACACCTAATGTTACAACAAAAAAATATATTTTATTTATTTCATTTTCCGTAGGCCCCTTAGGTCACTTGGATTTGTCATACGCTGATAACAGATAAAAGACCAATTGGGAGACCGCAAAAGAGATGGGTGGATGATGTGGATCCTGTCGCGGGGAAAAACTGGTTGAAAACTGCACAGGACAGAAAGAGGTGGAAAACTTTTCAATAGCATGTATTATAATCTATAAGATAGGATACATTAATTGGCGATGTAAAAACAAATTGTTACTACCTATTACTGTAAAAACACATATTAGCTGTTGTATCTTTTAAAAAGAATAAAAAAAAAAAAAAAAAAAAAAACTTTGGAAGAGGCCTACATCCAGCAGTGGAGGGACGACTGACAAAGAAGAAGAAGATAACAGGTAATGTGATTGGTAGGTATCTATAAGCTTTACCTCAAGCCATCATCTTGAATATACTTACGTATTTCTAGCAAATCAATATATTTTTTATTTCTTTTTCGGATTGATTGCGAAATTCTCAAAAAAGAAAAAAGAAATACTTAAAAATATAGGAATTACAAACACTCTAACATTTCCATGAGGTAAAGGTATATAATCTACAGACATTGAGACATACCTGCATAGTAGAAAGTTAGTATTATTATAAGAAATGAAAAAAGAAAAATATACATTATTATATAAGTAGGTACCTATTGAAATTGAGGGTGAGAAGATGCGAAGCGCGGTGTGGGAGATTGAGGGTTGAAAATAGTAGAAGGGTTCGTGATTTCGGATGTCATTTATAAAAGGAAGGATGTAAAGGAGAAAACAAATGATTTGACAAAGATTAAATATACATGTCTGCTGTGTAAACATAATAAAGAAAAATATTATTTCTATGTGCGGGAAAATCGCAGCTCCTATATTATTCTTTTAAAGACTTTACCTAAGTACGACCGCTACAGACTTCAAAGCGAAACTAAGATATTACATATTTTGAATGTTACAAGCAACCAAATTTCTTGAATATTTTTTTAAGAAGAAAAAAAGGCGCATTTTTGTTCGAATAATATTTGAATTGTCTTCAAAATATTTGAAATAAGTTTGTTGGCAGCTAGAATCATCCCGTGATAGCGCATAATCTATGCAGGCATAAAGACTGAAAATATCAGAGAAAGAAAAAAGATAAATCACTTCATTCTGTTATTGAATTTGCTTGTATGAACGCTTCTCCACTGTTGTTTGGGCACCTACATAGATCTCATGTGTTGATATTCAGCCTAGTTTGGGTCATGATATCCTCAAGATTCGAACTCCATCATGATTAATCTGCCAGTTGGAGATTCCAGTGTTTCAGGCTTCCCGCATGACAGCATCAAACTACCGAAGCTTTGGCCTACTATTGTTACCTACTTCCTTCCGGCATGCCGTGCAGTATGATCCTCGGTACTTCTTCATCTTCCATTCTTTGGATAATGTATCTGAACCATCGTTAAATCACTTCCTGTATTGTCTACGCTCGATTTCGCGCACTGTCGATGACTTCCTCTCTCACCATATTCAAAACTCTGCTCCAAAAGAACGGAACGCGGTATCAGAGTCTTCCGCAACTTCGAGACCCTGATGAGAGGAAATTCAACACTGTCTTCAAAACAAGTCCCAGCCATGTCCATCTCAATAATTGAAAGTGATTGGCCTGCACTGGGTTCGTCGTCGTATTAAGTAGTTCGTTAAGCGGTGGAATCACCTTATATGGTCGGTATTCTTCTTAAAAATATAGGTATTCCTGCTTAAGATGAAAAATGTCCTTAATGCTTAGCTAGTACGAAAATATACCTACACATCTGCAAGTAGGTACCTATTAATTATAACTGTTGAGTGTTTTACGTATTGACGTGTATATATGTAAATACCTACATTCATTTCTATAATAGTAGGTAATTATCTTGGGTATTACTCATTGGGTCATTAACGTTGCGCAGGATCGAGCGCAATGGAGAGCTCTTGTTGCCTCCCTATGCCCCTAAGTGGGGTCTAAAGGGAGTTTGGATTGGATTGGATTACTCATTAAGCTCGAACTCAGCTGGTTGAATTCTCCCTAAATAAAGCATAAGCACCTGTGACGTCAAAATAATATCTCGTTGAGTAGATAATCCTTTCAGGAATATTGCACACAACAATAAAGAGTCTTTATATTGTATTAAGTACGATTTGTAAGAGTAAAGCCTCCGTTCTGATCCAGAAGAAACTTCACAACGCTAGGCTATTAAAGAACCTTAACTTTTCATATCCTCTTGTCATAAACTTTTAACATTGTTTGAATTATTATTACTTATACTTCATCCAAGGTATGTGATATTAGAATAATTATAAATTCTCATACGAGTTATGAAATTGCTAATAACACAACCACCTCCGCTGCTACGCAGTATTCAATTTTCTTTGATACTTTTCAAGGCTTCGTGTTTCTGCGAGAGAAAATTGATATTTCATTTAATGCAAGATACATTGTGTCCATTAAAAGTTAAAATAAATCCTAAAGGTACCGATACACTGACATGAAGGCATTATCTACTTAAAAAAATAATCTAGAACAATGTTAACACCTTAGGTAGGTACCTTAGTCAGATCTTACAAAATGGTTACCACGGCCAATATGTAACGTGAACGTTTTGATGCGCAATGTTAAGTAAAGTGAATTTGACAGTTTTTCAAGTTCTAGGTCACATTATTTGATTTGACTCGCGCTGCTGAGTTGTTTTTTACTAGGAAGAACACCAAGATCTATTCAGAGCATTTTAAATTACCTACCTCACGTACACTCAGCTCTGTCAGGATCGATACATTTGTTCTGTGAGCTGTCCATGGAATTCGCAGCAGGCGCCTCCAACACCACATTTCGAAGGCGTCTATTCTAGCTCTCATCCGAGACTTTATGGTCCGTCGAGTCTTATAATTTTTTGGACAGGTTGCACGACGAGGAGCGGACAACTTGGAGAGAATAATTATTATGAGTGGGAGTGTGGAGGGCAGCAGAGGTAGAGGGCGCTCACCTATGAGATGGAGTGAGAGAGGCCACTGGAAGACCTTTTGTGGAGCACTCGGTTGGCGGAGAACCGTAGTGTGTGGAGGTAACTGGCTTATGGTGTTAATATTGAAAATCACGATCCTCAGCACTGAGGGAACGACGAAGAAGAGAACAGACCTCACGTACAAAACATGCATGTAGTGATGCCAAATAGAGCGCTCTTGAGAAATTGAAAGAGAAGACTGTACAATATTGCCAGAGCTAGACTTTTCTTTCTTGAGGTTTCTCTTTAACTGCTGTTGCTTCTAGATTTTTCTCTTTAACTGCTGTTGCTTCTAGATTTTTCTCTTTGACTGCTGTAGCTTCTAGGTTTAAAAAAATATATATTGCTCTAGCTGAACGATTCAATAGTCTCGTAGCACAAGGTTGAGAGGGGACAAAATAAATAGAAGTGTGCCTTAGTATACTTTTGTCCGTAACTTTAGGTACGAATTGATAGAGTCAAAAAAATGTAAGTAGAAATTCATTCCACGAAGAAAAAAAAATCACAAGCCTAGTACGTGTTCAAGATTTCAAAGTGATAAATTTTATAGACATGAGTAAGTTTAATATTATTTATTAACACTTCTTAGAAATTCGCATGTATCCTAATTTCTAGCACTTGGAGATGTTAACAATTTCATATTGAGATCCCATGAGAATCAATAATAATTATTCCACCTAACATTTACATAGCAAGGTAGATATACAATATTATTATATGTATCTATGTACATTACTGTTAGAGCTATCCGTTCATCTTTGACGAAAACTGGAAGTCAAGAATCCGCTCAAAGGGGAAATAGTTTTGGAATTTAAGGATAATAAAGAGATTCCCTGATACTAGATTATTATTGAAGGCATTCTATGAATAAGCTCCTCTTTTAAGAGTTTCATAATACTTTAGAATTATTGCTCTAGGCACAACATCTTGTTTTATAACAATTCTAAGGAAATTTTAATACACAATAAAGTTTTGTTTCACTTTTCGGTTTGAGGGACTCTCAAAATTGATATTTTACGGAATGGATCAATCTAATTAGTATAGATCTTTTTAATAAGAAATTGAAATCTTCATTTAAACCTTCATACGTATGTATCTCCTATCACCAATTTTCTCTGAATAATTTTCAAAGGAGTAGTTTCTCAGTATAGGAATATTTGAGCATGTTGTTTGAGCTTATAAAAGTAGAAATTCAGAATGAAATCGGGAGAAAGACTTAAGTTGCAAAATACAGTTCTCAGAGAGTGAAACAACTGAATATTTTAGTGATTTCAGGAGTTAATTTTTTTTTTAACTTTAATTTGTTATTTTTTGTGGATGAGTAAAAAAAGTAAAAATCGTAAATTTTTTACTTGGGCGGTGTTGTTCGATAAGCGACGATTTGGGCCCAGCTAGTTCTCGCCATACAGTTCTATAACCCATATCATGCAGTCATGATGTCACCCGAACTATTAGCCTCATTACCTTTTAAGCATTGGTATATCGGAAAGTTAATCATAGGAGTTAAGGACTAAGGACATGAACACTTAACTTTTATTTATTTACGTCCATTTGAGTTTATAACAAATTCGAAAAAAAAAAAAAATACTTATGTACCGTATGGAACAATTCTTAGAAGCAATTTAAGACTTATTAATAACTAGCTAATACCCGTCTTGCTTTATGTTTTTAATTCAGATTTTCAGGATTGATCGGTAGGTAATTAAACATGTTCTAGGGGTTCTAGTCTAGCATGTTCTCATTGCTTAAGAGACCTCTATAACTGACATAAGCACAGAAAAAGAAGAATGACACTTTCACAATTCATAAAAAGAGAGAACAATTTCGACACATTTAATGTTTATAAAAAAGAAAGAAGAAAAATTAGTCTGCCACTCTCATGAAAAAAAACTGGATGTCATTGTGTAAAAAAATTGTTATAAGATATTATATAAACAGATTTTTATATAACTTCATAAAATTAATAAAATAAATAAATAAATATATAACATTTCACACTTGATTCAATTTCACTAAATTCCTATAATATCTAATAATATAATATGAACCTACTCACATAATATGCAAGTTTTACTCTATGCTTTGAGTGTTGACTACATTCCCTACAGCTAAACCACCCCTACGCCCTACACCCTCTATGTGTGGATGGTACGAATTTTATGTGATTGACTAATGATAACAGCATCTGTTTTACCTACCTCAAAATTTGTCATTTAACGTAATCCGAAAATCTAGTTTCATTTCACTGTTTATAAAATCTGTTATATATAGTTTGAATCACATTTATTTTTATTTCAAATCAATCTTGAATCGTTTGAATACGTTTTTATACAGTCAAACTTTGGTTCCATGCAACATTTACATGAGTAATTTTGTTTTCAAAAGATGGCCATCTGTGTTTGCGGAGATTTAACTATGAAGATTTTATAGTTTTAGAACCTTGCAGGTATATTTATGGTGTTCATAGGTACAAATTTTAAAAATTTCTCAAATATATTATTTAATGTAATTAAGTAATAAAGGATCCACGACGATTCATCCAACGCAGAACCTACGGTTCTAGCGTGATGATCCAGTATACGAAAAAACACATAAATAAAAAAACAAACATTTCTTAGTTATTGTGTAGATAATAAAAATAATATCGCAAATAGATAAACTGTGTTTACAACTTTACAAGAGACGTCTTCTGGTAGAGACAAAATATTAGTTAAGAAATAAGCATTGAAGCAAGATTGTCGAGTCATTTCTTTCCGCTCGGCATTAGACGAGCTTCATGAATAATTCAACCACAAAAATGACGTTACATTTCAGTTACACAACATTTCTATAAGTCAAAATAACAAAAATGAATATTTCTCTCCCAACATTTTTACAGATGAAAAGTTGCAAATGCATCCTATGATTAAGTGGGGTGCCTAGCTGTGTTAAACAATGGGCACCTACCCTGTCTGGGCGAATATTCACCATACAGACATTCGCTAACTTATGCAGTCTTGGGATAATTTTAAATTAATTTCAAGCATTTAAAAAAAAGTAGTTTTGATTGTTTCTTAATGCTTTCTTTGTGTCGTCTACGCAGACAGATTTCAGCAAATTTAACAATATACCTATCTAAAAAAGCATGTAGATATATTTTGATCTCACGTATTTACCTAAGTACCTGAACATACCTATTTGTAGGCATTACAACTGCAGCTTAAACTTACTTAAAATATAGGTGACAAAAAAAATAAAATAGATGAAAAATTTCAAGGTAAGGTGTATATTATTGGCTCAACTGATCGAGTTTTCCATTCAATATTCAAATTTACTGACAACAGACGTCAAGTCCAGTCAAAACGTTATACACGTTATGGTCTGCTGTATACGCCGCTACTATAAACAGCGGTGGATATGTCAGTTGAGAATATTGGCAATATTGTTTCCGAAGTAACACAAAAACATATTCATATAATTTTGAAAGACGCCGTCTTGTCAGACGACGGACCGTTCCCTAGGAACCCATTGCTATACGGATGTTCACGAAACCAATAAATAAATGAAGTTGTTATCGATTTTTTTAGTAAAATGAACTTAATAAATAAGAGCATTAATCACAATTGATTATAATTTATTAATTATGAAAAGTTAATGTAGCGGTATCATTTTTTATTACTTAATCAACGACTCATTTATTATTGTTTGTTGCATTTGATTGGTAAATAAAATAAACCCAACCTCATCTTATTGTGGCGCAACTCTATTTGGCGATCATTCGGGAACTTTATGTATTGTGTAGAGCACACCTATACAATGTAGGTTGATGAAAGTATCTTCTTCTTTTATTATCATGTATAGGTACCTATTCTGTTTCTGTTATATAACTTGGACCTTGGCCAGTTGAAGGTTGTTGTTGAAATATTAAAATTATGAATGCCAGGCCAACAGACCTCATGACAGCAAAAAGTGTACAGTATTATTGGTAGGTAGGTACATACTATCTTCGTATACCTACGCAAATCAAGGTAGGTACTTAATTACAACACAATATTATGCAACCACTAACGGGCGCTTTCAATGACGCATCCATAGTGGAATGTTATCCAGAAATTAACCATGGTACCTCTACCATTTTCCGAGTTTCAATACACCTACATTATCTCAATGTATGTAGACAAGTCAGTGTCCTCTCCAGTAGCCCTATGAGTTGTTAGGATACCTTAAACGCATAACGCACAATTTGTATTTAAATGAGGTACCTATATGTACGTGCCGAGTAATGAAATGGCTGGCGGAACAAAATTTGATGTTTATGTATGTACTCGATAGAATCAAAGACCAGTGAACGTATTTCAATGAAACTTTGATGATCTGTTCTAATCATGTAAGGAAAGGTTTAAGCGGAGTATGAGTTCAATACCCCTCCTTGGAGGGTAGTTACAAGTTTAATGGTTAAAAGGTTAACCCTTCATTTCATAATTTTTTCTTTTTACTTTTAAAAAATATATTTCGATTATTTGAATAGAGTAGACACTGGGAAAAATGAAAAAAAATTTTTTTTTTTTTTTTTTACGTATTTTATTTAAAAAAAAGGAATGTAGCAAATTTGCTACAACACGAAATAGTATTACCTAACTTACAAAGTATCCCTATAAACTAAGTGATGAATCAAACAACTAATTTTCATGAAATTTTATAAAACAATTTTTATCTTTTGTTAAACAAAAATTCAATCCACATTTTGTGCATTTTATATGGCTGAATCCAGTACATCCAGGCAGTTTGCATCGTTGTCTAGGATGCACATAGCTTGGCCAATGAGAAAACTGATCTTTCCGAACATTTATCGGGGGAACACTTACAGCAGGTCCTCTGTGGCGCTTTGCATCTAACATTGTGTCGATATCGCTCGGTCGCCCTCTCTTTCTTGGTAAAGAAGATCCCATCAAGCATAAACATTTTGCAATTTCTGCCCTGAACTCCCACAAGGGCATCGTTGTTGGAGTTCCCCTTTGTTCATTTACTCTCCGAAATAATAACCAAGCATTGGTTGAGGTAACATCTATTAAGTGACAAAAAATTCTAAAATACCATTTTTTGGATCTTAGTTGTATGCGATGCCTACCAATATGGCTATCCAATAAATCCACTCCTCCCATATGGGCATTATAATCTTTGATTATGCGTGGACAATCAATTTCAATGTTTCTTTTGGTCTTCCGGTCGAACCTTTTTACTACAGTTTTGGGTTCTTCACCCGTACACGTGGACAACAATGTAACTGGCTTATTATCTAGCCATGCCACATTACTTACATCCACGCCATCTACATTAGCCACATATTCTTCGGAAGTCCCCCTAGATTGTTTTTTGAATTTAGCTTCATCCGTCAGCTTACAGTTGGGGATTCGGTTTCTCCTTACTGTTCCTAACATATAAACCCCTTGTTGGGCCATGTATACTACCAATGGTAGCGACATATAATAGTTGTCGCAATAAATTCTAAAATTGGAATTTTTCTCCACAACTCTAGCTAGTCGCACAACGACATTTGCGCTAGCTCCTAGATCTGGCTCATTGTTTAGTCTCTTGGTATAATAATTTTCTACCCCGGTATATATTTCAAAATTGTAGGCGAATCCAGTAGCACCGCACAGCACAAAAAGTTTAAAGCCCCACTTATTTGGCTTCAATGGCAGATATTGTTTGAGATGATGTCTCACCTTTGTTGCACAAATCTGCTCATCCACTGCCATCCGGGCTTCTTTAGGGATAGAGGCAAATTTTGTGCATAGATGTTCAATAAGGGGCCTTAATTTGTGAAGCTTGTCATGCTGTGGGTGTTCTTTATTTAACATTTTGTCATTATCATTGAAGTGAATTGCAGACTTGATAGATTCAAATTTATTAATAGGCATAGTCTTTATTATATCTTCTATCCCAATATCAGATCTCCAATAACATCGCGTTTTAGGTTCTTTGACGACTGACATATACTGGCAAATACCTATAAAGCGCTTTATATCTTGCACTTCGTAACAAACTGTATTGTTAGGCCTTTTTTGTGTCAAATATAAATTTGTTTGCTCACAAATGTGTTTTAAGATGTATTCATCTAAAAAGTACGTGAAAAATGCATACGGAGTATCTAGTAATATTATTGAATCTGGAAGACTTGTAGTACCTTTACATTCTAAGCGGTCATCGTCAATTTGCAAATGTTTTTTGGTCCAGAGAATATTCCTTAGAGTGACTTTTCCGGGGACAGTAAAGGTTGATGACTGGACATTTATTATTTGTTCTTCTGGCTCCGTTGCTGGAGAAGTTTCCTCTACCTGAGCATTTTCAGGTTCCTCTTCCCCTTCCTCTGGAAGTGCATCAGTCTCAAGAATATATTCATCATCTGAATCGCCATCAAAATCATCCTCACTATCATCAAAGTTGCCCAAAAATTCCAACAACTCCTTCTCCGTTAAAGGTTGACGACGACTATCTTTTGACATCCTAAAAGAATTCATTTTATTTTAGTGAAAAATATAGTATAAAGTTTTTAAAAAGTAAAATATGTTATACAAATATTCGACATAGTAGAAAACTACTATTGCATGATGTAGCTAATTTGCTACAAAGCTAAAAACTCAAGAAATATAATAAATATTTGAAAATTATTTTGTAAATATTATGAATATTGGTTTATTACTCACCTTGAAATGTAAAAACAATTTTTACAAGGATACTAACACGATATTATAAATACGTTAATTTTTGATAAAAACTTCGAGCACGCGTACACAACTCCAAAACAATGACAGTTACTAATGAAATGTGAAATAATGGCGAATGCAGCGCCATCCATGACACTAATATGAACTATTAGTAAAGAACTGAGTTTGTATCAAATATGCAACAACATGAAACGGTGATTCTCTTAGTTTGTATGGCAGATTTTTATATTTTTCGGGTTTGTAGCAAATTTGCTACAACATGAAATGAAGGGTTAATGTAACAAACGTTGCATATTATGTAGGTAAACCAGGACAAGCGATTACATCTGACGTTTATGATATATTTTAATATACAATACGATTATCTGCATTGTTTCTATCTGTAAACATATTGTGATGTACATATGACCATATTACGATAAATAAATAAATAAGGACTAAATTATTTTTTTATTCAGGGTTAGGTCGAAGTTCAATAGAATATATGTATTTTATCTCTCTTTCTTTGGTACCATTCAAATCCACTGCCTCAAAAATAGTTTAAGTGTGATACGTTCTTATAATATAAGGAAATTGCAATATTTCTTTAGAAACATGAAATATTTGTACATTTTTATTAAGAGATAGGTACATATATAAATATAGGTACCTACCTTCTATTAACTACAATTTATTATCAATTATACACATGACTTTTCTGTTTGAAAAAGTTGTATTTTATACTAAAACTAGCTTTCCCGACAGACGTTGTCCTATAGTCCTTAATATGAATATTCATTTCGAATTATTTCTGAAAGTGAAAAATTAATTCTATCAAAAAACTGCGTGCCAATTTTTTTAATGTCAATGGTTGTCAGGTAAATAAAAATAGTGTTTCTATAAAAAATGACACAGATGGCGTTATTGTACCGGAATTCGTTACATACTAATTTTAATATTATATTTTATATCATTTGGTATCCATTTTACGATTAAGCCGATCTCGAGTATAAAACAACCCAAACAAAATACAAGTTACACATAAGTGTTCGTACTACCCCGACATTCTTTTATATTATAAGATGAAGGAGCACTCCCTTTTTGGAAAAAGTTTCTTTTGCGGCCGATTTTCTAACCTTTTGCTTTCTTTTAGAAATGCTACAGACAAACCTCTCATTTTCACATAGGTACCTATTTTAATTCACATCAGAAATTTCAAAAGGCTCCTGAAAATAGGCAAACTATCAAGCACTCATATTAATTAATTTATCTGAAACTTATTGCAATACATGCATTAGGCAATAATATAATAAAACGTACCTATATACATTAGGTATCTACTTATGTTTGCACAAATCTCACCAACCTAAATACATATCTAATAATAGGTATTATTGGTGTAACCCTAGGGACTGTGTGTTCCTCTGTTTTGGTATAATAATATGCATGTAGAAGCTGAACTTTACAAAGCCACCTTTGTTAGCGAGGACGATCCTTTCAAAGGCTTTTCGTTTTAGTATTGTCGTCTGTAATATTACAACAGAACTGACAGCTATGGCCACTTAGTCTGTGCTGGAACAAACATTCAATAGGTAGTACTTAGGTTTCTACCGAGCATTACCTAGTGCAGGCAGGGTAAAACTCCGGCCCGCCGCGCAAATTTTTATGTGGCTCGCCATAAATAACTCTTTTTGATTTTAATAATTTTCTTGAAAAAATAATGACAATCGAAATTTGAAGAAAATAATTGTGTCGTAAATAGATTTTACCAGTAAGTACCTATCTTAACTATACATCGATAAATAATAATCTAACTGTATTTATTTGTTGAGCACGGATTTTTTCAGGCCGATATTAAAAACTGAATGGATCTTAAAGAACCTTATTGTGTGCTTTAATAGTTAGCTGAGGATGGGTTTGAAGCAGAATCAGATTTTTAGACTCTACTCCTATTTCTTTTTTAATTATTATTATTGATTTTATCGCTTTTTAAATGAGTGCCTCTATTGAAAATATTAAAAAACATCGCGCAAGGAAACGTCTCACTTGATCTACGCACAAAAAAAGTTTTCATCAAATTGTGGTATATAAGACGTGGTAAGTATATAACTTATCGAAAGGGTGATCATGAAAGGGTGAATTTATTAAAAGCGTATAAAATTAAGATCGTAGAATTGGTAATACTTTCTTTTAAAAGTAGATATTACTGGCTGAGAGTTTTATACATGAATATTAAAGATTAAATAAATGAATAAATATAACACTTTTCTATACAAAGGTGTCAGTATAGCCGGCGGATAAAAGCATATTATGTACCCACATATGATTCCAGCCAATATATCCATTTTCTAAAAGTATTAAACGTTATAATATAATAAAAGTATATAATTTACACATTCAGTAGTCAAATGCCTTATATAACGCAATTAATATCATTATGATTTATCAAAAATACATGTAAAATAATATTTGGAACGAAAAGTTAGGAAGTGGTTTTATGTCATTATTTGTTCAGTTTTTATGTGGTCCATTATAATAACTGAAGACCGGGAGGGATGAAGGGAGTTGATGAGAATGCATGGCGGTCGCAATCTTCGGCATCGAGGGACAGATTGAAGAAAAGAAAAACATAGGTACTAAAATATGCCCTTACGGGACAACGTCTCTGTCGGGATAGCTAGGTTTATAAAATTATTTTTTTCCAAAGCTCATTGCCACTGTCACTTTTGAGAATATCACTTCAATTTGAAAAAAACGGTTCAATTCTTCTCATTTTTTGTTATGAATTCTGCATATTATGGTACGCAAAATTGTGTTTTTCATCTTCTTTTTTTCTAAAACAAGAAGAAGATAACAATATTAGCGCATGCTATCAACTTTTTAGACCACATGGTGGACGCGATTCTTATGAAAACACGTTCAATATCTGTTGCAAACATCACATTTGTATGAGTGCTATATTTCAATGTTAGTATGTGTACCAATAGGGCTTACGACCTTCATCAATCATGATGGCTGGTTTAGTTGTGATCACCTAAAATCTCTTTAAAATCAATAGATGTCGCAGACGGTCACAAGGGAGACATTACTACCTGGTTTCTCTCGATCCCGGACGAGCCGCTCGCAGCCCAGTGCTAGCGACGGCATACACTCGGACATTGTCGGAGTGACCTTGGTTCGAATCCCCAGTGTGGCACTGGGAGAAAATATTCGAATCAGTGTACTTAAATGGTGAACGTTGTATACGTAAAAAAGTGATCACAACTAAACCAGCCATCATGATTGATGAAGGTCGTAAGCCCTAATGGTACCTACACATACTAACATTGAAATAGCACTCATACAAATGTGATGTTTGCAACAGATATTGAACGTGTTTTCATAAGAAGAATATATTTTATTAGCGACCCGCCGCTCTTTTTAGTTATTGAAAAGGGCCCGCCATCCAAAAAGTTTGCCCTCCCTGATCTTGTGCATATGTGCATTGTATGTATGTACGTGCTTGTGAGTTATTTGCTTTACTCATTTGCAAACAGCATCATCATGAATTAATCTTACATAATGTTAAAGTAACAATAATAATACGTAGGGGATGCATTGGTATGCCCTAAGAAAAAAATCACATAAATTTGGATGGACAGAGGATTTCCACGACAACAATGGTTCGTCCTGTGAGGGCTTTCTCCTTTCCCATATGTTGTGTAGACATGGACAATGAAGGCCAGAGACAATCAGAAAATATATGAGTTCGAGAAGTGGTGAAACTGATAGGACAGGTCTAGACTTCGG
Organism: Mystacides longicornis; assembly: GCA_963576905.1. Classification (NCBI taxonomy): domain Eukaryota; kingdom Metazoa; phylum Arthropoda; class Insecta; order Trichoptera; family Leptoceridae; genus Mystacides; species Mystacides longicornis. Next base: position 9,599,295 of record OY756421.1, on the reverse strand, counting down.
TTGACACCTTTGCAAAGAAAAATCTAATGATAATAATAAAAAAATTTAAGACTTTTGATTGACTAACATAAATATCACGAATTATATTTTTCAGTTCCAACGAACCAATGAGAACCTACATAGAGATCGTTCACACAAAATAAATTTACGAAACATCAGTGAGAAATTTTAGACCGTAAGCAGGCAAGATAATGAATGTTAATCTTCACAGAAAGGGAGAGTAGTTACTTGTAGAGAAAGGGATTTTCAGTAGATACACGGCGTTAGAAGGTTCTCCTATGAAGGGTCGTGGATGATTATATGATAGGTACCTTCTACATTCTATAATATCTTCGTACCTTTGTGTACACCTGAAGGACTTTTTTTATCTGACACAAGAACCCCTTTATAAAAAGTAAGTGTAGGAAAACTTACAACTTCTAATTAGGCAATGGAGCGTATGAATATCCTACGCCGCGGTACGTTTTAGGTACCTCTACTTTATACGTATAGGCCCCTTCTATTTCTCTGGTGGCTACGTTAATATCTTTCGAGTGTCATAATGTGCCTCTTGTTTCGCTTTACAAAGCAAAGGGCTCTTTGTGCCTTTTATGTGTATTGAAAGAGAAAAACTTTGAAATTTGATAAAAATTCCGCGTCTTTTTTTTCTGATAGAATTTACAAAACTTACGGTAGGTAAGTTCATGTTGAATTTCATAATATATATTCAAACGCGGACGGATCGTTCAAATTGAGAATGTCGTATGATCGCTCATCGCATGGTCGCGCGATCACTTCTCAGTTAGGACAGGGCCTATGACTTAAACTTAAAGAGAAGATATTAAGAATATAACTTATATTATAATCATGAAACCTGCTTAAATGAATCAGTTTGTACCTAAACGTTATCCAGGTAGGTACCAGTCTGGAAAATTCTACAAAATAAATATATTTTTGTTTCATTATAGACCTCCACCCGGACTCGAGTGATTTTGTCTACAAAATTAATCGTAAAAATAAAATAATATTTATTTTCACTTCTAGCATTTTGAAGATGAAATAAACTTGGCTGGGACATGTGTTAAGGATGCCTAGTGACAGTTTGCCGAGGAGAGCGCTGTTTTTCCCCCCAATCAGGGTCCCGATGACGAGGAAGACGCAAATAACAATCGGTACGTTTTTATTCATGTTTTATTACCCTGAATCCTATGGATAATTTTGTAATTTATTAAAGTTATAATTTAAATACGAAATATACCAAAATGAACAAATCAAAAATGAACCATGGATATTATTTTGTTTACATTTCTGAAAATAAATTCATAGAGTTTTTTTGGAAATCAATTAAAATAAATAAAAAATTTCACTGAAAATTGTGTTACGTACTTACTTATCTCAAAAAAGGCAATTATCCAAATAAGTATGTACCTACCGACCTCGGTAGCCTAGTTGTACTGGCATGGACTTCAGATCCGAGGTTCCGGGTTCGATTCCCGGTCGGGTCAGAGTTTTTCTAAGTGTTTTTTCACTTGAAATTTCTACCCGGGGTTGGCCTGTCTCAGATTGGACTGGACCGGTTGACTGGAAAATATTGCCTCAGGCAATAAGTTCCGTCGGGTATACTGACACCTTTGTATAGAAAAGTGTTATATCATTATTATGTCCTTTGTGGTTTTGTTGAAGTTTTAAGAACGGTAGGGGTTTTTGTGTGAAGATGAAAATCATCTCTTGTGGTGTATAAGATTAGGGGCAAAGAGCTGAGGTGGGAATTATTATTTCCAATGGGCGGATTATATCAAACAACAACAAGAAAACGACGGATAATATGACAAAACCATTCAAGAGGAAGAATAGAACAAAGACCTTTTAATATAATAAAGGACCAACACTACATACTCCTAATATCATGATCTTTTGGCACTGTGGAGCCAAAATTGTTAGAACCCTGGAGCAAACAATAAACTAATTTTGTACAAGACTGAATGTTTGGTAATTTATAATTGAATTGATTGAATTAAATATTATTAAAGACAAAAAAATATTAAATAATTGCATTACTTATTAATCACTTTTATTAAAGAAAAGATCATATTATAATATACAATTGCGCTATTGTGTCACGCCAAGCCTCCAATCCTAGAGAAGGTCCTCAAAGGAGAATCTCTGGATTTATAACATTAAAATAAATGTTAAGATAATATAAATTTTAAGATATTGTAAGGTGGAGTAGGCAGGAAGGGAAATCACTGTTTAGAAAACTTTAAGATAAGTAGGTACCTACCTACATATATCTAAATCATAAAATCACAAAATTTATTTGCCTACATTTCTTGAAATAGTTGATAGTTTAGCGTTTCAGTCGCCGACATCCATTCTGCAGGTCGAGATTGAGATTCCTGTACCGAATATTTCCCTATTTCACAACACAAGCTTTGCTTTCTGTGAAAAGTGTTTTGGAAAAAAAAATAGGTACCTAGGCACTTGACGGAAAGAAATCAATGAAGTAGCTATATTGTGGTTGGATGTTAGAGATTGCTACGGCTATAATCCCGCCATTGCCACTTGTCTATACACTACATATTTTTTTGTACACTATTTTTAATATGCATAAAGTATTAAATAAATAAATAAATATAAAATATTATCATGTACCTACCTCCTTATGGATCTCGATTTTGTAAAAAGAAAAATGATAGATATTTAGTAGTGGAAACGAACTGAAAAACAGTAAAGGCTCGTTATTTTGTAGCAGCAGGTACTATAGTAAAGTATGTCTTACGTAGATATTTCGAATAGATTAGTATTTCTTTAAGAGGTTCCTTTTCATTATCATATCCATCAGACTTTCTAACCCTAGCAAAACATGGATAGGATTTTTCCTACTAGAGCTTGAAGCCCGTAATTTAAGTGGTGGGGCTAGCCTTTTGTGAGGTCTTCTCCCAGCTGTCCCTCTGTGCAATCCAATCTGAGGGGGTCTGAAAAATCCATTAACCTCGATCCAAACCTTAAGAAAAAGAAATTACGCACCTACTCCCTTTGTTACCCCATTTTAGGGAGTAATAAAAAGGAGGCAATAAGAGCCCTTAACCACGCTTCATATTGCGCGACTTCAGTAACCTTCTCCCACATCATGACCGAATCCTTACACGGTGCTCCGTTCCGAAGAAGACTCTCTTACATCAAGTACCGTTCCTTCATAGCAAAGCTAGCAAAGAAAATTAAAGCTGAAAACAATATGATCTTAATAAGACAGTGCAAAGAAAGGAGTAAACAATCCTCAATAGAATTCTTAACATAAAATGGATTGAAAGTTTGACAGTGACATTTTTACGGTGGCGCCGCCTATTCCTGGACAGTTTATGTTTGTCGACACTCAGAAGTATGTAGTTGGCCTAGTATGTACGAGTATGTGTGTAGTTGTCTTCGTAATCTCTTGTTTGTTAAGAATAGATTTTCAACACAATGGCAAAGATGGGAGGTTCTGTCGTCTTTTACAACTTCCTGACCCTATTTAATGATCTGTAACCTTTTATAAATGGTCCGCATTTTTTGTCTATCTACACGTATATTATACGTATTACTATTTCTATTATAAATTGTGCAGAGTGATTGATTTTCGAAATACCCTAATGGCTATTTTTTTTTTTTTTAAATAAGATGTTAGGCTTCAAATGGCTTTTTAATAGATACCTAGGTCGTTTCATCATTGGTATACAATAGGTTAACAGGAAAGATTCAATATTACCTACCTATAAATATTATTATGCAGTTATTTTTTAAATTTAATTTTTTTATATTATTAATGAATATTATGATAACATAAAAAAATGGAAATTAAATTGCAATAAGAAGGGCCTTTAAACTGGCATCATTATAAAAATGTTGGTAAAACAGGAGAATACAAAACTACCTTATAATCGTTTATATAATAATATTTTGTTTGTTTATAAAAATATTGTGTCCTTGTTTACACGAAGGTACATAGATGGAGAACAATGCGTGAAAAAAATGTTGAAAGTATTGAAATGAATTTGAAAAACCAAGCCGAATAAATAAATCTCATCGAACTTCCTCGAAATAAGAGGTACAATTTATAATTTGGTACTCTTGCCTCAGCCAAAGGGCAACGTGAGAACTTTATTATGTAATCGTGGGATGGAAAATCCTATCAATGGATCGGGAAAAATCTCGTGTAAAAAAGGGCAGATAATCGTAAACGTCACTAAAACGGTGAGAGAAATAGTAGTTTTTCGTGTTATCTAAAAAAGATAAAAACATCCAGCTACATAAACAATCTCGTGTAGAATCATTCGTTGTCCTCCTTGTGAACCCACTTCCACGATTTTACTTTCTTTACATTGTCCATTTGTCTTCATTTTATCGCATTAAGGTTAAAGAAGTAATAAAACCTTTCTCTCTCTGTCTTCTCTGCAACCCTCTGAACACAACGCAACACCACTACACCGTAGGTACTAACCTCACCGTGTGGACAATTGAATTCTCTTCAAATATCTTCGATCTATAAATTACAAGACTTCAGTGCTTTTCATCTCATACTCGCAGCTCACAGGTACGCCAGATAATGTATTGTCTTTAATTAAATTTCTATTTATAAATTATTATGTCCTTCGCAAAAGCTTTTGTTCGCTATCTCAATTGATGGGATCTTCCATCCATCAGTAAGGTAATTTAATCGACATTATCTCACTTACGAAATAATATTATTGTGTTGGCGTTAATGAAAATATTCAAAATTATAATTAACGTTTTGTACAAGTATTATTTCTATGCGGAGTTTGATGGGATGAAAAGAGACCCATGTTTCAACACATCAGAGTTTGGATGAAATTTGAACGAAACTCATTTAGTAATTTTATCAAAGCGTCAGTATAGACATCTTTTTCTATTTCGTTGGTGAAAAGTGATTAATGGTTTGAATTGATAAAGAGGATGATAAAATATATAATTTTATCTCCACCGAAGATTTTTACTGAAAGTGGATATGATATCCTAGACGAACATGTAACAGCTAATGACACTAACAATTCATTACTGATGTTCGATTTTTAAATGGAACAAACCACTACGGGCTTAAAGCCGTCTTTTACTGTTATTTCGAAGATTGGTTTAGCGTAATCACTTATCAACATGTCGAAAAATCTCATGTAGACATACAACAAGTAGATGTTTAATAATTATTAATTAAATATAGAGATAAAAGTTGGAAATCATTGAGAACATGAGAGCAACCAAGTTATCCTAGATTTAGTTTTAGCCGTTATCATCCACAATCAGGAGTTCTCTTACTCTAAATAATGTAGGCATAAAGTAGGTTTGGATGTCTTGATTCAAATGCGAACATACTAATTCTCTAAGGATTCTACTCCACTCTCATAGTATAGACATCTTCACTATACGTCAAATGTGTATAGTCGTAGCTCGTAGGTAAATATAGGTACTCGGGAACAGTCTCATGCCGTAACTTTATACACCACCGTTTTCGTCTTTAACGTATTACGTTCATTGCGTTATCAGAAGTGGTTGGCAGCGTTGGGGAGACTTGAAAGGGTACAAGAAGAAGAAGAACGTTCTAAAATAAACAATACTTTACTCTGGTGGTTAAATATTCAAGAGCTTCGCTACCGGCTACATATACCTAGTTCTAAGATAATTATCTCTATATATAAGGAATAACGATAATTAATGATACCTACACGTGTATATTATAGACAAGACAAAAATTAATTTAGGTACATGTACCAAAAATATTAACATTAAAAGTTTTTCTTAATCTCAAAGCTAAACCGATGAAGGTTCACCTGGGTTAAGTATAAGGTTAGCATCGGTAATATATATATACTCAAAGTGAACACAAATACACTCCTTGACTCTTTCACAGTAAGCTACTTAAAGCATCTGTCGTGAAAGAGGAAGATGGTCGGCACCTGGGATCGAACCACGACGTCCGCAGTACGAAAGCCGGCGTTGTAACCGCTGGGTCACCAACCACTTCGATCACTAATTAGTTTGTAACTCGTCATTGATTCTACAATAATTATTTTACTACATGTTTGCTTGTATGATTTCGAATCAGTTTATACAGTTTTTCGTCAAAGTATAACGGGCTGCTGAATTAAGGCAGGCACAGTAGATGAAAAGAGTGGCATATCAATGTGCAGATACGCGACACATTTAATGGAAAATATCTACTTCGGTGAAGAAAAATGTATAAGGAATTCAAGACACGTTTTATGGCCACAATACGGATAATGTACAAGCGGCAGCCGTGGAGTAACTATTTATCGTTTCTAATAAAAGTGTAAACAAAAAATAATAAATACAAATCACCCCAAACCCTGAGGAAAATGGTCGCCTTTTCGCAATTTAAGGTAGTCCGTAAATAAATCTGTAGCGGGGAGATATTACGAAAATTGTAGATAGAGCATAACTGGCACAAACTTTTTCAGGCATTTTGTATCTTCCAAAAGCGCGATGCTGTATGTTCTGAACGTGTTCCTCTTCATATTTTTGTAGGTAAATGTAAACTTTACAATGTTAGCGTAAGTATGGCCTGACTTGCTGCTAAACACATTATTATGTTGGAAGTACAAATAATAATAATCGGGAAGGTGTTAAAAAAAATCAATTTATTTCACAAAAGGCAGGTAATAAACACATTGATACAAGATAGTAAGTAAACAAGTAATTTTGTATAATTAATTTGTATTGGTCATATTTCATGCATGATTTGATAGGCACAAATCGTCCCTAGATGGACCCAATGCCAATAATAAAAAAAAAGTTATTACTTAATGTCATGATGGTATCTACCTGATCTATCAATACATTACATACATTCTCCTTTTTTAAGGCCCCCTGCATACCGCAAGCCAGCCCGTAGGAGATCAATCCGCAGCAAACCCGACCCGCACGAAACCAACTCCCTAGATCATCGATACTCAACGTGTGGCCCGCCACACTTTTTATCCGAAATGTGATTAAAAAAATGGCATTTCCATACCATGAAACTTGAAGAAGATTGTCATGACGAACCACCTTTCCTATATAATAATATGGTCTTTTGCACCTAGTCATCGAGTAGTGAAATCTAGGTGACCGTAAAATAAGCGAATGTTGTATAATAAATGACAATCAATTTGATGTACACTTAGCACTTTAACAAAATAGCCGCCTTTAATTGTCAAAGAACAGTGGGGCTAGTACGAGTTTTATCGAAAACTTATTGCACGCTAGAAACATGCAAATATAGTGTTCTAAAATCAAACGATCGAATCGTTCGATCATTTTTGAATGGAAAATTCTCGAAATTCTTTCGATGATCGTTTCGATATTCGATCATCGAAAACTTATACTAGGAGTACAGACGTTTACTTGATTTTTTTTATAGAAAACCCTTATGCATACCTACGCAAAAAGTCGCTCTCGGGGAGTAAGTACCTCCTTGCTTAACTAATAATTACAAAAATTAACTATTTGCTGCTAACAACACTACTTACCTTAAGAGGTATTTTTTTTAGCTGCCAGATTTACTAGATTATGAACGCTACATCATAATGGCCAAAATATATTTTATTCATTCTTTTCCATTTTTATAAAATTAAAATACGAAGGGGATATTTTATAATTGGAGGGGGGGGGGGGGCGGCTCGCGTAACTTTTAAATTTTAAAATATATGTATGTAGCCCTACGAAAAAAAAGGTTGAGTACCATCATTGCCCTAGATCGATCGAAGCAATCAAATAAAAAAGCTGGCCCCACACAAATCAAGTCAGTCGCAGATCCCCTCCCAAACCAACCCGCAATGCGGGGGCCCTCAGCCTCACTCAAGAGCATAGGGAGCATTGCGCTCGAAGGCGCCCGAGGCTTATTGTTCCTTTTCTGACCAGATGAGGCTTAAGGACGTGAAGTGGTCAACCTCACGGCTCCGATCTGATTTTTCGATTTCCTGCCTCTTACAGGATGGTCGAAAAAAAAACAGCTAAAAGAACAGAGGTGCTATTATTAGCCGGCAACTCCAAGGCCAGCTCTATCAAAAGAAACATATTTTTCCACATTATTTTTTACTTGATACCTACTATGTTTACGGATGTGTTGTAACGTGTGATCAAAATTATTTTAAACAATGTAATAACCGTGATAAAAAAACTTATTGTGCTGACATGTTTTTTTTCCAAAATGATGGCATAATTCGTTATCTGCGTTATTTGTTTATTTATCACAAATAATTGAAGACTATTTGATGGGAATTGATCACTTTTCCTTCTTCCCCAAGTTGACTCATATTTAGGTACTTTGAAACAATAATAATAATATGTGACTTTGACATCTTCAATTCCATGGTTATTATTTTTCTATAATCAAATTTAAATAAAAAACTTTTTAACTATTCCACAAATTTATTGTACTGTTTAAAATTTGAAACGTTTCAAATAACCTGTGACCATGAAGGGCGTGCCCCTTCGAAACATGTCAGGTACAATAAATTTGTGGAATAGTTAAAAAGTTTTTTATTTAAATTTGATTTTTGGTGTCTCTGTATTATATTATATATCAAATATATAATAAATTTGATTATTTAAATTACTTCCACCAAGAAAAATGAAACAACAACTTATAAATTTTATTATTATTTTTCTATTCGTTCTTTGTCCGGAATTTAATGCGAGAAATGAGCATAAAAAAATAATGTATAGCAAAAATTAATAGTGTTAAATATATCTATTTTAATTTGCTTCTAATTTTAACAAAAACTTTTTTTATAAATAATTGTATAAACGCTTCGGCTTATACCGACATTTTGTATCCGTATATCCTAGCGCAGATGAAAGAGGATGGGTATTTCCTGTTTTGTATAAATGGTCCAATGATATAGTCTAGGACTGGACTGTCTTCATTCAGACCATGAATACACCAATGAATTGAACTATTTTCTCACAAGAAAATATACGAATTACCTACATAGTTTCTTTCATGAAACGTTCTTCTTTTATATCATGCCAGTTGATATAGGTATGTAGAGTACAAAATAATCTAAGAAAAAAATATGGGTAGGTAGGTATGTAGGAATTTCATTTCTCTAAAATATTTCATATAAGTAATATGTGATTTTTTCGTTCAATATCATAAAATAAATGTTCTTTTTAATTTCCGTTCGATATCATACAATATTCTTATTAATAGTATTTTCTAATAGTAGGTGGACAAGTCATTTCAATGACTCATTTGTTGCGCTGTTTCTGTGTATATATTCTGTAATAATTAAGTCTCTTTATTGTTTTTTTTTGTTTGCTTATGTGTAAGTATTTGTTTATTTTAATAAAGTTATATTTTAAATAAAATAATTGAATTTAAGTTTACTTACAGTAAAACCGTGAGTTTTTATAAAATTTCATTTTATTCTGTAAAAACTTTTAATTTTTATTTATTATTTTATTACAATTTGAAAACCATTAAAGTTGATGCCCCCACATTCCTGATAGCTGGTTTACAATACATATACTTATCGTTATTTTTAATTTTGTATTGTTTTTATTTTGAATTAGGTAAGTGGGTACCTACCTACATTGCTTATAATATTTTTTCTCATCTTATGAAATAATATATTTAGGTATTTTGACTTTTTCCATTAAGTAGGTAGGTGTGAGGTTTCTGAAGGAACGGGATCCGAAGTCAACCCGCTTGGCAATAGTGGAGTTGTATTGCCTACTATCTCTCGTATATTATATCAAGTTCAATTCGGAAATTATGAAATATGAGAGGGAGGCCGTCATCCAGTAGTGCATGGTTAAGGCTGAAAAGAAGAAGAAGAAAAAATACTTTCCACGTCTAAAGATGTATGAGGTAGTAGGACTCACATAAAATAAAAAAGTAACACAATTTACGATAAAAATATGCACGTAGTCAAACTTAAATACCTACTAACGTTAATGCTAACCATCCGTCAAAACGACAAATAAATAGAAAAACGAAATAGTCAAAAACAATAGTCAAGACACTTACCTTATCGGCGAGTATGCTAAAAAGAGACAACGATATTACTATGCGATGATTCGACGGAGGTTAGCTTTTTAGGGTTAATTAACTCTTTTTCTCTTTATTATTTTTTTTGTAAGTAAGTACCTAGTTCGAAAAATCGAAATTATGTAAAAATGGAAAAAAACTGACTTGTGATTTTAAAACGTTTTTTTTTTAGTTTTTTTGTAATTTTCTTCTTGATTTTTTACCTCAGCCATTCTTTCATTAATTTATCAGCTATTAGAAAAATGTATTTTTTAACTTTGCTAAAATGAAGTAAGTAGGTACTTTATTATACTACAAAATTTTCAGGTTAAGATCATAAGGTGGAAAATTGAAGAACAATAGACCCCTGGTTCATGGGAACAAATTAATGCAAATTACAACCCCTTTCAAGCAACTGGTCGAATTACCAGTCACTCTATTATCTACATAATATCATATTTTATAATTATTTATACGTATTCTTTAATTTTTTTTTGATATGAACTCTTTCACTACGCACGAGTTAAACTAATTTTCAGCAAGAATCGTAATGATGTTGATAAGATAATATGTAGGTATAAGCATTATGTATGGCATTGTATGGTACAAACGTTGCAAAAATAGAAAGTTTGTGAAGTGAAGAACACTGGACATCCACTTAAGTGGGGAAACATTTGAAAATATATTGAAATTTCAGAGTTTGGTAGACAGCGAAAAAAATGAACTATTTAAAGGTACCCACCCACCTTTCATAAAGGTATATTCATATTTCGAAAACCCAAATAAAAGGAACAACCCTCTTTTTAGAAAATTGGGCCACTAAGACCTTCTTAACGAAAGTCATTGGGTTAGCAAGTCATTGAATTTTACCCTCAAATCACAAAATCTTCTGGACCCGATAAATATTATTTCTCTAATATATTATTATGTATAATGTATGCGGGTCAGATAATATCACAAAGAAATCAGAAATGGAAATTTTTCTGAGAGGCATCCAAATCTTGTAAATAATAATATCGGTCAAAGCCGCACACTTACATACCATAAAAGGTTCATCTTTTACAAAAATATTCTGCCCATCGAAAATTAGGTAGATACTTACCTATGTTCAAAGCGATCAGAGTATATCTTTCAATCAACTATGTTTTAACATCACTTAAAATCAACACTTCTACTTTAATGGTAGGTAACTAAATCAAACACCTCCACTTTTTCTTCAACAATAAAATAAAAACTTTAACATACTTGGATAATTTCATTAATTTTCTAGAGCGACAATGGACTGGCTGAATTCTCATAACCAAACACTTTGAAAAACCTTGACCCGACTGGTAATCGTACGCGGGACCTCTTAATCTAAAGTTCAAGACTAAAACATTATATTTTATTTATCAAAATATAAAGCTTCCTTAAGAAGGAAAAATGACTTGTTTACTAAACCGACGTTTAAAGACTTTGAATAAAAGACTCTGATATCTAACAACAATAACTTGTTGTGTATTTTTGAAAACACTATCTGTATATTATATTATTATGTCTGAAAATGGTTCTTATGTGAATAATAATATTGGTTAATATATTGTAAGTTTACCAAAAAATCGATGATAGTTTTTCGGTGAGTGTGTTCCTATATTATGTGTTTGAAAACTAAGGAATCTTATAGTGTATGGAGGAAAATTTCCAATAAAATATACCCTATAGTTTCAAGAGTAAAAACATTCTAAGTAATTTATTAAGGAATTAAAATTGATGCCTGGAAAAAACAAGCATTTACGAATCATTGCTCTGTTATGGCATTCTTTTATGTTATTATATAAATTTATATCTTTATAGTCATTATATTAATAGTAAGTACGTTGTTAAGTGGAGCGTATAAGGGTAGTGATCACCGATTCGAACAATTCATAAAAAAAAAACAATTATTTCCAAAAAATATATAAAAATAATAAAATAAACTCACATCAAAGAGGAATTATTGAAAGAAATTTTATATACAAACTTACACAAGTATTTTTGGAGGACCATGATTTTTATACCCTCAGTAAGTATATTATCAGTGGAATTTTGACGTGTACTTATAGGAAAAACTAAAAAATAGATTTTTTCAGAAAAATATATTTTATCCATAAAGTAATGTTATTATTCAACTTCAATTATTTTAAACTACAATTATAAAGTGATAAAAGAAAACTACAATTATAAAGTAAAAAAATAAAAACACATCTCTATACAAAGGCGTTATTAAAGCCAGCGGAATTTTTAGCCAGAGACAATTTTTTTCCAGTCAACCGGTCCCCGCTAACCCCGGTTAGAAATTGTATGTATAAAACACTTTGAATTATTCTAGCCCAACCGGGAATCGAACCCGGGACCTTTTAGTCTGAAATCCAGGCCTATACCACTAGGCTTACGAGGTCGGGAAAGCATTACATAAATTTATATTAATTTTTACTAGCTGACCCATCGAACTTCGTCCCGCCAATGACTACTCATTGTGAAAAAATCTAAAGTTATTATATTTCTGTTTAATTGGGTGGTTATAATCAGAGTGTACTGTGGACTGTGGATAAAATTGCATTGTATAAGTGTGACGTATCTGATAGGCAGGAACACCTTTATTAAATTGTCTTGATGAAACATTTTCCTAGTTTCTCATTGTTTAAAAATATCCTCCTAATAAGTTCCAACCGTCATCGAGTTTCAGCGAGATACATGCACAGTTATAATATTTTTTATATAGGTTTACCTACCTATCTAAGATGAGGTTATCAAATATAAATATTTCATTCATCTCACATTTCAAATTAAGTATCCTGTGTTGTCAGGTTAAAATAACACGAAAATAATGGAATTTCTTCACATGGCAATTTAATAAGTAGACGCCTACCTACGGAGTTCGGAAAAACGTACCTTGAAATAACAAAAAAAGCCTTTTATTTCATAGACATTTGAATGGTAATAATGTATCGATCACACCGTGAAAAGGGTTCGTTGAAACCCTTGCGGCAAATAAATCATTTATTTTTATCACACCTTCCTCCCTCCATAGCTATCAACGTACCTACTCACAAAGGCGGCGTCTGTCCTTTTGGTATTGGCTTTCTTCTTTTTATCAACATCATGTAAAATGCTTTGTAATAAATAAAATATTTACAAATACAAACGTACCTACCTTATTTTTTTTTTTGATAATCGTCTTTTTCAATATGGATTGAGATTTATTATACCTATTATGAATTATTTTATAAACGAAACCAAGTAGGTAGGTAACTCTGAGTATAATTAATATTTTTGGTGTTTACCGTGTAGTAATTCATAATGTGAATGAAAAAACACTTGTCTTATACTACACAAATTATTTATTGCAGAGACGCGTTTCGTTCTGTTAGAACATTATTTTCGATCTGATTTAAAAATATTTTTACAATGATCAGCCAAGTTAAAATTTTTAAGATATTATTGTTAACATATGCTTATTGAATGAGAGGGATGTATAGTTAAATGTGTAAGATAACGGTCTTTTTCATTATTTCATGTGCCTCTTTACTTCTACCCAGGTTTATCTATAGTAATTTATTGGTCATGCCAATAGCTATTTTTTTCTCCCAAGAGCATGACCGATAGATTATTCCAACAGAAGGTAGGTCACCTAATCTGCAGTAATTATCTATCAGGTACGGGTTTAAATGCTAGATTCTAATTGCAGCTGAAATATTTCCGTGGTATTCGCTTCTATGTTAAAAACCAACAACAAAAATAATAAAAAAGCAATATTTTAATCACGCCCTAATTCACAAACCAATATTCCGATATTGGTTTGTGAGAGGTAAAACGAAGAGCGGGGAGGGATTTATTAGTAAACAATAGACGTGGTAGGATTTATTTTAATGAACACCTAGATAAGTGCAGCATACACAAATCTTGACTTTGTTTTAAGGATGTTGTAAAACTAGTTAATAAAAAGGAATCGCACTATGTAAATCTATAAGTAAATTTATTCTTCTTTTGCTTCGTGTTAACCGAGAATTATGTGTATTCTAACTGATTCAATAGTCCAGGATGGTACTCTTTTAGAGAAGAATTTATTATTTTGTACTTTGTTCAACGTGGTTCAAAGTTTATGCGTGATACAATGACATTCAAAAAAGGTACTTCACTGAACGATTACCTATGTAGATTTGAAATGATTTTTTTTCAATACCACTATTATGACAATATTGCCACAAACCTCAAATATCGGACAAATATTCAGTGATGAGAATAACAAAAACTAAATATTAAAATAAATAATTTGGATTTTTTTTTTCATTTCAACAGTCAGAAGTAGATACATAGTGCGATTAAAGTATGTGGGGAATCTAAAACGGGTAGGAAACAAGGTGATGCATGGTGGGACGAAGAGGTGAAAGCAGCAGTAGATAAAAACACAGAATGCGTGGAATAATGTAGTTTGTGCGAAGAATGACTCCGATAAAACAGCTATGTATGATATTTTATAAGAAAGAGAAGAATGCAGTTAAGAAATTTGTGAGCTTGAAAAAGAAAAAATTAGAGGATTATGAATGTAAAAACTTAAGTGCGAATGTGAATGATGAATTTAAAGCTATTTTGGAAGGAAGTGAAAAGAAAAAGGTCTGGGAAGGATGAAAAAGTAAATGTTTGAAAGATACAAATGGATGTATTGTATGGTGACACAGGAAAAGGATATAGGTTTGAGGTGGAAAGAGTAGTTTGTATGAAACTATGGATGGATGCGACAGATTGTGCCGAGTAGTTGTAAATGGACAGGATGATGAGAGTCAGCAAAACAGTTTGAATGAACTTACGAATGCGCTTAAAAAAGCAAAAATGGGAAAGCTTCAGGTTGCGATAGGATATCAACAGATCTTATCAGGTATGGCGGTCAAGTGACTGTGGCAACTATCATACAATCAGCTTGTTGAGCAACGTGGGTAAATTGTACAATAGAATCTTAGTAGAAAGGGTTAGAAAAATAACTGAAAGTAAAGTTTGGGATGCACAAGGGGCTTTTATGAATGGGAAGGGATGTGGCGATCCGATTTTCGCTCTGCGGATGATTACGGAGAAGCTTTTGAGTAAACACCAGAAGATTTTCTGTGCATTCGTAGATTTGGAAAAGGCATATGATAGGGTAGTTAGGGGTAAATTATGGGAGGTTCTATCGATCTATGGAGTGAACAACCGGTTGATTCGTGGCATTGCTTCGCTATATTCGTAAAGAAGGTACTGCGTGTGTGAAAGAGAACAGTCACCTTTCACCGGAGTTCTATCTTACGAAAGGTGTGAAGCAAGGGTGCGTTATGTCACCCTGGTTGTTCAATTTGTTTTTTTGCGACAGTGGTTTAAAAGATGTAAATATCGGGGTGAATTGAATGGAACAATGGTATGTGCGCTTTTGTATGCAGATGATCTAGTAGAATGTATCAAGTGAGTTTATATTTTAAAATGAACATAGAAAGAGAACACGCTGACATATCTTATAAGATTTGGCGTGACTCAATTTGTTATAATTGAAAATATTTATTTGTTTTATAAATAAAAAAAAAAAAACTTATTGCTGAACGTGAAAATGATTTGCAAGAACTTGTGTCAAGTGTGTTTGAAAATTGTGCAAAAAACGGTCTTAAAATGAATGTCAGCAAAACAAAAGTTTTGATTTTTGAAAGGGATGAAGCAAGAACGAATTGTAAAATAACCGTGGAAAATGAATGTCCGGAGCAAGTGAATGAGAATGTGTATTTAGGAAGCAGGTATGTTTAGTCGGGATGGAAAGTGTGAAAGGGAAACCGATTGTAGGAAACTGGCGGGTAGCAGGGTAGGCGGTGCACTAATACCTTTATTACAAGCAAAAAAACTAGTGCATCACGCAATTCTGTTACCATCAATGATGTATGGATGTGAAACGTTGACATGGAATGGACGTGGACTTAAAAAGAAGAATGTAGTATAAATGCAGAAGAGAAGAGATCACTACGAAGAATACGTGGAAAGACTCTATGGGATATTGAAAGGAATGATAATATTAGGAAGGAATGTGGTATGAAAGTTAATGTTGTGACAAAGATGTAAGTTAATAAGTTGAGATAGTTTGGGCATATGGAAAGAATGGATGAAAACAGAAAGACGAAAAAAATTTACAAGGCTGAAAGGAAAGGTGCAAGAATGCGTGGTTGACCGAGAATGACGTGGATCGAACACATTGATTCCGTCCTCAAGGAAGGCCAGGTAAGAAGTACGAGTAATAGGAGAGTTTGGATGAGAAATGGTATGTCGTTGGAAGAAGCGAAAAAAGTGTGTTTGGATAGAAAAGAGTGGAGGTACGTTCTCTCTGCCTACCACTTACGGAACACGGCGTGATGGGTAAAAAAAATTTTTTTTACGACTAATAGGCTTAAAAGCGTATAGGTATACAACGTAAACGTAACAGAATACGTTTACTTTTATAGCCATAAATTGGGAGATACACGTACGTAAAATACGTGATCCCCTAGTCCAAAATGGCGTCTGTTTACAGCCTACTTAAAATGATTTACACGACAATGTATTTGAAGCGGTGCTACAACAACTGGTCGATGGTAATATATCGACATATTATTATTTTCATGACATTCGGTTAGCATTCCTATCTCTCTTCCGGATAAAACATAATTTACTAAATGTTATGTTTATAGACGAGAATATTTATCATTACCCACTTTTTATTCCAGAAAAGCAGAGTTGGGGGTTGATTTTCATTTAATGATCAAAAATTACCTGTGACCTATAAGTACCTACGATAATTTATTAAAAACTAATATCTTTTTTCGATAAAAAAAAAAGATTTGTTTACCTACTCTGTGTAGACGTCTCGAAAGGAAGAACAACTTAAGAGGCCGCGCAGACAGGAAGCGTTCAGCGTTCACCCAGCGTTCGTCCGGTCGATTTCTAACACGCATAGGACATGGTAAAAAATGCTGCGTTCCATTTTCCAAACCAAGTTTGTACGTGAAACATGTATTTCGATAGTTCGTCTTCAGAAGATGAAGAACTGCTTTTGTGGACTTTGGAAGAGTCTAATAGGGAAAAAAAAGGCACTGGATGCATCCGATTAACACTGAGCAAGATAAAAAAGGAGAGTTCAGTATTCTTTTTCCTGAATTACTTTAGTATGAAGAACGTTTTTTTATTTACTTCCCCATGTCAATAAATAGCATAATAGAATTATATAAAAAAGTAAATTAATAAATAAGACAGCAATTGGAGAAAGGTGATATTTCGGCGCCTTTCCCTTACTAAGTCAATTAATTTTTCTGTGTAAGCCATCTTGCGAGTGAGGCGTTCCACGAGTTCTTTGTACTTCTGACAATAGAGCGCAAGAACGCGAGCATTTAACTGACCGATGCGGTCTGCCTGCCGCTGTGTCTGCGAGTTGCTATAGTGGTCTATTTACAAAGAACTACTACTATACATAAAGTCTCTTCATGAAGACAGCAAATGTCGCGTGAGGCTAGAAAGTGACTACACTGACTGGTTTGAAGTCACGACGGGTGTCCGATAAGGCTGTGTCCTGGTCCCGTGCCTGCTCATCATTGTTATGGACTTTATTCTTCGCCTATTTATCCCCGCAAATGCGGGACTCAACATCTCTCAAAATCTCAAGCTGTGTGACCTCGAATTTGCCGACGACCTTGTCATTCTCGAAAAAGATGTTGCAATGTTGGAAGAACGATCGGTCCTACGTAAGTTATGGTATCCCACAAAATTGCGTTTTTCATGTTTTAACGGAAACATGCTTCATTTTATGTATTTTATCACTTCCCAAAACAGAAAGTTGATATCGATACTAGAAATATGTTTTTTGATACACGTCAATTATGGTATCATCACTTTTGACAAAATAGTCCCACGTATAGCATTGTATTGTCTCTGGACACAATACACGCTGTGTGGCTACCTGTGCACCCCTATCGTAACTTCAATTTACGATATTTTACGACGTTCGAAAAGATGGATCACCTATTATTTTGTTTTTGTTTTTTAAGAAATTAGTTGCTGTGTGCACGCGCACATTTCAATAAGACTTTTGTTCACTTTAAGCGTATTTTTTATGAGTTGGCCAATAAAATTAATAAAAATAGTAAATTTGAAATAAAGTTTATGCCGCCATTTGGAATATAATATTATCTAACTCACAGAAAAGATGTTTGTTCGTAACTTGGGTTATCTGTTCATTATTCATGTGTTACACTGATCTATTTCCCAATTAATACGAATTATTAAATATATTGGTTGAGTAATTTCAATTATGCAACGACGTAAATAATTGTATGAAGAACTTAAAATATTTTACATGGCTTAGGCATTAAAACAAAATATGGTAAGTGTAATTTAAAATAATTTACGTCGGAAAGCGGGATTGAAAACGATATGGTATGATATCTTACCATTATTTACATCGGAGTATTAGGACATTTTTTGTTGTATGTCATTCTTACCACATTATACGCGATTAGGTATTTTAAACATAAGATATTTTACACTTCAAAACTTTTAAGTAGTCGCATAAATTAAGGTTTTTTATACTCTCTTAGAATCTCCTATGCCTTTTGTAACCGAATAAAGTGAAATAAATGTTCTGATGGACTTTTATCTCCTTGAGAACAAGGATGACAAAAGCTCAAAGAAGAGTAGGTACATGCAACGTCCATAAGTTTGTTTATTTTTATATATTTTCCTAGATATTTTTTTTTGTATCGTAAGTTCTATAACATTCACTCTATAGTTGTAATTTACATTTCCGGAAGAAATGTGTGGTTTGTAAATCTACACGTTGAAGAAAGTATCGGCAGACTGCACCTGTTTATTTAAAAAAAAGCACTATATCGAATATCATATTGAAATATGATTTCTCTGAAATACATTGATTTCGAACAAATCAACTGCAGTTACCGAGAGTAACTGGTGTTTTAAGTGGAAAAAAATGTGTAGCTAAGATTTATTCCTTCCTCCTGAATACGACAGATGCCTCTGTAAGGGGACACACAAAATATTAAATAGGTATTATGTTTTGTTCATGTCGAATCACTCGAAAACGAGTGCAGAGCTAAAACAATGTTTTGTTCTTACAGTTCGTAATAGGTAACTAAGTAAACTCTTTTATTGCCCATCCCGAAATTGGTAAGCAGAGAGTACGGACTTCTATTCTTTCCTATCCAAACGAACCTCTTTCGCTTCTTCCAAACACATAACATTCCGCATACAACTGTTTTATTGTATACAAAGTATTGTATAAAGACATTAAATAGGTAAAAAGATATTAAAATTTACGAAGTTTAAAATAAGGAATATATTCCTAAAATCTCGTTGAATAAAATGCTTAATACTTGTTTTTCCGAAAAATATTTATTATTAACTTAAAATCAGCATGTTCGATCGCATTATAGTCTTTGGATTCAGTCAAGTTGTAGGTACTATTGTAAAAAACATTTTAGTTAAACAATAAAAAAAAATACATCCCAAAAGGAAGATCAGCGTGAACAATGACACACGTGATATTGGTTTATAAAATTTAAAGAATAACTTGAAATCTAGTAGGTATCCTTTTATAATGTTCCATTAAGTACCACAGAGGTGGTACCATTGTTGGTCAAGTGGTTTCGCATTGTTTAAAAGTGACTTTTGTTGAATGTTTAGTTTGCAAAAATATACAATGCTATTTTATTATTATTGCCTGTAGTCTAAAGAGTCATGCCGATAAGGTGTAAAGGCAATAAAAATAATCCTTGTATTGTTTTTAAATATTTCTGTCGGCATGCACACAATTATTATTATTGCTTTCTACTTTTACAACTCTTATTCAAAACATTCATTGTTAACTCTAGATTTACAAAAAAAATATCACTTCACAATTGTATAGATTATCTAAAAAGTCTTATTATCTTTAAGAACATTGTTAAGAGTGTTGGTACTTTCGGTATTTTCAAAAGGATTTTATCCTTTTGTATACGAGCACACGCTAGGGGCTGACCTCGACAGCCTAGTGGTATAGACTTAAACTTTAGATAACGAGGTTCCGGGTTCGATTCCCGGTGGGGTCAGAGTTTTTATAAGTGTATATTCACTTGAAGTGTCTACCGGTGGCTGGCCTGTATAAGATTGGACGTGACGGCTTGACTAGAAAAAAAATACTGAGGCAATACCTACTGAGATCCTTGTATAGAAAAGTGTTAATTAATTTATTTTTTATTTAAACGCATAGGTAGGTCAGCGTGACATTCCTAAGATTTACTACAAAAATGCATTCGGTAGGATAAAGTTTTTATTCATCCAATCCAAACTCCCTTAAGACCTCACTTAGGGCATAGGTAGGCAACAAGAGCTCTCCATTGCGCTCGATCTTGCGCAATGTTAATGACCTCCTCCCACACCATGTCCAGATTCCTCAGCTCTGCTTCGAAGGAGCGGAACACAGTATGAGGGGTCTTCCTCGTCCTCGGGACCCTGATGGGAGGAAGAACAGCCCCCCATCAGGGTCCCGGGTTTATTCATAGTCAGGGGTTTTTATTCATAGTCCTATAAAATAAACTTAGGTAGGTACTTTTAAGGGAACAAATACGTTTGGAATTATCGCAGCATATTTCACAAATAGATACGATATTTTTTTTCACAATATATACAGAGCAATCTAATAAAAGTATAAGATACGACAAGAAATTTTTCAAAAATTTCGTAGTACAATATGGTAAGTATGACATACGATATTCGAATATGATTTGGTTACAACGTACACTATGCTATGTGTAAGATACCATATTTTTGTGCAAATAGAAACCGTAGTATAAAATCGTAAGATCATTTCTACCAAAAGTATTAATAATTATGAAAAACTGACAATACAAAATTAAAATATCGGTTTTTATTTAGCGCTGTTCAAAAATTCAATTCTCTAATGTTAAATTCTAGATAAATGTATCACTTCAAACCTTTGAATGGCCGTCCTGTAAAGTTGTCATTTTCAACTTACGATACTTTACGTAGTACCCATCGAGAAGCTCTGAACAACATTAAAGAGCTTTCGGAAAGAGTTGGCCTGAAAATGAACATGGGCAAAACTAAAACCATGCACAACAACCATTCTGGAAGCCATGGAAATCTGACTCTAGGCAACAGCAACAACAGTATCGCGAACGTCGATAAATTTAAGTACCTCGGAGCTTATGTACCACCTGATGGCGGAATAGATAAGGAGTTATTAATGAGAATCGCTTTGGCGAGATCCACTTTTAACAACATGAGGAATAATGGATATCGACCAACTTCTCAGTAAAAACCAAATGTCGTCTTTTCAATGCTTGTGTAATACCAGTGCTGTTATATGGATGTGAGTCGTGGCACTTAACAAAAACACACAAAACAAACTTCTAAGCATTGAAAATAAATTTCTTAGACGAATCCTGGGGATAAGATGGTTCGACTTTATAACAAACGAAACCGTCCGATCACGAACGATGCAACCTCCAGTGACAACGGTTATCCTGAATCGTAGACTGAGCTGGCTTGGCCATGTCCTACGTATGTCCCCCGATTCCATAGATTATGGAAGCTTATTATATACACCGGGTGGTAGAAGAAGACGTGGCAGACCAAGACTCACGATCAAGAGAGCTTACGATGAAGACCTTCGGGATACCGGCTTAAGTTGGAATGACGCCCTGGATAGAGATGCTTGGCGAGGCTTTGTGGCGACCACATGCTCCACCTAGGGATTCTATAAATCAATCAACTACTATTAACTACTACTAACATAATACTTACAAAGAACGCGGAACGCAGAACGCGAAACGTTTGAACGCTTTCTGTCTGCGCGCGCTCTAAGAGCGCGCTTTAGGCGGTCAATAATTGAAAATGCAAACTACTATCATACAATAATTTACATAGTTGGTTGGATAGTGCCATATTTTAACTTAAATTCGACAATAGGGAACGCGTAAGAACGCCGCGGCTTGAAAATGTCGACAAGGGCCGAAATTATAAAGACTGGATCATATTTTCGTCAGTAAATGTCAAAGTAACCAAAGAACGGCGACTCGTTAGTAAAGTTTACCAACGACCATAATATCATAAACGAAAGTTAACTATCCGTATATTTGTTTATGGTTTTCGAAAGCTTCTATGGAATTTTACCGGTCAAAACCATGTCAAAACAAACGAAAAGCACTAAAAAACCGCGCAAAAACGTTGTAATTTGGTGTGCGTAATTTGTGATGTTTATCGTTTATAATATTTTGTAGGTGAAATCAACTTTGTGAGACAGGACTCTTTATTTTAATCATTAGTGAAATTAACTTTGCGAGACACGATTGATTATTTTGTTTTAGCGAAATAGGACATTGTATTATTTTCATTTTTTATAACTATTCTCTTGGTGTTGAAATAGTTAATCCGAACTTTAAAAACACGCGGCAGACGAACAACCTCTTCTTCATCAGAAGAAGTGAATAAAACTCCGTTAATAAAGGCATCGCTATCACTGCTGGAAAACATTTTAAAATAGCAAAACAACACGCATCAAAAACACCACAAAACACGCAGAACGAATTAAAAAGAATGAAATGACAGCCTGACAGCCACGGCCTATTGCTATTTCTTTCTCTCTTAGGTGAAAGAGTGAGACGGCAATGAAGTTGCTGTCGCTTAATCGGCGGTCAGGCCGTCAGTTAAGGCCGATGGTAACATTTTACCGAAATATGATTAACGGATGTTTATAATTCTGAAAAACGAGTAGTTATATCAAATTTTGGACCAATTTTTATAACTTAAACTAACGGACTTTTATAATTTCGGCCTTCAAGGTTATAAAAGATTTTAGCATTCGTTTGAATTAGCGAAAATCCAGTTCATACCTTATTTTGGTCTAAAAAGGGACTATTAGAAAGAGATACCTACCTATTTGAAAATGTTTTTTTTTCAAACGATCAACATAAAAATTTCAAAAACTGTCTAAATAATAATATTATAAAAAAGTGCCTGACACGACGATTATTGAAGGATTTCGTATTCAGAGCCCCGAACTAACCCCTGATTTCTATTTTAATAAATATGCTTTTTAATAAACGAATGTTTTGAACCGAAATAGTTTATTTATTTATTTAACCATTAGTTATTAGCTTGTGGAACCTACTGGTAAGTAATTAATATATTGTTTTCATATCAAAATGTTTAAAGCCCCAAAGAGTTTTGAGATAAGAACACCAAAAATGTTGAAAAAATAAAAACCTCCAGGCTACCAACCACCTCATGAATTTAACTTATTATAGGTATCAACAGGAATAATTATGGACACCATATTATATAACATCAAATTATTTTTGCTGAAGGTTCATACGGTGCTGGGGGTGGACGATCGGCGGAGGACAGGGTGGCATGGATAAATCTTCAGGAGGAGTCCATAACCCACACAGGGTTGTAGTGCTACTATGCGTTTAAACAGTGTAACTTTTGAAGTGGTTGGTGACCCAGCGGTTACAACGTCGGCTTTCGATGGTCGTGGTTCGATCCCAGGTGCCGACCATCTTCCTCTTTCACGACACAAGCTCTAAGTAGCTTACTGTGAAAGAGTCAAGGAGTGTATTTGTGTTCACTCTGAGTGAGCGCAGATTCATTTAAAAAAAAAAAAAAACTAAATACATTCAATAAACTGTTATTCATTGTGTTTCTCAATAAATTATTTGTTCCCAAATCAAACTAAAATTATGCTGTGGCAAAAATTTTAATAAAACGTTTTCACCTATCAACATTGTCGTAAAATATTTGAGAGTCTCTGTGAGGAAATTATACAAAATGGATATCACTCTCATGAGTGACATTGAAGAGATAACGTCGGTGAAACCGAAAGTTAACGACATATTAACACACGTGGAAACAATGTTATGGCCAATCTGGACCTGCCACCCACATATTATTTTATTAAAAAAATATCGTTCTTCTGGTTTCATTTTGTAGGAATATTTTTTTCTGTTTGAGTGAATATAATATTTTCCTTTCCAGTTACTCATATCTTGTTGGTGGAATGAGAAGGTTTCTCGTGTTTGTATTGTTTAACAAAGCTATTTTTTTATGCTGTAACTACAGGTCCAAGATATTTTGAAATAAACTAATATGCTGCTGGGAAACGGCGAATATGTCATTTATACAAATACGTCCCTGAGAAAACAACATTTTATGAAACAATGAAGGACACATTTTCTTTTCCACCAAGTAGACATGCAGGTAGGTATATTATCAAGTTATATTAGTAAGTCCAACAGTAAGCCCAACACTTTTCTATACAAAGGTGTCAGTATAGCCGGTGGAACTTATTGCCTGAGGCAATTTTTTCCAGTCAACCAGTCTCGTCCAATCTGAGACAGGCCAACCCCGGGTAGAAATTTCAAGTAAACAAAACACTTAGAAAAACTCTAACCCGACCGGGAATCGAACCCGGGACCTCGGATCTGAAGTCCACGCTAGTAGGTACAACTAGGCTATCGAGGTCGGTAGGTACATACTTATTTGGATAATTGCCTTTTTTGCGTAGAAAGAAACAACGTTTGTAGATTTAATCCTGAGTTTTCAACTAGAAGTAGGCTGGGGCTAAAAGAGATGGATAGAAATAATAAGTACGAAGGCGCAAAATTAAGGGAATTTCTGGTCCAGTTTCTTCCACATCATCATCAGCCTGTTTATATCCAATGCTGATTTTTTAAAGGACCCCCCCCCCCTCCTTCCAATAATCCCTATCCTGAGCCTCCTTCCTAATTTCTGGTAAGTAGATAAAAAAAACAATTAATATGATCGTCGTTGATTAATCCTTGAAAAATAGCATTCCTGGCATTTGAGTTTTATTAGTAAAACTCAGATCCAATACCTATTTTTTTACATCCTGAAATTTAGAGCCTTGTACATAGAATATTACCTACCTTAATTAAAATTTTGGAAATAAAAATTCTTTGTGGTGAAAATTTCAGTGATCATAGTATGCCTAATTTCGAGTCAGATATAGGAGAGGTCAAAAACCATTTCGAGCATTGAACGTTCTTGATTTAATTTATTAATGTGTATCCGTATGCCATATTATGATATCCGTATGATTCCTTTAATCTGACCAATGGATCCGTATCCATTGGTCAGATTATAGGCATCATAAATGACGAGGTATTGTGTAGAGCTGGGAAACATGGCGACTCCTTAAAAGAGATGCCCAACATCGTGATTAATGGATAGGCCATAACAGAAAGTAATGGGTCTGTCCTTTACCATTGTTGAATCAATGATAGAGGGCAAAAAACAGAATCCCCCTTCAGCTTTGACTATACAGGATGGTTAAATTGATATAAGGAAGACTGGTAATTCGACTTATTATTCCTTGAAAGGTTATTTACATACATAAACCTGAAAAATCTGTAAATCACTACTTAACGTTAAGAACTAAAAATACATTTCTATAATTGCTAATGTAATATTTAAGAACATGTAGGTAAGAACTTTGAACAAAATGTATAATGGTTAGGTACCTATCCTGAAAATGAAAAATGTTCATCACTTCGCCTCGGGGCACGAACGTAGTGCATTGATATTAGATAAGATTTCAATTTCTTCAGATCAACGATTGATATTTTTGTAGCTTGCTGGACTTTATTTCAATCCGTATTCTTTGTATGAAATTCTTTTCTGCTATTGCTTCTGTGATGACAATGACTTATATTTCTCTCATATACCTACTGAGAACGGATTATTTGCATAAATGTCAGAAATATGCATCATAAATGCTCAAAATAGTATATTTAATATGCAACTTCAAATTTTAAAAAATAAAAATTAATGTGCTCATTTCAAACTGGAGTTCGTGGGTTCGATTCCCGGCGCCGACCAACTTCCTATTTCATGACACAAGCTTTGAGTAGGTACCTAACTTATAATATAATAATATAGTATAACACTTTTCTATACAAAGGTGTTAGTATAGCCGGCGGAACTTATTGCCTGAGGAAATTTTTTCCAGTCAACCGGTCCCGTCCAATTTGAGACAGGCCAACCCCGGGAAGAAATTTCAAGTGAAAAAATACTTAGAAAAACTGACCCGACCGGGAATTGAACCCGGAACCTCGGATCTGAAGTCCACGCTAGTACAACTAGGCTACCGAGGTCGGTCGGATATTGTGAAAGTCCTTCCGACTTTAATCTGAAACCTTGCACTTTTTGTCTACTTTTTTTTTGGCTTATAAAGTCTGGATGAAATGAGAACATAGGTTCCTGAAACATCCAGGGGCATGGGAGGGCGCAACCCTTAATGATTAATGTGAAAGAATCAAAAACTATATTTGTGTTCACTGTGAGTGAAAAGTCGTTTAAAAAAAGTCGTTACTTACCTACTGAGATCTGTAGCCATGTGTCATAAGCACCGACTTCTGATAACAGATTCCGAGTTCGATTCTCATTTGGTCAGAAATATTCAATGTGTTTTTTTTATCACTCAGTATTATTTTTACTCGGGGTTGTAATACTGTCTCAGATTGGACGGGACCGGTTGACTGCTAGAGTATGCTTCAAGCATTTAGTTCCACCGCCTATACTGATACTATGGTAGGTATGTATAGAAGATAGGTATAGGAAGATAGGTATATATACGCAATGTAGTGTGAAAGTGAATGATGAGAACTTGGAACAAGTGGATGAGTATGTCTATTTAGGTAGTTTATTTAGCAGAGATGGAAGGTGTGAAAAGGAAATTGAAAGAAGGAAACTGGCTGGTAGAAGGGTTGGCGGTGCACTAAGACCTCTAATGAGAAATAAGAATGTATCTCTTAAATCCAAATAATTGATGCACAATGCAATCCTGATTCCATCAATGATGTATGGGAGTGAAGCATGGACATGGACGAAAAATCTGGAAGTTGGAATAAATGCTGTAGAAATGAGATCACTGCGTAGGATATGCGGAAAGAGACTGATTGATAAGGTGAGGAATGATAGTATTAGAAAGGAATGTGGAGTGGATGTTAGTGTAGTGACTAGAATGAAAGTGAATAAATTAAGGTGGTTTGGGCATGTAGAGAGAATGAACGAAGATAGAATGACTAAAAGGATAATATATAAATCTGAAAGAATGGGTGCACGCAGACGAGGCCGACCTCGAATGACATGGTCCGATCATATCGGTGCCGTCTTAGAGGAGGGCCAAGTCAGGAGTAAAAGGAATAGAAGAGCATGTATGCGGAATGTTATGCGTTTGGAAGAAGCGAAAGAGGTTTGTTTGGATAGGAAAGAGTGGAAATCCGTACTCTCTGCCTACCCCCTTCGGGAAACGGCGTGATGGGTAAAAAAAAAAAAAATGTATAGAAGAGTGTTGCATATTTTTTATTTCACTGTAGAAACCTTAAATAGGTAGGTAGGTATATCTACCTAATTTTATTCCGTAAAGAAGTATAAGTTGTGTATAAGAAAAAATATTGTAACATCATATTATTATTTTATTTTTATATTTTCCATCATTTTAATTTGTGTCTTCGATCTCATATTGCATTTTATAAGATGAAAATCAGCTTCATCACTGATAATTATTATTATTGGCGTAATGAATGCTTTTGCGAAATTGAGGTCGACCTATATTAAAGCTATTCATAAAAAAAGTATAGCTTAGGTAGGTAGGTACTTAAGTAAATTATCTTACCACAATAATTCAGTAAAATTTGCTTTAAATGGGGTCTATTCACTCAACAATATATACCTACAATAAGTTAATAGGCTTCACATGTGATTAATTTTCTACTACACCGCCATCTCTTGGATTTTTTAAAAAGTAAAGTAATTATAGAGGAATTGTTTTGATTTCATTTATACTTATGACCCATCGAACTTCATCCCGCATCCGAATCAACGATAACTATTACATAATATCAATGTAATATACCTATTATTAGCTAAATTTAATTATGTTTTTATGTCGTAAATCACATTTTATTAATGTAATACGTCATTTTTTTTTTATTCTGGGTAAGGTCGAAAGTCGACGGGCGGGTCAGCTAGTATTATTACATATATTTGGAATGTTTAGTACTTACATACTTTCTTGATGAAGCCTAGTTTCTATCTGCTAAATGCATTCAGGTTATTCAAAAGGTAAAATAGATTCTTATCAATGCTTATCAATTTTGCAAATTTCTGGTACCTAGGTATGTACCTACCTACTTAAAATCTACAAAATATATAATTAAAACTTTACAAAATATACCAAAATATGCACAGTTGGAAATATCTTTAGTCACATTAATATGCAAAATCGTGAAAAAGAGCCAACTACTATGCATTTGCAAAAAATGCAATGGTTATAATATTGGAATCATATATCAATAGTAATAAAAACCTATTGAAATATGCTTCCCATTGCTGTTTTCCATCCTCTCTAGGGTTGTTACAATAAGACCGATTTTTGCCACACCAAACATGTGTATTCTGCAACTGACAGAGATACATAGATCCTGTGCCGATGATCTCCGTACTGATGGGGAAGCCCCCCATGTAGTACCTATACATGAGCTTGCGCAATATACTATTTTGGCACATACTTTTTCCTTTGTGTTAGCGCAATGTCCACTATAGGAGAGAGTCATATCCAAGGTAACTTCAAGGTAAATTGGTTTGGTGCAATGCTCTATGCTTACTCCCATCCATTTGACGTTGAGTCTTCTTGTGGCCTCTCTGTTTTTAAGATGGAATCTGTTAGCTGGGCCTTTCTTGGCTTTGGCTTGAGGTTGTTTTTTTCATAATATTCCCTACTTAGAGCATCTTATTTATGTCTCCGATTTGGATGTAAGACTGTTGAGTATAATGAGTATAATATATTCCGTGACCATCTTCCGCTGAAACTTAGAATTTGGGTACTGCACGCAAACTTTAACGTGATCAAAATGAATGAAATATCCAACTTCTGGACTCCACGATACAATAGATAAGTACCTGCAAGGTCACAGGGATGTATGGGGCAGAAACCTTGAACGAGAGAACCGGTGACGCGCAGGATAGGACAGATTTTCTTTGGAATATGTTACGAGGAAGTTCAGTTTTTGAAAGGAAATAATGAAGGTACCTACTACTGCCAAAATACGAAAGATTTTAAATGAAATTTTTATATTATTTCTAATGAAATAGGTTTGAGTAGTACAACAAACTTGATCGTTGGCTATTTTGTAAATGTTGCTGAATCCTTATTGCCACAATCCTGTCCGAGAGTTATGTTCTTTCATTTAATACACTAACATCTAAAATGAAACTAAGAATCCATAAGAAAACATCCACATAAAATGTATGTTTTCTACTTCAATACATACTACACATACCTACTACATATCAATTTAGATTATTATTTTGTTGCAGAAACGTTCGCTGTATAAATATACTTAGGCCCAAAATTACAATACAGGCTTAAGGTCTACCTTAACAGTGAGGAGCACATTAAGCTTCGCTTAACAAAATGATGCAGATTACAATGTCTCCTTAGCACGAATTTGGGGCTTATCCTACTCGCTAAGTTAAGGGATACCCTGGGGTGTCCTCAACAGCGTAAAGCTCGCTTAACTCAGTTATTTTTTTTCTCGCTAGGAGGCGCCACAAGTCACTATACAGACAAACTGACATTTAAAATGTCATTATATAGCCGCGCAATTATTACGCTTTTTGAAGATGAAATGACTAATTAATTATGATTCATCACGCTTATTTGTTCGCTGTTGCTTAGGTTGTTTCACTAGCGATTCTATTTGGATTTATTCGTGACCCTTTCTTTGATTATTTGACCACCACATTGACTTATATACACTGTTCGCTCTGTTTGATAATAATTACAAGTACATTTTGCTTTAACCTAGTTGAATGTATGATATATGGTTATGTTTATTATTGAACACATCTTTCACTTTCCGTAGCTGTATCTTAATTAAGTTAAATAATCGAAGCAAGGGTCGTAACACATAAATACCAAGTCAGAATCCAAGAGCGAGCATCCATAAAACCAAAACAACAACACAAACAATGGCGCGCGTCCCGGTGAACATGACAGATGTGGAGCGTAATGCATAGATAAAACCACGATAAAAGACAAGTAGGACTACCAACTTAACCAAATATACGGCTTGGCCAAGCCGCAGTCGAATTTTGATTGATATTCTCGTGTGAGCGGTAAGCTCTACTTAATTTTTAAGCCTGCTCAATAAAGCTACAGGATAAGCTACAGATTGTAATTTCGGCCCTTAATCTACAAGTTCATTGGAGATTGAATTGAATATAGTTCATTTTACATAAATGCGTTCCGCAGATACGGTAATAGTTTGCTTTTTAGCTGGTCCGTCAAAAGTGACAAATTTTCTATAATCTAACTGAAACCTTTCATTTGCAATAAATTTGTATACATATCACACATATTATCACAGCTTGTCAAAAAATAAATAGATAATTTACAAGATCAAGCAACAAGCTTAGATGGGCGGGACATGTGCATTATGCAGAGGATGCCATCGACACACTTATACTTAATATAGTTCTGTTTATACTATTTACGAGTATAAACAGAACTAGGTATATTATTGTAATGTCTCAATTCATTATCATGTGTCATTGCGAGATTTTTTTTGTAGTTGACTAAAATTGTATTGCGCTTGGAGCTGAATTCTGATTCTCCTTCGTTAATTTTTTTTTAATTTTAATTACCTACTATAATTTTCTCTTGTGATCTTTTGATACCTATTGATTTTGAATATATTAATAATTGTATCTGTTATATTTTATACCATAATATATCTACTTTTTTAACATGTAAATGGCCTTGCCGTATATGTAACAAATATATGTAATAAAATAAAATTTGTTCTTTTTGAATGATTCAAGGAGTTATGCAAAGCAATTGGAAAAAATTAACAACGTTTCGCCCATTTAAGTAAACTAATAGAAGGGTTTAAAAACTGTCTATGAATGACATTTTGATTCTTGAAAATGTAGATTTTTCTGACAGCCATATTAAAGGCTATTTTTCACAAATAAATTAATAATTTGTACTTTCCACTGAGAACGTACAAATTTGAAATTCAACACAAGATCTTATACGAAGCTAAGCTGATGTACTAGGGAAGGAAAACCTCTGCATAACGTTGCGGTTTTGTTTGCCTCCAGCATGCTAGGAAATTGCAATACTGCGGGTCTATACAAATTGGTTCATGCTGAGATAGTGCATACACGAACAAAATGAAAACATGTATTTTTTAATATTATCAATATGTACCTGTGTTTATTCAGTTTATTTACTTACAGGCATGCAATCCACTCTGTACTTTAATTCAATGAGATCTTTTTATGTTAAGTGATTGGTTAGAATTGAACTAAAAAAGATTATAAGGTAAATATTAAGTGCACTAAAATTACAATTAATACTACAAAAAACATTGCTTTGCTGTGTTTTTTTTTTATTTGATTTCGTAGAAAATTATTAATTTCTTTAAATGATAGCCAAACAAACCTCCCTGCAAAGCGGTTCAAAAGCATACACTAAAGTAAAAAAAAAATGGGGAAAAAACGTTTTTCCCTTCTATCACAGTACCATACCAATTTGAAGAAACTTATCTGATTATTTGTAGAGAAAATTAATAAAAACATAGAATATGTAGGTTAGGCTGGGCCGTTCTAGTATGGAAGTTTAAAAAGTGCTTCTAATCTTAATGTAATAGTGATAATTTGTTGCCTTATGATGAATTATAACTATCTACAAAATTTCATGACAAAAAAATAAGATCTTCTGTCTCCGAATCGACCTTCAAGTTTTGTATGGGACGAAAATATCCCATACTAACTGATATTTTTATAATAATCATGTAAAATGATTCCGGTCTTGTTTTTTTATTCACTTTTTTTTATTATACCACAGATAATTCAAGAACATACTTCTATTTATTTAATAACACAAAAATAATAAATAAAACTTTCAAATTTTTTATGTAAAACAAGTATATGAAATTATGTTATTTTGCGGTGATGTTTTTGATAAATTGGGTTTGATATCTTTTTTACTCGTTGCTTTCTAAGCTTTTACATAATATTTTATTGATAAATTTCTCCGTTAAGTTGGTGAGGCTTCTTTAACAATTTCACAGATCGTCAAACTCCTTGGATATGACAAGAAAAAATCAGGAAACTGTATTTATTCATCTTCGCCATTGTATGTAATGAATGCCGTAAGATCTTCGTCGGATACTTGTCGATTGGTGTTTCTGTTACATTTTGCTGTCTATCTGTTTGAGCCAGTAGCATGGACATTAGCAATAATTGAATTGAAAAACTGATTTATGGGATTGCGTTGAAGTGGGATTTAATAAATAGAGTCTATCTCTGTCACCCATCCATATTTCCTATAGTCCAAAATTATTGCCATCTCTCTCTCCTTAACCTTGAACCTGCAATAAATGCAACGCAACGCTATCTTCAGTAATTAATTATGATTATTCCGGAACGCACGCATTGCGCGTATATTTCGCTTATTGCCGCATTTTTATCGCTTCGCTAATTTAATCAACCCGCATAAAATTAATTTTTCTTAACCATCTAAATCCGCTTACTTTACTTTAACATAATAAATATTGCATTGTTTGTGTTGTAATAAACCAGTGGAATCATCCAGGACATCAGGGGATCCATCCGTGCACCAGAGTTCCATAACAAAAGGTAGGAATTTATTTATTAATTCTCACCATATGTGCAAACCTTTGATGAGTTTTTTGATTCCATTAAAACCGCATCCCGCATATACAGTCCGCTAATCCGCTCAAACATTGAATGGTCCATTACGAACCGGATTAAATTAGCTTTCGCAAAATAAATTTATTGCAAATTTATTTAATTTCGAAAAAATATTGCATTTTTTCGGAACACAAAACCGCAGTTTGAACAAGCATTGTCGATAAATTACAGATTAATTTTGTTCATTCGTAGTATTAAAATATTATTAATTAATATTTTCGCCGCATTTAAAATAAATTTAATTCATATTAAATTTAGAATAATTGTTGTAACGCATTCACAAGTATTGTTAAAATTGATTGCTGTTCGCTAAACGCATAGCAGCGCTAGGTACTTACTTGTACTTGTGAATTGATACTTACATACAAAAAATTAACGCACCTTAAGTTATTTATATTAAACATAATGATCCAATCGAACTGGATAGAAAAATTAGATTTCTCAAAATAAATATAGTGCATATTTATTTAATTTTCGAAAGATATTGCATTTTTCGAAATACGAAACCGTTTGAACAGGCTTTAATAATAATAAGGTTAATTAGTTGTTCTTTCATATTCTTCAAGTATATTATTTAAATATATTTCCGCTTATAATAATAATATTACAATTCAGATATCAAATTTGGTATTATTGTCATAGAATTATTCACATCGCCTATCAGAAGTACATTCGTTGACTGATACTAGTTTGAAAAAATAAATATTATCTCGCAAATAAATATATTAAATATTTATTTTAGTATAGAAAAAATTACATTTTTTCTGAATACCTACCTAAAACGCATTTTGAACATTCTTAATATTATCTAGCAAATAAATATATTAAATATTTATTTTAGTATCGAAAAAATATTACATTTTTTCCGAATACTTAGAACGCATTTGAACAGACATAGTGTAGTGTTATATTGTTCATTTATAAAGTAAAATATTAATTTACCGCAACGATTGAAATATTGTATTTTTATTAGAAACTCTGTGAAGAATAATTATTATTATTTGGTAAAAATTCGCTCTTCACGGCGTTTCATCGCATCGCTTAGGTTCATACTTACATATCTATTAGCTGTGGTACCTTTCTGTTGAATACAAAACGAGTAAAAATACGTTCATTGGGAACTTAAATCGCTACAAATTATAATTAATAGTATTGATTTATTGAGAAGTCGTTTTATATTGTTATTAATTGCATAATAATAATTAGTGATAACTACTCGCTGTAAATTTATATAGAATTTCGTTCGTTTGTTTATAGAGAAATATTTTTCGCTATATAGTAAATAGTAGATACATTGTTATTTATAGTTAACTTACAATAACATAATGGTGGACCGACTTAGTATGTTGGAGGCCTTAAAGGACAGCATAGAGGAGAGAATCAAGTCTCTTTACGCAAAGATCGCAACACTGGTTTCGAATACCAGATCGGCCTCGCAATTTTTGGTTGATTCCTCGACATTAGAGGAAGATTACAAACAATTTAATGATACAATGGAAACTATTGTCTTATTAAAAATTAAACATGTCGATGATTATATACCGTCTTTTGAAGGTCTAAATGTTTTCAAAGATATGGTTTGTTCAATTAAATGTAAACGGGATGAATTGCTAACAGAAAAACAAAAACTTGTTTCACCATCTGTGTCTGTTACTGAGAGTACGAACTCAAAAAATCGCATAAAACTACCAGTTTTGGACATACCTAGTTTTGATGGAAATATTCAAAATTGGTCTATATTTTACGAGTCATTTAAAACAAACATTCATTTAAATACTTCGCTTGACAATTCCCAAAGAATGCAGTATCTCATTGGGAAGTTGACTCAATCTGCTCTAAATGTCGTTGTCGGAATAATACCTACAGGTGAAAATTATAATAATATTTGGAATAGTCTGGTTAAAAAATATCAAGATGATCGCACTTTAGGATCGTTTTATATAAATAATATTCTAGACATATCTCACTCACGTCATGATTCAAAAGGTTTAAATCTCTTCATTGATAAATTGTCTGCAGGTGTAGCTGCATTCAAGCAATTAGCCATTAAAGATAATTTGGATTTTGTTTTGTTATGTTTCGCTCTAAGAAAATTAGATTCTCAAACTGTAAACGAATTTGAAATGTCAGTTAGAGAGAAGGAAATGCCCTTGCTAAGTGACTTAGTAAATTTTGTAAAAGATAAAATAAAAATAATGGAGCGTACTTCAAACAATAATAATTTTAAGAATTATAATAATAATAATTATGGAAATTATAAACAGAAAATTAATCATCGCAATGTTTCAAAGTCTTTTATGACCAATACCAAACAAAATACTTGTTCATTATGTAAAAATTCCCATACTCATTTTTATCAGTGTTCTGAGTTTAAAAAACTCAAACCAATAGAAAAGTTTAATTTTATAAAGTCGAATAATGGGTGCATAAATTGTTTAAGTTTAGCCCATAAAATAACACACTGTAGTTCTACAAATTATTGTAAACATTGTAATAAAAAGCATCATACGTTGTTGCATTTTGGTAATGAAAATGTAACTTATAATAATAATAATAATACTGAATCAGTGATGATTGCCAGTACGTCAACATCATTGCTCGCTAGTAATAATAATAAATTACATACAAAGGTAATTCTTTCTACCGCACAAGTATACGCATATTTGAATGAAAATAATAAGAGATTGATTAGATGTCTTATTGACAATTGTTCGCAAAATAATTTAATAACGCTCGCCTGTTGTAAAAAATTAAACTTACGAATTATCCCTTTACACAATTCGGTTGTCAAGGGTGTGGGAGTCAGTTCTAAGCCAATTTATGGTTATACATCGTTGAAAATACAATCTCGCATTAATCAGCACTCATATGAGATTCAATGTTTAATATTGGATCAAATTACTGAGGATATGCCTTCTGAATTTATCGATACTGGAAATTTTCCCAAATTAATGTCAGTACCTTTAGCTGACAATACATGGAACGTACCGGGAAATATAGATGTTATTTTGGGAGCTCAAATCTTCCCTCACATATTATTGGGAGGAAGAATCAATGTAAAAAATTTATCTCCTTTAATTGAAACTACATTAGGATATTTAATAATGGGAAATTTACCTAACACATCTAATAATGATAAAATTAACAGTGGCGTCTCGCATACAATGTCGATGATTTCTCTTATCGATCAACAAGATTTAGAGACATTGTCATATTGTACATATTCTAACAATGAGTTGGAACAATCTTTACATAAGTTTTGGCAATTAGATGAAGTACCTAATGTACAGCATTTGAGCCCAGAGGATGAGGAGTGTGAAAATAACTATTGTTCTACGGCCATTAGAGATGGTCAAGGGCGATTTATAGTATCTCTTCCATTTTCTAAAGAACCAAATTTATTGGGTAATTCGTACGCCACTGCTCAGCGACGTCTAATGTCTCTTGAGAAAAAATTCAGAATAGATCCCACATTACGCAATCAATACAATGATGTCATTAATGACTACATAAAAAATGGTTATTTAATTGAAAGTCCCTCTCAACATGATGAAGAATATTTCATGTCACATCGCGCTGTCATTCGACAGGATAAATTAACTTCAAAGTTGAGAATTGTTCTCGACGCTAATGCAAATACGCACACCGGTGTGTCGCTAAATGATATTCTACACACTGGAAATAATTTACAAGCAGATTTATTTTTACTTTTACTTAATTTTCGCTTATTTGCTATAGCCATTACCGCAGATATTAAACAAATGTATTTAAGAATTGGTGTAACCGAAGAACACCAAGAATACCTAAAGATTTTATACCGCTTCAATGATGAAGAAAATGTTCGCATTTTGCAATTTAAATGTGTTCCATTTGGTTTAAAGGCAAGTCCTTACTTAGCTATGCGTACAATACGCAAGCTTGCAGAAGCTGAGGTACAATCCTTTCCAAATGCCGCTAAAACAGCAACTTCGGATTTCTATATTGACGATTTAGTCAAATCAGTTCACGCCAGCTCCGGGGATCGAGAGGCTGCGAAGCTGATTAATGATTTGATATCTTTTTTCGCTTCAGGAAACTTCGAGCTAATAAAGTTTGCCAGTAGCTCAAAGGATCTAATCGCTAAATTACCGCCGCAAAACTATGCTACGGTTGTATCACTCGCACGCTTAGAGCTTTGCTCTGCGTTATCGCTTTCTAAATTAGTTCGAATCGTCTATGATTCTTTCAATCCTCGATATCCTATTGAGGAAAAATACGCTTTGTCTGATTCCACGCTCGCTTTATCGTGGATTCATTCATTCCCGCACCGCTGGTCTATATTCGTAGCTAATCGAGTAGCCAAAATTCATGAAAATTTAGATTGCAAACGTTTTTATCATATATCTGTAATAGAGAATCCAAGTGATTGTTTATCTCGTGGATTGATGTCTTCGCAAATATTGAGGCATGAGTGGAACGCACCTAAATGGGTCTCGACTGCGCCTTCTTGGCCTGTCAAACCATTTATACCTACTACTTCAACAGACATACCTGAATTTAATTCAAAGACTTTAAATGTCATTGTACCTGAACCGCCTATATTATACCCGCTGATCACTCGAATATCATCATGGAATAAATTACTTCGCGTCGTAATATATATATTGCGATTTATTCGCAAAATATCAGCTGTAAAAAATATTCAACTTGATAATTTGAATCTAGCCGAAAAATATGTTTTGCTAACCTTGCAACAGGTACATTTTGGCAAAGAATATGCAGCTATTTCGCAGGGTAAGGAGCTACCTTTACCTTTCAAAAGACTTGATCCTTTCATAGACAAGGAAGGTATCCTTCGCATTGGAGGAAGATTGTCTAATGCAGACTTACCTTATGAAAGGAACCATCCCGCGCTACTTCCAAAATCTGATCCCGCTGTGGATCTATTGGTAGATTATTATCATACTTTACAAACCAGACAGAAATGGTGCACTAAAGATAAACCCATTGAAGTGGGTACTATCGTTCTTATACATCTCGATGATGTTTCACCCCTTCGGTGGCCCTTAGGAAGAATAGAAGAGGTTTTTCCTGGCTCTGATGGAGTCAATCGTGTGGCGTTGGTTAGGACCAATAATGGAACGCTTAAACGTCCAGTTGTAAAATTATGTCCTTTGCCAACCCAGTAATTTATCTTACAAGTATTCTTAGTTGTAAGTTTAGTTAATAACAATAATTCTAAATTTATTAAATATTGGTTGCTAATATAGTAACTTGTTTTTCTTTCTTTTCTTTTTTTTTTGACGGCTTGTTCAAGCGCTTTTTTGTTCATGTTCACTTTGTCATTATTTGTTGAAAGCTTCGTACGCTTTAAGCTTTCAAGGTGGGGAGAATGTTTGAGCCAGTAGCATGGACATTAGCAATAATTGAATTGAAAAACTGATTTATGGGATTGCGTTGAAGTGGGATTTAATAAATAGAGTCTATCTCTGTCACCCATCCATATTTCCTATAGTCCAAAATTATTGCCATCTCTCTCTCCTTAACCTTGAACCTGCAATAAATGCAACGCAACGCTATCTTCAGTAATTAATTACGATTATTCCGGAACGCACGC
This sequence comes from Mystacides longicornis, assembly GCA_963576905.1. Lineage (NCBI taxonomy): Eukaryota > Metazoa > Arthropoda > Insecta > Trichoptera > Leptoceridae > Mystacides > Mystacides longicornis. Next base: position 9,560,884 of record OY756421.1, on the reverse strand, counting down.
ATTGCGCGTATATTTCGCTTATTGCCGCATTTTTATCGCTTCGCTAATTTAATCAACCCGCATAAAATTAATTTTTCTTAACCATCTAAATCCGCTTACTTTACTTTAACATAATAAATATTGCATTGTTTGTGTTGTAATAAACCAGTGGAATCATCCAGGACATCAGGGGATCCATCCGTGCACCAGAGTTCCATAACAAAAGGTAGGAATTTATTTATTAATTCTCACCATATGTGCAAACCTTTGATGAGTTTTTTGATTCCATTAAAACCGCATCCCGCATATACAGTCCGCTAATCCGCTCAAACACTATCTATAACTTAGTTCTTGTAAAAGGATGCTTCAAAATTTACTTTCGATACTTCAAGGGTCAAAAATGCGTTTTTTTGGGTGATTCGAGCTTTCACTATCCAGCGAACGGTTCATTCTCTTACTTCATAGTGTATTTTGAGCGAGATAGCTTTTTCTTTTAGTAATTACAGTTTATAACAGATTTGATAATCTGATAAATATATGGATAAGAAATTAAACTTCCATAGGTAACTGGATCAGTTGCGAGGTAAGTTGTTGCACAGACATTAACAATAAAGATAAGTTAAAGTCATCAAACTTTCTGAAAGAAGCGCAGTCGCAGAATCCTATGAGCTTAGTTTAGCGATTATTACATGGATTATTTTTCCTGGAGCTCAGTTGCCTAAATCATTAGAAAATGTTCCTGTTGGTATGACTATACCAATTTGGAATAAATATAATAGATCTTTTCGTAGATCTTGAAATTATAAAATAGTACACTCAGAGAAAAAACGCTTAACAAAGTCACAATAAAAGCTTTGCCATTTTTTTCTTGTCTCTGCAACATTAAGATTTGTTTCAATGTTAAAGGAAACTTTGTTTCTGCGATAATTTTTTTATTGTCCTGTGTTTATGGTTTTGTTATCAATTTTCTATTTGTTTTTATAACAATATTATGGTAAAGTTGTATTACCGACAACTTTACGTAAATACTGTATCAACGTTAATTGCAACAATATTATTATGCTAATTATTTTGTATATATGACAATGTTTTTTTTTTGTGCTAACAACACTTTGCTTGACAGGACAAAACACGTTTAATTTATTTATTGCAATATGGCGTCATCCTTCAATTTTCATTCAACTGATGGCCGTGAGTTGTTTTATAAAAATGGAAAATGTGCTAGATTTTTTGGAAAAATCGAATATTTCGAAAGAATCTATTAATAACATAAGTGGTGAGTACAATTATTTATAATTTTCTGTAGATATTGTTAAATAATATTGTTTTTTTTGCTTTTGAACATGCCAATACGCACGTTTGATGGTAAGTCGTTCACCTATCAATATTAAATGTATTTTTTTCATTGTGTGATGGTGCAATTTCATTTTATGACGTGCATAAAGAAAATAAACTAACGAAACATATTATATCCATAACGACCAATTTCATAACTTAATAGAAAAACTTAACCTCAAAAATGTGCACATAATAATTATATGAGCTCTTATACTTTGACAACAAAAAACCTATTGACCCCATTAAAATATTTTACATTTACCTAATTGGGATTATTATATTTGCAATTATTTCAGTGGAAGGAGTGACATCAATTGATATTTTGCTTAAAGCAAACGACAACGAATTGTCAACGCTGTGTTTGAATGTGGGTGACAAAATCAAATTAAGATCATCACTGGACTCCCTTCGAAATAATGTTTGTAAATAATCTTAACTTCTAATGTTTATTTAATTGTTAATATTCCTAACTTGATGTTAATATGATTTGAAGATAAAGTTAGTTTAAACATGTATTAACTATAAATATTTTAAACTTGTATTACTATAAACTCGCTTACTACGTATATATAATTATACACATATCCTTATATGTAAAATTACTTGTTTACATTGTATAATAATAAGTATTTTGGCACAGTTAGATCCATATATGACCCGATAAATGTTAAAATATATTTTTCAAATTTTATAGATTGAAACTGAGGATCTCCTTCTGCTTTCCGGCATCGATCAAGACACTGTTGCATTACCTACTCGACAAAACGCCACCATCTTTATACCCGAAAAAGAAAAATCAATATTACATGTAATTTATTTATATACCTATTATTTTATTTGAATAGATCATTTGCCCCAGATTTGTTTTAAATGTTGGTTAAATATTTTCAGATTGTGCCGTCAACATCATTTCAATCAGAGAAGACAGACAGTTTTAGAGAATCATCACAGTCCTCTGATGATTTCAACTCTTCACCACTGCCTCAGGTAAGCAACTCGCTTACGTTTTTACTTAGTTGACTTCACGAACAATGGTTTTTGTTTCAATTTATGTTCAATTGACGGCCGGTGGGGTGCAGAGGTAACAAAAATGAAGAATGATCTTTTTCAAACTGTTCTGGGTCTTAGATGTTACATGTATGTGTGTTTGTTGCATAATATGTATGTATATGTATCGTCAAGTTAATAAGTACCTATAATACAGAATACATGCTCTAATTTATGACTAGTTCGATCTGTGTGAATTATCCATATGTATTTATTTATAATAGTTAGTCTTTAATAATCATTATATATAATTCTTTGTTTCAGGAATTATCATCATATTCAGAAACCGCCAAAAACTTTAACTTAACTCACTTGTTACAAACAGAAACAGTTGGTAGAAAATTGCTACAAAAATCTGATAAGAAAGAGTCTTTAAGTCCTTGCGATCGCGCATACATCGTAAGACGTATTGTAGAGAAAGAGTTAAAATGTTTAGAGAAATTAAATAGAACGATTAGAAAAGACGTGTGGATTCAATGGGCAGTTGCCATTTCTCAATTATTCAAGGGTGAAAGTAGCGACTTGTACTACGTGCCTTACAAAGTATTAGGAGGTAAAGTGATCCAAGCGAGTGGGCTTATACACAATCGACTAATAACACACAGAAGATCATTGGCACCTCAGGGTTATAAAAGAAGGTGGAGCAGCAATGGAAGCGGTGACAGTGATAGTGGTCACAGCTCCAGTGAAAGTAAACGTGTGAGACCTCTTCCAGACTCCTTCAATGTCACCTCTGAAAATGAAAATTACGAAAGTTCCCTTAATGATCAATTGAATTGGCTGAAAAATACTTCTTCACCAAATGATGAAGTAATAGCTAAATGGGAATCCACTTTGAATATCCGTAATAAACTACTTGAAAAGCTTTCGTACATAGAATATTTCAAGACATTTCCCGCTTTACACTTACCCTTGGGATATAAGTTGGTGAGTTGCATATTAGTCTTTTTTTTATCTTAGCCAACAGGCCAAGAAATTAAGAAATCTCATTTTAAATTAATTTTATATAAGATTAATAGGTATATAGGTACATATTTTAATTACTTCCATAGCCAGAAAAGCAAGGGGAAACGCCGCAGGCATAATACAATATTTTCCTTGCAGAAACAGGCCATTTGTTCAGTTGACAGATCTAAAAGTTCTATTAATTTTAGTACATTCGTATATATGTTTATATATCCGGAATAGAATAGAATTATTCTCAATTTTATTTCACAGTAATTTTAAGAGAATTTATTGTTTGTCAAAAAAAAATTGTTAGAAGGATTTCATGCATAAGCCTACTAAAGGGCTGTGTACGCATTCATTTTAAGGTCCCTGGTATATAAATGTAATAGTATTTTAATTTTCAGGTCTCCAGCGATTTCAATGCTGTATATCCAGGGGCCACAGATACTTTTATTCAACGATTTCCCATAGTGAAATCAAATCTTTTAAAACTGCTCGCTGCAAAGTGTGAATTTCCAAGAGTCGACCAATTCACATTAGATCTGTTACAATTAGCGTCTGGTGAGTTTTCAACTTACTATTCATGTGCTTATATTTAGTATAGTTTGTGTTTTATTATATGTACTTCTTTTTAACTATATGCAGCCCAAAGGCTGTACATAGTTTTTAATAAAATTGCGTGTTGTGTTTTATTTGGATGGAATTGTTTTCCTCGCTTATCTAATTAAGTTATTTATTTTTCAGTGGGTGAGGAGCAAGCCAATGTTGCTACGTTTTTGACAATAATTAATCTTCTACGACAAATGCCAACAGTCAATGTCCCACGTAAAAAAGTGTGGAAACTGTCAAGAGAAGAAGTTCGGTCCAGTTTTCTTGGACGAGTTTCAACTGCTTCAGATATTGAAAGATACTGCAGTGATAGAGAAGCATTTGTTGCTGCAAAGGGTATTCCGAGCCTGCCATATATTCTGGCTGTAGGATCATCTTGGGCAAGTGTGTTTCAATATGAAATCGTCATTCATAAAGGACTAAGATATCAAGTGCAAGACATTTCTTCTGCAATCAAATACACTTTTCACATTTATTGGGCCCTAGACTGCGCATACCCCAAAGACTGCACCCCGTGCTGGATGTTCATACAACGCACAATGTTCCAAATGACATCTAAATATGATTCAGAAGGGGTTCCGCTTCGTGAGTTAATTGCTAAAATTGATGCTTCATGTGGTTAATATTTTATAGGCTGTTCTCAGCAGTGAGAATCCCCTGTTTATCCCCTTTCTTATGTATGGGACATATAACATTCATTTGCCATTCTTCTGGAACTGCCTCCAAATCCCATATCTTGATTACAAGTTCTGGAATTGCTTCCAAATCCCATCATATCTTGATTACACAAATTTGTTAAGTATATTGAAAAAAATGGTACCTTGTGCATTGTGCGTAAATACCTTTTCTGATTTTAATAGATTAAGAAACCACATGGCTTTTTATCACAAAACAGTTACATCTTATTCTTGTGCAAGTACAGGATGTTTGAGAACTTTTCAAATTTTTAATTCATATAGAAGACACTACTTAAAAAATCATTCAGTGTTAAATGACCCATTGCAATCGAGCACTAGCAAAAATGTAGGCGATCATTCGGAAGACATAAGTGACTCTCTTCAAAATTTCTCTACAGAAAGTTCAAATGACATTGATAATTTATCTATACCTTTGGGTGACAGTTTAGCTCAGTTTACCTCTGCTCTTTATGCCAATCCTCAAGTGCCTCTAAATATTGTAGATACTGTTTTCAATGGCGTAAAAGATATATTTTATAAATGTCTTGTGCCACAGTTAATGGAACAAGACAGTGCGGCATTTAAAGAAAGTATAGTATCAATAATTTCAAATTTTGATAGTGATTACAAGAGACTTCTCTATTTTAAAGAACATGGGTCTTTCGTTGAACCTAAAGCGTATACAGTAGGAACAAGATACGATTTTGTGAGAAGTGGTGGTAAAAGAGTATATAAAGCCGTAGAATGTAAGGCTCACTTTATCAGTTTGAGAATAGTTTTGAAAAAGTTCTTTTCTTTATCAAATATTTTGAGGGAAACTTTACAACATATGAATGAGTTAGGTGAGCATGATTCAACCCAAACTATAGAGCATTTTATACATGGTTCTTCTTGGAAATCACGACAATCACAACATGGGAGAAAATTAGTGATGCCTGTTTTTTTACAAGTTGATGATTTCGAGCCTCTGAATGCTTTGGGCAGTCACAGTTCTATTCATAAACTAGGAGCTGCTTATATTTCACTACCTTGTTTACCGCCCCGTTATACATCCCAACTATCCAACATTTTTTTAGCATTGATATACCATTCCTCAGATAGGGTTCAATTCGGTAATCGTGTAATTTTTCAACCTTTGATTGATGAATTAAATTTCTTGCTTAACGATGGGATATTTATTGATCATCCAAATTTTAAGGGAACTATTTATTTTGACTTAGGACTTATTCTCGGAGATAACTTGGGTCTACACAGTATTTGTGGTTTCGTTGAAAGCTTTTCTGGTAATTTGACATGCAGAACCTGCAAAGTTACTAGAAACAATATGATACAACTTTTCCAAGAAGATAGCTCCCTTTTGAGAAACATGAATAATTATAGACAAGATTTGAGAACAAATAATGTTTCACTTACTGGAGTGAAAGAGGAATGTATTTGGCTTGACGTGGATAACTTCGATTTATTCTCTCATATTGGTGTAGATGTAATGCATGATTTGAATGAAGGTGTAATGAAATATGTAATGAGTGAAATTATTGTTGCTCTTGTGGATCAGGCTAAATATTTCTCTATGCAACTTTTTAACAATAAACTCGCTTCATTCGACTATGGTCCTGATAAGGCAAACATTCCTGTGTCTCTGTCGATTGAACACTTACGTAAAAGCAACTTGCGCTTAAGTTCCTCAGAAATGGCAACCCTTTGTAGATATTTTGGTGTAATGTTTGGTGATTTAGTCCCGCGAGGTGATAAATATTGGGTACTTTATATTCAGCTGATGCTTTTGTTAGATGTCGTTATGTCTTCAACTTTTCGTCCTGAGTCAACAACGTACTTGCAATATTTGGTTTCTGTACTTTGCGAAATGTATACATCATTATTTGGCCAGAATCTTAAACCAAAATTTCACAATTTGTTACACTATCATTCAGCAATGCTTAAATTTGGGCCCCTACGATATATTTCATCGATGCGCTTTGAAGCTAAACATCGTCCAAATAAGTTAATTTCAAAATCTTCACAAAATAGAATAAACATGTCATATACTATTGCCAAGAGACATCAATTGATTTTAAATGACATTTTCCTAAAAGGGGAATTAAAAACGCATATAAATTTTGGAGAAAAAACTAGTATCTCTTTTGATGTAGCATCGGTACTTGCACAAGAATTTGGATGGAATAATATAGAAAGAATCAAATCAGTGACTTGGGTCACAATATCATCTACACGTTATGCCAGAGATTGTGTTTTAGTTAGTGGAATTGAATCTGAAAACGTCAATTTCTCAATAGTTACTGATATTTATATATACAATGAGCGTAATGTTGTTTTTAAAGCATTGCCTATGAATACGATCGCTTTTGATGACCATTATTTTGCATACCAGGTTGAAAATCCTCCCTTAAATACTCAATCAATATACATTGATTGTGATACAATGCAATATCCATATCCATGTAACATCACCATCGTTGGTTATGGTGATGTACAACCATTGCAGTATGTAATTTTGCGTGTACCTCTGTAAAAAAATCACACTTCAATGCAAATAAAGGTTTGCACTTATACTTTTTAAGTAAGAAATGTTAGTCTCTTCGTCGGTCTCTCAATGCTAAGGATCGTGACCGTCACCCAATGAATGCAACTTTGCTCTCCGATGCACTCGGTCTTGCGTCATCCGCAGCGGCTCGTGCAGTGGCCATCCTGTCTCTCCCTTCACCTGGTCGCTCCATCTCATCGGTTCACGACCCCTTCCTCTAGCGCCCTCTACTTTGCCAGTAATGAAGAGTTTTTCAAAATTATCATCTCTTCGCGCAATATGTCCACAATAGTGTAGGACACGCTTCATACACACCGTGGACAGTCGGTCCTTAATTTTCAGTTCGTTTAATATGTACTGATTTGTTCTGAATTCCGTCCATGGTATTTCGTAGACGTTAATGTGGGATAGCTCCTGAGACTTCAAATGATTCTTTAAATGATTTAAAATAAATATTTTTTATTACTTTTAAATAAATGTTTGATACAACTTGTATTACAAATGTTCAAGATAAGATAATATCCTCGTAACCTGTCATGTGATTATATAATATATTGAGTAAATTTGTGTCTCTACTTAAAAATGTTATTTTTATTTTATTTAATTTTTTTTTTGTCTTAAATTTGAGCCGCCTTTGTTTTTAATTGACATTACTCATCCTTCAGGATTCTTTAACTTGTACTTTTTAAGTATGTCACTTTTAAATAAATGTTTGATATAACTTGCATTACATATTATGTTCAAGATAAGATAATATTTTTGTAACTTGTGTTTTATATAATGAATAAATTTGTTGATTATAAATATGCTTAAAATTTTCTTTTGTTTTAAATTGTTATTATATGTCCCTTATATTCTGATAAGTTATTGTTCTTTTTTATTGATTTATCAACGTTGGTTAATCCTTCAGGATTCTTTAGTTATTGGAAATCAGCAGAGTGTGTGTATGTGCTACGATAGGAGTTATTATTAAGCGTTTCTATTCATTACTTCGTACTGAATGTGCATGTCAATTGCTGATTTTTGATAACCAAATAATCTTGACGGAAGAGCAACCTTTGATGACTTAAAGTTAACTATTCTTTTTTTAGGGCTACACTCTTGTCAGCACGGATTGCATTTTCCAGTAAGTCTTTCCCTATTTTACGAAGATAGGGAAAGGCTTACTGGAAAATGCATATCCGTGCTGACGAATAAGGGGTAGCCCTAAAATAAAGAGTAGTTGCAGATACAAAGTTAATTTGTTTCTGGAACAAAAGCCAAATATTTGCAATAACAACATTACTTTGTTAGGATAACAGGAGAATGTAGGTGCAAGCACAAAGTCAATTTGTTGACGGAATAGAGTTGAGTTGGTGCAGATACAAAGTTAATTTGTTACTGCAATAACTTAAACTTGTTTCTGGATCAAAAGCCAAATATTTGCAATAACAACATTACTTTGTTAGGATAACAGGAGAATGTAGGTGCAAGCACAAAGTCAATTTGTTGATGGAATAGAGTTGAGTTGGTGCAGATACAAAATAAAATTGACAGGGTAACAACATTAATTTTGTCAGTGTAACAACTGTACTTTGTTTTAGAAAATGTTGTTACGTTAACAATAGCAATTTAACAATAAAAACATTGTTTCATCGACTATACGCGGCTGTGTGGGATCAAAGTTTTTTTGTTACACCCAACAATATTTTTTTCTGAGTGTAGTTTCTCTTGTAATCACCTGGAACATATCAATTGTTTTTTTATTTTATTTTTCCAGTTGTTTTCCAATTTGGTCAGAATGCGTATGATGACTTGAGAAAGCACTATCAACACATTATTATACAAAAACCTAAATATATTGTTACTTGCAGTTTTTTTCTAGATTATCGGCGACTCATTCAATTGGGATTATTTGTGGTTTGCAATAAGCAAAATATTCATTCTAATGATTTTATTAGTATTTTCTCCTGCAAACTAATTATTCAATCATGTTTTCCGGTATTTACCTACACTTTTTTTCATTACATCAGACGATAAGTAAAATATCCAATGAAATGTTGCTTTTTGAAAAGAAATCTGTAATCGATCTCTCTATCGGTTTCGGTGTTCCAAATTTTCCATCAATTTAGAATCAGTTTCCTTTAACACTCTTTTAATTATTGTTCATCTGTATTTTTGTCCACTTTTTCTAATCACTAGCCTAAAACTTTGGCTTAACGGCCATCAAAATACAAAACTGGTATTTTTAACCCTTTTCTCATTTCATGCGATTTTCTCTTGTTTATTGCGGCGCTTTATATACTTTGTTGCTATCTTAAATTGTATTATTATGCTTTATATCACACATAACTTATTATTCCATCATTTTTATGACATACAATCGTAAAAAATATTATGTTAAACATATTTTTACTTTCTTTATACCTGCTTCAAAATAGGACAAATTTAACAATTTCTTGAAACTTTGAGCTCAATTCGGAGACAGAAGATATCTTTCGAATCGAAAAATATTTTGCATACGTATTTAAAACAGCATTTAGCACTAAAATATAATTATTACGTTAGCAATAGAGGGAAAAAAGGAAATCGGCCCACACTAATGTAGGTACCACCTATCGTTTAATTAAAAAAAAGACAGTTCCGTTTTTAAAACAAAATTAATGCATATTATATTTTTTACATTTTCATCAATAAATTTTTCCCTTTTATAATCACAATAATAATATTATGTTCGATCAAGTAGTATCGAATTTGCACATTGTACATTCAAAATGATTAGCTGGGCGTTGTCTAACCAAAACTCAAGAACGGCTTGACCGATTTGATTTAGTTTGATCGAGAAATATTTGAATAAGCTCAGGGTATTTTTAAACGGTGATAAAATATGGAAAAATTGCATGAAAAAAAAAAACAATAAATTACCTAGGTTTTCCATATAAAGTGTTCCTTTCTATCACAGTTGTTGAGGTCACAACATAGGATCACATGACTGTAATGGACGTCACAACGATATTTTTTCATATTTTTTGAGAGGTTGTGAGTTGCAGTAGGTATGTTAAGGGTAAAGATGTGCTTAGGTGATCTAAAGTTTACCGAACCGTCTACTTATTGTAAATCCAAATATATAAAAGAAAGTGGATTAGTTCGAACACTTATAACTCGAGATTGGCAGAACAGATTTTTTTTATTTTTGGTTTGATGGATTTTTGGATAATATTGTAACTAATACAACATCAAACAATGGATAGCAAATAATATACAATTTAATATTAAAGTGAGTATGGAACGAGTTTCGTAGTCCAAAGATATTGCATCTTAAGGACTATCCAAATACCTCAATATAATATTATGTTGAGCGATTTTCGAGTTGAAAATTAAGCAACTTTCTATCATAATAATTTTACAAATTTTTCATGTACCATATTATTTTAGTACTTATTTTTTCAAAACCTGACCTGGCCGGGATATGAACGATACAAAGACACAATTTTTGACTTACATGCATACTATTTATCCTCTTTCATGACACAAGCTTTATGTATTTGCGTTCACTATGTGTGAGCACAGATTCATTTATTGAAAAAATAATAATAGATAAGTAGGTATGTACACGTTATAGATCATAGGTACCTACATTACTTACGCCTCAAATAGAAAATCAAAAGACGCACACACGAATTGACGCATTATTTTTAACAACAATTATGCAATTGTTGAAACGAGCGACAATTTGTCACACGGTGACGTGTAACCCTTAATCTTATTATCAAATTTAAAAAAATTGTAATTAAATTAGAGTTTGATAGGAACTGTCAGAATGTCGAAAGAAAATAATATATGGTTTGAAACAGATGCATCGATCTAAATTACATTGATTAAAAAGTCTCATTATACAAATTCGAATTCTATATTATTCAGAGTTAAGAACACAGGACAACGTCTGTCGGGAATGCTAGTTATAATATAATAGTACCTAGTATAGTATGTACCTATTGTTGTAGCTTACCTACTTTGAAATCATAAACATAGTGTGTACGAGTACATAGTAACATATGCATACTTTACCTAGGTATGTAGGTGGATTGAATTTCTCGATTCCAACGTCTCGACTACGCTACCTGTATAACATAATAATACGTACCTACCTATCTACCTTACTGCAAAAATATATTTCCTTTCTTTTATTTAAAATCTCTTCATTTTCTCAAATTGAATAAATCGTATTTCCCGAGTTACTTTTTTTTTCAATTTGTTTTGATAAAACATTATTAAATTCAATTTGTTTGTTTGAAGAATGGTGTAATAATATATACAACCTCTTTTTTTTTTGGAGGAGGGGAAAATCCTCATTGGGCGTTGTGCCGGAATCCTGCGCGCAGGCAGACCTACCGACTAAAAACTCTTCCTCTTCTTCTCCACTGCAGCGGTACTATCCGTAGATATTGCTTCGCATGCAGTGGTGGTCATTTATTTTAAACGCTCGTTATTTTTCGGGCCCTTTTATCCCTCTCTCTCTGGGTCATATAGTGTATCAGCTGGCTTCCGGCTTCCCATGCCTCTCTCCCTTCCAACATGACTTTAATAAGCTCGTATGGTTGGATTTGCCTATTTATTAATCGCCACGCTGCGCTTCTTTCGAGTTCTCACCGACCACACTCGAAGATGGTGTGCTTGGCAGTATCCCTCTGTCCGCAGTATACTCAATTGTCATTTTGGATCTTCCCTATTTTGTGGAGATATGCTTGAAAGCATCCATGCTCCGTGAGTATCTGCGTCAAGTGGTATCCAGAATCGCCAAACTCTCGCATCACCCATGGTTCAATGTCTGGGATAAGTTTATGAATCCATTTGTCTCTATCGTCCAGTTCTATCTTGTCTTTCCTTTGGGCTTGCCATTTTCTTCTTTTGTCTGTTGCTATTCCTTTTTTCCCATTCTTTTCCCATAACTTCTATTCTTTCTTCGATGAGGAGTTTTACCGGTGTTAGACGTGCCAGTAGAACGCTATCCTCATACGAAACAATTCGATATGCTCTACATATTCTAATCGCAAGTTTTCTGTGTGCTGATTGCAGTATGTTTGCATATTTATTAAATCCAAGTCCTCTAGACCAAACTGGGGCCGCATACAGTATTATGCTCGTCACTGATGCAAGAACTCTTCAATTACTCTCGCTGACTCCCCCTACTCGGGGCATTATTCTTGCTAATGCAGTCGTCGTTCGTGCCACTTTGTCGGCAATGTGCTTTATGTTCTCTCGAAATGTCAGATTTTTATCAATAATGACTCCTAAATACTTTATGCTTTTTATTCGGGAGAACTAAAACACCCTCAATTTCAAATCTTATCTCTTTTCTAACCTTTTTCTTCCCTATCAAAAGTGCAGCTTCCGTTTTCTGGGGTGTCAGCTGCAGGTCTTTTCTTTTAAGCCAGGTTGATATTGTTTCGAGTGTGTTATTCGCCTTTGACATTAGGTCGTCTTCTGTTTTTCCTATTGCGATAGAACCTCTAGTAGTACTTTTCAGCACAAATCGCGCAATTTTCATTATTCTCAAAACTATCATTATGTAGAGTATTTTTTTTTTTAATATATAGGTAATACAACTACTGAAAAATACACTTGAGAATTTCTGTTATCTTCTCGAAACTTCAAATTTATTTTACAGATGGTTGAAAATATTGACTTGGATTACTTAAATTGTTATTTTTAATTGACGAAAATGTGCACTTGGTTATTTTATGAAATTTTGTATGATTAAACTATAAAGAAGGCAAAAAAATATTGATGTTTTCGACGGAAACTTTGTGAAATCCCATATTGAATAGGTACTTATAATAAAATTATTATTTAAATAAGACTCTGTTTATTTCACTATTTTATTTTATTGGCAGAGGCCTTTCGGTCACACGACCATATTCAGTGACACAAATACTAGAACTAAAACAAAAGAAGCAAATGTCATAGAAAAAAGAAAGTTAAAAATATAGACACGTAATTGAGTTATTAAGAGAATCATAGACATACAAAGTTAATTTTATTAAATAAGTCATAGACAAAAGAAAGTTGTATAAATAGACAAAAATAAGTTATCATTATTAATAATGTCATAGACAAAAGAATGTTGGATACAAAAACAAATAATAATATTGTTTTATGAAAATCATAGACTAAATAAAGTGGGATACACAGACTATTATTGACAATATTATTGAGAAATTTGGATACATAGACAAATACACACAATCGATTTCCAAAGAAAAAAAACGAAGAACTTACATTTTTTCATTGTTTTACAGCCTGTTCCCACTTGCCGTGTGTCGGATTCGATTTTTAGTCGTGTTTTCTGGTGGTAGAACATTTTGTATGTCGCTGTTCACACCTACCCGGCCCGCGCGTTGCCGGGTTAGTGTGAACCCTGAACAGCTCCATACAAAATGTATTACCACCAGAGCAACCGAGTAAAAAAATGGATCCGACACTAGGCTGGGCCGTTCTAGTATGGAAGTTAAAAAAGTGCTTCTAATCTTAATGTAATAGTGATAATTTGTTGCCTTATGATGTATTATAACTATCTACAAAATTTCATGACAAAAAAATAAGATCTTCTGTCTCCGAATCGACCTTGAAGTTTTGTATGGGACGAAAATATCCCATACTAACTGATATTTTTATAATAATCATGTAAAATGATTTCGGCCTTGTTTTTTTATTCATTTTATTTTATTGTACCACAGATAATTCAAGTATATACTTCTATTTATTTAATTACACAAAAATAATAAATAAAACTTTAACATTTTTCATGTAAAGTAAGTAGGTATATGAAATTATGTTATTTTGCAGTGATTGTTTTTGCATGATAAATTGGGTTTCATATCTTTTTTACTTGTTGCTTTCGAAGCTTTTACATAATCTTCTCTTGATAAATTTCTACGTAAAGTTGGTGAGGCTTCTTTGACAATTTCACAGATCGTCAAACTCCTTGGATATGACAAGAAAAATTCCGGAAATTTTATTTATTCATCTTCACCATTGTATGTAATGAATACCGTAAGATCTTCGTCGGATACTTGTCGATTGGTGTTTCTGTTACTTTTTGCTGTCAGTCTATAACGTAGTTCTTGTAAAAGATGCTTCAAAATTTACTTTCAGTACTTCAAGGATCAAAGGTGCGTGTTTTTGCGAGGCCTTCGCGATTTTGTTTTGCTGTCTCTCTTGTAGCAAAAGGGAGACCAAGTAAAATCGCCCCAAGTAAGGCCTCGGTTTTTGGGTGATTCGAGCTTTCACTATCCGGCGAGCGGTTCATTCTCTTACTACATACTGTAGTTTGAGCGAAATAGCTTTTTCTTTTAGAAATTACAGTTTATATAACAGATTATTTGATCATCTGATAAATATATGGATAAGAAATTGAACTTCCATAGGTAACGGGATCAGTTGCGAGGTAACTTGGTGCACAAACATTAACAATAAAGATAAGTTAAGGTCATCAAACCTTCTGAAAGAAACGCAGTCGCAGAATCCTATTAGCTTGGTTTAGCGATCTAACATGGAATATTTTTCCTGAAGCTCAGTTGCCTAAATCATTACAAAATGTTTCTGTTGGTATGACTGTGCCAATTTGGAATAAATATTTGATCTTTTCGTAGATCTTGAAATGATAAAATAGTAGTTTCTGTTGTAATCACCTGGAACATATCAATTGTTTTTTTTTCCAGTTGTTTTCCAATTTGGTCAGAATGCGTTTGATGATTTGAGAAAGCACTATCAACATATTATACAAAAACCTAAATATTTGTTACTTGTCGTTTTTTTCTAGATTACCGGCGACTCATTCAATTGGGATTACTTGTGGTTTGCAATAAGCAAACAATTTATTCTAATGGTTTTATTAGTCTTTTCTCCTAACGTAAACTAATTATTCAATCATGTTTTCCGGTATCAACCTACACTTTTTTTCATCACATCAGACGACAAGTAAAAGATTTAATGAAATATTGCTTTTTGAAAAGAAATCTGTAATCGATCTCTCTATATCGGTTTCGGTTTTCCAAATTTTCCATCAATTTAGAATCAGTTTCCTTTAACACTCTTTAAATTATTATAGCTCATCTGTATTTTTGACCACTTTTTTTAATCACTAGCCTAAAACTTTGGCTTTACGACCATCCAAATACAATTCTGGTATTTTTAACCCTTTTCTCATTTCATGAGATTTTCTCTGGTTTTTCGCGGCGCTTTATATACTTTGTTGCAGTCTAAAATTCCATTTTTATGCTTTATATCATACAGAACTGATTATTCCGTCATTTTTATGACATACAATCTTAAAAAATATTAAGTTAAATATATTTTTAATTTATTTATACCTGCTTCAAAATATGATAAATTTAACAATTTTTTGAAACTTTGAGCTCAATTCGGAGACAGAAGATATCCTTCAAATTGAAAAATATTTTGCATACCTATTTTAAACAGCATTTAGCACTAAAATATAACTATTACGTTAGCAATATTGGAAGAAACGCAAATCGACCCGCCCTATCCGACACATTGCAATTAATTGAAAAAAGGCTGTTAGCGGTTTGATAAGATCTTCCCATTATAGCTTTTCTAATGAAACAGGTCGTTTTATGGTCGCTTGCTTGAGAAATCACTTGAAGAGGTCAATGGGTCGACACATATGTCAATAATAATTAGGTATAAAGTATTTTAAAAATAATAATAATAGGCGGAACTGTAACTTCACGATACCTTATGTGGCATGCATACAAAAGAAGAAGATTTATATTTGCAAAAAATAACATTACGAAAAATATGTAATTTGATTCTGGATGTCTGTAGGTATATAAAATTGACATCATAAAAATTCTTTTGAATTTCAAATACCTATGACATGTCATGTTTCCTAATATTTGTTATGCCTTAGAGAACGCGCATAAAGAAATTCATTCGTTCACTTTATGTTTGTAGATTTATTATAAGTCTGCTTACATCAAATTCAAATGCGAAACTCTCAGTAAAGTGCATGTTACAAACAAGACTGCAATTTAATGCATTTTTATGAAGAAAAGAGAATGGCAATAATTTCTGTTGTCGAATTCGTCAATGTCAGTCAGGTGATAACCTTTGTCCTCAAAAATAGGCTATGTGCTTATATTGGTTTTATTCAAATTGAAAATATATTTTGTCCTTAAGGAAATAAAAATATATTTTTGAGAGTAGGTATCAAAATATTATTTGCTAAGGTGATAGCAACGAATCTGCAAGCGAATCGTATGGAATTAAGTATCATGAAGGAATTGGCGAACGTATAGATATTATAGTATTACAAAAATAATATTACGTACTTCAAATTATCTAACAACTAGTGACTCTAAAAATTCATTACTGATGTTCGATTTTTGAATGGAATAAACCACCACGGGCTTACGACCGTCTTCTACTGTTGTTTCGAAAGCTGGATTAGGTGGTAAAGTGTGAGTCTCCGAAACTCCTAATCATGAGAATTCTCGACATGTTCAACATGTCGAAAAATCTCATGTATGCAACAAATAGATATTTGATAATAATTAATGAAATATAGAGGTAAAAGTTGTAAATTATTGAGAACAAGAGAGCAACCAAATTTAAAGACTGCGACTGCTATATTTTTGTAACCCTATATGATAGCAAATTTTTCGAAACAAGGCGTTGTCGAGCTCATCAGTTTTATCCTCGATGAAAGCAAAAAGCTACTTCTTTTTGTTCCTGCCGTGGTGTCCATTTGGGAATATACGACCGAATATGAATTTATTTATAGGTAGGTGTTTGGAAAAAATAAAAAAAAAGAGACCTTTCTTTCCTAAGCAAATAAGCTAGGGCAACTTTTAAAATGTAGGTACGGTTTAAACCTGTTTATTGAATATTTTAAAGCCACTTGGTATAATTTTATGGTAGGTACTTACCTTTAATACAATATAATTTTTTCTTAAAAATCATTCATCGTTCCGCGAAATGAGTAAGTGTTGCCTGAGGCAAAAAGAAAATGTAAATTCGAGAATAATGAAAATGTTTTATACGATTTTTCATAATCTGGACTGGGGCCAATTTGGAGTCTGGATAAGAGGTGGATTCCGCCTGAAATAATACGGTGTAGCGGCAGGCAACAAGCTTATAAGTGGACACTAAATTATATTTTATGCGAGGTGATTTTGTGCTTAAAATAATTTTAATAAAAACCTTCGTGGATAGTTTTATGACGCTCGAAGGCGTCCGAGTCTCATTGTGCCTTTTCTGACCGGTTGAGGTTTAAGGACGTGAGGTGGTCAACCTCACGCTCAAACTTACTCTTGATTAAAATATTGAATATGCCGTAATCTAATGTCAAATTTACAGTCGTGTTGCCGTCAATCAACCAAAATAATTGAAAAATGTTGTGGATACTATAAAGAGTCAAGTGGTATTAGTTAAGTATATTCACTAATCACCAAAATGATAAATCAAGAAGAAATTGAGTTTATATATACAAAAATGCAGCTTAGGGGCATTTGTTGTACCTTAAGACAGTTGTACCTTTTAACAGTTGCAATTTGAATAGGTTATGCAATGGATATAAAATCTGCAAATTTACAAAAAAAAATAACGTTTTTGTGTTATGCCAACTTAATCGCGTTTGGTTTGACATAAGTAGAGGGATTCGTCTGGGATGAGAGTTTTAAGATTTTTTGATAAAAAAGTAAATGTTTTACTCATTTGCATTGTTTCTCTTATTCTGGTTGTTTTATTTGTGAGTTGCGTAAACAATATGAATCTCAAATCCGACAAATTTTAAATTTGTGAATACATTGTTGGTTTACCGCTATCCTAAGCCCAATTTTTTTAAGCTCGCCAATTTTCCTGTCAATGTCAAATATTTTGTCATGTTGTACCTATGGACAATTCTGTTGTTGTACCTCTGGACATAATAATTTTTGTACTCAGTGTTCTGGACGCATCAAAAAGTACAAAAACCTTTTGAACAGTCATCGTTGGTAGAACAATATTTTGTCTAATAGTAGGTATATCTAAATATATTAATGAACAGCTTATTTTTTATGAATTTTTGTAGATATAATAATTTGGTAATTTGTGTATAATTCATATTTGCATCAACATAAAAACATAACTTTTAGTAATTAATAGTATTACTAATTCAAAAATATTATAAATTGAACTAAAAAAAAAAAAAATAAAAACTTAAATTCACCAAAATAGGCAGTTTTTTCACTCTCCTGAAAAGTTGGTAAAAATGAGTTGAGCGGTGTTGTTCGATAAGCGACGATATGTAAGAAATGACAAAAAAATACATACAAGAAATATGTTCAGGCTACTTATAAAAAACATTATGCCAAAATCTCGTTTCGTTTAAGAGAAAAAATAAATCGAACGTGTAAAAAAAATATTTGTCCTAAGGTACAACAAATGACCCTATTAGAGGTTTATTTAGTACTACACGGTTTGGTTAGGTGCGTATCAACAACAGCTCAAACAACATATTGTAATAAGACCATCTCCCACTATTCTTGCAACCAATATCTACTACATAAATTAAAGTCGGGTTAGTGCGAACACTTATAACTCGAGATCGGCTCAACAGAATCTTCTGATGTTTGATTTATTGGATTCTTCTCCGCTCCGGATAACAGAATAACTAATAAAATGTTTAAAAACTGGATAAGAAATGATGTAAAATACAAAATTTAAGTTTGTATGGAACGGTTACCTATGACGCGCCCACGCCATCGCGGGTAATTCCCTCTCATTCTCACATACGCTCCTACAGTAGCCCATCCCACTTACTCCACCAACGCACCGATTCGAGCGTTAGAAAATTTTCACACAAGTCGGGCACATTCGTGTTGGCAATAGGCGAGGTAGGGTGTGTGCGCGAGCGCATTATTCTCAAGTTCTTCCCGCCAGAACTTTAAATATGGATGTTTCAGAAATAGTTCAATGTTATTATTTTATTAGCTTTACTCAATCGAATTAATTTTGTATAGTTTTACGGGGGCGCAACTTCGGGCTAGAACCACAAGACAACGTCTGTCGGGAAAGCTAGTTGTTTATATAAGACTTAGACAAAACTAATTCAATAATTCAATTCTCCCTCTTTTGTCCCCACTAAGGAGTATAGGATTTCAACAAGAGCTCTCAACTGCGTTCTTAACCATATCTAGATCCCTCAGCTTGGTTAAGAAGGTTTTTATGAGAATCATTTAAGAGACCGATAACAGGAAAAAATCAATATCCTCGGGAAACTATCATTCATATCCGAGCTATATTCTTCTCCTCTCAACAATCGTAAAAGTGATGGGCCTGTAGCCCTAGTATGAGTTTTCGATGATCGAATATCGAAGCGATCATCGAAAGAGTTTCGATAAATTTTCATACTAAAATGATCTAACGGTTCGATCGTTTGATTTAAGAACACTAATTGCACGCTAATAAGCGCTTATTTGCGTGCAATTAGCTTTTGATAAAACTCGTACTAGCCCCACTGTGCTGGGTGCGCCGGTAAACAGCGTCGGTCGTAATGCAGTACTAATTACATGACTAAAAACTACATTCACAACAGGCCAACGACAATGCTTTACTTATAATGCAGTACTAATTACATGACTAAAAACTACATTCACAGCAGGCCAACGACAATGCTTTACTTATAAGGTACCCACACACCTACCAAAGTGATATTTTTTCTCTTTTTTAATTAACATCTCTTTTTTAATTAACATTACTAAATCATTGGAAGAACAGTCTGATATTTTGGAGATTTTATCAACGTTACGTTCTTGATTGAATAATTATTGTTTCCTTTAAGATAATGGACCCAGAACTTAGAAAGAATCTTAAACAAACTTTATTTCGCTTATTAGAAAAGATAGAAAAACAGCGAAAAGTGGCTGTCGAATAAGGGAAATTCAAATTGATTTTGTTTTTAAATTACATAATATCTAAAATATTTTAATATATACCTAAGTTCCGCCGGCTAAACTGACATTATTATTATTATATGGCACGGAATAACTTTTCTACTGAATAATTAGGCATGAAACTTTTCCAAAATTTATGTCAAAATGAAAATTGTCAAAAATAGAATATCGTTTCGAAAAACGAAAGGTGAATAATTCTAATATTGAAAAGGACACGTGCATTGCCGCTAAAACACGTGTAGTTCACTCAACATGTACGATTACCTATACCTTCTATTTTATAATCTTATAGTTAGTATTCTATAATATAGGTTACTCTATACATACATTCTTTAATATTAAAACATTATGGAGTTGAAAGGAAAATATTATTCTTTCGGTGTAAAAGCTGGCAGAATGAATATTTCATTTGGATTACTGGAACAAAATGGATTCAGCAACGAGTGAAAAGCGATGTTAAGTTGCTATGGGATTTGAAAATATTCTACTTGAATACATATGTTACATCACACCTGCCTATTTTCATGCAATACCTTCTGAAAACGTATTTCAATTTCATATTACCAACAGCTCGCTACTGTCATGTCAACAGTGTCAAATAAGAACCATCAACGGCTTTGTCTTGTCACTTGTCATTGCAACAATGTTGGTATTATCATTTATACTTTTTACACTATCGGATTGCGAAGAAAAATGGTAACTCATCACCTATACTTATAATATATCTTAACTCTTCTATAGTGTCTTGACCTAGAACAATAAGTATTATATCAAATTTCGATTTCTTTCTTAGAATCTTACTAACTTTGCTTGTACGTTTTTTTTCTACAGAAACAATCAATAAAATTATTACTTACCTACCACATGAAAATATTTTTTTGTTATCTTTAAAAGCGAATTGTTTAAAATGTGTGTTTAGACAAATAAATTTGCAGGTAAAAAAGTAAAATGCATGGGCGAACGTCTGTGAAAATATTCCCTTCGTACATCTTAAGTATATTATATAGTAGTCCAGAATACTGACCGACTAATGCTATGCTAGTCATACATTTACAAATTCGTAAGTGATGTGTTATAACTGTTTTTTGAAGCGGGCGGATACATACACAATAAATACCACAGTTGAATATAGAGTTCATATTCTATATTACGTATACCTACGTACTTAGTATCTAGATACCTATTAAAATAAAAATGGAGCACGATTTCCCATGGTCAAGGCATCAAATGGGTGGACTAATTCAACTTAATCGTTTTTTATTGTCAGAAGAAGGCGGAACATTAGAAAATGTAAATAAGGTTTTTTAGTCCTTTTGTCAACATACACTTTTCTTACATTATTATATATCTGCCTATATAGTATCATTTAACTTTAAATTGACTTTTGAGAAAATTTAATGTCAACTATTTGATGGTCTGTGCTCACTCGAAGTGAATACAAATAAACTTTCGACATCATTCACACTAACCAAAGGGTTTTCTGGTTCATCGAATGAGCTCTGCAAACATCGTTCAAAACAGATGCATCCGTCGGAAGATAATTTTTATGTCTATTCAAATTGTGTTTGTCTGTATTATCTACGGTCACTTCCGTAATAAAACCTCATGGTGTAACAATGGTGAAGCATAATAAAAACAATAAAAACTGTTAACTAAAGAGTGTTTTCATTAAAAAGAACAATAATATCCAACAGGAATTATATTGGTTTAATAGGTAATTGGTCTAATTCTAATTCAAGACTAATAGTTACGAAAATACGTCTGTCGGGAAAGCTAATAGTGTACAAAAACCTCTCACCAAAATATGAAGTCCAGCTTCTAATTGAAAATCAAAGGAAACACGCAGAGAATGTGTTTATATTTTATCCAAATTTACTTATTATTGTTAACATTCTTTCCGCAGGCCTACATGTTAACTTTAATTATTTTTTAGATGTAAAAACGGGCGAAGAAATCACATCAAGACGGGTAGCTCGCAGTGACATATTTGAAGAACGAAGCGCATATTATATGTAAATCAAAACGACTTTTCAACTCGAGTATAAACCTATAAGGATTACTGGGACGTGCTTTGCGGTCTGGATCCCGGCTTATGTCAAGCCTCTCGATAATATGAGAGGAACGTGGAAATGCATTAAGCGATCGAACCCACATCACTACTCCTATTTAACTTCCACTATTTGTTGTTTGAAAACTGTCTATTCAAGGACTATTACGTTGTGTATCAGACCCATTACAAATAATTAACTTACACAAGCATAAGGCGCTATTATAACTCTTTACCTATGATCAAACAATACATATAGGAAAATAGCTGAATTATTCGAAATAAAGAAGTTTTCTTTGAAATAATATACATATATGTACATAGATCTGTGGTCCTACAACCCTTTGTGGATCTTGGCCTCCTCCAGAAGATTCAAGTGTTTCTAGGGGTTCAAATAGTTGGCATGTAGGGATCATCGAGAGGCTCGACCTGCTGGAGGGTGTGTCTCAATAAATACCATGAAAATCACAGTTGCATTACAATACTTAGCAGAAACTCCAACAATTTCTACCCCCTAGCGTCCACGAGTGAGATCTTCCTTGTCTCGGCTCTGTTATTAATTAAATTTGAAGCTTAAAAATAAAATACAAAATTTCACCTAATTAAGAATTTTACACAAAATAAAAAAATAAATTTTAGCTTTGTAAAAAAAAAAATTTTGTGATGGAATTTTTAAATATTTTTTTCGATTTTAGGACATCAAAATCTATAAGAAAGTGTATAAAAAACCTATGCAGTTTTTTACTTGCAGACCTGTGTAATTTTAATTTACATTACCAAAATGTAAGGTACTTACCGATTTTATTCGAAATAAGCCAATGTATGTATAAATACTAGCAGAAAAAAACTATTGACCGGCATAAGAAAGTGCCATTAACTGTTTGATTCTCCAGTAAACCAATTATTTTGTCCTTCAAAGGGTTTTCAATTTTACTTTACCACGTTGGAGACTGTAAATTCACATGCTTGCCATCTGAATTTATGTCCAATTTTCTTCAAACTTCTTTATAGGAACCTCTTTTCAAGTATCACGACTAATAGACGAATGAAATATTAGGTAATTAAAGTAGGTAATATGAAAAGTATTTAGCGCGTAGAGTGTTTAAACGAAAAAATGAACTATAGACGAACTTACCGATTTGAATATAAGATTGTTTCTCTGCAGGCCACCATGAAGTTTTAACTATTTGGCGCAAGCTAGCCTTGATCTACAAGAAGCTGCTGAAAAGGTTTCATAAGATGAAACACATTTTCACAGTTATTCAGCATGTTTAAAGTGTTGAACAACAAATAATATTATGTTTGTTAGTTAAAACACAAAGAATACTTTTATAGGTGGGTAGTTTGTAAAAACATAAATCTGTTATATTACCGTCCCTAACCGGCGCTGGAGGGTGGGAAGGAATAAAAGGGTGTTACATGTAAGTTCCACATATACAATAACGGTGACAATACCGTAGCATCGGAATGACCCTAATAAACATTGGAAGGAAACGCCTTTATTGTCCTCAAACCTAACTCCATTGATAAAACGAATCTCTTCGATTGGACAAAATAAAACATAATTATTAGGAACGTAATTGTCCGGGATTAAAACGAAGTAGGAAGGTCTCGCTGGAACTTATTTTATTAAAGATTCCCTGTGCTCTGTTTTCCACATGTTTTTAATATTCTGATAATTTCAAAACAATATTGCGAAAGACATAATATGAGATATTTGATTTTCCTCTCACCTAAGCTGAAATTTAATTTATCATAGTCTCGTCACATAAAAACACGACTCGTGTAAATTTTAATAAGTAAGACTTCTGTACAAATTTAAAGGGTCGCGTGTTTATCAACTTGTAGATAAAAAATACTTAACATGGGAAGATAACCATTTCACTGATATTAATCTGAATAAAATAAAATAAATAAATAAGATGGAACGAATGAATGGTTAAATTCGTGACGGATGATGATTGTGAAATGTGCTGAAAAGACTTTATGAATGTATGTGTGTTTTATTTTGTGTGCGTACTTATTCTGTATTTGCGATTTTCTAATGCAAGTTGAAAACTTCATATATGGTTGATGGGTGCATGGTTTCTTTTTCTTTTTACATTAAGTAGTATTGCCTCAGCACAGACGAGAGTCCTAGTGAGTTTTTTTTTTGGTAATTAAATAAATAAATAAAATAAAAAAAAGTAATATTTATCTTTGTAGTGAGAAATGGAGTCGATAAAAAACATTCGTTTCAATGCTTAATTTTATTTCTGAAATTAACGTTCTCAAGCAAAATCAGGAACACGCTGCGACCCGGAATACGAACGTAGAGATGTGATAGACTTGTGGGGCAATGTGAGACATCGTACAATGAGGCATCAGTAGAAAAAGGTTTTATAGAAACCAATATGGAGCAATCCATAATAAAATACCGCATATATAGCGGCAAAAGAAATGTTACCAGATCATCAGCTCACTATTAGAACATCACCAAAAAATATGGCTAGGTAAATCAAAGAAATATTTCAGTATAGTTACTATAGTTTTCCGTGAGTTCGGCGGCTAAGAACAGCACCTCTTCTCTTTTTGCTGGTTTTTCGAGCATCCCGTAAGAGGCAGGAAATCGAAAAATCAGATCGGGACTGAATGTTATGTTATAGTTACTAATATTATCTGAAGGTAGAAAAAAATTATGTTATAACAAGCGATTATAATTCCTGATATTGTTAAATTGTTTGTTTAACAAAGGGTAAGTAGGTACTTTTATCATAATTTAAAATTTATTCAATTTCAGATTTTGTTTGCAAGCCTGGTTTTATTCTGGTTGAGTATGTCTAATCGATAAAGTATTTAGGCGTTCAAAGATTTTATTGAAACACGGATAATAAACTCGAGCGTGAAAGAAATCAGCTTTTAAAAGAATCTTGAGGGGAAGAAGGAGTTGGTATATTAAAGTTTTATGTCTTTGTGGTACCTACTTCACCACTCCGCTTCAATATTGAACTTTATTTCTATCTCTCGCTTTTTTAAGTTCCACTACTTTTGCAACGTCTTATGACATGTGTTTAAAATATCCAGACAGCAATAATAAAAATATGATGGTTCATAATACCACGCTTGTTTACACAATGATAATATTAATAAAAATGAAAACATACTCAACATGTTGGATTTTGTGAACAATGACGGGTCTAAAGGAGAATCCAATCGAAATCTTTATAGCCTAGACTTCCTTTCTTTAGCCAAATATTTACAAAATTGAAATCGGGATTTTCCACGCTCCCCGCCATCTCGCAGCACCGACGCTAGAATCCATTTTGTTTCGTTGTAATACGGAGCCAATAAGGATCAGACAAACGATTATGGTGAATGAATGAAAGAAAATTTTCTGTAAAATTTCCAAGGAAACTGTTTTGATTTTCTTTTGTATATTTTGTAATATGTGCATAACGTATAATCAAGTAGAATAAAAATCTCGTTGTTTGTTACGATCAATGTTATTAAAAAAACACTCATATTTTATTTTCAATGAAATGATATAAATATCTATCTGCTGCCACTGATTTTATCGGAAGGCATTCTAAAATATTTAGGTACGTTTATTAAAAGTTTTTTTTTCAGAGGTTTCAGCAAAAAGCATGAAGTTGCATACAAGCGAATATATACTTACCTAGCACCCCGAATATAATAATATGTATTATTTACCGACCTCGGTAGCCAATTGGTTAAGGCGTGGACTCAAATTGGACGAGACAGGTTGACTGGTAGAGAACGCTCCAAGCATTAAGTTTCGCCGGCTATACTGACACCTTTGTATAGAAAAGTGTTAATTAATCAATTAATTTATTTATTTATACGGAGAAAACAAATCCATCCACGGCGCGGCGCTCGATCTCAAACGGTTTCAAAGACCTCCCCCCACACCAACTGCAAATATCTCAGCTCTCCTTCCCCCCTGAGATAGGATTATTATGCATTCAAATTTATCCGAATCGCCTGTGATAATTGTTTGTAACCTGCATACTAGGCTGGGCCGTTCTAGTATGGAAGTTTAAAAAGTGCTTCTAATCTTAATGTAATAGTGATAATTTGTTGCCTTATGATGTATTATAACTATCTACAAAATTTCATGACAAAAAAATAAGATCTTCTGTCTCCGAATCGACCTTGAAGTTTTGTATGGGACGAAAATATCCCATACTAACTGATATTTTTATAATAATCATGTAAAATGATTCCGGTCTTGTTTTTTTATTCACTTTTTTTTTATTATACCACAGATAATTCAAGAACATACTTCTATTTATTTAATAACACAAAAATAATAAATAAAACTCTCAAATTTTTTATGTAAAGCAAGTATATGAAATTATGTTATTTTGCGGTGATTGTTTTTGATAAATTGGGTTTGATATCTTTTTTACTCGTTGCTTTCTAAGCTTTTACATAATATTTTATTGATAAATTTCTCCGTTAAGTTGGTGAGGCTTCTTTAACAATTTCACAGATCGTCAAACTCCTTGGATATGACAAAAAAAAATTCAGGAAACTGTATTTATTCATCTTCGCCATTGTATGTAATGAATGCCGTAAGATCTTCGTCGGATACTTGTCGATTGGTGTTTCTGTTACATTTTGCTGTCTATCTATAACTTAGTTCTTGTAAAAGGATGCTTCAAAATTACTTTCGATACTTCAAGGATCAAAAATGCGTTTTTTTGGGTAATTCGAGCTTTCACTATCCAGCGAGCGGTTCATTCTCTTACTTCATAGTGTATTTTGAGAGAGATAGCTTTTTCTTTTAGTAATTACAGTTTATATAACAGATTTGATAATCTGATAAATATATGGATAAGAAATTAAACTTCCATAGGTATCTGGCTCAGTTGCGAGGTATGTTGGTGCACAGACATTAACAAGATAAGTTAAAGTCATCAAACTTTCTGAAAGAAGCGCAGTCGCAGAATTCTATGAGCTTAGTTTAGCGATTATTACATGGATTATTTTTCCTGGAGCTCAGTTGACTAAATCATTAGAAAATGTTCCTGTTGGTATGACTATACCAACTTGGAATAAATATAATTGATCTTTTCGTAGATCTTGAAATTATAAAATAGTAGTTTCTCTTGTAATCACCTGGAACATATCAATTGTTTTTTTCCAGTTATTTTCCAATTTGGTCAGAATGCGTATGATGACTTGAGAAAGCACTATCAAGTACTATCAACACATTATTATACAAAAACCTAAATATATTGTTACTTGCAGTTTTTTTCTAGATTATCGGCGACTCATTCAATTGGGATTATTTGTGGTTTGCAATAAGCAAAATATTCATTCTAATGGTTTTATTAGTATTTTCTCCTGCAAACTAATTATTCAATCATATTTTCCGGTATTTACCTACACTTTTTTTCATTACATCAGACGATAAGTAAAATATCCAATGAAATGTTGCTTTTTGAAAATAAATCTGTAATCGATCTCTCTATCGGTTTCGGTGTTCCAAATTTTCCATCAAATTAGAATCAGTTTCCTTTAACACTCTCTTAATTATTGTTCATCTGTATTTTTGTCCACTTTTTCTAATCACTAGCCTAAAACTTTGGCTTTACGGCCATCAAAATACAAAACTGGTATTTTTAACCCTTTTCTCATTTCATGCGATTTTCTCTTGTTTATTGCGGCGCTTTATATACTTTGTTGCTATCTTAAATTGTATTATTATGTTTTATATCATACAGAACTAATTATTCCATCATTTTTATGACATACAATCTTAAAAAATATTATGTTAAACATATTTTTACTTTCTTTATACCTGCTTCAAAATAGGACAAATTTAACAATTTCTTGAAACTTTGAGCTCAATTCGGAGACAGAAGATATCTTTCGAATTGAAAAATATTTTGCATACGTATTTAAAACAGCATTTAGCACTAAAATATAACTATTACGTTAGCAATAGAGGGAAAAAAGGAAATCGGCCCACACTACTGCATACTTACCTTCGGTTTATTTCAACAAAAAAAAACATATAAGGTACGTACAATGTACATAGTTTCTACGAATAATAATTTGTATAGGGACCTACAACGTTCAAAATACATTTTCTAAGACTTGATCAAACATAAAATGAGAGATAATAAATGCTTTATGAGAGAAAATTATTGTTAAAATTATTAATATTATGTTATTATATTTATATTATATTTTGTAATCTTAGTTGTCATATTTGAATAAATAAAAAAAAAATAATAATAACCTACGGAAAAAACTATTCGTTAAAATCATAAAATCAAAAAGTGTTGGCTTATTTTTTCTGCTAATAAAGTCGATCAGGTAAAAATGATTGCATCAAATAATATGTAGTTGGTCCTTTAATAAATAATTTTATACTGTGGCCATACAATTTTTTTCTTTAAGTTTTTTAGTATTGTATCTAAGTGACTTGAATTGAGAGCTTTAACCCTCAACCACTGACATGCCATTTTGTTGCACTAACACTGACGTACGTATATTGTAGGTACACGAACTTACGACATCCTGATGCATCAATGGAGTGTAATTATAGTGGTAATTTTTAACAACAAGTTGCAGGTCATTTTAGATCACTGCAAGCAGACTGGTTTACGGCAAGCTTATCAGCCAAATCGGGCTTTGCGACGTTTCTATTTGAAATTTATAATGCAATTCTTAATTGCAATCAAATATCATCACGGTCAGGAGCCTCTTCGTAAACATCCTCAGAGGATACAATGCGATACGACTGAATGTACCGCTAATGATTCTTCATCAGATCCACAGACCCAAGATTCAGTCATTTCATCGCCATTGACATAATACGCCTGAACTGTTATGTTTGGGTATATTATATTATTATGTTGAAGACTCAAAAGAAAAATTAAACTGCTACCATTCCAATTTATGTACGCGCAAATAGAAATGAATATTTAAAAAGAAATTACAGTAACACTGGCATACGTACGTACCACATAAGTAGGGGTCATCAAAATCTCCTACATTGGAATATGCCACGCGTCCTTTTTCTCCTCAGCACATACTAGGTTATGTACTTGCTGTTCGATTGTTTGGGCCGAAGGTGCTTGGTGGTATTTATTCATTTCTAATATTGATTATATTTTATTTTATATTTTATTTATTTTCTCATGGGATTTAGCAGTGTCTAAGTCCTGAATTATTGTTTCTTTTTTATTATCATCTTTATTTTGTTTGTTTGAACATTGTATTGAAAATGTGAGAAATATATATATTTTATATTCTATTCTATTCTATTATGTACTTGCGTCTAGGAAACTACCAAAAAGGACGTACAGAAATTCTAGGGCATAAAAAAGTTTAGAACCAAAAACCTTTTGGGTGACGAACCACGTACGTATGTCAGTGGTTATGAGTTAACCGACAACTGCAATTGGGTAGGGATCATTTAGAATTTTGTGAATTAATGTAAAAATGAGATTCAAACATCGATGATTTCGTAACGGGCTCAGCAACACGGACGTGCTTAGCCTCCTCAAATATAAATATTCCAATATACACTGTCAAATTTTCTACATATTGCTACACACAACGCAATTCCAATACACAATTGTTAAATTTATCGAACGTATTTTATATAATATAGGTATTATTTTCTTTTGAATAAATGGACATTAAGAAAAAATGTGTAGGTAGGTACATAAGTATTCTTTTTTTTTTCGGGATTTCATCACGTCTCAACCTCAGATAACCAGCGGAGGTCGTATACAGGTTTGATTCTATCAGTGCCGACAACCTTTTTCGAAAAATAACGAAAAAAAAATTGGTTTCACTTTGGGGGAACCCGGTTTCATTTTAAGGCACAAAATAGTACCTAGCCTCGATTCTCGAAACAATCATCTCCGTGTCTCGCAACGTGTCAGAAGAAATGTATGATACGTCACGCACACACCGTGGACACTGGACAGTCGTTCTCTGACAGTTCTGTCAAGATGGAGTCATGTGTTCTGTCTACGCGGAGGTTGAAAGTGTTCACTCTGGATCGATAACGAATTTTATGGTCCAGATTTCGGCAGCATATAGGATTAAAGGAATTTAAAAAGACACCTTATATAAGATAATGTAATATTACAAAACAAAAGAAAGTTAAACAATACACACAAAAAATGTGCCCAGATATAGTGTATAATGGGCAAGAATTGCTTCACACACTGCTCGTGTATATTATTTGTGGATATCTTTGAGGCTACCCAGAGATTTTTTCACCGGTACTTTTTGGAAATCATCGTTTCGATTTTTTTGTTCAATGATCAACGTAAAAAAAATAGTTGACAACAATCTTTTTAACCTACTTGAAAAAAAAAACACCGTAAAGTAATTATTATGGTTATCATGATACAACAACATTTCAAAGTTTTGATTTACATTTTGGAACGCAATTTTTCAAGTCATTCTTCCCCCCCCCCCCCCCCCTTAGTCTTTCTCATTAAATTTATTGATCCGCCCAAGTTGACCGAAGGAAAAGATAATGAAGATAAAGCGTGTGTCAACTGAAAAGTTGGCAGCCTTCAGACCGCAGCAGATTCAAACGATTGTAGGATTAATGATTCGAAAGAAGCTTTTATCTGAAATTAATGATAAATTTAAAATATTCACCCTAATCTATTGTTGTTCTTACTGATGTGCTTTTTCACCAGCGGGCGTTCGTGTTTCTAAAGGTGAGTCCAAATGAATTTAATTTGTAGAATAAATTTAAGCCGATTACATCTGCGATTGTTTTATCTAAAGACTAGCTAGTTACCCGTGGCTTCGCTCACGTGTTACTGTATTTGCTTTCTCTTCCTAAACAATGCAGAATTAATTATATTCGCATCAAAATTAATAATAATAAGAAACATCATCAACATTTCTTTTTTTAAATATATATTCTAAAATTTCTATTAAATTACTATATTTTTATTTATATTTGTCGTTATTAATCTGTATTTAAAAAATATGTGCTTCTTATACAAATAGAATCAGCCCGCGAACTTAAAAATTTCGCTAACTTGACTGACATTGTTCTATGAGAATCCCAAAAAATAACTCGAATAACTTTTATTCCATCAAATGACGTTATTTGAAATCAATTTTTATATTGCTGGATATGAATAAAAAAATATTCAGGTCTCGAAAAGCAATGAAATTAGTGATCTTTAAAACACTTATTTCTATCTGCTTTGGGCATTTTTCAAGCTACAGACGTTTTTTTTAACATTTCAATTTATATCTTTCACGTTGATTTGGTGTTGTTTGTCTGGTCGTAGGTTCGAAATTTAGTTCATAAATATCTTATCCTGAGCAAACACGACATAAAAAGAATAAACGATATCGGTCCAGCCGTTCAGGTCGAAATAAATAACTTTAAACGTGAAAACTGTTAACGTTCCGAACGTTAACGTTTACCAAATTGAAAATGGTTTCCAAACAAAAAAAATGCGTTTCGTCTTCAATATAATAGCAGCGTCGTAATACTTCCAAAGATTTTGAGGTAACGTTTAACGTTAATTTTGAATAACTGACAGAATTATTTTTTTGACTCGGAATTTGGAACAGCATTGTTTAACGCACGTTGAACAACAGTTTTTACGTTATCTCTATGGAAATAACAACAAATTGTTAACGTTGGAGCTGTCGTTAATATTTCGACTTGGCCTCCAGGCGTGATGCGATGACCACGTAAAGTAGGTCTCCATTTTTATAATAACGTAATATTCTCCCTTTTAAGCCCCCACGCTCACCGCAAGCCAGCCCGGAGGAAACTAAACCGCAGCAAACCCGATCCGCACAAAGCCAAACCCTAGCCCGATTGCCAAAAAGCCAGCCGCACACAAATCAAGCCCGTGGCGGTTCCCCCCAAACCACCCCATAATACGGGAGGCCTTGGACCCACTCAGGAGAATAGGTTAGGCATAAAGAACTCTCCATTGCGCTCGAAGTCGTCCGAGGCTCATTGTGCCTTTTCTAACCGGTTGAGTTTTAAGGAAGTGAGGTGGTCAACCTCAGTATTCTAATGGTATAAGTAATTGGCGTTCGACTATAAACGAATTTTCGACAATGTAGAGTAGGAAGAAAATTAACTGTCCACTGTTTATATTTTTTATTAGATGAAACGGATATCGGCAACTATCCGATATCCGGTCTGTCCGGCGGCGTAAATAATATCCTGCCGGATACCGAATAGTAAAAAGAGACATGTTTGGATAACTCATTGATTTGTTTATTAAAGTATCACTTAAGAAATACACCTTATAATCACAAAATAAATTCTACAACTTAGAAAATTGATTATCAAGCATAAGGTAAATTATGGAGAGTAATTCTATATAATATTTCGTTATATAGACTATTAGACTATATAGAGGAAAACAGCAGCTTTGCTGGTATTCGTAAGTAAGGGAAGTTTAATAAAACAACGTTTCGTCATATATCATCCTGGCTGAAGATGCAGATAGTTTCCGCGATTTTTGGAACAATAACGTTCCGGCAACGGAGTCAGTCCAATTTGTTTATACCGCCTACGTAAGCATAATTCATGCGTTGTACCCATGGTAATTTACTCACGCAAGGGTTCCGAAGATAAAGAAGATCTTCTCATACCGAGAGGGTCTTCCTCGTGTTCTGCTCCTTCGAAGCAGAGCTGAGGGATCTGGAAATGGTGTGTGAGGAGGTCATAATATCCGGCTAACTGCTATCCCTTTCGTCTCTATTTTTTATACGTTCCAGTGGACAGTTAATTTTTTCGCACTATACAGTGACGAAATGATATGGTCATTGACTTGCCAGTTTTCAAAACAATTATTTACGATCTATCCTAAAATGATGTGAGGATTTTGTAGATAATTTTAAAATTTAATATTATGCACTTTTACTACATTTGATATAAAATAATTTACCTATTGACTTCATAATACTTTTTACCTTTTTTCAACATAATATTATATCAACTTGCTATTCATGGTTTACGCAATAAATTCAAAGCAAGATTACTCACATGGTTTTTTTTTGCTAGTGTTTTTATGAAATGGCTTCAAATATTTTGACAGATCAAGACATAAAGAATTGCAATACAATCCAGATTCTTTTCGTGAACTTACCGTAAATTATTTTAGTAGAGATAATAAATTACTAAAATAGGTAGGTACCTACATAATGATTTTAATGTCGATCGTAAAAAAACAATTCAGAATCGCTGTACAGGATGCATGGTACGAAAAATATATTGAAGTAGGTAGGTACGTAAAGTGTTTGTCTGAATTCACGGAAAGTGTATTATTTATCTCTTATATAAAAATGGAACGCTAATTTGCGCGGTCATCGTATGGGTAAGAACACGTTGAAAGCCGATTACGATCCGCGCCGACCAGCTCAAAGATTGTTGTCTATGGTTTCCATGCATTTAAATGGGCATCTCGGGAAGCGGGTTCCTGCTTTTTCTGTGGGTTTCCCCATTCAAATGCATAGTAACATTCTTTGCGCCGGTTGGCGCTAGTCAGAATCGGCATTCTACGTGTTTCTTACCCTATGAGAACAGCTGAACTTATATCGCCCATTTTTTTGTCGTGTTTGCTTTTGTCTGAAGGGTCTTATGAAAGAAAAAAGTTGCACGGAATAAAAATAAAACTTCCATATTATTATTAGATTTTTTCTAATTTTGAAATTAAATCAGGCGTTTGACAGGAATCAGTTGTTTGATGAATGATACGATTTACGGAATGCTTATAGTAAATAATATAATGATATGTTTTATAACAGATGCAGCGGTTACAGTAGTTAAAAAGGTAATAATGAATTGTATCATTATACTAATTCAAATTCAATAATATAAGGACCACATCGTTGTCTGTGTTAAATAACTTTAAACTGAAATCAACTTAAAGTTATACATAAAATCTCGAACATATTATTTATATTCCAAGGCGGGACGAAGTTTGACGGGTCGGCTAGTTCAAAACTATATTATTATTATTATAGATTACGCAATAGTTTCGTCACGTGTATTGGAGAAAGTAGGTTGGGTTGGGTATACCTACCTACGTATATATTCATACACGCTGCACCGGACCAGCTCGCGGTGTATGTATGTTTATTGTATGAAACGATGTCGTCAATAAATTAAATTTTTACAAAAATTGTTAAGAAAAGTTTGAGATGTACTGCTATGATGTATATATTTTTTATAGAAAAATAAATTATCTAGTTGTAGCGTTTCGGCGTTTTTCGATATTTTTATAAAATTCTGAAATATAGGCACTGAAACTCGTAAATTTGTCATAAAAAAAATATTTTTCTTTATAAAAAAAGTTTGAGAAATTCTGGAACTTCTTCATTAAATTATATTTTAGATATTATATTTTTCTATATACATACACAATTTTAGGGTTCTAGATTTTATGGTTTTCGAGATATATGGAAAAATTAAATAAAAATTCAAAGGTTGATAACCCCTGACTGAAAAAAAATTCAAAATTCTGAGTATACAAATTTTGTATGCTTAAAGTATTCAATAGTATCTGAAATTTTAGGATCTGTGTATCAAGCGAATCAAAAGTTATAAAGAGGGGACGGATACACACACATACACGTTGGAAAAGTGCCCCTCACCCCCTACCCTCTAATTAATGATATCTTTTGAAAACGAAATAGTATAATTTGACTCTTTCTGAAGAAATCATTTTTTTGAAATTAGGATAAAACCAGTTTTAAACTTTTTAGGAGGCACTTAAAAATCATCCCTTTTTATATGTGCCCTTTTTCGTCCCTTTTAGTTAAATTTTGGAAAAATTGCCGAATATGCTAACACTCATTTCTATAGAAGAATTCATATGCCAAATCTTAAGTTCGTACCATGTCTAGTTTCCGAGATATTCGCATACTTTGAAAAACATTCAACCCCTATTTTCACCCCCTTAGGGGTGGAATTTCCAAAAATCCTTTCTTAGTGGAAGGTTTTGTATTGAGACCTACCTGATTTCCAAATTTCACTTCTCTACGATTAGCCGTTTGGGCTGTGCGTTGATGAGTCAGTCAGTCAGTCAATCAGTCAGTCAATCAGTCAGTCAGTCAGGCACTTTCCTTTATTATTATAGATTATCTTTCCGCTAGTAAATTATCTCTCTAGAACGTTTATAGTCTACCTTTTTCTTATAATGCTTTGTAGCGACTCTTGTAGCCCTCAGTTGGGCGCATAAAGAAAATCACACAACTATGTAGTAGCATGGGGTCTACATAAAACAAAGATCTCAAAGAAATAATTAAAATTGAACGAAATAAATAAATAAAACTATTTTTTTTTCAAAAATGCTAAGATGTTGTAGCAAAGCGCAAAGTTAAATACACAATATACTTACATGAAAATTTACCTTTCGAATTTATTTTTTCAATTTGAAATAGTCTTGATCCCGTGCGCATAATAAAGGAGTTGGTTAAAGTTTTGTAAATATCTTATCGAATTATCCACATACCACAAACATTTTATAGAGGTTTGATACGGTAAAGAAAAATTATACCCAATACAGATGATGGATGATGGTTTAACGCTTCCAGTTATGTAACCAAGTGAAGGGACAATCCCGAAAGCTCTTCATAAAAGTGCTTACTGGGGTATATACATAATATATAGGGAAAAACATTTTTAAAATTTTTATAACATCATTCACACCTAGGTATAACTTATTGAACCTATCTACTTATTTTTCAGAGAAATAATTTGTAAATTTATATGCAAACACTTTATTCAATAGAAGACTGCTTCCACGGATCAATAATTATTCGTAACAAACATTGTCAAAGTTCTTACTTGCATTTCTAATCAATATGGTTTTTTAGTATCTTCCTACATAATAACAGTTCTTAGGTATGTAGTGTCGTTCTAACGTATTCTGTTTTACTTACCACTTAGAATAGTCAATTATCTATGTCGATGTCGTTTCGTTGCATATTGAATGTTCGTTTTTTTAGTAGGTACCTACCAAGTGGATTTTTTGTCATCCTCGGTCATTATTTTGATAATATTAGATGAAAACCCTTTGTAGGTACGTTTTCATATGCACCCAATTTATTTATTATCGTGTCGAAACCAGTAAAACCAATTAAACTGATCTCCAGTACTGCGCAAAATGCACAGCGCGTGGGGATGCGTCAAAAATATCCTCCATAGTGCATGTAACAGGGCACAATGGACATTCCAGCAAGTGTGGCATTGTCTGCGCCGCGCCGCAGTCACACGCAGCGGATTCGTCCTGTAGGAAGCCCCATCGTTCCCTATTGTCACGGCAGTTGCCCACACCAGACCTCAGCCGGTTCAGGGTTGCCCACGTTCTATAGTCTAGTTCGCTTCCAGCAACAAGATGTTCTTGGGCTCTGAAAGGCTCACATATTTGCTGGTCCTCCTCCCACCTACGTAAACGCTCAGAGGAAGCAGGGCCCTGCAGTGGTGATGAGTAATTTAAAAAGGATCGTCTGGAGCTAAGTCGTTGTGGTGGAGGGACATGGTTGTACAAAAGATGTTTTGAGTTCGTCTCCTGTGAGGTTCTTTCGTTATCTGTTGCTATACTGCGTCGGATATTCGGGGGAGCAATTCCTGCTATGCAATAATATAGCTTATTAACTGGGGTTGGTTTCAGGCAGCCAGTTATTAGTCGGCATGTTTGATTCAGTGCTACGTCCACTTGTTTTGCATGTGGGGAGCGGGCCCATACTGGACATGCATATTCTGCAGCAGAGTAACATAATGCCAGCGCAGTTGTACGTAGAGTATGTGGTTTTGCACCCCAAGTGCTTCCAGTCATGATTTGTAAGAGGTTATTGCGAGCACTTGTTTTCATTTTGACATTATGGCAGTGTTCTTTATAGGTTAGTGTGCGATCCAATGTTACCCCAAGATAGACTGGGTTGTTCGTATGCTCCAGTCGAACCCCATTCCAACTGACATTGAGTGGTCTGTTTGCCTCACGATTTCTGAGGTGAAAGGCGCTAACTTGGGTTTTAGTAGGATTTGGTTTGAGGTGATTTGCTCTGTAATATTCGCTCAGTATTCTCAAGGTGGAGGTGAGTCTTAGCTCAACATCCTCAAAGCTCTTCGCCTGGGCCGTAACCGCCAGGTCATCTGCGTATGCAAAATGCTTTGTACATAATGGGGTTGGTTGATCATTGGTGTAAATGTTGAATAGTAAAGGCGACAGAACGCTTCCCTGTGGGAGTCCATTTTTTTGGTTTCTCCAGCGGCTCCGCTGTCCAGCCAGTGAGACATAGAATCTACGACCATGCAGTAGGGAGCCGATAACCCTAGTTAGTTTTTTGTCCCGAGATAGGGAGCATACCTTGTCAAGCAGGGCCGAGTGATTTACCGTATCGTAGGCCGCAGTCAGGTCCACAAAGATCGCACCGGTCACCACCCCTCTCTCAAAGCCATCTTCAATGTGCTGTGTTAGGTTTAAAACCTGGCTGGTACACGACTTAGAAGGCCTAAAACCAGCCTGTTGAGAGATTAGCCTGTCATCGAGGTGTTGGAGACGGTTCAGGATCAGACGCTCGTAAGTCTTGTAGAGATGGCAGAGCAGTGATATTGGGCGAAAGCTTTTTGGGTCATTTGGTTGTTTCCCTGGTTTGAGGATTGCTACAACATTGGTCTTTCTCCATAGTTTGGGCATGTGTTCTCGTTGGAGGCATTCATTGAGCATCCTCAGTATCCAGTTCAGGGTTATTGGACCGAAATGTTTTATTTGTTCGACTCTAATTTCATCAACCCCCGCAGCTTTGCCGTTCTTTAGGTTCTGTATAGCTTGTTTCAACTCCGCCTCAGTAAAAGCATCAAGGTTCTCCTCTTCCGCTTCTGCATCATTTGATTTCCTCTTATGTTTAGTCTTATATTCTGGCTTTCCATTTAATAGCAGTTGGTGTGCTATTTGATTGGCTGTGATATTGACATGTTGTTGTGGGGTCTTCGGGTCAGCATTTAATCTTTTTATCATAGACCAGGCCTTGCGGCTGTCTCTTTTCATGTCTATATCCTCGATTGTTTCGCTCCACTTCTTTCTTCTATCCTCTTCTATGGAAACCATGAGGTTATGTCCTGCCACGATAGTTGATTCAGCAAAAGGGTCTCGTTCAAATAGTCTTGTGTATTCGTTGAGTTGTTTAGCACTTTCAGATGTGAGTCCGGGTACATATTGTGTTCGACATCCTCTTGGGATGTGTTTTCTAATTACCAATTAGGTACGTAGATATTTACTTAGAGAAAAGTTGGAGTAAGTATTTGGAGAAACCAATTAAAATCACGACACGAGCTTTAAGTAGCTTACTGCGAAAGAGTCAAGGAGTGTATTTGTGTTCACTTTGAGTGAGCACAGATTCATTTATGTAAAAAAAAAATAATGAAAAAAATAATCTATCTGTACCTAATCAAAATATTTGACGAGTCACCGAAGACACCCAATAACGACGACCTATAGGTAGACAGCATCTCTGTTGGATGGTGTTTGGTAGGTGGATGTTGTCATTATTTCCGTCACGCCATGGTGACGTGGAAACAATTAATCTTCAACTCATTCGAGACTCGGATAATAAAAGCTCCATCTTAAAACTTAGAACGGACAAATAAACAAAGCTCGTTTCTTTGGGAAAACCAAAACTCAACAACGAGAAATAATAAACATTAGATAAATCTTATTATTAAACAGGAAAGTGTCTTTAAGCTCCGTCGTTCATTGATGAATTGATGTGATTTTATATTATTTCACTCAAAGCGTTCAAAAGATATCTAACGCTGAAAAAAACTGAATGAGGTTGATATAGAG
This sequence comes from Mystacides longicornis, assembly GCA_963576905.1. Taxonomy (NCBI): domain Eukaryota; kingdom Metazoa; phylum Arthropoda; class Insecta; order Trichoptera; family Leptoceridae; genus Mystacides; species Mystacides longicornis. The sequence goes on along the minus strand of OY756421.1, from coordinate 9,521,942 downwards.
ACCCTTGCATCAGAATAGAATTCAAAATACCTATTAGTCAAATATTGTAGATAATGTCCATTGTCCAGTCCACCCCTTCTTCACCAGCTTTTCCATAAGGTACTAATTATTGGTACTTATTCTAGATGCATCGTCTTTGAAGATCTACATGAGATTATAGTGCTATCTGTATGGCTTTTTTAAAATTTCAAATAAATTATCTACCTACATACTTAAAATCTACATTGAACATATTATTATGTTCAATGTAGATTTTATGTAGGTATTATGAATATGTGCTTTTGTCCTTCGTATGTTTTATACATTTTGTAATTGATATAATGGTTCTTTCTCTCCTTTTTTCTCTCTTTCTTGTCTCTATAATAGACAAAACTGTATTTTTAAGCTAGGTAACCATCGGTCGAACAAGTATGGCTATTATACCTTTTGCTTAATTGTCATATTATAACGTAGGTTTAAAAAAAGTTTTATATTAATTATGCACACTATGTAATTATTTATTGGCTAATATATGTTTAACGCTGTCATTTTAAAATACCTAGGCCAAAACACAAAAGTGCTACAAAATTTGGTTAGCATGATAACGCAGGTAACAAAAAAAGCAAACAAAATCTGTAGTATAATAATATATTATACTTAAAAGTATTATTATTTTACACGATTTGTTTACATAAAATAACATTTCACGGATATTTACCGAGCCATATTTCTTTCCATCAGGTTGAGGTAGGTACCTACTCCCTGCACGCATTATAAAAACATGGTGGTTGAATTTTTCACACCCTTTATAATGAAGTTTCCGCCATATCAGGAAACAGAAGTCTACCGTCAGTGAACAATGCCAGATGATAGCAGTGACGAATTTAAGGGCTGTTTTTTTTAAATAAAGGGTAGGGACAGCACAACAAAGAAAGAACAGATCGGCCTTATTTTCACAATAACGTCGACCTCTCCTGGCTAGCTCGAAGTACATTTAGAAGTTTTTTGGATAATCAATAATATACATACATACGCATACATCATGTGCGTCACAAACCTTGGTGCGTCTAAGTTGCCGGCAAGAATCATTTTTAAATCTCCCTGTCGCCAGCTGCCACCTTCTAGTTTCTTTATTCCAGAGCCTTGCAATCTGCAACGACGCCATCCAACCATAACACCTTTGACATTTCCGCTGTATCATTACTCATTCTTTTTTGTTAGCCAGGCCATTCATACGGAACAGATGTCCTTACCCGTGTTGTCCCAGTCACAAAAATTTCATTATGGGACGCAGTGACGGCGGCCTCCATGGAGGCTGCAGGCTAGTATTCAAATAATACCCGTGTTGTCTGTTAATCGTGAAATTGACTACTCTGACATCATGGTAGAGACCATATTAATAATAGAGTTTGGTGTTGTATTGTTTTCCCAAGACTTCGCCATCTTTAACAGGTCCATATTATAGTCGGTACGGAATCTTCATCTTTATTTGTTAAGTGCCTGAAGCATATTCCAGTATTTGATTGGTCTAATACTCGGGTGGTGTATAGGTTCTTATTCAATGTCTTAATAATGGTCTAATGATTGTCTTACAGAGATTTAGTGTTTCTGAATAGTCGGGAAGACTTAAATGGTGATTAAATACCAAAATAACAGCGGTTGACTCGGTCTTACACCAGGGACATTCACCAGTTAGTAAAGACCATCTTGTGCAACAATACGACAGTTTGTAAGGCATTTCTCAGTCATGCTGTTCGTAATGCACACAGAATTCTTTGCATAGTGTTATTTCCTTAGTAATAACTAGGCTGTTCCTGCTAAAAAAGACCTCCTCTTAGTTGAAAGCATAATAATAAAGAATAGATACACACACACACACCATCAACATACTTTATTATCGAGATAATGAATTTCCGTTTTGTTTTTGATTTCGCACACAATAAAATATATTACTTACGCAACATATAAAGGCTTACCTACTTTTTATTTACATAAATAAAATGTAGAGAGGCGAACACATACGAATACGGGAAAATGTATTCAAAGCTAGGTAGGTACTTGTTATTTTTATGTACAAAAGAGATTGAATCCCTCTTATCGTTGTGTGTATCTCTTAGAGGAACCGAACGGCCTGAAATTTTATTAGGTAAAAAGAAAGGATTTTTTTACGTTCAGATGATTAAATAAATTTTGATTTTTCTTTTATAGCATCTTTCTTTATTAATTCTAATATAGTTTTACCACATCCCGATAAACGCTTCCACATTTGGTATGAGTAATATGTATTTAAAAACTACAAGTTGTCGGTCAGTGCTCGAAATTCGACCATGTAGGATAGATAATTTAGATTATAAGTTTGAACATTATTATCTAAGATTCCTTTGTCAAAGACTGAGCGAGCGCTATTTCACAATTTTATTTCAAAAATAATGACATGGAAACGTCAAATTTGAAATGTTGATAATATTTTCAAAGTTTTTTTTTCTATGGTTATATCAATTCAATTCAATTCTCCCTTTTACACCCCACTCAGGGGCATAGGGAGGCAACAAGAGCTCTCCATTGCGCTCGATCTTGCGCAATATTTATGACCTCCTCCCACACCATGTCCAAATCCCTCAGCTCTGCTTCGAAGGAGCGGAACACAGCGTGAGTTGGTCTTTAATTTATATTAGAAAAATGCTCAAAGCATGTAAGTTAGTTTAATGAGAGGACGCGGCGGGTATGCGGGAGGCTACGAAACCTGGACGTGTGAACTTCACGACAGGTACGTGCATGCCAGTAGCTGACAACTGACCTAACAATTCATCAAATTTTTCTGGCAGCATTCATAAATAGTTTCTGTAACCATCTATATCTTCTTGTCGCATTTCTGTAAGCAGACAACTTATACTTGCTCCAAAATCTTCTGTTAATCCAATCTTTCATCCAAAACCGTCTTCTTTTACTTTTCTTTTTTTTTCTTTCATAAAATTAGCCACACATTGTACTGCTTATTGCAATACGATGAAATTTAATTCACTTCGAATGTTTTCCATTGCAAGGTGTCGAGTGATTTGCAATATGTGATTTGGGACATTTACTGTCTCGTGGCTAGCTTGTGTATACAGGCATGCAAATACAGGCATGCAAGGACGCAATTTGCATGCAAGTTTAACTTGCAAATGTATCCGTATCGCGCCAGTAACTTCTACATGCCATTAACAGGCATGCAAGCTACTGTCCCATTTTACAGGCATGTGTATCGCCCCCTTTACGTTAACAATGTTCACAATTGGGTGGTATCCTAAGCATGAGAATTCTCAACATGTTCACATGTCGAAAAATCTCATGTATGCAACAAGTAGAAATCTACTACCTATATAAATGAAAGTCGGGTTAGTGCGAACACTTATAACTCGAGATCGGCCGAACAGATTCTTCTGATGTTTAATTTATTGGATTCTTCTCCGCTCCATATAACAGTATAACTAATAAAAAGCTAAAAAACTGGATAAGAAATTATGTAAAATACAATATTTAAGCTTGTATGGAACGGTTACCTGGGACGCGCTCACGCCATCGCGGGTAGTTTCTTCTCATTCTCGCATACGCTCTTACAGTAGCCCATCCCACTAACTCCATCGCACCGTTTTGACCGATAGAAAATTTTCATACAAAGTCAACAATATAAGGGTGTGTTATTATTTATAGGGTGTGTGCGCGAGCGCATAATTCTCAAGTTGTTTCCGCCAGAGCTTTGAATACGAATGAAATATGGATGTTTCAGAAATAGTTTAATGTTATTATTTTTTTAGCTTAACTCAATCGAATTAATTTCGTAATGTTTTACGGGGGCGCAGTGCACATTATTTTTATTTTATTTTTTTCTCTCTACGCAACAATTGTTGCTTTTACATTAAAAATATATTATACATTTTGATACGCCATGGTTATTATAAGATGACATAAAAAAAAACACAATTTCACATTAAAACAAACAAAAATAAAACCATGCAAGAGAAGCAAACACAAAGGCCTCGCTGAATATGAACATATTAACGGGTTACTTCGGGCTAGAACCACAAGACAACGTCTGTCGGGAAAGCTTTTTTTATATTGAAATTAAACTTTTATTAAATAAATAAATATACACAAGCAAACAGAAAGATACAATAAGAAACTTATTTACACAATATTTAACACAGAAACAGTGCAACAAATGAGCGGAACCCGTTAAGTCATTTAAATGACTTGTCAACAGGTAGTTTAATAATAAATGAAATATAGAGATAAAAGTTGGAAATTATTGAGAACAAGAGAAAAGTCGTTTCACTGACGTGTTACTTATATGAAACTAATAATTATTGTACATCATAATATTATAATTCTTAATGCTACCTATACCTACTTTATCATAATATTTAGTAGTCTGTACTATATCTGATAGCCGAATTCCAGCCCCTTTTTGGTACCTGCTCGAGGCGTGAGGTCGCATCGAATTGGGCCAGTCTCGGACCTTCAGAGTTTTTTTTTGCCTGAATTTTGGCAAGAAAGTTCGTTTGACATGGAAAGCCCTCTTTCGGTGGCTAATTCCTCGAGCATGCCTATCATAGGTACCTAGCTATGGAAAATTTCAATTTGTAGGTACCTACCTACTGCAATGACCTTTTAATATAAATTTCAAAAACTTTAAAATTATCTGAAAAGATTCTATTTTGTAATTCTACACTCGTCTTCAAGCTCTACAAAATATTATTCAGAAAAATAATATATTCGATACAGCAAACGTAGCGTCATAACCCACTTAGGTGTTGTTGGAACGTCTTCCACAGCCTTCCTCTTCGTACCTACTGCGCGACTACATACGGCACAGGTGACCCAGTGGGTTACACAATCTCCTTTAGAATTTCAGTTTTATTATCAGCTATACGTGTATTATAATATTTTACATTGTATGTTTATGTTGAGGTGTTGCAAACGAACACCTCTAATATAAATTAATGTCGGGTTAGAGCGAACACTACTTATAACTCGAGATCGGCTGAACATATTCTTTCGATGTTTGATTTATTGGATTCTCCACCGCTCCGGATAACAGAATAACTATCAAAAAATTGAAAAAGGAATGGAAAATAGTATGAAATATAGTATTAAAGTTAGTATGGAACGGATTTTCCGTTGGGGACATTACCGCCATCTGTTGGGAAAATAGGGAGATGTCTTGTAGATTGATATTTTGGTAGAAAGATTCTATATAGATCAATGTTTCCCCTGCGTTTCCACAGATAGCGGTAATGTGACAACCATTGGAATTTTACTTATTTGAAGCTATTTTATAATTTGTTAACATCTAGCTACCTATAATATAAAATAAAGTAGGGTTAGTGAGAACATTCATAAGTCTAGATCAGTTGAACAGATTTTTATCGTGTTTAGTTAATTAGATTCTTCTCCGCTCCGGATAACAGAATAACTATTAAAAAAAAAAGTGTATGGAAAATAGTATGAAATATAATAACATATTAAAGTTACTATGGAACGGGCTTCCTAACAACAACAGCGCCATCTGTGAAAAATCACATAAAGACACAATTTTTATTTACCTGACATCCATCGAGTTTCAAAACATTACGTATTGGTATACAGATTATATTCATAATTTTTTTTCAAGCTTTCAGAAATATTTTTATAATATTCAAACATATTTTGAGCATATTTTTGTATTTTTAAACCAATGAATGAATCTTTTCGATATTATGTTACCCAGCAATATATTTTTATTGACTTTAAGGCGGGACGAAGTTCGATGGGTCAGCTAGTTTAAAATAAATTTCCTTTTATACTTTTCTCTATATTGATAATTAAAAGATACATATGAACCAAAATAAATTTCCTTGCTTTGTTATACATTAACACTCTGGTATTTTTTTTTCAAGCAATGTTGTCAGAAAGCGGTTTCCCAACTAGCGACATTTTGCAGATATTACAGGATTTCTTACCTCTCACTTAGACCGACATAATTTTTGATAACTTTGTTAAAACCAGTATGACCATTGACCATAGCCCCATAGCCAAACCCTCAAACTGTGGGGTATTCTTTGTTATTATTGTTATCAGTCAAAGTAGTTATTTCATATAAATTAACTCTGTGTTCTTGTTTTTCAAATGAATAATAAAGTATTATATAAAACTTATTGTGTTTTATTGTTGATACCAATAACAATAAGATACTTACTGTCAACTTTCTTAATAATTATATTCATATATTTTTCATTAAGCAAAAGAAGCGTCATAAAATAAAAAGACAATGACCATTGTTTATTTTTGTAACAAAAGACATTTACAAAACAAACATGAGGGTGCATTAGATAACAAAATAATAATATGCCGCACCTATAAGTGTAAATAATAATACACACTGGTCGTAATATACAAAATATACACTAATCTGTCCACTGCAATAAATTTGAAATCCTTCCAAGAAATATAATAAAACTTAAATAAACCCCACGACACAACGTTTTACATTAGCAGATGCGCTGAGAAACAATCAGCCCGGGTAAACAATAGAATCTATACCTACCAAATTGATTGTATTTTTAATTGAGTTGATTGATTTAAATCTATTTTTTGCTGTGTTAGAAGTAGATATTTGAATTTTTGAAAACGCCAGTAGATAGAGAATCGAATGATATAAAAAACCGAAAATCGACCTAATGTATAATATTCAACGTCATTTATTTCAAACACTTGATTAGTTTTTAACCGTTAGGTATTGCATCAGGGAAGTAAAATTATGTTCATGCGAGTATTAAGCAGTAAACCATATCCCAGATTAGCTCGTCTCCCGTAAATTTCGGAAATTTTTTGAAGTTAAAACTACTTAAGGTGATTTTTGCATCTTTTCTGAGCTTGAATCAATCGATGCACTATCGGTGACACTAAATCAGGGTAACTCAACTCTATTAAAAAACATAGGATATCTGGACGATGCTGGTGATTCAAAATAAACACAATATCATAATAATTAAAGTACAAATTAATATTATAATATTTCCTTCGTGATCTCATATGGAGGCATAGGGAGGCAAAAAAGCCCTCCACTGCACTCAATCCTGTGACTTCAATGCGTCCCTTTCGAGTGATAAATAGGTAGGTGCAAACAACTTGAAAAAAAGGAAATGAAATGTTTTTATTTCCATCGTGTGGCAATAAAAAAAATGTAGGTATCATTTTTGTTTTCAAAATTGAAATATTCAGAAGAAATTAAAAATTAGGATTAGGAGTTTCGGAGACAAACATTACCACCTAATGGCGAACGTTGTTAACGTAAAGTGAAGTAGAAGACGGTCGTAAACCCGTAGTGGTTTGTTCCATTTAAAAATCGAACATTAGCAATGAATTGTTAGAGTCATTAGTTGTTATTTTTTCTTTAAAATTAAAAATACCTTTTCCCCGGAGTGTTTGATTTCTCTCTACAATTTCAACAATAACAATTATTATGTTTTCACACTCTCAAAAACAAACCAAATAATTAATTGTCAATAACGGCAACGGAGATTTGACAAAAACGATGATATAATATTGTTTTCAAAAAACCCAACACAAGATAAAATGACTATAATATTATCAAAGCGCTGAAAGATCGATGTATCGATATTTATGGGTGAGATTCCCTACTTTATAATACACAGTACGTGCGCTGTTGTTATTCTTTATTACTTTCGCAGGCGTTCTTGTTTTTTACGGTTGTTTTTATCTCTTTTTCGATTTTAAAATTTTCCGTCCTATTGGAGACAATCCACATAATATAAGGTTTTGTCAAGGTTTGTGCGCGCTAGTTTCCCTGTTCACATTATAATACTCTCGCTTTAAATAAAACAAAAGGTTTCAAGAAGTTTCACTATTGTTCCGAATGTATGTTCCGTTATTATTTTGTTGACCTATATTTTAAACAAAAGTATGAACATTTTCATGTAAAAATTCAGATTTCTAATTACTCGGATATTATTTAGAGTCCTCATAACTTTTGATTACATAATATTATATTTCCGCAGTGGGTTGTTTTCGGCAAGTAGATAATACCATCGAAATTGAGTTACTTGGAAGGTATTCCAAAGGGAGCAGGATATTTTCTTTTTTTACCCTGAATCCTCGCATTTTTGCTCAAAGATCGTCTTCGCCTTCCTTCTGTCAGCAATATTTTGATGGCTCAACGGCGAAGCTGATTTTGAAAATGTTCTGGATCCTTAATAATATATTATATTGAGTACTATAAAAAAAATGCTATCCTGGCTAGCCTATTGTGACAAAAAGGCGGAATCTGCGTATCACCTATTGGAACAGCACAATATTATTTTGATTCCCTCAAAAAAATTTTTTTTTCGAAGAATGTAGGAAGGTACCTACTAACAAAAATGCACAGGTACATTCTGGATAAGTACTCACAATTCTGATTTGGTTTGAAACACTTTAGTCGTTGTCTAAACACTCTACTACTTTTGGTTAGCGCTAATGACATGAATTTGTATTATACAAATTGATCCTTGAATTTTTACTCCCTTGGCACTTTGGGCACCTGAAAGAGGGTCTACGTTTATCTCTTTACCAAGAAATTGGCCGCTCCTGCTAGTCAACCGAAAGAAGCACAAAAAATGCCTTTCCATCATCAGCTCTAAGGTCAAAATGACCATCGATAAAAATATGAAAGAGATGATTGCATATTTTCTCGTTCTTGCTGTATGTTTCGTCTTTTTTGAAAGTTTACATTTGTTATTAGCTAACAAAGTGAAGCTTGAGGTGATATGCTGGTTATTATAATACAGTCAAATACAATCATAATGTACGGAACAACCGGATGTAGTAACAAAATGACGAACAAGCGTGTGGGTCATAAATAACGATCATAAATCTGAAATGTACCTTTCAAATCAGTACCTTCGTGTACGAATATTATTATCACAGTTATGTAGGTACCTACCATATTTCAACATTAATTAGTATCTACTTGCTTACCTACATATATAGGTACTTGTTAATAGCGAGGGTTGTTAAATTTTTTTTAAAATATATGTAATTTCAGAATATAATTACATAGTAGGTTTACTTAGTAGCTTTCCCTTTCAGACTTTGTCCTGTGTTCCTTACTATGAATAGGTACTACATTGAAATTGTATAATGATAAATATCTTATAATATAAATGAAAGTCGGGTTAGTGTGAACATTTATAACTCGAGATCGGCTGAACAGATTCTTTCGATGTTTGATTTATTGGATTCTTCTCCGCTCCGGATAACAGAATAACTGATAAAAAGTTGAAAAATGGATAAGATATAATATAAAATATAATATTAAAGTTAGTGTGGAATGGATGTCCTAATACGACGCCATCTATGAAAAAATCTAACAACAAAATTGTTGTCTACTGCACCTGCACCGTTTCGGGCGTTTTAGATAATTTTCATACAAACTCAACAAAATTGTGCGCATATTATTAAATTCTTGCGTTGTTCCTGCCTGAGCTTTGAATACCAGTGAAATATGGACGTTTTAGAAATAGATATTTAAATTTAGGTACATATTTAAATGTTATTGTTTTTTTTAATGAATCTGTGCTCACTCAAAGTGAACACAAAATAAATACACTTCTTGACTCTTCCACAGTAAGCTACTTAAAGCTTGTGTCGTGAAAGAGGAAGATGGTCGGCACCTGGGATCGAACCACGACGTGCCCATCACCAGAGTCTCGTCCCATATGCAAGTGCAATAGCACAGTCTCTGCCGAATTCATCACATCGTAAAGGAGTAAACCTTCCATCTTCATATTGTTTCCTGTGAAAAGCTGATTATCCCTTTTTGTCTTTCAAGGTGCATGTTGTTCACGTGCATTTCGTGACAAATCTTGGGTTTTCACTTCCATTCATATATACACGGTGTTAAGTTGGTAGTGGATAATCCGAAGCAGGGAGGTAGAAGACCTCAATACCTATCGATTTGATCCCCATATATGTTCAGCGATATTGGGTGGTTCAAAAGGTATTAACGTTTTTGTGAAATTTTAATAAAAACAGGATTTCTGTCTAAACTACGTAACTGTGGCTAAACTATTTAGATTACGATCATGATTTTTTTTTCTGAAAATAGTCCGATAGTGACCCTTACGCAAGGTATTATTGCTATGAGTCAGCACCCGATAGCTTTTGTTCAAAAAATTTTTTTTCAAGAAATTTTTCCCAAGCACAAATTTTATGAAATCTTTCAAAGGCTCTAGACAAAAAAAATCGCAGAACATTTTTTTTTAGAAACCATCTTAAAAACTTCTAATATTTATGGAGAATTATTCCTGCAAATTTCATTTCGCTGGTATAATGGGATCACGCTAAAACGCTCTCATAACTTGTGCAAGTATCAATATTCAACATTTTTTCATTAACACACAGCTTTGTTATATGGGTGGTAAGGTATAGGTTTAACCTACAAGCAGGTAGAAATATTTTTTGTATTAATTATGCATTCCACCCTCAAAGAGTGTAGATATACCTAAAAATTATTAATTACCTATTTGATTTTATTTTTTATTGACTTTTTAGTATGTTGCTTGATAAAAGTGTTAAAAGTATATAAACATAAAAATACTTAAAAGTCAATAAAGAATTGTATAGTTAAGTTGATGTGTAAATGTAAGTAATGTAAATCGAGTTTTGATATTTTTACTGTAAAGGTATTTTCAAATTTTATTCGTTCAACTCTACGGACCTCTATAAAACCATTTCAACTCTCTCAAGAAATTTCGGCTAACAAAAGCACTAAAGATCCAACTATTTTCCTGTAGGTATACAACAAAATATTTATTCAAAAATCCTGAACATTCCCTGAAGAGATTTTTGAATAGCCAGTTTGAAATATTTATAACGTTGCTTTTATATAGGTAAGTACCCCTCGGGAAAAAACTTTATAAACTTTCAATATTTCAACAATGACCGTAATATCTTGTTCTGTACAAAAGTACAGCGAAACAATATTTGTTGAATGCTGTCCCGTGTTAATAAAATCAGCTTATTTTGCATGGTCACAATAATCAAGAGTTTTATGCAGAAAGGTTTTGAAACCGTAAGCCGACATAAACAATAGGACGTACTAGCGTAATTACTTAGGAATAAGAAGTTACCCCGTAATTGATGATTTTAATCTGATATAGATATACCTACGCATTCAGAAGAAAACAAAAAAGATTGGATTGGCAGAAATTGGGAAGATAACCACTATCTATTGTTTAAATAAGTCGCAAACAATTTAGAACGTTAATAATTATACTATGACTCAAGGACACTATTCGAAATCACCCGGCAGGTCGGGGGCAGGGGTCAAAAAAGACCTGTGACGGCAATACGAGACTCTCGTGGAGCCACTGTCACTGCCCCCGAACTGATTAAAGGATGATGGAGGGAGTACTTGGAGTCAATATTAAACCGTCCCGAGCCCTCCTCACCTTTCAACTTTGAGGAGGAGTTGGCGGATCTGAATATACCTCAGGCGACTGGGATATGTGAAGATCCGCCGACCCACAGCGAGATGGTTGCTGGCCGTGATGAGATTGAAAAACGCCAGGAGACGATGGAATCCACGCAGAGCTCCTCAAACAAGTCATAGACACCCTTGGCCAACCACTTCTCGATATATTTAAAATGGCGTGGGAAGAGGAGAGGTGCCCAAAAGATTGGCGGAATCGATCAATCGTCGCAATATTTAAAAAGGGGGACCCCCTTGAATGCGGAAACTACCATGGAATTACTCTTCTGAGTGTTCCCGGTAAGGTATTATCTCAGATATTACTAGACCGCATTCGGGGGCCTGTCATGGCTGTCCTGAGAGAGCAACAATGCGGCTTTGTACCTGGAAGGTCCTGCATGATGGACCCAATTTTCTGTGCCAGGTGCATCTTTCAGCAGTGCAAAGAGTTTAAATCTCCAGTCGCTTGTTGCTTTATAAATTTTGAAAAGGCCTTCGACAGCCCACATAGAACATCAATATGAAAAATTCTTGCTCTGTATGGTATACCTCTGAAAATAGTTAAAATGGTGCAGTCCCTGTATGAAGACTCCGAGTGTAGCGTCAAAACGCCAGGTGGTCCTACTGAAGCTTTTAGGATCACCACGGGAGTCAGACAGGGCTGCGTACTAGCTCCTTTTATATTCATAATAGTCATGGACTTCCTGTTGAGAAAGTCCATGCAAGGAGCAAGAGGTATACCGATAACACAGAGAGATGGTCTAATGGGCGAACTGTGCGATCTGGAGTACGCGGACGACCTAGCGATGTTCAGTACGACAGTGGAGGAATTACAGCGCAGTGTTTCAAGACTCTGCGATGAAAAGCACGCCTCGGCCTTCGAGTCAATGCCAGTAAAACGGAGCTCATGGCAAATAATGCCTGTCCCGATAAACAGCTACCGATAACCATCGATGGTCACCAGGTCTCCCAGGTGGATAAATTCAAGTACCTGGGAGCAACCATTACCACCACTGGTGACCCTGTTTAGTGTCGAGACGAAATGTAAGCTGTTTGATGCGTGTGTGTTGCCCATTCTCCTGTATGGGTGTGAGTCCTGGCACCTGACTTTGGCCCAGGCACAAAAAGTATCTGCTTTCGAAACGAAGTGCCTCAGGAGAATTTTGGGTATAAGATGGTACCACCGCATCACGAACGACGCTATACGCCGGCGCACCCAGCGTGAGCCCATCACTTCTACTATTATTTGGAGGAGATGGACTTGGCTGGGACATGTGTTAAGGATGCCGAATGACAATTGGCCGAGGAGAGCACTGTTCTTCCTCCCATCAGGGTCCCGGGGACGAGGAAGACCCTCTCATACTGTGTTCCACTCCTTCGAAGCAGAGCTGAGGAATCTGGACACGGTGAGGGAGGAGGACATTAACGTTGCGCAAGATCGAGCGCAATGGAGAGCTCTTGTTGCCTCCCTGTATAAGTGGGGTCTTAAGGGAGTTTGGATTTGGATTTGGAATAATTATACTTAGGTCTTAGGTTATAATTTATTATTAATAATATATAAAAATTTATTTTATTAAATATTTTTTATTAGTATATTTATATTGGAATTATAAATTTTTAATCTTTAAACGTATACTATGTAAATTTAAGCTAATCAAACATGTGTTGAGGGATGATGATGGTATTGGTAGTAGTAAGGTATATCTAAAATATGGTACGAGTATCCGAATATATAGAAAAGTGTGTGAACCACACGACAAAACTGTCTGATAACAAATTGAAAATGACATTTCGATAAATTGCTGAGAACGTTTGGGAAAAATTGAAAATATATAATAATATGCGACATTTTTCACTATCAGCCATTCGTTACGGAATATGTTTATTTTTTATTTCCGTTTCGCGAAAATATTTCATTATTATTATTATTACTTTTTATGATTTCTTTTTATTTTTCCAATCGCTGTGAAAATAAACGCCATATTGATCGCTCATACGCAAGAATAATATTCATAATAATAAAAGAACGCTATGTTTATGCTTTTTTAGTTATATTTAACCTAAGTTTCAATTTGTGAAACAGTGTAGTCAATAGTTTTATGGGTGCCATAACTTTGAGCGGGGGAATAAAAATATTGTGATAAGGTTAACCTATACCTACCTTATACACAATAATTATATTGATCTAATATTTTTCATTTGGAATTATTTTAAACAGCTTTAGGTGTAATCGAAATTCTATCTGAATATACGAGTATTTATTTATTTGGACTTTTTGGTAGGGGAGGGGGAGGCACCTTTGAACATTTTTTTAATAAATGCAGTATAACTTTCACATCTTTTATCAGATTTATGTCATTGAACAACTGGTTTAAAACTACATCTTTATACTATCTATCTGTATGCAATGTATTTACGAGAAACACAGTTTTCGATTTAATATTAGGATTTGAAATATAGAAGTCGAAGTGTTCAAATGTGCCCCTCCAGGGGGGCAGTTTTGAACTTAGCTGGGGAACATTTGAACATGATGTGTAAATACACAATTCAGTTAATAAAATTAATGTTTTATATTATAAAATATGTAATTTATTATAAAATAATATGATGAGAGTTTACAGTCTCTTATTTTTTAGCCAATATAAACACTCTTCAGATTTTACAGTCTCTTATTTTTAGCCAATATAAACTACTCTTCAGAGTTTACAGTCTCTTATTTTTAGCCAATATAAACTACTCTTCAGAGTTTACAGTCTCTTATTTTTTAGCCAATATAAACTACTCTTCAGAGTTTACAGTCTCTTATTTTTTAGCCAATATAAACTACTCTTCAGAGTTTACAGTCTCTTATTTTTTAGCCAATATAAACTACTCTTCAGAGTTTACAGTCTCTTATTTTTAGCCAATATAAACTACTCTTCAGAGTTTACAGTCTCTTATTTTTTAGCCAATATAAACTACTCTTCAGAGTTTACAGTCTCTTATTTTTTAGCCAATATAAACTACTCTTCAGAGTTTACAGTCTCTTATTTTTTAGCCAATATAAACTACTCTTCAGAGTTTACAGTCTCTTATTTTTTAGCCAATATAAACTACTCTTCAGAGTTTACAGTCTCTTATTTTTTAGCCAATATAAACAACTCTTCAGAATCTACGCTATCATCTGAATTTGATCCTACTTTATAACAATGCAACTTGGTTTTGTCTCCAAACATCTTACATTTGAACATGTTCAAATGTGCCCCATCAAATTTGTTCAAATGTACCCCAATAGCACTTTTTGACAATAAACCATTGTTATTTGGTAAAGAAACATAAAATATCAACGGTTTTTTTATGAAATAATACAGATAATCTAATAAATATATATAAACATTATTGATTACTCACCTGTTTAACAACAGAGAATCCTTAAATCCTTACAAAAAACTTTGAAATTATTTACTTTTGTTGACGAAAAACGACACACGGCTGTGATACCTCTATGATACAAATTATGGCGGGGATTTAAAGTGACAGATGTCAAGTAGTGTGTTGCCATTACGAAAAAAAAATCATAAATAAAATATACCAATGCGTTCATTAAATAAGTCTAATGTTCAAAAGTGCCCCCCGTTCAAATCTGCCTCCTTCTGCCGATCTAGAAAAATTCAAATTGGCGTTCGACTACAAACGAAGATTTCGTCAATGTTGAGTACGAAAAAAATGAACTGTCCACTGGTACATAAGTAGTAAATAAACAATAATTATTTAAACCAAACAAAATACACTTCTTATATAAAAATATTATAAATGGTGGACAGTTAATTTTCTTCCTACTTTACACTGTCGACTAATTCGTTTGTAGTCGTTCGCCAATTTCAATTTTTCTAGGGCGCCTGATGTAAAACTGAAATTTATTCTGAATTAGGTATAAATTTTTTTCAGATATGATCATGTCTCGTACCTATAGAGGCATGGAGCTGTAGATATGTACAACATATGGCAACCTCGGTAGCCTAGTGGCAGAAGAACCAACTTCAGATAAAGAGGTCCCGGGTTCGATTCCCAGTCGGGTCAGAAATTTTCTGTGTTTTTTCACTTGAAATTTCTACTCGGGGTTAAAATCTTGTCTCAGATTGGAAGGGATAGGTTATCTGGTAGAGAATGCTTCAAATATTAAGTTCCGCCGGCTATACTGACACCTATATATTATATTTTCTTTGGAAATACTAATAATATGGTCGTTTATTGCAATATAAAGGCGACCCTTGTGAAATAAGGCTGTTATAAATTTTCAAAGTTATCAAACTCTTCAATATTATTATTGATTGCCCTGAGGCGGCTTAAAGTTGGGCCAAAATAATTATTATTTTCAATTATTATTAAGGAAAGGACGTAAAGTGAATTTTGCCAACATCAAAAATATTATTTTCATAGCTTAATTATTAAAACAAATATAACCTATATACTAACTCCTTATCTTGTCTTAATCTGCCCGATGTGATTCTTATACCTATGTAATAATTGTGAATAGATATTTTTACCAATGTTTAATTTTACTTCGTTATGCAAGAATAAAACTAAGCAGGTACATTATTGAATGAAACACAACAAAAATCCTTTTCATAGTATGGTGTAGGTAAGTAAAAAAATTTGGTGCACAACGTTCTAATTATGTCTAGATTCCTGTGACCATTTTTCAGGACTAGATCACAACGAATATGTAACAACTAATGACTCTAAAAATTCATTACTGATGTTCTATTTGCACAAACAAAGCTAATAAATAGTCAATAAAGATGAGACATTTACAAAAATATATATATTCATATCCTGGCGCCAAATACATGACAGCAGTCGCAGTTTTTAAATTTGGTTGCTCTCTTGTTCTCAATATTTTCCAACTTTTATCTCTATATTTCATTAATTATTAAATATCTTCTTGTTGTATACCTACATGAGATTTTTCGACATGTTGAACATGTCGAGAATTCTCATGATAAGGAGTATCGGAGACTTAAACATTAAGTACCACCTAATGGCGAACTTTGTTTACGTTAAGCGATCACACTAAGCCAGCCTTCGAAATAACAGTCGAAAACGGTCGTAAGCCCGTAGTGGTTTGTTCCATTTGAAAATCCAACATCAGTAATGAATTGTTAGAGTCATGAAGTGGTTGGTGACCTAGCGGTTACAACGCCGGCTTTCGTACTGCGGACGTCGTGGTTCGATCCCAGGTGCCGACCATCTTCCTCTTTCACGACACAAGCTTTGAGTAGCTTACTGTGAAAGAGTCAAGGAGTGTATTTGTGTTCACTTTGAGTGAGCACAAATTCATTTAAAAAAAAAAAAAAAAATTAGTTGCTACATATTCCAGAAAATTAGGTAGGTGTTTAAGGCCATCCAGGCCATACAGTATACACACACACACACTCACCCTCACAAAACCTCTCTCACACACACATACAAATCAACCTAATTATTTGTTATAATTATTATTCCATTAAGTAGGTATATTAAAATAAATAATATTTAAGTAAGGTACTGTAAAATTTAAAGTTCTGTCTATCTTTCATATTTTTTTTCGTCAAATTTCAAGCGAATTATATTCTTCAAATGAAGCATTTTCAGAAATTTACTTTATCCGAAAACTAAGCCAGTTTCGATCACTCTCTTCAACCCTCTCTATCGTGCTCCGTTCTCATCCTAGTACACCTGCTCCCGATATGCTCTTCTAATTCTAGATTTTCTCCTGCCATAGGATGAGGATCAAAAGCAGTCATTTGTGAGCTTTCTGGTTGGAGAAGGTACTAATCATTAAAAATTTCCTTAATTCTCTGCTTGCTTCGTCTGGCTAGTGTTCTTCCCTAGCCTATTTTGCATCCCTTAGAACCCAAGGTAATTCTCTTGTGGAAATGTGTGTAAAGAAACTCAAAAGTCGCCAACAGTTTACAGACTGCTAAATGATTTTCAGAAATCATAGCTCATTGAGAATCGGGTCATTCGTTCTTTTTTACGTCCATGAGATCCTTTAGGTACCTATCTGTATACTTATTATGTTTTTTTAATGGGTTGTAATTTTTTAATGTTTAGGTTGAAGTATGTCCCATTCTCCTGTATGGGTGTGAGTCCTGGCACCTGACTCTGGCCCAGGCACAAAAAGTATCTGCATTCGAAACGAAGTGCCTCAGGAGAATTTTGGGTATAAGATGGTACCACCGCATCACGAACGACGCTATACGCCGACGCACCCAGCGTGAGCCCATCACCTCTACTATTATGTGGAGGAGATGGACTTGGCTGCGACATGTGTTAAGGATGCCGAATGACAGTTGGCCGAGGAGAGCGCTGTTTTTCCTCCCATCAGGGTCCCGGAGACGAGGAAGACCCTCTCATACTGTGTTCCGCTCCTTCGAGGCAGAGCTGAGGAATCTGGACATGGTGTGGGAGGAGGTCATTAACGTTGCGCAGGATCGAGCGCAATGGAGAGCTCTTGCTGCCTCCCTATGCCCCTAAGTGGGGTCTAAAGGGAGTTTGGATTGGATTGGAGGTTGAAGTATGTAAGTAGATGCCTAGAGTTTTTCTATCTAGAGTTTAGAAAAAATTGAGACATTAATTTATTTTATCATTTTAAATAAGCAACGACGTTTTATTTATTACGAGCTTTACCGACAGACGTTGTCTTGTAAGTAGTCCTTACTATGAAAATTGATTTCGAAATTGTAATTTACCTATACAAAAATACGTTTGAATGTTAAAAAAAATATTTCTAATAGCTTGAAAGAAACTCTATAAAAAATCTGCGTACAAATGTTTTGAAACTCTGTGGTTGTCACGTAAATATTTTTTTTTACAGATGGCGTTGTTATCAGAAAATCCGTTCCATACTTACTTTAATATTATATTTTATTCTATTTGCGATCCATTTTTCTATTTCTGTTATCCGGAGCGGGGATGAATCCAAAAAAATATGTTCAGCCGATCTCGAGTTATAAGTGTTCGCACTAACCCGACTTACTTTTATATTATAGATTTCAATATTCATGTGATTTTTTTTGTGATAGAATGTAAAAAAAAATGAAAGTATTCTTTTTACAACCCATTTGAATAATAAGAAGACGCTCACTTTTCTTTAGGATTTCAAATGTTATTGTATTTAGGAGAGTCCTTCACTTTATGAAAAACTTACGCTTTTCGAGAAATTGTTACTTAAAAAAATATCAAACAACTCTAAAACAAAACAATTGTATCAAACGAAAAATGAGCCTGAAACAATAAATAATTCATTCGTTCTGAAAACATTATTGTTATAATGGGAGAGCTTTTAACTATAACTCAATTTTTATTGTAAAGCTCGTATGTGTTATGTAATTAACAGGTGATTTGATTACTCCGGTAATTCAAGTCGAGTATTGATTTTGAAAACCACTATAGAGGGTACGTGTAGGCACAATAGAAATACACCCACCCCTCACCACATCCTTATTGATAGATAGTTAAATCTAGCGAGTGTGGGTAGATGGCTATACTATATAAGGTAAGTAGGTATACAGTTATATCGGACTAGAATAAATAATATCTACGCTTTTACGAAATTAGAACCAATTTCCGTTTTTTCGTAAATTAATAATGGGCTCCTTTCTATTTAAGTAAGCTTTCATCTTTTTTTAGTTAACACTCGGTCGCACGCAAAGCAATGAAACTATTCTTGAGGTGCATTTCTTGAAATAGGTAGATAAAAGGGGGCCTAACTATGAGGTGGCAGGTATAGAGAGCGTAGGTACCTGACCATGAGGTTGCTGACTCAGAAATAATAATTTTAAGCAAATAACAAATTAATGGGATGTCCAGATGCTTCCCCGCCTTCCATGGTATCCTTCACAACATTCAATTAAGTATAAAATGTTTTAAAAAAAATGAAGTTTTTGATATACCTAGGTACTTATTTTGTGATAATTTCTTATGCGTTCGAGAAGGCCCACTTTCAAGTCAGCCAACGGTGTGTTACACAAATGGGTTGTTTCATTTATAGAAAGTACGATTGATTGAGATAAACAGGGTGACTGATAATTCGATACATTCCTTGAAAGGGGTTATACTAGAGCAAATTTGCAACAATTTTGTTCCCATTAACCAGGGATCAAATGCCAGAGGTTTCATTGAGTTTGCCAATATGATCGTTAAGTAAGGATTATTTTTCCAAAACTGTAGTAGGTAAATGGAAAACATTTATACGTTTTAGGAAAGCTTATTGATTGGGGAAGTTTTTCCTGTGGTTTGTACGCCAAGTGTATCATACTTTTATGGAGTCAGGGGTAGGTAACTCCCATAGAAAAATCAAAATTAAAAATGAAAAAAAAACTGACTTGTGATATTAAAACGTTGTGTTTCTAAGGTTTTTGAAATTTTGTTCATGATTTTTCACTTCAACCATTCCTTTACTCTTTAGCTATCAGAAAAATGTATTTATTTTAAAGGTTCCGAAATGGTGTTTTCTGTTCACAATTTTCAGTTTAAGGTCAAAAGGCGGAAAATTGTAAAAATATCTAAAAAGTAAAATAACTCGAAAACCACTAGCATTTGTCCTCTAATAGCTAATGGGAACAAAATTGTTGCAAATTTGCTCTATTCGTTTCAAGGAATGTATCGAATTACCAGGCACCCTGCCCTGTATACCTACACTACAAATTGTTGGGTCTTATTTTGAAGTTGAAAAAGTTTCAATAAGTTAGTATAATATTGAAACTGTGTAAACTGCATTTTTTTTATGAAAGCAATAGGTACTTAAAACATTCAAGGATCCGCAAATACTTCGTGTGACTGTGGTATTATCTGAACGTGTGTGACCAAGTGTTAAATGTCAAAGCAATAGGAGAGTGGGCATAATTTCTAATTAACGTATTACAGCCGTGATTTATTAAAGGCTCATAAGAATGAATAAGTAGGTAATTAAAATTGGACCAACTTTTATAAGTCTATTTTTTCTTTTATCATTTACAAGAATAGTATTAACCTTTGCTTTCTGTGAAATATGACAAAACTCTATTTGTGTGTACCTACCTACATTATAAATACTTTAAATTAGCCCAGCTGGGGTTTTCTCGTAGCGTTCTTAATTCGAACTTGACTGAAATTTGTTCTTAAAATGACGGATTGGACTAGACCGCTTTCTTAAAAATTAGTTTGTATTCATACATTTTTTTTTGAAATTCGAACGCATTTAGGTCCGTGACTGCAGTTTTTAAACTTTAACTGTTACTGATTGATAACGAGAATAGCCACCCAGATTTATAAAAAAAAACACAAGACATGGTATCAAGAAATAGAGCTATGTAAAAAAAGTAAGGAGACCGCATGTGTAGGGAATGGGTAAATCCAAAATAGTTCACGTTGTGGCATCAGGCATGCTATAAGATAACAAGTATTGTTAATAAAATATCTTCAAAACGGAAGTGCTCCAAAAAAATAAGTGACGGCTGGATAGATTCGTATAGGAATAGATCTCAGAGACTCATAGTTATGATCTAAAAGAAACAGAGTATGATGAACATTTATACGATATTCTATTTATTTTATTATTCTATTTTATTTGAGTAAGGTTTATTTTGGCTAACGAAATAATGTACAAAAAATCTACCCTATTAGTTAGACATTGATCAAATTCCATTATTGAAACTAAATAAAAATGCGTTGCTTCGAGATTCGGGCATTCTATGAGAAATGATTGAAAAACAAACCGCCCAAAAGTTATCCACAGAAGAGTGTCCATACAGAAGTATAGACGAAGTCTCCTCCAGTGATTTTTACCAGGGCAGAAAATATATCACACGGTTCTGAGTTCACTGATAATCGATCGCAGTAGCCCTATTTCGAATTTTACTCACTAACGTGACTGAGAAAGTCAACGGAATTTCGTATCGGTTGCGGAGCTTTCTGAAATATTCTGTAGGAGCACTATACATTTTTCCATACATAATTTTGTTACTTCACTCCAATATTAATGACACGGAAACATAGAATAGGGATAAAGGACTCTTGATCGGTCAATTTAAAAAAAAAAATTGATTTTTTCACACTGTGTGTGTAGTTTCCAACTAGGCTATCAACCATTTGAAAAGATAATTAAAATTGCTGAAATTAAATTATATTCAGGTAGGCACCTATTTAAATAAACCATGTATTGTATCAAAGAGGAATAACTTTTATAGTAATCGAGTTTTAAAGCTAATTCTAACAATCACCCCTGATTAAAATAACTGTAGTATGGATGGGGTGTTTGTAAAGCCCTGAATATAATATGTAAGTAGCGGAACCTAGCTGGTGTAAGATAGTGGAGGAAGAAGTAACAGAATGTGAGGGGCGAGACGGCTGGAAAACTCATTACAACTTGAGAAAACCGCAAACTTCGGTATTGTAAGTTGTGCCCGTCTGTCAAAATAAATATGCAAATCTGCCCGCCGCCGCTGTGTGTCTGTTCCCATCTCTCCTCCAATACAATCACATCTTTCCCAACAGACGTCGTCATGTGATCTTGCTATGAATATTGAATTCGAATTTGTATGATGATGTATTAATTATCTTTTGACCAATGTAATTCCGACCGATGCATCTGTTTTAAACAGTGTATTTTTCATCCGCATCCTGTCAATCGCACCAACTATCTAACAACTGACAGTTCCTGTCAAAATTTCAAATTTGGAATAATAAAAAGTACCATAAGGTTGCCTTCTTAGAGTTTTCTTTAATGTTCCAATTTTATACGCAATTTTCTTAATTTTTCTTTCATAAGAACCATCTCCTGACAAAAGCAAACACGACACAAAATAAATAAGCGAAATCGGTCCAGCCGTTCAGGCGTGATGCGATGACCACGGAAAATAGCTCTCCATTTTTATATCATAGACTTGCAATTACACTTTTTTATACTTCCATTCTTACTTAGCCATTTTCTTTTTTCTACTCTCTTTTGAAAACCCTATTCATGATTTTGGATTAACCAAAACACATAAACTTGGTATTTGTCACTTTCAGAAATTTGTGTAAGATCAAGCGCTATTTCGGTGAAGTTCGCGCCTTTCTTTGAATGAATTATGTTAGGCCCTTCTCACAAAGTGTCTAAATTTTACCTTATTCGGACTTTAAAAAAATATAGTGCTCGTTTTGCTCTCGTTTAACGCGCGTATTATGATTGTGTTACGTTAATTCCTGTGTGGGAAGGGCCTGTGAAGATCTGATTTCCGCTTTTTTTAAGAAAATCAGACCATAAATGGTGCTTTAATAATTTTACCGACCGATTCGCCAAACAAATTGTTTTTTTTTAAATAATTTAAATTGCTTAAAACATTATTCGTGTTCAATCAATCAACAAAAAATAGAAAACAAAAAACAAATTTTAATTAAAAAGATCTACCATAAATAATTTATTTTGCTTTTTTATGTACATAATATTGGTTTGTAAAGTAGGCTATTAGAAAAACATTAAAAACCTTTATTGCTGAAAGCGATAATAATTGAAAAACCGCAAACACAACAATCCGAGTTCATGAAAAAAAAAACAACCATATAAAAACACGTTCAAATAGCCTGTGGGTATGTTGGTATGTATATGTAGTTCCAATCATTTATACGTGTTATTGAGTACACTCTCTCTCTCTCTCTCTCTCTCTCTCTCTCTCTCTCTCAGTATAAGCACTCTCCATCTATGGACGATGTAGGTATATTCAGCGATAAGCTGATGGAATCGAGATAGTCTTCTAGTGGATCAAATCCATCCGTCTATTGGAAGGTATTTGATGCACCTTATATTCCATGAAGTGATTTTATAATGTCGTGTACCTAGCTATCTTTTGGAAAGTTTTGTAATTGAATCTCGGTATGTATGTAGGTATACATGCCTTACTCCAGAAGTAAAATAAAAATGCGAATTCAAATTTGTAATTTATACAAAAATACGTTTAAAATATGTTGGGATGTTATCTAGTTGTTATTTCTGAAAGCTCGAGAGAAGTTCCATCAAAAATCCGCGTACCAATATTTTGTAGCGGAAAGGTCAGAACCCATCTTCACACGTCTTGTCAGTATTAAAGACTGTTTTGTCATACATAAAACCAACACATCAGCGCCATCTTTCGAAATCCGTTAGAACACACACAGCAGAAAAAGCGATTTACCGACAAGCACAACTTCACTTTTCACCAACCAGAGGTCCCCATCGTCGTGAAACTTTCAATTTGAAATGTGCAACAATTTTCCTAGTATATAAGGAAAATTACCAAGCATAATTTTACTCTTTTCTCAGAGCCGCGCGACCTCGACTTTTAGTGCAATCTATTGTAATTAGTTTTAAGTGATATATTTTGTATAAAAAGTGTCATTATAATTCAGAGATTTATTAAGTAACAAGTAAAATCCTCCTTTTCTATCCATAATTGACTAATATTTGGGTAAGTACAGAATCAGAAATCTCTCATTTCACCTAGCCATAACTCATAAGAGTGTTTGCCCTTCTAAGTTCAAACCTTTCTTGCTATTTTCTTATCTGAAAAAACCTCTATTCTACTCTATATATCTTACTTCTGGAGTATTAGATCTCACAGAGCACACACACACAAACTTATGGTCCAGATGAGAACCTGAGCCATGAAATTTATGGTCTAGACACACACAACCTACTCATAATTTTAAATGTCAATGGTTGTCAAGGAAACATTAATTTTGTTGTTATTGAATTTTTCATAGATGGCATCAGTGTCGCAGGAAATCCGTTCCATTTTTTTACACTATTGTGTCACGCCAAGTCTAGTATATCTATAAGTACCTACCTACATAATTTAACAATAATAAATCACTTATATATAGGTACAAAATATACAAACACTTAACATATGACTTTGATATTATATTTTATATTACTTCTAATGTCATTGTATTTTTTAAATCTTTTAATTGTTATTATAATATTATCCGGAGCGGAGAAGAATCCAATAAATCAAACATCGGAAGAATCTGTTCAGCCGATCTCGAGTTGTAAGTGTTCGCACGAACCTGTCTTTCATTTATGTTATTAGATATCTACTCAAACGCGGATGGATCATTCAAATTGAGAACATTTTTGTACGATCGCTCATCGCATGGTAGCGCGATCACATTTTCTGTTAGGACAGGGCCTTAAACCTACTTGATAAAATTCTTCCGATCGACGTTAAACTTTTCCAGAGTTTTGGATCTCTTGAATAATGTTATTCTGAATCGCACTGTGTTGAGCAGCGAATCGAACATTCTCAAATATGATCTTCCGCTCAGTAATGGTAGGTACCATAGTGATTAATGTAGTCGAGACCAATAAGGTTTTGTGAAAGTAGAATTGATTTTGACTTATTTACAGAAGTGGGTAAACGTGTGTTCATAAACACACCATTGAGCAACAGCGCTACCTAAAAATCCCTGAGCCCTGCGAAGAGTTATCTATTGTTTTATTTTGTTGATCATTAATGACTCTTTATTTTTTATGACATTTTTCATATGTGTGTATTTAAATTTAATTGACGATCCCATGTGCCCAAATCAGGTCTATCAGATAAACTTTACGGCAGAACAAAAAATTTTTTTTTTCGTTAATTGGTAAGCGGGAATTAACTATTGGCTAGCTTGTGTCGAACTAAATCTTTTCAGCAGGTTATATATATATATATATATATATATATATATATATATATATATATATATATATATATATATATATATACGTATATATGTACTTATATCATGCATCTTATGGACAAAGATATCAAATAGAAAAAAAAAACCTATCACATAATCTACGTCCATAGAAATTCCAAAGTGACGGTTAAGGATATAAAGGGGAAGAAGAAAACGGATTGTTCATTTGATCCTTTTGAGCACAAATAGGTTATTTTGAAAATCTTTTCATAGCCACCTCGGCATTACACGGCTCATTGAGTTAAAGTTTGCGTTTGACTTGAGCTCAATTGAGTCGATGCTCTATACACATTCAAGGTATCAGCGGGTACTGTCGTAAGACGCGATTTCCCTCCATTCAAAGGGAAAGGTTGTATGTAGGTAATGTTATAAGATCTTCACGATATTCATCCCCACACGTGCCAAGCATACCGCTAACCCAGAAATTTTAACCAATAAAATGAAGTCCACCTTTCTATTATCATTTTCATAAGATTTTGTTTAAAAGAAACAATCACGTTGGCAGAGGTCAGTCAGAATTAATTTACATTGCAATTTCTTCTATTTTATGAATAAATTTCGAGAATCTTTACTTCTTTCAGTAGTATACATCATGTGAAAAGAAACAATCTTCAATAATAATTATTAGCAAAATTATTTTGTAAGATTGGGCTTAACCACCATAAAGATTTTATTTATAAAAGACCTTTTTCTTTTTGACGTATGGTAAAAAAATAAATGCGATTGTTCTATCAAAAATGAAAATAAAAAGGTTGATTAGAGTAATTATTTAAATGAAACAAGTTATTTGTTTATCCACGATTTTAATACCCTGACTAGTTTCGCAGGCACAGGTCCTGCATGGTCACAGGTGATTAAGAAACCGATTTCTGAGTTTCTTAAAAAAATTGTTTCATTTAATTAATTATTTAAATATATCCACCAAAAATGCACGTTCAGTTCGTTAATTTTGTTAATAGAGTCTTTTAAATAAAGATATGTCAGTAAAGCCAACAGAATCTTATGCTTGCTGTATTAGTAAAAAACCCATCAAATCGGAATTAAAATTCCTACCCCGGGAGTAAATTTCAAGAGAAAAAAACACTTTGACTCGACCGGGAATCAAACCCGGAACTTGTTAATCAAAAGTCAGTCCCATTGCCACTAAGGTGACAAGGTCAGTTTGCAACTACTGAATTTATTGAAAATCGATGCTTGAATATTCAGCCAAGATAATATGGTTGTCTTTGTCTTGAGAAGTGGTCTTACTGGCTAAGTAGGTATTGAGAATTAACGTACTATTGCGAATTAAGTTTACATTATCTTTATCAATAATCTATTTTTTATGAATTAGGTACTTTCATCTTCCATCTCGATAATATCACTAAGAAAATATCAACTTTATAATGTTTATTTTCTCCCACCCCCTACCGAAATAAAACGAGACCCACATTTTGTAATTAAAAAATAATTGATTAGGACGCCCTAGTAATTTTGAAAAATAATACAGCCGTAGAAACAATAGTTGGTTGTAAACAATGTTGGTTGATTATGAGGATGGTGGTTGTGGGAACGTTCACAGCAGCCTTCAAAAAGAGGTTTATGCCCTTCTCTTCCCATTCTCCACCAACAGTTATTATTATTCTTACAACATTTACTTATACTTCTTTTAATAATAATAATTTAAACTTCTCGCATTTCGAGGGGCGCCTAAATGGGCGAGACGCGAATGTGAATAAGTACCTACGTAGCGGAGAGGCGAAAACACTTTCTCTACCCCGCAACAAAAATAAAACAAGATTTTCAATGGAAAATTATTTAATAATTACGAATTAAGCATCTTAAAAAATATTTAAGTGCAAGACATACTTAGATTCCAAAAACCTTTAATTGGAACTCGGAACATCTCTAATAGCCGAGAATACTGATTGAACAATCGACTTACGGCGCTTATCCAGCATTTCACCCGGACTACACAATGTCATACACAGTACACACCTCATGTGCGATGATGCGAGAGATTTGTTTGAAAAAAATAATACAAGTACCACGTCAGTTTGTCTTCAATTCTCGAGAAATTTTGGTACCTACTTACAACCATTACCCTGTAGGTATGTTAACGAGGGAATCAGTGGAAGATCAGTTACAGTTAGAGTTATCAATTAAGAGTTCTTTACAATTAATAGATCTCGCCATATTTGTGTATAGACAAGAACTTTGAATTTGAAAACGAGGTTTTTAAGTTTCGCTTAACATAAAAAAATACAACATATATAGAAATACATATTCACTGACAAAACTAAAAGCATGATAATAAACATGATAAAGCACGACATCATGAGATAGGGACGACAATGAAGGCGATATTGGAAAGAACGTGTAAACAAAATGTCAGATGACAGACTTCCATGCACGTATCGCCCTTCAAGAGAACTTCGAAGGACGCGACTCCCAGGCAGACCCCTTAAGAGGTGGAGAGAGCTGGCAGCCGACATCACAGGAAGAACAGACGGTACGTGGTCAGCACGCCAGGATCAATAGAAATAATAAGAAGAAATTAGGTTATCTTAAGCCATCATTTTACAAGTCAAATCGAGATTACAATTTTTGCGATATACCTGCCTACCTATCCTTTGTATTGAAAATTCAAAAGTTCGATATTTAAACCCAACTTGTGTTAAGAGTTTCTTATTTTCAGAATTTTTATAATAGGTATGTACCTACCTACCTAATTTTTAGTTTTTTTTTTATATAATAATAATTATTGTAGCACGACTTCAAAGAGTTGCCATTTACTCAAAAGAATTTCTAAAGTCAAAACAGAAATAATGATCCGCAAGATCAGAATTGTCTTAGTTTGGTAAACTTCATCAAAATTACCATTCGTTCCCTAACCACTCAACTGAAATATTTATGTAGGTACCTACCTACTACCGAGGCATAGACACTCTCGGAGTTTGTATGTACCTTCCAATAAAAAAAGGAATTCTTATAATATTATATAAAAACTAGCAGCAAAACCTGTCGGACTTCAGGCATGGGAAGAGTAATTAATTATATGAATATCTATTTTCTGTACAAAGGTGTCAGTATAGCCGGCGGAACTTATTGCCTGAGCCAATTTTTTCCAGTCAACCGGTCCCGTCCAATCTGAGACAGGCCAACCCCGGGTAGAAATTTCAAGGGAAAAAACACTAATAAAAACTCTGAACCGACCGGGAATCGAAACCGGGACCTCGGATCTGAAGTCCACGCTAGTACAACTAGGCTACCGAGGTCGGTTTTAATAATATTGTGTGCACAACTAAATTAAACTAGCGACTTTTACACTAAACAGACGAATAATTTAAAAGGTAGATACATATGCATCAAAAATATTTTCCTGGGTTGCATTGTTTTTGTCATATTATTTATTGTTTATGAAAAATGTATTGCGTAGGGACAGTTTAAAAAAAACGAATTACGGACGAACCTATCAAGTATCATCCTAGGATGAATAATTAATTGTGTACACAGATAGTGAATGGGGAAAAATACTAAAAATTAACAGCCTAGAAGTTTTTGTAATAAATTACTTTAATCCACTTTTTTCATAATGATAAGAATTCTATTAATCTATTATATACTAGCTTTCCCGACAGACGTTGTCTTGTGGTTCTAGCCCGAAGTGGCCCGTTAATATGTACATAATGCGCATTGCGCCCCCGTAAAACAATACAAAATTAATTCGATTGAGTTGTTAAGCTAATAAAATAAGAACATTCAACTATTTCTGAAACATTGAGAATAATGCGCTCGCGCACACACCCTACCTCGCCTATTGTCAACACGAATGTGCCCGACTTTGAGTGAAAATTTTCTAACGCTCGAATCGGTGCGTTGGTGGAGTAAGTGGGATGGGCTACTGTAGGAGCGTATGCGAGAATGAGAGGGAACTACCCGCGATGGCGTGGGCGCGTCATAGGTAACCGTTCCATACAAACTTTAATATTGTATTTTACATCATTTGTTATCCATTTTTAAACTTTTTATTAGTTATTCTATTATCCGGAGCGGAGAAGAATCCAATAAATCAAACATCAGAAGATTCGGTTGAGCTGATTTCGAGTTATAAGTGTTCGCACTTTCACTACGTGAAGTGAACTAATTCGCAGTTGTTCACTTCAATTTTAATATTTGTAACTACTTAAAAAGTATTTTTTGAATATTTTCTTCAAAACGTCAATATTTCTTATAAATTTCGTTGGTACATCATGGTTGTAAGCCTTCGAATGATGGACGGGGAAAAACTTAAATACAGTGTATTTATTACAAAAACAGTTATTTTATACACAAAACAACTGTCAGTTAACATTAAATATATGCTAATATTTTTTTTTTAAATTTGCATAAAAATATATTAAAGTAATGTTATGTATTTGATTCTTACGGACACTTCCACAGAGTAGGTACTTATAAAGATCATCAACTTCTTGGAAACAAATGTAAAATGAAAAACGCCTCATAATGCGCGCAGAAAACTTCTTGAAGGCCGCGGTTTAGTCAAATGGAAGGTGGAGCTGGAAATGGCGGGATTTAAATTGAGAATAGATTAATATTGATTGTCTTTAAAAACAATAGAAGAAAAACTTTGTACATATCAACATTTCCAATTTGTTTTTTGTAAGGTTTGTGTATTTACGTAGTGAAAGTTCATTATTTCCAATTTGACGTATCCATTTCATTGTTTTTGAAATAAAATTTTGAAATAGCGCTCGCTCAGTCTTTGACAATGGAGCCTCAATAATGTTCAAACTTATAAGTAATTTAAATAAGTTATGGTCGAATTTCGAGCACTGGTCGACCACTAGTCAATATTTGAAGAAATAATACATTATATAGACATACCTACGAGTGTACGGTAAGATTAGCATAAAAATTTTTTTTATATTAGGTACGAATAGCTACAAAATCGTTGATCGTTTTCCACTTTATATACCTATGTATGTAGGTATATTGTAATTTTTTATCAAAGTTTTTTGTTTGCATAATTTATCATTAATAATAATATACTCTGTTATGTTTCCTTTCCTTATTGCTTTTAGCAAAATATTTTTCTTTCTCAAAATTTGTATTGATAAAACGTACCTACATTTTTTATCCAAGCTTAATGAAAAAAAAAAACACGTTCTTCTTCAGCGAGAGTTCTGAGTTTGAATCAAAGATGACTACTTATTATTCTTAAAGGTTTTGACTTACGAATTTGCACTCCTGCAAAGTTTTGTGTTTTATTCTAATGACTGTTTTCACTTTAGATCGTTAATTTTATCGTTAAGTGGTAAAGACACAGTCACGATTTCACTATACGCATACTAAAATCTCCACGTTGCCTTTCAAAGTGTTCACGTAATGGATCTAAACATCTACACGTCAAGCAAACCACTCTTCGCTGAAACATCATTTTTCAGGTTGATGAATTGATTCAAGACGTCATCTTTACTCTGTTTTAAATTGCTGAACTTAATGTTGATTATTATTATAATATAGGGGAGCCTGGTCCTCCTAGGGACACTTTTGTTAAAATGTCTATAATAACAATATATTTAAACTTATTGAAACTCTAAATGTAAGAAAGGTAGTGTGTGTGCTTTTAATGAAAGTCTCTGCTCTGGTTTGCGATTTTTTAATATTTTCTTGATTTAGATCTTTACGAATTTTTTGTTCCCAGCTACGTGGCACGATGATTTTAATCTACAATGTAAACGAAATAATTATAACTGATGATAAAGTAGGTACGTATGATAAGCATGATCGAGGTCTATGGGAGGAATTAGCCACTGAAAGAGGGCCTTCCATGTCAAACGAACCTTCTTGCCAAAATTCAGGCAAAAATAAAACTCCGAAGGTCCGAGACTGGCCCAATTTCGATGCGACCTCACGCCTCGAGCAGGTACCAAAAAGGGGGCAAAATTCAGATAGTGGTATAGACAAATGAAATAGGTTCCTGATGGTGTACAGACTACAGGGGCTGGAAGCTATTTTTTAACTACATATCTAACTCTTGACTCTAAATACCTAAACGTACTTCCAGCAAAGACTCAAAATAGGACAGGATTTTACTACGCGAAAATTATGCCACGGCCAGCTACAGTCGATCCTGCCTATTTACTATTTTACTGTCTACCTCGCGTATATTTAATGATTATCTATCTCAATATCAAAATAAACGTTCAATTACTTTATAGACGAACAAATCAACCTTCTAGTCAAATTACGTACGGGCTGTCATTAAACCGCAAGTACTTCCTCATTGGAATTCCTAATCGCTCAACTGCTTCGGTCTTTGCGCGCGACCTTTTCGCCAGTGAACCTCATGAACTGAGCTGAAAAGCGTCCAAATCAGCAACAGCCCATTCTCATAGACAGTCATGTGGGGAAGGTCTTCAGTTTGCGCCAACAGCCTTCCTACACATACCGGTTTTATAACTTTACGTTTATCACGGCGGCGAAAACTAAAATAAAAACTCTATCTGTGCGCGGACAGACGCAAACTTTTAGTAAACTCATTCATAGCTCGACTGAATAAAATTACTCTCACGGGGAACAAACACGCCAATGTACCTACTTTTACGAATGAAAATTCTACACAAAGCTTACTAGAAGGTTCTAAATATGAAATCCCTAACCGGATTCAAAAATAAACATTAAAGATAGGTCACACCAATGGTATCGGAAAATGGGGTAACCCGCGAATGACAGATAGACAGATAACAACGACGTGTGTTTGACAGGTGACGTGTGTAAACAATACAGGTATAAATCTATTGGCACACAGAGATCACAAACATTTATAAATATGCCGTAGCGCGTCGGGTCGGCCATACATCTCTCATCTAAAACCGCTTCGAGCAACTTGCTCATAAGCATGCTTGGTGGGGCAACCAAGCAACGTACAAAATACTACGTCGATACCTAATATCTCCGTGCCCGATAATCGTCCTGGGTAGCTGCCAGCGACGGAACAAAATACACTCAAACAAAAATATGTTAACTCACCCGAAATTCAGCATATACCTTCAAATATTTAGCACAATGCACCAAAATAAAATAAACACGTCACATTCATACATATGAGGTATGGTGTATCACTTGTTTCCTCATACCACGCCACCCCGGATCGGAAAATCTTCAATACATAATAAACCATAATTAAACGGAAGGTTTAATTTAAAAAAACGCGGGACTCTTAACAATAAAAACTCTAAATAATATGTGACACACCATAACTCAACAGTCAGACACTTCAAAATTACTACAAAAACTATAAAACGCGACGGAAATAAATATAAATTGATTAACAAGGACACAAAATTGCGATAAACTATGGAAAGATGTTTTCTGAACGAGACCTGATATTGAACTGAAGTCCAAAAATCAAAGCATTCATTTCAAAAAAGGAGAATTTGCCTTCTATACTAATCGCTGTAAACAATAAAATTTTTAATGGTTTCCTGGACATCCCTTCAGTGCGTAAAAAATTCCAAACTTTCTAATGCGGCATAAACAAATAAGCAACTGTTTTTCAAACTGTTTACCATCGCGCTCCCAAACTTTCAAATAATGACTTAACAATATTTTGAATAACAACACATATGAATAAATCCCTCACATCACGTATTACTTATTTATTATTTGCATAAATTAAATTCTAGCTATTATTTCCCATTAAATGTTGTTTTATGAAACCAAATTCTATTATTTATAACACAATTCATTTCAACTGTTTCATTTATAATATAACGAATCAAATAATTCCTAATAATAAAAAGTATATTGTACGTACAACACATCAGTGTTATATTTTCGAAAATTGTCAACGACAAAATTGAGGTTAGGTTTTGAGAGATGTTATATACGTAATAATCAAGTAAACAAAACAGTTAAATAATCATAAATATATTAATAATTAATATTTTGTCGAAGAGACTATAAAGCAGAAATTAAAAAAAGTAATATCAGGAAAAACTTACGTAATTGGGTCACAAAATTCAATTTTTTTTTCACTGCTTTAAAACACTTGTCACTATTACGATACCACGTTGGATGTCAATTGACCTCAAGTAATGTAGTGTTGCCATATCGAAAAAACGTAGTAGGTACTCCCTTATATATTTTTTAAAAAAAATTGCGTGTCCCTAGGTAGGTACACGGTGTCCCTAGGAGAACCCATCTCCCCTAATAATAATTATATTCTATTTTTGCGTTTTATGGTAGTCGTGTTTTAATGAAGTGGTTGGTTTTGAACTGTTTCGTACGAAGGTCGCGAGTATAATCCCAGGTGCCGAGCGTCTTCCTCTTTCATAACACAAGCTTTTAGTAGCATACTGTGAAAGAGTCAAAGAGTGTATTTTGTGTTCACAATGAGTGAGCACAGATTAATTATTTACTTACTTTATTTAAAAAAACTAGCTGACCCACCCGTATTCGACCTAACCCAGAATAATAAAAAAAATTGATTTTAATTGCATTTTATGACATCAAAAATTAAATTCAATTTAAGTTAGCTAACAATTTATTGCATTATGTAATAATTATTGCTGATTCGGATGCGGGATGAAGTTCGACGGGTTATAAATTATTTTTGTAATGAAAACATTTCCTCTATAGTTGCGTAACTTATAAAAAAATCGAAGAGGTGGCGATGTAGTTGGAAATAAGCCACATATGAAGCGTGTGAGGTACGTTATTGTATATTATTTTGTAGGATAAATAGATCTCATTAAACTCAACTTTTTACCGAATTATTGTGGTATGATCAAAACATATATTTCCGTTTCATTTACAAACCTAAGTAAGATTGAGTAAAACATTCTTAAGAAATTTGTTCCAAATATTTAAAAGCCACAATTGATAGAAAATAAAAAGAAAAAAATAATGTTAATAGGTAGGTATTAAGACATTGACCACAAAATTTCATTATGATTTATTTTGTAAATTCTAGAGATCTTTGGAACATAGATCTAAGAAACCAAATACTTATGATGAAACTTTGAGTAAAAGCCTTAATTAATTTAAATTCAAGAACCTCTAATAATAATTATATCATAAAATAATATCGAGTGTCTGGTGGGTGGGTATGAATTATCATGTTGGATACTTTTAATCCCAATACCTATATACTCTTATAAAAATTTTGAAAATCTATCTTTTACGGGTTTTTATATGAATTTTTAATGGACTTGTACCCTAAGAATAACGTGTTTATTTTTTCGTCGAACATCGTTAGAGTTTGTTAATTGGGTACCTACCTATTCAAGTAGGTATACAAAACCTCTCTCCATAATATTTTTTTATTATTTCTTTTATCTATACATAAGACTAGTTTTTCCGATAGACGTTGTCCTGTAGTCCTTACTATGAAGATTGATTTCGAATTTGTTATTTATACAAAAATACGTTGGTTTAAAATATGTTTGAATTGTAAATAATTATTCCTGAAAGCTCGAAAAAAATTCTGTCAAA
This sequence comes from Mystacides longicornis, assembly GCA_963576905.1. Classification (NCBI taxonomy): domain Eukaryota; kingdom Metazoa; phylum Arthropoda; class Insecta; order Trichoptera; family Leptoceridae; genus Mystacides; species Mystacides longicornis. The sequence continues at coordinate 9,487,291 of OY756421.1, read as the reverse complement.
AACCTGCGTACCAACGTTTTGAAACTCAATAGTTGTCAAGTAAATAAAAAATTATGTTGTTATGAAATTTTTCACGACCCGATTTTTTTATATATGTAGGTAATATCTAAGATGTAAGTATTTGTCGAAAGTTTGTTTGAATACAAATAGGTAGGTATGTTCTTAAAGAAAAGGCAATAAAGAATAATGTTCAGAGTGATGTATGCAATATACCTACCTACATACTCACGCCTAGCTACCTACCTAGTTTTATACACAGGTATCAGGTCAGACATTCTTGACAATACAATATAAATCAATATCATAAAAACAGATTATGGACCAGCGAAGACCCCAACATTAACAATAATTTATTATAACATATCTACCTTAAATAATATATAACATAGGTACCTACCTACCATAAAATAACAAAAAGTTAAGAAGTCGAATAAGATAAAACATCACTCATCGCAAAGGCGAAAGCTGTTATGATGAGTGATGTTTATTTTTACTGTAATAAATAAAATAAAATAAAATAAATAAAATAAAAATACGCAATCAGAATTCATTCGTGCGATTGTGTAAAACTAATAAAATAATAATATTAAAACATTTCTTAAACAACATCCATATTATTATTCATTCGCATTGAAATCACATCACCACAATTGATATCACCAATAATTGATATCACCACATCGAGAATAACGCGAGAATATATGCGTCCGCACACATCTTGCACTTCGCCTATGAAATAAATATTACTTCTGCGTGTACACATTTGAAAGCGCCCGAGAATTTGGTAGATTTTATATGAAAATATCTCAAGCGCTGTGAACCGTGGAGTGAAACTTCTCCGATAAAAACTAGAATCTTTCGGTTTGTAAATATAAATAAATAAATAACACTCTTCTTTAGGTGTCAGTATAGTCGGCGGAACTTAATGCTTGAAGCATTATCTACCAGTCAACCGGTCCCGTCCAGTTGGAGACAGGATTCCAAACCTGAGTAGAAATTTCAAGTGAAAAAACACATTAAAAATTTCTGGCCCGTCCGGGAATCTAATCCAGGACCTCTTGATTTGAAGTCGGAGCCTTTGCAGCTAGGCTACCGAGGTCAGTGTATCTACCTACTACATAATAATCATATAAATTAAAGTCCTTAATTGTGTATTTTTGGAAGATTCAATAGAAATATTTACCATTTTCTTCCTGTATTATTTATATACCTACTTAGATACGTCAAATCTATACCGACGTCTTAGGTCTGTCTTACTAACTCCATTAGATATGCGGGGTAGGTTCGGATGTGTGCTCCGAAGTAATGAGATAATATCGTAAAGCCTTTACGAATCTCCCCTAATTAATTGAAATTATAAGCCATGAGCTATTTTAGGCCGTTTAACTGCCCGGGTCACTTGTTCATTAATTGTCAAAATGGCGACGTTCATTATGTCCACATAATGGAGGATAATAATAATTATTACACCCTGGGAGATAAATCTGTACCTGGCAATATGGTCAATATGGGACGTTTAGACCAATGACTAGTACCAAAGTTTGTCTAATCCAGCACATCCTCTATTGTTATTGGCTATGGATCAACACTATGTTCTATTACAAACGCATATTTTTCAATCCTAGGCTTTCTGAAACATCACAGTGTTCACCTATAATAATCTCACTAATGGATAAAGACCACTCTCGTATGAATTTTCATCCAGACATGTTTGAACTGAACGTGATATTCGAGGGGTAATTTGCATGTAAAGGCCATTCTTGCCAAGCAAGTAACCGAGTTGTCTTTTCACGTCGGCCCATCATAAGTCTTAACTATATCCACTTTCCGTGGGGTTTCCGGCTTAGAACAGCACATTCGCTCTTCGTGCTGGTTTTTCGAGCATCCTGTAAGGCAGGAAATCAAAAAATCAGATCGGAATCGTGAGGTTGACCACCTCACATCCTTAAGCCCTAAGGTAAAAAATGTGCAAAAATAAGCCTCGGACGCCTGGACCCCATGAGATTCTATGCGTTGGTTTCATGTTGTTTTTTTGTTTGTGTTGTTCAGTGTTCTGTTGGTGTCTCTATTAAATTAATAAATAAATAAATGAATATCCACTGAGTTTGTTAACGACTAGATGTACTTATAATAGGAATACCTATAATGCATGGTTTCCTGGGGAGACCAACGTCGATGATTTGAAGATAGGTACCTACTTCATATCAAATCTAACCCCGCGCAGATCATGAACACAAAGTTGATAATGTTGTGATTCACTTTTCTCTCCCTATATTAGGTGGCTGAAATAATGAAGTCGTTTTGTATTTCTACTGCACAATAATTATTAAATAGTAAAGTTTTTTTGACGAGTTGAAAATACAAATAGTTCCCAATTTACGTAATTGCTTATTACAATATTATCTATGATGGTGGAGAGCAAAATATTAAATGGTTGTTTAAGATAATCGCCACTGCAGAAAATGGTTTCTGAATCATACATTATATTCTGTGAAGATAGTGGAGTTATCATGGAGTTGTTCAGCAGTTACCTTCAAACTAATCATATAGGTACCTACCTACTCGTCTAGGATCGAGGGCTACTTGTACCTACCTACAATATGGTCAGAATAATTAAACCTATGAAAACATGTATGGGTTATCTCTTTTGGATATTACGTATTTCATGGGAATACTATATCTACGTTTAATAATATAGTGGAATATCTGACACGCATGCTGCTCATTATATTACATATCTTCTTTCTTTTTATCATACATAAATTCTCCCTTTAAGTATCCCCGCACACCGCAAGCCAGCCCGGAGGAGACGAATCCGCAGCAAACCCGACCCGCACGAAACCAACCCTCTAGTTCGATCGAAGCAATCAAACCAAAAAGCCGGCTCCACACAAATCAAACCCGCTGCAGACCCCCCCCCCCCCCAAACCAAAGGGGGGCCTAAACCCCACTTAGGGGCATAGGGAGGCACCAAGAGCTCTCCATTGCGCTCGAAGGCTTCCGAGACTTATGGTGTCTTTTCTGACCGGTTGATGTTTAAGGACGTAAGGTGGTCAACCTCACGGTCCCGATCTGATTTTTCGATTTCCTGTCTCTTACAGGATGCTCGAAAAAACAGCAAAAAGAGCATAGGTGCTGTAGTGTCTGTACTATCCAATAGATACAGTACGCGGTCTCACGTACACTCGGTAGAGGGTGCAGCTGTCCACCAGAGCTACGAGTCAGTCGCTGTTCGAGACGCAGAGGGTAGGACGTGTGCTTGCACCCCGGACTGAGGTAGTGGTGAGCCCGTGCAAGACGAGTTCAACATGGTAAGCTAATAGTGAACACTACATATGGCGACGAGGTAAAAGGTTAGTAAAAATATTATGCAATAGAAGCTTTAATTTGCGAAAGCCTGTAAATTCTCTTACGTTATGAAAAATGTGATTAGATTTTTAATGGTACTAAAGATTTAAATGGCTCATCCCAAACGGTAGTTTGAGAAGCAATTTATAAGATAACGTGGATATTATTTTTCGAGTATTTGTTTCATTTCAACATTGAATGACATAGATGTGATAACAATGTATATATTATTATATTTGAATAAAAGTGTTAAATTTTAATGAAACCATAACAAAAGCCATAAATGTAACTGCTTTACAACATCTTGTACATTACAATACAAAATATTTTGACCAATATTGAACATAACTATATAGATATTAATTAAAATAAAGATAAAGCAATATTTCATCTATGTTCAAATTGACATTAATAGAAGTACAGGTTTGTATGCGTTAATATTCTTGTAAAATTTTGTAAAATCAATATGAAAATAAAAAAAACGGATTAATTACATTATGAAATATTTGATTAAACTCCTACACACTGTATCGGAAATGACAAACCACACATCGAAAGAAGTGTGACCTTTGGCAGAATCATCACGAAATAAAAAAAAAAAAAAAAAATGAAACACATACGGGTTGTATTGGAAATGGATGAAGGTAATTTTGACATCCATTATATTGGATTCATCTATTATTATTATTATTATTGAAGGTACTTGACGTCCATTAATTTTAAATTGGATGTAACCATTGACAACCATTAAATTGGTTGTAACCACTGACGACCATTAAATTGGTTGTAACCACTGACGACCATTAAATTGGTTGTAACCACTGACGACCATTAAATTGGTTGTAACCACTGACGACCATTAAATTGGTTGTAACCACTGACGACCATTAAATTGGTTGTAACCACTGACGACCATTAAATTGGTTGTAACCACTGACGACCATTAAATTGGTTGTAACCACTGACGACCATTAAATTGGTTGTAACCACTGACGACCATTAAATTGGTTGTAACCACTGACGACCATTAAATTGGTTGTAACCACTGACGACCATTAAATTGGTAGTAACCATTGACGACCATTAAATTGGTTGTAACCACTGACGACCATTAAATTGGTTGTAACCACTGACGACCATTAAATTGGTTGTAACCACTGACGACCATTAAATTGGTTGTAACCACTGACGACCATTAAATTGGTTGTAACCACTGACGACCATTAAATTGGTTGTAACCATTGACGACCATTGAATTGGTTGTAACCATTGACGACCATTGAATTGGTTGTAACCATTGACGACCATTAAATTGGTTGTAACCATTGACGACCATTAAATTGGTTGTAACCACTGACGACCATTAAATTGGTTGTAACCACTGACGACCATTAAATTGGTTGTAACCACTGACGACCATTAAATTGGTTGTAACCACTGACGACCATTAAATTGGTTGCAACCGCTGACGACCATTAAATTGGTTGTAACCATTGACGACCATTAAATTGGTTGTAACCATTGACGACCATTGAATTGGTTGTAACCATTGACGACCATTGAATTGGTTGTAACCATTGACGACCATTGAATTGGTTGTAACCTTGACGACCATTAAATTGGTTGTAACCATTGACGACCATTAAATTGGTTGTAACCATTGACGACCATTAAATTGGTTGTAACCATTGACGACCATTAAATTGGTTGTAACCATTGACGACCATTAAATTGGTTGTAACCATTGACGACCATTGAATTGGTTGTAACCATTGACGACCATTGAATTGGTTGTAACCATTGACGACCATTGAATTGGTTGTAACCTTGACGACCATTGAATTGGTTGTAACCTTGACGACCATTAAATTGGTTATAACTATTGACGACCATTAAATTGGTTGTAACCATTGACGATTATTAAATTGGTTGTAACCATTGACGACCATTAAATTGGTTGTAACCATTGACGCACCCTTAAAATTTATCTGGAAGCCATGGACATCACACATCCAGCAAAAAAGAGGGCTACATTGTTAGTTCCAAGGGAAGATGCACTACAGGACATATTATAACTTACCCGGGGAAATTGCAGATCCTGGAGATAAAAGTAACATTTTCGAAATAGCTGTTCGTTAGTTAGATAACTATTTCCTTCCTAAACAAAACAAGACATTTGAACGGCACACTTTCCGGGTCATTAAGAATATTTTGAAAATATCTTATTAAATTAAGAAATCAACCAGCAAAATGTAAGAAAAAAAAAAACCAGATGAGCATATTTTATAATTGATCATATACTAGAAAAATCTTCATTAGAATTAAGAAAAAAAAATGGTAACTACGGGTGATGAAATCACATTAGACAAAGTAATTACTATAGCAAACACTTTGCAAATTGTGAGCTATCAGCTAGATAGTTATGAGCAAAAAAGAAAAACTTGGTAATTACCGGAAATGCGGTAGAACAAAGTTAAACCACCAGAAGCATAAGCTTTCACAATGCGGAGCAGAGAACCTTAAGAAGCGACAAGGAAGAGGAACTGCGGTTAGTTCTGTAGAAAAGGTAGAAGAAGTGAAGTAGGTATATATTAAAATATGAACGACGATGCAACAATGAAATGCGGAATAAGAAGGGTGAATTTAGAAATGATTGATTCGGGATGTAAATTAAATTTAATATCATGTTAAACCAGGGAATATTTAAGGGAAAAGAAAATGAAGTGTGAGAAACAAGTAACAGCCAAACGAAATATTATTGGCATACGGAAGTAAGACACCATTACAGATCAAAAGATCTTTTGAAGCAGAAATAAAAGCGAATGGAAAATTGAACGCGCTTCTGATTACGTCATAAAAAACGGATAACGAAACCTACTAGGTTAAGATACCGCATTGCGATTGGGTGTTCTTAGGTTAGGTGCGAGTGTAAATCATCTTGAAGAGGAATCCAGTATTGTACCATTTCCGAAATATAAGGGGATGTACGTTTATGCGTAGACATGCGGCGTGCTAACACACCGATTTAAAAGAAGACCTCCGATTACCCTGTATGAAGAACTTATTAGCAATAAAAAATAAAACGAAATATTTTTCTAAATTAGACATAAAATATGCATTTATAAATACAATAGTTATGCATCACAGTAAAAAAAAAAAAAAAGTATCTCTATTATGTGGAGGAAATGGACTTGGCTGGGACATGTGTTGGGGATGCCGAATGACGGTTGGCCGAGGAGAGCGCTGTTCTTCCTCCCATCAGGGTCCCGAGGACGGGGGGACCCTCTCATGCGGTGATCCGCTCCTTTGAGGCGGAGCTGAGGAATGGACATGGAGTGGGAGGAGGTCATTGGCGTTGCGCAATGATCGGGCGCAATGGGGGGCTCTTGTTGCCTCCCTGTGCCCCTGAGTGGGGTCTTAGGGGAGTTTGGTTTGGATTTGGAAGTATCTTAAAGAATTTAATAAGCCAAGCGGTACCTATACTTGAGCATTTTTAGCGTATAAAAAGTATTGTTGAATTTATAGTACCACAAACAATACAAGAATCATAAAGTTTTTAGGGTTAGTAAATAATATAAACCTGGTAAGACCAATTTGCGGATCTACTATCACGGCTGTGTAAAATACTCGAAAGTTTTCGAATGAATAAGGTATGTTTTTAGGAGAACATCCTCTTGAGAGGGAACTGAATAGTTGTTATACCAACGGCTCATGAGGGGCATCCAGGTGTTGTGGCTATGAAGAGTCGCCTTCGTACTAAGGTTTGGTGGCCAAGATGGGCAAGGACGTGGAATCGGTAGTAAAAAGGATGCACTTTTGTTAGGTAACCAAATCCTCCAGTACCAATGAAATGTCGCAAACTTCCATCAGAAGCATGGGTTGTATAATGCAATGGATATATTGGGTACGTTGAATTACTAAATATTACACATTATGGACTGCTACAGTCGTTATAAAGAGTAAAAAAAGTTTCGTAATACTTTTCATATCAAACTTTTCACTAATGTACCATGTTGGCCTAAAATAAACGTAGAAGTGGAACATCAAACTCAAAATCAGTTTTAGTGAAAAACTTGATGTGAAATGCACACTATACGAATACCTCATTATGTATAATTCTACTACTCATTCGGTTACTGGAAAAACTCCGTCAGAACATTTCTTTCAAAATAATGAACAGGGATAAAATCTCTATGTTGAAAGGTATAAATGGAATGGAAATTGACACTGAAGTTAGAGATAGAGACAAAGTTCATAAAGAAAAGGGAAAGGAGTATAGAGTCCGTAAGAGGAGAGATGGAAATCCAGAAAAATTTGGTAGTCCAGTGGAAATCAGCGAGCGAGACTAAAGAAATGGAAGATCGAATAAACGAAGAGAGTGAAACAACATTATGTGAAATAATAACATATTCATTACGTCATGCTATATTATTATCTGCTTAAAGTAAGTACCCACATTTAGAAAATGATGATTTTAGAAAATTGTACATTTATAGAAAAAGGAAGGGATGTAGTGTCTGTACTATCCAATAGATACAGTACGCGGTCTCACGTACACTCGGTAGAGGGTGCAGCTGTCCACCAGAGCTACGAGTCAGTCGCTGTGCGAGACGCAGAGGGTAGGACGTGTGCTTGCACCCCGGACTGAGGTAGTGGTGAGCCCGTGCAAGACGAGTTCAACATGGTAAGCTAATAGTGAACACTACAGGTGCTATTCTTAGCCGACAACCCCACGGCATATTTTTTTATCATACCTAGTATTATTAGAATAATAAGAACTTTTCGTACAAATTTACCTTCTTATTAAACTTAATGTGAAAGTACTATGTATTTGTAGACCCGCGCCCCGTTCCAATGCCTCATTGCTAATTTTCACTTTGTTTCTCCATTTACTTAATTCTAACTCTAGGCCTGAAGACCTATTATTATTGGTTAGCCCTTTGCGAAGTTGACTCTCAGCTGTGTTTCCATCTAATTGGTGGTTTCCCTCTATTTTGCATTATGCGAAAATAGCAAAGGCGCGAAATAATCTTGTTGCAGTTGAATGATCGCTTTGGGGCGTCTAGACAATTTCAAATTCTTTGCAATTATTATTGATGGTGGGTTGTGACTTCTTTTAGTGGTATCAGCTAGGGTCGTACTTTTTAAAACAATTAATTGTTACGTTAAAATATTCATCTTCAAAGTTTTTTTGCTTCAATGTCCATGCTATAAATCACTCAATCGTGAGAGGAATTGCAGTAAATTAAAAAAAAATACCATGTTGGTTCTCAAGAAAATAAACGATGCTTAATTATTATTAAAAAATGAATAAGTGGAAAAACGAGCGGTAAATGAACGCGACAATTATCATTATCTCAAAATATTTCAGAAAACTTTTACATGGGTGTTGATGGGGCTATAAACCTGTGTTAAAAGTATGTAAATTAATGTAAACATGCGTCGAATTCGACACCTCTTCGTGAGCCTCCATCAGCCAAAGGAATGTTAAGCCAATAAGGAGGTAGGTACTATAATCTTCAAAGTTTTTTTTAATGTTCAATGTCCATTGTCCATGCTGAAACAACCCTGACTTATTGAATGATCTACCCTGCCACCTACCCTGTGATTTCCTGTGGGCCACACATACCTACTTACAAGCATTCATTTTCTTGAGTTCATTAGTGGATGTCAATCATCCTGGCAACGAGAGAATGTTTTAACAAAGCATAATATGGTTGTAGAAAAGTGAGCTAATACAGAAAAAAAAAACTATTAAGATTTCATTATGAAGTTACAATAAATTTTCACAATATTTTATGAAGACAAAAACCTTAGGAACATCACATAGGTACATGGTGAGAAAAGTGCTCGGAGTAAGAAGTGTACTAGGAGTTAGTGTTGTTCAAAACGGCTATAAACGAATAACACGCTATAGACTATATTATGTTAAAAATATTTAGCATGCTATTTCATACGCTATTTTATAACGCGTTATTTTTTATCAGATTGCGGATGGTGTGTTAAATTTAGCGGCACGCCATTTTTCGTAACACGTTACGTCACACGTCGTTCGTTATACAGATTATTCGCGCGCTATTTTCTACTCGTACACAAGGATATGTTTTTTTATTAATAGGTATGTAGCATATTAGATACCTAATAATAAAATATTTAAGTAGATATGTATTAAGTAATCTTATGGTAAAATATAGGTAGCATCGAAAGATTTAAGGAATGATTTCCAGTTACGATGTTCCACTACTAAAGATGAATAAATTATCTGAAGACCGGAAAGTAATGTCACAGAAATTTTAACAATTCCTGGTCACGTTGTTGGAAAAATGTTAAAGCCAAAAGAGCGAAATAATAAAATGATAGTTGTATGTAGTTAAAGAACATGGGCGGATGATAATGTAGTCCGATGTCGCCTCTGCTTACGGCTAGAGTTGTTTTCCATGTTACCGGTAAACTGATAAGTGTGTTTCCGGGTGAATTCCTTTCCAAGACCAAACGTTACTCATGCCCAGCACACGAGGTATTAACCCTGGAAGGAATATTGTATAGCAGCGCCGGCCGGATGTTAAGTCACAACATGTCACTTCCGCTTATCCAAGTGTGGACCTCATCCAGACTTTACGAATAATATTATTATGTTTTTGACAAACCCCCTACTTGATAGAAGTTGTAGAATTTTTTTATGCATTCTTTTCGAAAGAGAGTTTGAACATTTTTCAAGATTGCTTCTTTTGTGAGAGATTGGATAGGACATATTGTGATTTTAAAGCCATTGTAACGTCACAGAAGGTGGATAATTTATTTTAAAATTGCGCACTAGTACTAATGGTTTAAAAATAACCAATTTTTACATAAAAGTTTCAATTTTTTTTTATCATTTAGAGAATATTAATTACTAGTTTTTTAAAGGCGCCCGTGGCGCCCACCAATGGCCTTTTTATGCAAACTTTACATTCTCATAGCTGTGAGCCTTCACATGTGAGACTTCAAAATACTTGGTTGATTCAACTCTTTATAAGAACTCAACCACAACTTAAACTTTTAATTACAAACTTTGCATACAAATACATAGCTTTTAGCATGTGGGTATTTAATTATTTGATTGATTAAACTATTTCATGCAAACTTTGCATTCATATGGCCGAATTCTTATGTGAGACTTTAAAGCACTTGATTAATTGAATTCTTCATGAAAACTCAAAAAATAAAGTGAGCTTTTTATAACAAACTTTGCATTCAAATGGCTTTTCAATTTATAAATTCACATGAAAATCTTTAAAAAAATTACTTTAGTGTAAACTTTTTATTTCAAACATTGCATTGGTAAGGCTTTTCTCCACTGTGATGTCGCGTCTGTGCGTTAAACTTATGATTTGGTAAACTTTTGTAGTGTACATATTTCACAATAAAGTTTTATTTATTTATTTATTATTATATTTCTTATAAATTTAGTTGATGCATCATGTGTTCCGCCCCTTCGAGGCAGAGCTGAGGAATCTGGACATGGTGTGGGAGGAGGTCATTAACGTTGCGCAAGATCGAGCGCAATGGAGAGCTCTTGTTGCCTCCCTATGCCCCTAAGTGGGGTCTAAAGGGAGTTTGGATTGGATTGGATCATGGTTGCAAGACCTCGAAAGTTCACGGGAATGCATATTTGCTTTATTTGTTTAAATTTTCTATGATTTATATGATAAACCAAAACACAATGGACCTAAATATAAAGGGAGCACATAATTGGAAGGGAAAAAAACTCAAATACAGCGTATTTATTACAGAAAGCGTTTTTGTTTACTGGAAATAGCTCTCAGTTGACGTAAAATCAACATGGCGGGTCAAAAAATACAGAGATCAGCTCACAATCAAGCGATTTGACAGCTTGATCGTAATATTTCCATCGCTGAGCTATTTTTTTCCACTGATCGTAGTTTTTAAATCAAGCAGCTATTGTCGAACTTCGAGCACTGGTCGGTCACTATAATAGGTATAAATAATTATTAATTTAAGTCATTTTTTTTCAATAGGTAGGTACCTTATTATAAAATTACTATCCGCATAATATAAAAACTAGCATTTCGAGTTTTTTTTTTAATTTATTTAAAAGTTTTTTATGTATTTTTTCGGTCTCTTCGCGGTGAACTGAACTGAGTACTTATCATGAGCTATTGGGAGCCTTCAACATTCTCCAATATTCTAACCAGACTGCCTTTTGAATGAAATTAAACATTATGCCAATATTGTCTTTTAGATATAAGAGTAGGTACAATAAAATAAATATTCATAAGAGTAACTCATCCATGTAAGCTTGTAGTTTGGTTGTATTTTTCAGCCTTTTCCTGGGTGACAATGGTTTCTCTTATATCTATCATTTTTCAGTATTCACTAGGAGTATTCCCTTCCAGTTATTCGGGCAGTAACATCACTTACTCATCCTTTTGTAAGATAAAATAACTCATCTCTTTTTATCCCGTAAACTTCCTCTTTGGTCAAAATCTATCTGAGTAGATATTATAAACAGGATGAACAAGCGACGATCAACCTATACCTATTATTTCAAAACTGTATCAATTATTATTTCATTTATGACAATATTTTTGTAGTACAAGTTTAATTTTATATTCTTTATATCGCGGGCATCAAGCCAGAAGGGCGTATGAACGAAATGACTACTTTACAGGAGAGACAAAAAACTATTTATTTCCGTAACGATTGAATTTATCAATGTTATTATTTTTTATGAAATTAAGCAAAAAATAATCTCAATCAAAGGGTGCCACCCAAATTCAATTTTTTTATTATTTACGCATAGATTCTGCACATACGCCCTTCTGGTTCGTTTATATACGTGAATATGGACTCAATATTTGTACATGAAATTATAAGAAAACTGAAGGGCGTAAAAACAAGTGTCGGAAACAGCTATATTTTATAGATAAAAATTATTGAGCTTATTTATTACTAATATTTTAAGCCCCTTGATTCAGAAATTGAGCCAATTTTTCTAAAGCTTATACGATTTTTAATGTCTGTTCGCCCTTCTGGCTTGACAGATTTCAGTGTTACCGTGCCATTTTAACAGGAGGTCGTATATACTTTTTCTTATAATCTTCGTAATAATCACTCTCCAATTCAAAATAGTTGTAATTTTAAAATGATTTTTTTTACAAAATAGATTTTGATAATAAATTAAAATATATTATGATTAACAATTATTCCATAACCTAAAATGAAAAGACTAATAACATTTTAATGTTCCTGATTTCAAGTTCTATCAATGAGTATTCCTGAAATAAAACAGAATAAAGCCAACACGATCACACTTACAAGTGTCAATTTTGAATAAAATAATTATTTTATAGTAGAGACATAAAACAAGCACTCTCATTTACCTACAGTGTTTTTCTCTAAGGCCATTAAGGGAATTTCAATAGGGAATCAATTAAAAAAGCACAAAATACTATTAGTACGCATAATAGTACTCAAAACTTTATTTAAAAGAAATTTTAGTAGGTACATAATATTTGTAATAGGTAAAAAAACAGAAATGGATATGACATCAATTTTTTGAAAGTTTTACTTAAATAGTAAAAAAAAATCATAATTAAACAAAACAGATTTAAAAACCTTTATATTTATTTACATAAAAAACAAAGAACTTCTTATTTTCTTCTGGAGACAATAAAACTCTTCACTATTTAAATTACCATTGTCATTCAGATCAACCGATAGGCTTTCGTTATAATTCTGATGACTCCTTGAATAGTCCCCAGTTGACACAAATTCCTGAAATCTTTATACTAGCTATAATAGGCACCTTTTTTTCTAAAATAAGCCTGATCGACGTTCCTGCAAGATCCAGATCGAGTTGTTATGCTCGATATTACCGCCTGCTTAAATTCCTACCAATAATTTGTTTTTGAAAAAAGTGAGTTTGGTTCATCTTTCTTAAAAAGTGGCTACCTCACATTGTTCCATTATTATATTTACGTGTGAATTACAAGCATTTGGGCATTTTAATATTCCAGAATATCTTAGTAATAGAAAGCTTTATGGTTCATAATTTTGAGCTTATCTTTAATCAAGGCATATATCTTTACGTGCCAAACTGATTACATTATGTCAGTCCTTTGGTACATAAATTTTGGCATATTCGGATTCACGTTCAATTGTCCAATGCATTATGTCGAACTTCATGATTAAGCTATGGTCCAGTTCCAAAATTGTATGATCCAGGACATCTATTTCACAGTCTTGTGCAGCAATTATGTGGTGTAATATTGATACCATTACGGAATTTATTATTTCTTCAGAACACTAGTTAAGAAATTACAGCGCAGTGTTTCAAGACTCTGTGACGAAACAGCACGCTTTGACCTTCGAGTCAATGCCAGAAAGATGGAGCTCATGGCGAAAAATGCCTACCCTGATAAACAGCTACCGATAACCATCGACGGTCACCAGGTCTCCCGGGTAGATAAATTTAAAGAACTAGGAGCAAAAAATACCACCTCTGGTGACCTAGGGGCTAAGCTCCTACTAGGTATCGGTATGACAAGTGGCGCCATTAACAACATGACCAAGATATGGAAAATGTCGGCGTTTAGTGCCGAGACGAAATGTGTGTGTGTTCTCATTCTGGATGGGTGAGGAGTCCTGGCACTTGACCAAAGCCCTGGCTCAAAAAATCTCCGCATCCAATTGAAGTGCCTTCTGAGAATTTTGGGTATAAAATGATGCCATCGCATCACAAACGACGCTATACGCTGGATACGCTGGCACACCCATCGCGGGCCCATCATCTCTACCATTGTGGAAAGGAGAGGGAAGTCCCTCTCATCCTGACCAGATGACCCCGCCAACTGGCTGGGTCATGTCTCAGGATGATGAATGACAGTTGGCCTAGGAGAGCGTTGTTCTTCCTCCCATCAGGGTCCCGAAGACAAGGAAGACTCTCTCACACTGTGTTCCGCTCCTTCGAAGCAGAGCTGAGGGATTTGGACATGGTGTAGGAGGAGGTCATAAACATTACGCAAGATTGATCGCAATGGAGAGCTCTTGTTGCCTCCATAAATGCCCCTGAGTGAGTGTAAAAGGGAGAGTTAGTTATTTAGCTAGGATGTAACCAGTGTAACCAACAAAAATACAAACGTCCGTTCGTTAGTAGGTTGATACGTATAGGTACTGAGATGGTGTTCGCCCGGTGTTTAGGAAAAATATTACATGCACGCATCAAAATTACAGGGCGTATGTACGTTCGCCTTTATGTCACGACAATATTACACAAACATATTCTGTTAAGTCTGCGGCGTATGTTCATACGCCCTTCTGGCTCGACAATATTACACAAACATATTCTGTCAAGTCTACGGCGTATGTTCATACGCCCTTCTGGCTCGACAATATTATACAAACATATTCTGTCAAGTCCACGGCGTATGTTCATACGCCCTTCTGGCTCAACATGATCGACAATACCATAGCATATGCCCATAATTATTTTTTTCAAAATCTTAAAACATACTAAATCGAATGCTCTTATTTTTTTAGGAGAGGTGGAGATGATGTTCAGGCATCGAATGGCATTAAAAACGAAAAATCGCATTTTTGCATGTTCGCCCTTCTGGCTTGATGCCCGCGATATGGATGGACGTTATTTTAGGGATTGATCGCCCTTTCTCCAACCCTTCACCTAGCGGTTAACCTGTTTGTTAGGATAATCCAGAGGTAAGGAAAGCTTATTGTGAAAAATGTAAAAAGTCTGTTTGTGTTCATTTTGACTGAAGCCAGATTTATTTTAAAAAATATATTTTAAAGATACACTGTTAATACTCCTGTCTTGGTCTTCTCCAAAAAATTTCTCCACGCCATCCTGTCATGGCGTTTTAGGTTTTGTAGAAGGTAGTTACATCTAATTCAATCATAATCATGCATTTCTATTTATTAAGGTGATTTAAAAAGAAAGAAACCATTGAAATATTGTAGCCTGTTTTTTAGTTTCATAAATAGATATTAGGTATTTGTTACGCCATATAAAAAACCCTTTTGTTAACTAAGGAGAGTAGAACTAGGTACCTAAAGTTATCGTATTAGTATAGCGTATGAGGTTGTGTTTCTCGAATGCCTTTTTTTGTTCTTTTTGCGTAATATAAAACCGATATATTCCCATGTTTGCTTTCCTATTCTCATCACGTCAGTACCAAAGAATAACATAATACGAAATATCATTTTTTTTTTTGCAAACAAAAGATTCAGCCTTTCGACCTTTTCTTTTACTTAAAAAAATACCCCCATATGTCTGTCTTCAAACAGTATAGGTGTGCAAGTGTTTGTATATTGTATCACTTTTTTCACGGCAAACACTAGAGTAGGTACTTGGCCATTTCATAAATAAACATTTTGTTTTTCGTTCCGTGTCAAGCCGGAGGCAGAAGTTAACTGGAATAAAATTTTTGCCAACGGTTCCAGTTAGAATATCTCTAAATATTTTGATAGAAGAGAAAAACGCTAATAATCTCATCAAGACCTGATCTAAGAAATAATTATTTAAGATAGAGTTTTGTGGTCAACTTTGGCATAATAATATAAGCTCTCTTCTTCACGGATTCATCAGAAGAAAATCAATTTTGCAGTTTAAACAAACAAAAAAATTCGAACGACAAGGAAGAATTTTTGTTACGATACAAAACCTCGCTTATTTTTTTTTTTATTAAAAGTCTTTCATTTTGAGCAGAAAGTGGAAATTATTTCTTCTTCGGGTTTTCAGAGTGTCGTCTTTAAAATTTGAAAATAAAAAGTAAATAAGTTTTCAACAAACTTTAATTATTATTTTGCCTAAACTCGTTGTTTTCAACATAAGTTTTTTAAAGTAAAATATTCAAAAGTTATGTTGAGTTAGCGAGATGGTACAACACAAGAACTGGGTGATTAAAATAATTTAAAAAATATATTAGAAAGTTTTCCTTTGAAAGACAACATCGTGTTTTGAAAAATAATACTAAGTTATCTTGTCCTTGTTTACAGTAACACATTTTGATACCCTACATTTCTAAGCTTGGTGTTTAATTCCAATTAAGTGACACTTTCATTTGAATTTTTGGGTATAAAACCTCGATATAATAATATGTAGTGATTGCTGACCTATGTTCTGTCGTGTTTAAGGTAACGCATCTGTACACAAAATATCTAATTGGGAATAACAGTTGAACATTTTATCACGATATTTATTTATTCCAGAATTTTGATCTCTACTTCTTCTTCTTCGTCCTCGCCTTTGTTCCATTATTTGGGGTTGGCTCTCCTTGTCCTATTGCGCCAAGATTGTCTATCGAACGCCATATCTGGTTCCACTTCGTATTCCTTGAGGTCCCTCTTGATGTTCGACAACCATATGGCGGGTGGTCTTCCTGGTCTCCTGGCTGGAGTTTCAATGTCTTTAGCTCTCTGGATCATATCCTGTGGTCGCCTCATAGCATGCCCATTGCCCATACCATCTTAATATCTTTTCGATTATGGGTGAGACCTTGAAACTTCCTCGGAAATGAACAAACTCTATCAAGTATGTTTACTCCTCCACCCTACCTGAGCATCAGTATGCTTTGTTGTTGTTTTTGTTTTAATGCCCAACATTCAGAGCGTTATGTCATTGCGTATATTTTAGTTAGTAAGTACAAAAAAATTAAATTAACTATTTATTAATTTCTTCTGTAAGAAGTTAAATTCAAGTTGGAAGGCCAAGGCGTTGGTTGTGTCGAAAGAAGAGAGACGCCATGGCTCTACAATATAATAATCCACAGCTTTGCGGTGGATACCTGTTGTTGGAGTAATGCAGATGCTATGTTTTTGATACATCATAATTTTGTTAGTGTTGTTCAGTGTTTTGTTGGTGTCTCTTATTAATGAATAATCTGTGAATTAGAATAATTCAAATAATAGAGAAACTTTTTAGACTTGGTAGAATAGTTAAGGATATGCCTAGAATATAATATAGTTATGACTTCATGTGGTTATTGCTTTAAAACTAATAGGTATTATAATAATGTGTTTAATCTATGCAGAAGAAAAAGAAATTTTAAAAATAATAAAAACACCATATTATTATGTAAAGAGAAAAAGGATATAAGAGATTCTTTTGAAATTGAAAACTTTCGTGTGAGTTTTACTTGTAAATAATATTATAACTCTACGTAGAGGCATTTGTAGGTATTCACAGAAAACTTCTACGAAAGCTCCTCCAAATACATCTAAATAATAAATACCTACATTACAACACACGAACCAGTATCAAAAATTCCATACCAAAATTTTCAAACATAATAACGAAATATTATATTGCATACATTCTTGTTGGTGTTCACTTTTTAGAAAATCTTTCAGCACCAATAGAATACAGTCAATCCTACATTTCGGAAGCTTTCATCACTTCGTCTCCTCGGAATTGAATTTATTAATATTGCTTATTTTTTTTCATATAAACTCCTAATAATATGATAATAATTTGTTTATTGGAAAAACATAAATTTAAATAGCTCTCTAGTGAAATAAATCATAAAAAGGTAGATAGCAGAATATTGAAAATCCACTCGTCTGCTGAATCTCTAATATCCTTTTGTGTGAATGGATTTGAATAATATCCTTGTAAGTTTGATATTATTAAATCTGCTTTGGCAGAAAAGTAATATCATATTAAATAGATATTATTTTTATAAAAATATTTTTTTTATTTGTATAGGAACGGTTAATGAAAAACGCTGTTATTTGATTACATGGAACAGGTTTAAAAACTTAAAATACCTCAGGGTGTAATACCGTGTTGGGTAATTCAGTTGTAGATTGAAAAAGTAGAACCATAGATTTTTCCATGGCATATGTATTGATGGCAGTGGCGTTACTGACAATGATGGCAGAGCTGGTACAATGCCACAGTCCTCCTAGCCGAGAGGGCCCCGGGCCAAGAACCGGCCCTAATACGTAACACTTTGTTATCACTTAGGGAAACTCAGATACAACTGAAAACAATATATAGAAATTCAAAATAAACATTAAAATTCCATCAAATTTAAAACAAAAGATGTTAATCAAACTATCGCTTCATTTTTTGTAGAATTTTTTTATAATGTGGCGATTTTTACTGGGAGCGGGAGGCCTTGATCCATAAATTTTCCACGGGCCTCAAAAGCTATAGTTACCTACGCCACTGATTGATGATGAAGGCTGAAGTACCTATGTTTCATAGAATATATTTTTCCAGAAAAATAATAAACGTTCCGTATTAAAATGTGTGTTTGGCATACATACTGAATACTTAGGTATTATTATTTTAATTCAAGATAACTTTCATATGAAAAAAAGTTATCATAAAAACCGGAATCATAATGAGATGGTAACAAGGATATTTATATAATCACTGAAAAAAAAAACAAAATTTGTACCTACTTCCTCGCAGACTCACAATAAACAGACTAAAAACACGAGATAATTTAAAAAAAATAACATAAATTAAAAGAGTAAAACGGTAGGTTCCAACATTTATTGTAGAGCCAGGTGTGTACCTTTACACAAAAGACTTTACATAATAAAATTCTATAAAAAAATGAAATAACTTAGAAATTTTGAGTTAAGGAATATATTTTATAATGACTGGTATTCTCAAATTCACGTTCCAACTCAACGCAAGAAGCTCTTGCTTAGAACTTAATCAGTTGCCAGTAGTTATGTAACTAATGTATTGGATAAAACATTTTCAGAATACAGAAATGTCCAAAGTCTCAATAACAATTGGATACGACGCAACTCAATCGTCGTTTGTCATTTATTTCAGAATAATAGTCATTATTATTGCTTAGAGTCCCGCGCATTACGAACTTGTCAGCGCCTATGTAGGACCTAATTATGGAGTTGCTTTGATGAAATTCATAGGAAAACACCGCAATTAGAATGTTGCCCGTCCACGGGGCTATTTTCAATATCCTGTGTTTTGAAACAAATAAAAATTGTTTGCAACAAGTTGTCAGTGCGCGGCGGGTGGGGGTCTTATTTTGATTGATTGATAATGTTAATATTAAGCTACGTCTGCCGCTCATGAATTATGGTTTAATGGGGTTAATATTAAAGTCATAATCGCGTACCTACTGAAAATATGTAAATAAAGAAGGGATTGAGAAAAGATCCAAATCATGAACGCATTTATACAAAAATGCGTTATTATGTGTACGTAGGTATGCATATGTAATGGTGAAGACGATGTTGCTTCTTATCTTGGTATAAAACTGTATTCTTTTGTATCCGAGAAGCCGCTAAAGAAATATCTATATAGCAACATCTACTTATTATATATGGCTCGCGTGTACTGCGAGTTGCTGGTGTATCTGGATAGGTATTTGGGGTCCTATTGTGTTTGGAAGTTGGTAAAGACACGAGAGAAGCCATTTGCATAACGAATAGAATCTAACTTCCTCTTTCTATTTGTGGCTATTTCCTTGTGGACACAATATATAACCTCCATTACACACCCTCGTATATATTATAACATCCTCTATTTCATACATCCTGATTCACCTTCGACTTGATTTGTTATTTCTTTGAACTCCTTCGACACGATGTGTTAGTTATAGGAAATATAAAATGAAAAAATGAGGTAGGTACCTACTTACCCTGTTTTGAAATGATAAAAAGAGTAAAAAATAGTAAGTAGGTATCATTTAAAATTATTGATAAAAATAAAATCATTTTTCGTGATAAAATGTATGAGAATAATTATTGATGTTTTTAGTTTGCATCAAAATTGAAGTATATGCACACAAAAAATTCAAACAAGAGTTCAAAATATCATTTCAGTGTGAAAACAGTTACAACTTTAATTCAATACTCCCTTTTTGATCCCACTAAGGGGCATAGGAAACCAACAAGAGCCCTTCATCGGGCTGGGTTTTGCACGACTTCAATGATCGACCTACTCAGTACTCACATACCATGTTCGAGTTCCTCAGCTCTGCTTTGAAATAACGGAACACGGTGTGAAAGGTTCTTCCTCGTCTTCGGAACCCTGATGGGAGGAAGAACAGTGTTCTCCTGTGCTCACTGTCATTCGGAGTCCTGTACACATATCTCACTCATTTCTGTCTCCTCTCCATAACAATGGAAGTAATTAGGTCTACGCAGGGTTTGCAGTCGTAAAGCGTCGTTCGTGATGTGGTGGGATGCCGATATTCTTCTTAGGCACTTCGTTTTAAATGCGGGACTTTTTGTGCCTAGGCTTTGGTTTCAAAGCATATGTTTGTAATGTTAAATAAAAAAAGTTGCAACGCCTGCATTTGTTATTTACGAGTTTGACATTTCCAACAACTGCATCGAATAGTCGTTTGTATAGTTCTCAACAATCTAAGCTCCATTTGCATACAAACATTTAGAACAGAATTCTACTGAAAATAAAAAAATACAATCCCAAAGTTGAATCGAGCGAGTAGGAATAGTTGTCGGTAGGATAGGCCATCATCAATTCTACAATGGATGTGTGTATGTGGATATGTTAAGGGAAGATTAATAGCCGTCGGAAACTGTTCTCTACGAACTTTTTATGGGAACCATAAACACATCATGAAGCCTAAAGTTCGGGATGAAAAAAAAACTGTATTTTTTACTATTCTTTCTTTTTCGTTGTATTTTTGTTCCGTTTAGGTACACAACACGCCTACATCCTTGTAGAAGGTAAGTTTTTTTTCGCAAAAAATGTCTGTCTAAATGCATTCTCACGAAATCGTTAAAAATATGTTTAAAAATATATTATTTATTTATTTTATTTTTAAATAAAGTTATAATATGCTCATAAAAGAACTTATAATTACATTAATATATTATATTCTTACAGTAAATAATCATTCTTCGACGATCTTACGTTCATTCTTTCAGTCATCCACTAGCTCATACAAAGTGTCACAACAACTACCTACTTGCCACATTATTTTCCAATAAGTAGATATTTCACGCACCTCCCATGAAAAATCGGCATGCTCGGTGCACATTTCACATGGGGCGCCACTTCGTTAAACAGCCTGAATCCCTTATAAAACAGGCTGCTCTCCATACTAGCACGCTTCGGCACCCCAATACGAAACATGTCATGACCCCTCGTGGGATATTCATGTATTTTAAAATTATATTAAACATTTTTCAATAGGTATCGTGGCACCATTTTATTTTTAATCTTAAAAACTAAACACAACACATTTAAATGCAGCATTTTGTTAACACTCAAATACTTCAATTTATCCATCATATCATTCATTCTAGTATATCTACTGCATCCAAGCAACGCTCTCATTCCCTTATTTTGAGCCACTTGTAGTTTATTTTACTCTGTTTTACCTGAAAAAATTTAACCAAATGCAAATTGCCTTTCAAAAAGATGATAAAAAAAATAACAACACTTTAAAAATACAAGTATTTACATTGAAATTTTCACTAGGTAAGTAGGTAGGTACCTATAATTATTATAGTATAGTACCTAAGTAAGTAGGTATTTCTGTTTTTTTGATATTTTTTTGTGTTATCCTTACTGATGGTCTTTGGAGTTAGTTTTATGGTGATACGGTTAACGTAAAATATCTACCTAATATCTATATATGATATCTAACCTACCTCATGTTTTTTACAAAGTGCGGAATGTGTCAGGAGGCTTATGAGAAAGTACCTACCTACTTTAAACGGGTTTGAAATTTGATCAGTATCATCAAAATATGGATTTGTAAGGGGTCTTAAAACACAATAAATTATCGGGAGAACATAGGTGATTAGGGAATTCTCTCAAATGGTTATTGCTTACAAATTATTAGCTACCTTTTGTTCATTATGAACCGTGTGTGGTTGTTTTATTATATTGGTGGTGTTAGGGACCTATTAATTAATCAATTATTAGGTAGGTACAGAAACGATTTATTGAGGAAGGGTTTGTTCCGTATTTCTGAGGGGAAGGGATGGAGAATGTTAGGTATTTAATTTTAAACACGTAATAAAATCTCTATATATATAAAAATACAGCCTTATTTCCCTCGGTTATCGCATCACGTTCGAATGTCACGCTATATTTTTTAAAAGTAAGAAACACTACCCAAATTAGTGAGCATGTTTCAAATCTGTCTAAAACAAGATATCACAAATTAATTATTACATTTTACAATTTAATCATTCATTCATAATAATAATGAAACAAGTAGGTATATTCACTTGTTATGGATTCACTCTAAAGTATTGGTACCCACCATTGGTGTTAAAAAAATAAAATCATTCCCTACAATTTAAAGCAAGAGGTAGGTAGGTAAGTAATAATTGTTTTGTTTTTTTTTTAGTTTTTTTTTCAAGTTGACTTTTAGAGCACTTTATTGTATCTCTTTTGCCGATCTTCAACTTCTGTTCATTTTAAAATGCTAATTAAGGTAGGTACCTACCTAATTATTGACTCAAAACCTATATTAAATAAATAGTTTCAGAGATAGGATACCAAATCACGATTATAACTGGCGTATGGGTATTGTATATTGTTAAAAGAGCAAACGCAGTAAAATGGCGCGCTGCAGCTAATACTACCTACATAGGGATAAGACTCTTCTCTGGCGCTAAAGGAAATAGCAGAGAAACCCCGGATGACGCCAAAGCCGATGGAAAGATGATTATCGTAACCCAAAATGCGCGAGATAGACAGATAATTATGGAAGAACATGGATGAGACCTTCCCCCATGAGCGGACAGTTACAGGCTGTGAAGAAGATGAAGAATAAGCAGGTTTGTGTAAAATACAAAATATTATGTTTTGATCCTGTGAATTTAAACTGAGATTTTTTTCAGGTAAAAATAAAACCTCTTTAAATTATTATTTTTTAAATGAATCTGTGCTCACTCAAAGTGAACACAAATACACTTTTGACATCTTTCACAGTAAGCAAATGCTTGTGTCGTGAAAGCGGAAAATGGTCGACACGGCCGGGATTCGAACCCACGACCTCCGCACGAAACAGTGCGAAAGCCGGCGTCGTAACCGCTGGTCTATCAACCACCTCAATATATGGCTTTACAAGTACCTAGATACGTAGTAGAAATCAACGCATTCATTTCAGAGCAGTAGGCAAAAAAATGTCAAGCTGGCGTCAGATTTATACCCAGTACTTAGGTCCCCAACTGTCTTCCGTCTTTTAGGAGTTGTTTCCCGAGGTCGATATCCATGTGGCTGGTTGTGCAAATTCGTAACGCGATGAAAGGAAGTTTGGGATTGTCCATTTTTTATGGTCATGCCATTCCCTTCTTCGTTTTCTGTGGTTGACGATATCTCACACACACCCGCAAATTGGGTTTATTTTATTTTAATGCTCAATAACGAGTTTTTTATTATTAGGTAGGTACCTATTTTTTATTATTAAAAAAATAAACACAGGCTACAGAGCTGAGTGCGGGATTTTTGTACCATTTTATTATTTTTGTTATGTTGTTATGTGTGTTTTTTTACTGCTTTGTATATGTACAATCTTTCAATAAAATAAATAAATATATTTTGTGGAATAAAACGCAATAAATATTTTAAAAACATTTATTACGATAAACTTAAAAAAAAAGTATTATAGGTACTACTTTATGCAATTTAGCTCTTTCGAAAGAATTTTAGTCAAAATCACGAAGGTTTGTGATTGTGATAACGGCTGTAAAAATAAGGTTTGTGATCTAGGATTATTAGCCCTGTAACACAAATCTTCGTCAAATTGACTACGCCGCTTTTTAAAAACTATGCCATTTTTTATGCGTGCACGCACATCCCTTAGGACTTGCAATGACCGGTTGTGTTTTATGTGCCAGTGCTCTCTACATGTACCATTTCTGAAACGGTGACTCGTCAAAATGACGAAGGTTTGTGGTAGGTAATGACACTTTTTACTCTCAAACATAAAGCATTTTTAAGTTGAAAAATATTTCATTTTTTTTTTCTTTTTTTCTTTTGATATATACAAAATGTCAACTTTTAATAAAGAGAAGATAATCGAGAGGTAAAAAATTCTGGAAATGAGCTGGAAGATCATCTTGAGGTTGATCCCGCTTGCAAAGGACAGTACCTACCTATTGAAGAAGTGTTCTCTTTGACCTCATACACGTTATCCAGGAAAGGTGTTCGTTATGTAAAAAACATCTATTTCATCTTCACAACCATTTTAGGTATAGTTTCTGCTACAAAAAAAGGAAAATATGTGCCTTACGCCCCTACTCATAGAAAAGAAGGGCTAATGGGAGGCGCTATTTTGGTTGTGTGGCGATCACAAACTTGACGTGTGTCACAAATGTATTGATTGATAATAATATATTCATAATCCGTTTTTTTGTTCTATCGCTTGTTTTATTATTTTTGAATATAAATAGTTTTTTTTTAAATATTACGTGATATTTTTAGACTTATTTAAAGATAACAAAAACACGAATTTTTATTAGTTGATTCTCGTTTGAAAGGCAGATTTAAAATAAAAAAAAACTAAATTTGTGTGATAAAACGTAATAAATATTGAAAAAACATTTGCCACGATAAATTAATAAAAATATTATACATATTTTATGCGGTTAAACCCTTTGAATACTCTTTCGAATGTAGCATCTATAGTCAAAAAGACGAAGGTTTGTGATACCGGGTGTGAAATAAGGTTTGATGTGATTGGGTTAATATAATAATTATTATAATCAAATTTAAATATTTGATGTTGATGGAAGGTCATGAAATGTCCATGTGAAACAATGTTCCGACATTGAAAGTACCTAATAAAGTGTAAACATACTAATATAATAAAAATGTGTACTTACATAACACAAGTATGCATGTAGTTGGTAGATATGTGTTTTTCGTGTAAAATAAAATAATGGCAGAACGTTTGAAAGTGACATGAACAGATGGCACCACTCTAGAATTTTCTTTATTGTTCAGATCAGCGAGAGAGAAGGATGTACAATAATACCAGCAGGGATATTGTATGAGAGAGTGAAAGAGACAGGGAGAGAAAGGATAGTAAAAATAATGGAAAAAAGTATGGTGCTATGTAGTAGGTAGTACATAATATTGGGATATGTTATATTTGTATAGAATAATAATAGGATGTATTCCTCTTGTATTGCTTACCAATAATATTTCAATATTTCTGCTACAAAGTCACGTTCAGGCGTGGGGAGTAGGTACCTAATAATAATGTATTCACAATACTGTAGAGTGATTATGTTCGGCATTCTAACATAATATTATAAGAATGTATGTTATAATATGTACCTACGGTATATACCTACTCTCCAAAACAACCATACTTCGCTGTGTGTAGGTCAGTTGAGCCGGTGGAACACATAAAGTATTCTCTTCCAGTCAAATGATCCCGGCCAATCTGAGACTGCCCTCAAACCACGAGTGGATATTATTTTATGTGAAAAATCTGACTCGACTGGGAACTAAACCCGAAAATCCTTGATCGGTAGTCAATTAGAAAGTAGGTAGTAGGCGAGGTTGTTGTCAGTGAAATTCAATATCATCAATTTGATACGCATGACGCATACATAAGATTCACAACATCAAAAGTATTAAACCGACTGTAAGAATAATAATTTTCTTAGTTTTAATACAAAAATACATCGGAGAATTGAAACAGTTGAATCCAGGTGAATCTCAGGAATATTTACAAGATAAGAGAAATTTTAAGCGGTAAAATAAGGTAACTTAAAAAAAAAAGGTTTTCATTATGCAAAATCCTAAACCAACACACGTATGATTTTGTGATGTATCGTTGTTTTTTTTTGTTATGGTTCTATGGAGAGAGCTGGAAACATTTATTAATTATTGTGTTGTCAATTTGATTTTGATTATTGTTGTATTGTTGTTGAGCCACTGTTCGTTTAATGATCGATGTGAATTTTATTCAAAATGAATAAGATGTAAAAAATATGGACGTAAAATTTCCTCATATTATATTTTTGTATTTTTTTTTTGTAAATATTATAAGTATGTAACATTGTAATTGGCATTTTCGTCGTATCTTTTTATTTTTTTATAAATAAACTCTGCAATACATAGGTACTTTGATAAACTAAACCACTTTCAAATGTTCCCGAATCCCCGTCAGTTTAAAAGGCGTTAGGTTAAAAACGTCTGCTTGCTTCTTATGTGTGCCATTTACCTACTGAGCACTCAAAAGTCCAGAGGTTGGAGGTTATGCATACAGTGATGAAACTTGTCATACTGGCGATTAGTAACAGATATAGATTTCGGACAGACGACACCAGGACCAAACCAGGAGTAGGTGCAGCATACTAGACGGAAAAGCTTGAGCGCTAAAGTAAGTATAGCTGGACTGATCATGTTAAAATTTCTCATGTGCAGGGGCTCAAAAAAACTCCACCAAAGAGATGATCTGGTTAAATGAACGCATACTTTGTGGAGTAACTCAGCACCTTTAGTACCTTACATTGATTTGACACAATATCTTGATATGTCATTGTATACTCATGAAAAAAGCCATGAGGTGAAACTCTTCAAACCTGTCAAACACTGATATTTAGATTATTTACTGAAAAAAAACCTTTATTGTACCTATCAACCTTTCTAATTTGACATTTTAAACACCCTTACACAACGTCAAAACAATTTATGGTTATGATAGCTGTCACCGACCTAATATGTGTCGCATAAGTCAATATGTGATACCTAAAATTTACATTAAATCAAACATCGATTTGTAATACTTAGTTTTCTATGTACATTGTACGTGTAGGTACCTACATGTGCCTACCTCGTTAAATGTAGGTAATAAGTACAGGTATTGTTTAGATATTCACTGGAAACTATAAATTATACCTATATAGCTATCATATAGTATTGTTCACATCCGATACATTATACATTGACAACTTTTCAATATACATATCAACCATCCCGTTCCTTCTTCCCTCTTCCTTCACTGTCTCTCCATCTCTGTCACCATCAACATCAAGAAATGATAATATTATTTTGATAAATGGCGGTCAACTCTTGATACATACTTAATATATTTATTTTCCTCTCATACCTTCTTTAAAATGATTTGCGTCAAAGGTTTTTTCTTCTGAGTTTGACTTTTAAATGTACCTAGTAATAATTGATATTATGTTTTTATTTTTTTTTCAAAATTTGAGTGAGCAATACTTTTTAACTCTTTGTTTCCTTCTCAATCCATTACATCCCGTATTTTTTTAGTTTAACTTATCCTGTCCACTTAATCTGTGCTGATGCATAATCTCATCCTTAGTCCTTCAAGAAATACATTCGTCTTATTCTTTTTTATGTGCCCTGTTGGGTCACCTAAGCATTAGCGATTACTTCGGCGAACTTACTTCTTCCCTGCACTGCCTCTGAGGGAACAGCTTGTCTACAGTTCGGTTGTCAGATCATTCTCCTTCATTGCGCAGCCAGCACATCTGTCTGCTGATAGGCCCTCGGCGTCCTTCTATTTTCCCTTCAGTTTTAGGCGAAGAAGATGGTACTTCTTGCCTCACAGTGCATGACCCACTCAATTGACTTAGATTTTTTAAGCTAGTTATATTTATTTAATAGATATTTCAATATGGCGCAAATAAAGTCAATATGGCGAAAATATTGTCAATTAATTTATGGGAGTGCTACGCAAATATTTTGATACACAGAAAACAAAATATCGAAATGAAGCAATCTATATAATAATTCAGAAATGTTTGTGTGCTTTCTATCGTATATGTGAACATCACGCCTAAACGGCTGAACCGATTTCACTAATTCTTTTTTTGTCGTGTTGGCTTTTATTAGTAGAAGGTTCTTATGAAAGCAAAAATTAAGAAAGTTGCGTGGTAAATCTATCTATATAATAATTCAGAAATGTTTGTCTGCTTTCTATCGTATGTGTGAACATCACGCCTAAACGGCTGAACCGATTTCACTAATTCTTTTTTGTCGTGTTCGCTTTTATCAGTAGAAGGTTCTTATGAAATAAAAAATTAAGAAAGTTGTGTGGTAAATTGGGAAATTAAATAAAACTTGCATAAGCCCCTTCTTCTCTATCTAAATAATAATTCAGAAATGTTTTTTTATTTTGCTTTTTACCGTATGTCATAGCATCACGCTCAAAATACAAATGCTACGTCAGATATGAATCTGCACAGAGCCGTGCAAAATGCCGGAGAAGGTTCTTTAATACAATTTGCTGCATTAACTTTAATATATTTAGAGCTAATTAAAAAACCCTATTTTTTAGGATCTTCATACAAAATTTTAATAAACATTAAAAGTGTCATTCTTCTTTTTCTGTGCTTATGTCAGTTATAGAGGTCTACAAAGCAATGGGAAGCTAGACTAGAACCTGTTTAATTACCTACCGATCAAGCCTGACAATCGGAATCAAAAACGTAAAGCAAGACGGGTATAAGCTAGTATAAAATAAAATACGCATAAAGTAACTCAGCTCCCGACATTAGCGATATAGAATGTATCACACATACAAAACCCTTCTTAGGTAGTTTCAGCTGTTTTATTATCAACTAGCTTTCTTGTCATAACATTTTGACCTTGGCTTGGTTTGGCTTACGACCGTCTTCTACTGTTGTTTCGAAGGCTGGCTTAGTGTGATCACTTTACATTAACAACGTTCGCCATTAGGTGGTAATGTTTGAGTCTCCGAAACTCCTAATCATGAGAATTCTCGACATGTTCAACATGTCGAAAACCCAATGTATGTAACAAATAGATATTTAGTAATAATTAATGAAATATAGAGATAAAAGTTGGAAATTATTGAGAACAAGAGAGCAACCAAATTTAAAGACTGCGACTGCTGTCATGTATTTGGCGCCAGGATATGACTCTATCAATTTTTGTTAATGTCTCATATTTATTTCCTATTGGCTCTGTTGGTGCACAACGTTCCAATTATGTGTCTAAAGAGATGTCCAAAGGGACATCATCTTCCGCCAAAATGTCTTCGGTTTTACTTTCAGAATCGACATTCAGATCATTGTCACTGTAGGTACTCCTGGCTAACAACAATAGTTATCGTATCTTCACTTAATAAAAACATCGTAAAAATCAATAAAGAAACAGTTTACAATTAAAATATGCACGCGTAGTCAATTTAAAATACTAACGTTAAAGCTAACCATCCGTCGAAACGACGGGCAACAGCTAGGTACATATATCTGAAAAAAGTAAAAAAGCATGACACCTACCTTATCGGCGAGTATGCTACTAGGACAACCTCATCGCCGACTGAGTTGATTAGCCGAACCAAGATGATCGGATGCTTCGTTAAAAAGAGATAGCGATATTACTATTCGATGCCCGTCGATTCGACGGAGGTTACCTTTCTAGGGTTAAAAATAATAGATCTTCGATGTTTTGGGCAGAAGGTGCTTGGTGATAGTCCATTTCAATTCACCCACAAATTTCAATCACAAAATTGTGATAGAACTATATAAGACTTTTTCATTTTAATATTAAAAATAATAATTACTTAAAACACAATATATGAAATAAAACTATAACAACAAACAAGCAATACAAAAGCTAAAAATAAAATCAGAAAATTTTTGATTTAAAAGAGCAATAAATGAACTAGGTAGGTATATATTATGTATTAAAGAATATCACACAATATGCAATGTAACAAACAAGCTAAAAATATCTAATGAGATGGGTTTTAAATGGGAACTATATAAAATATAATTAGTCTAATATGTGTATTTGAAGAAAACCATACATAATTTTTAGTTAAATAAAAAAAGACAAATTTGAAGTTCACAAATAACAAAATCAAATCAGTGAAAAAATAATGAGAAAACACAATCCGAATGAATGCTTTGTGCGAATGTTTGAAAATAAAACAAGGAAAATGAATACCTATATATAATAATAATATGTATGGAAGTGAAAACCCAAGATTAGTCACGAAATGCATGTGAACAACATTCACCCCGAAAGACAAAAAGGGATAATCAGCTTTTGACAGGAAACAATATGAAGATGGAAGGTTTACTCCTTTTCACTGTCATGAATTTGGCAGAGACTATGCTACTGCACTTGCACATGGGACGAGGCGGTGCCCATCACCAGAATATAAGATTGGATTCGTCAAAAAGATGAAGTGTTTCGACACTATGCGTATGTGTCTCATCAGGACCATCTCTAAAATGGCCTACACATCGAGGAATTCGATGAAAGCGGGGAGTGCCGCATACCCACTCATACCTGCTTATGCCGTTAGATTAAAAGCTTTAAGAGGTGTTCTGAGTGGATTAGAATAATTATTATAATAAGGAATATCAGAATGTTTAAGAAAGCATCAGGCACATTGACGTCAGAGCTAGACGTTTTATCAGCGCTATTTTTCGGAATCAGAAAACCCATTCAAGGTTTCTTGAAAAAGGAAAATATTACGAGTAGGTAGGTATACCTATAGGTATACATTATTTGTACAAAATCATTCAAGGTATTACTGCTCTGCTTCAAATAAGTAAGAGGTATATTATTTTTTATCACTTGAATTTCAGTTCGGTTGATAAAAAATAATTCACAAAAATTAAAAAACCGACTGCTTGGTGAGATTCTGTAGCGAGAAGCTTCTCATAATGTTTGTATCGGTTATAATAATATAGAAAAATTTCAATAAAAAAAGTGTAGGTACCTATACGAATAAGATAACAACTAGTAAATTATTGACATAGATGAATGATTTTTTACCTTGGTTTATTTGTTCCTATGCTTTAATTAGTCGGAGTGCGAGAAACTTATAATCAGTCACCATAATTTGACAGATTTCGTAGTCCGTTTTTAAATTAATGATTTTCGATTCTATGCGTAAATTATGGCTCTAGAAATCTGAAGTTCTTGTCTACACACAATTATTTTCAATTAACTGACGCTTGGACTTCCTTCAAATATGCGGTAGGTATCTTGTTTAGTAAAAACAACAAACCTACAAAAGCAATAGAACTCATGCACCACAATTTGTAAGCGAAGGCTTGTGTCGTGAACGTGGAAATGGTCGGCACCGCCGTGATTCGAACCCACGACCTCCAATACGCTTTACGTGCGAAAGCCGCCGATTGATACCACTGGAATACAAACCACCTCAAATTGATTTCTATTGATTGATTGTTTTATAACAGTGATTGAACGGAAATTATTGATTGGTGATAATCAACACCACCTATATAAGAAGGCCTTAGCGCTGGCGGCCATTTTGCCTCTATCGTCACACCCGAGGCCCAGGCCACTGGCGCTGTATGACAGATATCATAGAGTACAGGTAAGTACATACATAAATAGGCAAGTGCATAGTGTGACGTCACACTCCCAGCGCTAAGGCCTTCTATATTATATAGGTGGTGTTGGGTGATAATATGAACTGCAAAGCGTTTTAAAAAAATTGAAAAGAGGATTGATCGAATGACGGATGCGTCGCCTTTGCTGATTTAACAAATAAGTTTTAGAAGTGATTGATAGACTGGCGGTTACAACGCCGGCTTTCGTACTGTTTCGTATCGGAGGTCGTGGGTTCGATCCCAGGTGCCGACCATCTTCCTCTTTCACGACACAAGCTTTAAGAAGCTTTCTGTGAAAGAGTCAAAGAGTGTATTTGTGTTCACTTTGAGTGAGCACAGATTCATTTAAAAAAAAAGTAAGAACTGTGATTCTCCAAATAGTTATGTAATTATTTATTTATTTTATAGAGACACAATCATTATATTATTGTCATCGATACAGAATTACCGTGTCCAAACACGCACTTTGTTTTATTTCTTTAGATCAAAATGTAGATTTTATTACCGATCCACAAAATAATGTGTCATTACAGCGTTTGATAAAGTGGTATAAATTTGAATAAATTATGGCGTTCAGCGTTATTTATTAAAATATACGTCGGTTATCTGAAAACGTATTCGAAATATTAATTATAATATAATTATTATCTTTACAATATGTCTAAGCATAAAGATAAAACGATCAAGGGATGTTTTATTGTTGGATACAATGGGTAAAAATGATTATTGAATTGAAGAGATAACGTAATATAATTATGATATTCAGTTTAGAAATCTGTGCATTCTATTCAAAATTATTTAGATACGAGATACCTACCCCAGAAATGATAGCACAACCCAGATAATCAACAACAGCTCCCTCCACACACAAAATGTTGCGTCGTCTTCGCGTCCGACGCTTACGCTTCGTGTGCGGCATTATATGAAAATGGACGAGCTCGTACCTACTTGTTGCGTCGTTTGCGCGTCTTCCCGGGGGAAGGTTCGCAAAGAACGCAACGCCTTGTGTGCGGTGACATGACAGGGATGTCTTGTCACTCCAAGTGAAGAAGAACAAGCAATAATGGTTCTAAGCATAAACTCTAAAATATAACCCGTAATGAAAATAGGCTTATTTTTTTTTTATCCATAACGCTGTATCCCTTAAGGTGCAGGCATCAGAGAGAACGGACCTTTACATATTATATTCAGCGCACTTCCTTCGCTCAATCCACAGCCATAATATTGTGGTGATCTTGCCAGGATGGCTTGATCTGGAAAGGCTGAGACCCTGAAGATCTCGAGTATCACCACTAATGCTCCAGATATATTACGTGGTTTACCAAATAAAAGTTCCCTCGAGTCATGTTGTCTAACACGGCGGTGGCGGATGTCACGCTGAGGGCTGGTTGATCAGAAGGTATAATTAATGTGAGAAATATATAAACTCGTTGGGTAACAAACACTGAATTTATTCATGAAATTACATGTCACAAAGAATGTACAGTTTAACAATCAAATTTTATATTAAGAGAGAGAGATTAGTGCGCGGCCGAGCAGTGACGCGTCCAAACGAGAAGTGATGTCAGGCCGCCAGGCCGGTTCTATCGCCGTGCGGCCCTCGTTGTAACATTAGAGTTGAGTGTCGCGTGCCAATAATCTACTAGCAGCGCCCGCTGCTCTGGCCCCCACACCATTATCATTTCTCATACAATCTCCCTTTTTCTTTTGATTCTGGATACCTGGCTTTCCTTGAAGACGGAATCCATGTGTTCGATCCACGTCATTCTCTTCTCCTCACATTTTTCCCTTTATCCTTATAAATTATATATACTTTTTGTTATTCTGTTTGCATCCATACTTTTTGAATAAAGTGTACTTTTTTTATTCTGTTTTTTTTTTTTCGATAATATTTCTAGACGGCAATTACATAGTTTTTCATTTTTCATGGAATTAGATTGACCAAAAAATACACCAATGGCTTATTTACAATAGTAATTTTTGAGGTGGTTGGTGGTCCAGTGGTATCAATCGGCGGCTTTCGTACGTACAGCGTATTGGAGGTCGTGGGTTCGAATCCCGGCGGTGCCGACCATTTCCACTTTCACGACACAAGCCTTTGGTTAGTGTGAAAGATGTCAAAAGGGTATTTGTGTTCACTTCGAGTGAGCACAGATTCAATTTTTCTTAAAAAAAAATATTGATGAAACATTAAAGGCAGCCACAATATTAGATATCTATTTAATAATTTATTATAATAATTTATTTGTATTAAAAAGTATAAAAACAATAATAAATTAATAAAAACAAACCGTTAATAAAAAATAAAAATATAAGAATACAAATAAAAATAATACCAGACAGAACCAGGTGCTGGTATAAGGGATCGGGTTGTACTTTTTTGATCTATTATAAAATACTATTGTGGACAAGATAAGGTCACTCTCGCCTTTCCAAAATATGATTCTTGAGACGCTTCACAAACAGTGCTTCGCTCCCACAGCCCTTGACTTTTTCCTTACTTACTGAAATATCAAAATTTATAAGTTTCAGATAAAAACAACAACAATAAAACCACTTAAAGCCCTATTTATGATGGTTAAAAAATAATAAATCGGTACACTGGGATGGTAGGTTTGTAAAACCCTTTCAGCAGAGATTTCAGTGCTGTGAGAGATGTTAATAATGGTAAACTCTTGAAGGTTTAAAGACGGAAGAGCATAAAGCTCTAAATCTCTATGCGAGAACTCCTTTCTCTCGTGAAAATATTATACGTAAGCTCGGCTTTAAATTCAAACATAAACTTTACACGGAAAATTTGCCACGATTTGAGCCACTGCCAACTTCTCCAGATCTTTCCAGTGTAAAGGATTGTCCTTGTCGTGCAAAATTTAGAACTGTGATTGAATATTTTACTTCAAGAAAATTTTAAAAACTCTTTTCATTTTGTATTTTATACGGATGTACCATATGTATGAAAATCGTGCCTTTATGCTTTTGAAAGACTCACTATTAAATTTGGAGTGTAAGCACATTTAATGCGTTTGGTTTATTTTATCAAAAACTTTCGCCGAAGTGATCGCCAACGTCGGGGTGACGGACTGATACGGCACACGAAGAAGAAGATCCAAAAACAAGAAGCTGTTTGAAACTTTTGTATGTTTTTATCTACTTTTAAATAGTTTAGTAGGCACACACATACATTTTTTTCTGCATGTGTCATTTGCAAAAATGGAAAACGTTTCAGCTAAGTACTTATATGGCCGCTTTCAACTGAAAAAGTTCAGAAATTCATAGAAGTCTATTATACGTGTAAAAGAGTCTTTCTCTCAATTCCGTCAAAAAGTACATAAATAGCTGACAAATGAAAGTTTGAAAGCCCCTGGTCTAGGCTGGGACGTGTGTCAAGGATGCCGAATGACATTTTTGGCACTGTTCTTCTTCCCACTAGGGATCCAATGACGAGGAAAACCATTAAATACAAATGTGTTCCGTTTCATCGAAGAAGAGCTGAGGTATTTGTACATGGTATGGGAGGATGATGTTGAACCTGCACAATATTGACTGCAGGGGAGAGGTCTTGTTGTCACCTTTGCACCCCAAGTGTCGTCACAAAGGAAGTACTTAAGCATAAAAAATATTTCAATGTGAGGTGTTTCAGATGTTTTTTTTTCAGTTACTCAATATGTGTTGAAGAAATGAAAACTCTTTTATGAAATCGTTCATTGTTTTGTTTTCCAACATCAAAAGCAAGTGGGTACTGGGTACACGGTGCTACCAAACCATATGAAAATGCTTATACACTCAAGCACTACTTGCTACCTGTTGTTGCTTGTTCAGACAAGTTGAGATTGAATGTACATATGACAAATAATATAAAACATCTGGGGTGTAAAGCTGCTCGCCTCCACGTGGTGCACCCTGGGTAACGCAAAATGAGTATGCAACTATAGGCCGCCAGACAATCATTGATCTCCTGGCAGATATATTCATCACAACATCCAAGTACAAAGCGATACAAGACAAGATAATGGAATTTTCGATTTGACTACTTAACAAGAAAAACAAAAATATACTTATTAATTGAATTATATATAAATTGTGATGAAATGGCCATACGCTAAAGAAATAAATACAAAACATCTGCCATTTATGTAGGTATAGTACTCATAATATGAATGTCGACTATTGCTCCTTAGAAAATAAAAAGCTGGACACACACAAAGATAAATCTTAGCGATAATCGTTCACTTCTTCCACGGCCAGCAACATCTCACTGTAGGTCGACGGATCTTCACACATCCCGGTTGCCTCAAGTTGTAAGGTGAGGAGGCCTTGGGACGGTCCAACATTGACTCAAAGGACTCTCATCATCTCCCTTTAATAAGTTTGAGGCAGTGACAGAAGCTCCACGAGGATCTCGTATTGCCGTAACGGTCTTTTTTGCTTTCGACCCTTTGAAATGATGAGTTTTACCTTCATAAAACGGCTAAGATAAAAGTAAAAGTAGAATAAAGTTAAACATTACCACCTAATGGCGAACGTTGTTAACGTAAGGTGATAACACTAAGCCAGCCTTCGAAATAACAGTAGAAGACGGTCGTAAGCCCGTAGTGGTTTGTTCCATTTAAAAATCGAACATCAGTAATGAATTGTAAGTCTTAGCTGTTATACACATTATTCGTTTCTAACAAAATTGGTTAAAAAGTGGTTATTGAGGAAAGGTCTGCATCGCATGCAGCTTTTGAAAGAATTGCAAGAAGATGATCCAGATGATTTTAAGAACTACTGAACTACCTAGTACTACGATTGGTACAATTATTTATCTTTCATCGTCACCACCGATCGATCTTCTCTAGGTGTTGTAACAAAGGTAAATTGGAACGATTCGACCAATTTATCGTTGATCTTTCAAACACCCCTAAGTGCAGATTTACCGCAAAGATTTGGCAAATGAACGATAATCGGTCAAATCGTAAAGATTAATCGTTACGTGTGTATCCAGCTAAACAATTTTACTTACGGCCGGTTTCATAAAAAATAAAGAAGACTTTAAATTCCCTTTAAAAAATAACGGGTTTCATAAAACCACATTTTTAACCCGATTTTTAGCTAAAATACCGTTATTGATTATTATTTTTAGTTAAAGTCGACTTTAGTGTAGTTCAAATTTTTACCACCGGAATTCATAGAAAATTTCGTGGCGCTTTCGCTGTCACAAAGATAAACATTTTGTATGCGGTGACACTGTGGACAAAAATGACTAAAATGGGGCGGAAAACATAGCAAAACGGGAAGAATATTAGTGTTTAGGTACAGATTTCGTTTACTAATTCATAAACCATAATAATAAATTAACACAAAAACGGCACTTTTATGCTCTGTTGAGAAATGAAATTGACAGATCAACAGAAATTCCGCGAAAATATTAGTAAACAATCTATGTTTTCCAAAGATTTCCATGGTAACACTCTACCAACTTTAAAATATTTTTTAGACATTATTTCAAATTTTAGCTGGAATATTTTTTATGAAATGCGTCAGCTTAAAGGAGTCTTCAAATTTTAAAAGGAACTTTAACTGAAGTGTTCTTTTGAAGCTTTTTATGAAACCGGCTGTTAATCAATTTGAACAGTAGGTACAGATAATTCCAAATACATATGTAGCTACCGACCGACCAAGCTAGGTGTTCAATATTATAGTATTATAGGACGGCAATATTGAATATATTGTTTATGCAAAAAGACTTTGGCATTGATAGTCGTAGAGAAAAATACGGCTGTAGGCAATTATAATTAACGTAGAGAGTTCTTCGATGATGTATGTACCTAACAAAATAATGCACTGGAATGATATAGGTACCTATGTGTGATTTATAAAGTGTGGGGTATAAATGCAAACCCCCACTCTTCATACTTTTTCATTTTTAAGATATTCATTTTTAATGGTTTTTCTGGTTATTTTCATCGGATGTAGATGAAGAAACAGTTCCAGAACCGCCTCTAAACATACGAAAAAACAATAAAATTAACGAATTGAACGTGCATTCTTGGTAGAATTATTTAAATACGGTAATTTAAATAAAACAATTTATTTGTTGTTCCACAAAACCTGACTAGTTTCGCAGGCACAGGTCCTGCATGGTCACAGGTGACTTAGAAACTTTGACTGACTTAGAGTTTCTTAGTCACCTGTG
Source organism: Mystacides longicornis (assembly GCA_963576905.1). Lineage (NCBI taxonomy): Eukaryota > Metazoa > Arthropoda > Insecta > Trichoptera > Leptoceridae > Mystacides > Mystacides longicornis. The sequence goes on along the minus strand of OY756421.1, from coordinate 9,449,454 downwards.
ACCACTGACCATGCAGGACCTGTGCCTGCGAAACTAGTCAGGTTATTAAATTTGTGGAACAACAAATAATAATTTTTTATTTATGAATCTGTGCTCACTCGAAGTGAACACAAATACACTTTTTGACATCTTTCACACTTACCAATGGATTGTGCCGTGAAAGCGGAAATGGTGGACACGGCCGGGATTCGAACCTACGAGCTCCAATACGCTGTGCGCATGAAAGCCGGCGATTGATATCACTGGACTACCAACCACTTCATTCAAATTACCGTATACGAAAAAACGGTTTTTCTTAATTTAAATATTACATTCCATTACAGTGTCAAAATTCTGCATTGTTAGACATAAAATTACTAAATTTTACTTAACTAAGTAAAGAAATCAATATGGAAAAATTAAAATGTACCTACCTACTGCAGAAACCCCATAAGTCAGAGACTTACCTACATGCAATTCTTGAATCGATGCTGCTCTTTCATTATGATAGGGACTTACGTGGTTTTTGACTGACATGTAAGGGTAGGTACATTAGAAGAACACAAAAATGGAAAAAAAAAACATTTTTGAAAAAAGGATGACTTATGGGGATTCTGTAATAGGTACCTACCTAATTCCTATACATTGTTGAAAAGAAGTTAATTAATATGCAATAAGTATGAATTTAAATAGGTCAAGATATTGCTAAACTTGAGCATAATTTTATAACGATCTTCCGTAGGTCAATAGGTGTTCTACAAAATAAGCTGACATTGCATCCTCCAGCTGTGTAGGTGCCTACCTATCTCTACGACTATCACGGCAGCGGAGTGGAGGTGAGACGCAATATGTAGAGAGCAGACACTTTTAAAGTAAGCGGTGTTAACACAATTACCTTCTATCCTTGAAATATCCATCTCCTCGTACAACATATACGATACAGAATACACGTCGGTACCTATCTATATAATATTGTAGTAGGTATATAGGTATTTACTATTTATACCGGCAGTAAAAACAACGCTCCTCAAACTTTGGAATAACAATCACTGTTAATGTTCATCTTTGCCTCCAGCGCAATCAAAGTTTTGGATTAAATTATTATTTTCCACTTAAACTTCTAAATAAAACGACGCAATAAAGCTGATGTATATTGGTAACCTTTAACGTTTTATTTTTATACCAGCTTTCCCGACAGACGTTGTCCTGTTGTAGTCCTTACTATGAATAAATTTCGTTTAAAATATTATGTTTGAATGTTAAAAAAAATATTTCTGAAAGCTCGAAAAAAAAAGTAGGCAGGTACCAATATTTTTAATGTCAATGGCTGTCAGGTAAACAATAAATTTGTTGCTATATAATTTTTCATAGATGGCGTTTAGTCGCAGGAAATCCGTTTCATACTAACTTTTATATTATTTTTATATAGTTATTACTTATGCATTTTTTTTTCAACTTTTTAATGGTTATTCTGTTATCCGGGGCGGAGAAGAATCCAATAAATCAAACATCCTAAGAATCTGTTCAACCGATCTCGAGTTAAAAGTGTTCGCACTTACCCGACTTTCTTTTATATTACAGATTGTATTTATAGGGTATTTTTCATTGATCGATTTTCAATAATATCTCATTATTTATTCACATCAAAAAGGTAGAATTATTAGAATATACCTAATGTTTCAGAGAAATCAAAGAAACGGTACAAATTATTCCCTACTCTCACCCACGTGTAAATGTAAATCTATATTCGAATAGCTCAGAACGCTGACTGAGTGATTGATCAACCAACGTCCGCCGCCTACCCGAATCGTTCCCCACGGGCCACATGACATACACACATCTACATTGTGAAGCATGAGTTAGATACCCCACACAAGTAGACACCGCCTCGGTTCACTGCCAAGTTTGTGAAGACAACATTTTTAGGTAGGTACTTACAGCCATCATTACGCGTCGAATCTTAATTATAATTACGTCACGTGGCTCCGGATAACCCCTATATTGATAACTAGCTTTTTTACCCGTCCACAAAAAAAGTTGTAGAAGGGAGTTATAGAACCTGATCTATGGAAGTTAACATACAGAGCTTTATGAAAGTGTGGTGTACCTACATAATGTATATAATTAATTGTACTTTTTTATTTGTAACACCTCATCAGCAAGAAGAAAGCGCTGCAAGTCATAATCATAACCTAGTGACTTATTCTCTATGCTTACCCCATAGTTAATAAGACAGAGTACTCGGTTTATATGTGGTGAGCTATGGCCTGTCACCACAATGTTGATTCTATTATTCTGCAATTAAGTACCAACAAAGCTTTTTATGTTCCTTATAATTAACAAATTGTCCAGGTGGATTCATACTCATTTGAAAATAATAAAATTTGTAGAATAAAATATAAATATCTACCTGTATTAATAAAAGTTTTGACTTTTTAATACAGATTTTCATTATTTTTTTTAAGAAAATGAATCTGGTCTTTCTTAAGTGAATACAAATACACTTTGACATCTTTCATAATAACCAAAGGGTTGTGTTGTGAAAGTGATAATGGCACCACCAGGACTTGAACCCATGGCCTTCAGTGCGCTGTGCAAACGAAAGTCATCAACTGATACCACCGGCTTTCCAACAACCTCTTTGTGCCTAAACTTTATAAAAAAATGTTCAAGTAAAGGCTCTCACTCACTATGGAATATATCTATAAAACTAACCATTATAAAACATCTATTGTTTGGAAGTGGTTCAGAAGAATAATATATTATTAGATGTTTTATAGAAAATTAAAACACAAAATGTATTTTTTTTTTCAGTTTATTTCTGGTTGTAAATAAATGAAAACTTTCTGTTTATTTAATTTCAATTACATATATTTCAATGAATATAATACACAAAAACAACTACCATTTTGTAAAATAAAATAACATTATTTGTTAGATCTAGCAGATTAAAAATAGAAAAAAAAATAAAAACAGAATAGAAAATACTTAAAATAAAAACAGAATATAGAAAATCATATCGACACCTTCTTTACCAAAAGCATTTGTATTCCATAATCTCTAATATAAATTAAAGTCGGGTTAGTGCGAACACTTATAACTCGAGATCGGCGGAACAGATTTTTTCGATGTTTGATTTATTGGATTCTTCTCCGCTCCGGATAACAGAATAACTAATAAAAAATTGAATAAATCGATGAGAACTTATCTAAAATACAATATTAAAGTTTGTATTCAACGGGTTTGCATCAGTATCGCCACCGACATCTGTTGGGGGAAATAGGGAGATGTCTGGTAGATTGATATTTTGATAGAAACATTCAATGTTTTCCCTATTTTTCTACAGATGGTGGTATAGGTAATGATTAAAATTAAAAATATAATTTTTGATTGTACTTTTTCAAGCTTTTTTATAATTTGTTAACGTCTAAAAATGGATGGAAAATAGTATGAAATAATATAATATTAAAGTTAGTATGGAACGGGGGAGTTTTGGTGCTTTTGAAATAACTGTTTCATAATTACCATATAACTTTTGATTTTTTTACAAAGAGTAGTCATGTATGTTAGCTATGTTATGTTACCCAGCAATATTTTATTGGCTTTTGATTAAAGGCGAGACGAAGTTCGATGGGTCAGCAAGTCAAAAATAATATTCACATTTAACAGTAGAAACAGCCCCCGTAGACAAATTCAAATTGGCGTTCGACTACAAACGAAGATTTCGCCAATGTATAGTACGAAAAAATTAACTGTCTACTGGAACATATAAACAATTATTTAAACTAAACAAAGACACTTATATAAAAAGTGGATAGTTAATTTTCTTCCTACTCTATATTGTCGAAGAATTTGTTTGTAGTCGATCGCCAAATGCATTTTGTCTAGGCCTACAGACGTGTTGTGAACAATTAATTGTGTTGTGGCACGCCAAAAGCTTATTTTTTCACAAAAAGTAACAACACAATGGTCAACGATAATGTATGAACTAAATGTATGAAACCGATGTTGCTTTTAGCGTGTCACAGCTCAACAAAACACATTTTTATACAAATTAATGAATCTGAACTCACCCAAATTGAACACATATACAGTTTTGACATCTTTCACACAAAACAATGCTTGTATTGTAAAAGTTGAAATGATGGGCACCAGAATTCAAACCAATTCACTATAATTAGGTACTGTTACCGATAGTTATTTATTTATCAAATGTCATCTAGTATTGTAACACCAGTATAATTTGATTCTTCTATCCTCATTCTAGTTAGAGTTTTGGGGGAACTATTTAACATTAATCTGTAACAAAACATTATGGAATTTAAATATAGGTATACAAAAATGAGAGAAAGTACAATTATCAAAGAATAAAACGCGACTTATCGATTTTGCTTTTTCTAGTAATAAAATGCATACATTTTAGAAATTCACTGTTATTGTATTGTTGAAAATATATTGTGATCTGTCTATCCTGTAAAAAATATAGTTACACAAAATAAATTAATGTAATTGGCTAGCTGCATTGTAATTATGCGGTTATTTTGAAACAATATTTACTCAATAAACTTTGCTTACCTGTTTTATTATTCCCAAAAATTTATTTTATATCTAAAGCCGTAGAAAAATTCAATGTTTACATTTATAGTTTGACAACAAAATATGACATAATATCCATACTAATCCATAGATTTTTGATGACATTAAAAAACTCACAGAAAACGCTAAAAAATATCTGGATAAGTGTTAAATATTATAATCGTAATTTATTAAAGAATCTATCAATTAAGATAAGTATCAATAAAAAATTTATTATTCACACATCCTAAACCTGAAAATTAAAAAAGCATTCAATAAAAATAATCATTATTTAATTTTCATTCACATAAAAATACCGCGAATAATATTTTATGGTACCTGGCAGGACCACAGAATTCTATACAAATAAAAATCTATGGGCAGGACCTCTGGCTGTCATCAATATTTTGACATAACAACAAAACATTTATTCGATTTTTGAAATTAGAATATTTTTTTATTTTATTTAACTGCTGAGTGCTGTGTGCTGTTATATTTCTAAATAGGTAGGTACCTGATAATATTTAATTATTTATATTACCCCATATACCTACCTAAGTAATATTTACTAAATTATGTAGAATATGTAATGATTTTGGTCTTTATGTAAATTCTCTCTTCTATCTGACATTACTATGATTGCATAGTTTTTATTTGATTTGATTCTGATGTTAATTATATATTTTGTATTTTATAGGCACGGGGTTCCAGACTAAAACATTCTGTACAGTGCACAACCTAATATTAATGAGTATTCGTACAACATTCAAATCTAGATGTTTTATTATGAAGCTCTTAAAAATGTAAGTATGTAACCTCTTTTAATAAGTTATATCTTTAGATTCTAAATTATGTAATAAAGTGAAATACTTAGTTTATGAAATCATATACAACGTAATCGGTTGACTATTTTATTCTTTCATTTCATTGAATTCAATGTTATTTTATTAATTTGTATGTATAAAAAATTCATGAAATGATGTTATCTGTCATTATAGGTACCTAAATCTTTTGTATTTGTTCTAGGATGAATGATTTGTCACAAACCTTGGACAGTTTTAAGAAAAGCTTCAAGTCATCATACATCTCACTGATTGCTTTCTTCAAGAATACTTCTTTTGTCATGATGAAACTCTACGCATATTGTTTTTTTAAACAAAATTTCACGGCAACAATACCATCAGTCTTTTATTTAAATGAACCTTGTATATTATTGTTTTTGCATAATATAATATATGATAAATAAGCTAACATAGTTTTGAGTTTATTTACTATTATATTTCTAAATTATTTTGTGGATAAAACAAAGGTTTTATTAAACTGATTATAATCCTGAAACCATTTAAAGATTCTCAATTATTGTCAATTTTATTTCTTTCTCTCAACAATTCAGTCAAGTTCACTGTACCTAATGATCTAATTTATCGACAACTGTTTTACTGGCCAGTTTGTCTATGGAATGTTCATACCAATTTAAATGTTTATTATTTTACTTGCAAATCTTTTTTGTTGATATTTTAAAAGGTAGGAAACAAAATATTTTTATACTGCACAATGAACAACCATCTTTTTATTGAAGAAAATAGAAACAAAAGTCAAATGAAAAGAACACTTCCAAATTCAAATCAAATTATACATATAAACAAAACAGTGTTGCCAATATTTAAATTTATTTAGATTGATTTCCCAACACTCCCCCGCAATCGAATATATGTGTATGTATGAAAAACAAAAAGATTTAATCACTCATTCCAAGATTTTTTAAACACTTGTAATGTTTCTGTTTATTCACTCCTTTAGTAAGAAAATCAGCTGGCATTTCCTCCGTGCTCATGTAGGATAATTTTATCTTCCCATCCTCGACTTGTTCTCTAATGAAGTGGTACTTTATATCTACATGCTTGATTCTATTGTGGAAAACGGTATTCTCAGCTATTCTTATGGCGCTTTGATTATCATTATATAGATTTATTGAGCTCTCTTCTTTATTCAATATTTCAGCCAATAATCTCTGTAAGTAAATTGCTTCCTTGGATGTTTCCGATAAGGCCACATACTCTGATTCGGTAGATGAATGACATACGCTCTTCTGTTTTCTGCTCATCCATGAAATTGGGCTGTTTGCATATACAAAAGCATAACCAGTAAACGAATGTCTATCTATATTATTAGCATAATCTGCATCTGAATATCCTTCTAATGGTTTGTTAGTCTTCCTATAACACAGGGAATAATTAATAGTTCCTTTCAAGTATCGCAGTACTCTCTTGGCTATTTTCCAATGTACATCTGTATGGTTATTATTAAATTGTGATAAATAAGATGTAATATATGCAATATCTGGTCTACTTTTAACGGACAAATACATCAACATGCCAATCAATGACTGATAGGGTACATTTGATAATTTTTGTCCCTGACTTTTCATTAAACTTATATCCACAGGCGTCGAGACTGGTTTACAATTTTCCATGCCAAATCTTTTTAATATTTCATATATGTAGTGCTTTTGATCAATTCTAATTTCATTTGTATTATTCCTTGTAAAATTCAATCCAATAGCATGTTTAATTTCTCCCAAATCTTTAACTTGAAAATTTCTTTTTAATTCATATTTTAATCTTTCTTTCAACTCATTACTGTTGGTAAAAATGAGTATGTCATCGACATAAACTGTTACATAAATCACCTTATCTTGGACTCTTTTACTAAATAAACAGGGATAATAATAATAATAAAAAAGGTGAAACATCATTATATACGAATACTTATAAAGAAATATCTGATTTATGGTATGTGGATTCTGGAGCGACTGCTCATATGACATCAAATAAAAGTTTATTAAAGAATTTCACATCAACAGATAATCTAGAAATAACAGTGGCTAATAACCAGAAAATATTTAGTACAGGAAAAGGTGATGTACCTGTTTCAAAGTCTAACAGTGAGATAAAGTCAATAAGTGATGTTCTGTATGTTCCAGAAGTAAACGCCAATATTTTATCAGTGTCTAAATGTATTTCCAAAGGTTTTAAAGTATTATTTAATAAAGATGGAGCTCATATTATGTCAAACGAAACAAAAGTTACAGGAAATGTTATATTAAAAGCACCCCTGCATAATGGGCTATACAAATTCAGTGTGAATGATAGTGAAAAGGTGTATAATGCCTATAACATAAATAAGCAAAGATTGTGGCATAGTAGACTTGGACATCTATGTCGATATGGTATGAACTTACTATCAAATGGTATGGCAGATGGTTTGGATTTTACACCTGGTGAAGATAAAGATATATGTACAGCATGTCATGCTGGAAAACAATCTAGACAGCCTTTTAAAAATATACCATATAAAGCAGCAAGAAACAAATTAGAATTAATACACTCAGACTTGTGTGGACCTTTTAGCGTTGAATCTTTTGAAGGTAACAAGTACATGTTATTATTTATTGATGACTTTTCAAGAATGATTTTTGCCTGCTTCATTAAATCAAAAGATGAGGTATTGGATAAATTCATAGAATTTAAAGCTTTTGTTGAGAAACAAATGGATAGAAAAATCAAGATTCTCCGAACAGACAATGGCACCGAATATGTTAACTATAAATTTGAGAATTTATTAAAATGTGAGGGTATACAACACCAGACAAGTATACCGAGGACTCCTGAGCAGAATGGTCTGGCGGAAAGGACCAATCGGAGTATAATAGAAAAGGCAAGATCTATGCTCCACGGAGCTAAATTATCACAAGCATTTTGGGAAGATGCAGTAAGAACTGCTGTATATATTAAAAACAGATCCCCTCATAGATCATTATATAAGACGACACCACAAGAAAAATGGACAGGCATTCGTCCAAATCTTTCACATTTAAGAGTATTTGGATGTAGAGCTTTGCTACATGTTCCTAAAGAAGAACGTAAGAAGTGGGATTCTAAGACCAAAGAATATATTTTTGTTGGATACAGTGAAAATAAAAAGGCATATAAATTTAGAGATATAATATATCCTAGAAAAATAGTGCATGGAAGAGATGTCACTTTTGTGGAAGAAAATCTCTCTAGTAATAAGGAGGATAGTAATAAAAATGATCATTCTTCAAAGGAAAAAGTTTCTGGAGATCGTAACATTTCTACTGGATTTGAAAAATTGTATGATGATAATGCAACCCGTAATGAGGATGTTGTAGATTCACAGGATTCATCCACAAAAGATGATGAATCAGAAGAAGACTGTGAATCAGGTGAAGAAGATGACGTATCAGATCAGGAAATTGACCCTGATATATCTACATCTCTAGATACCAACCTGAATGAAGCAGAATTTAGACATGACGACCCATCTACGAGTAGTCAGCAACACAAATATCCAAAACGAGAGCGCAAGAATAAAAACTATAATGATTATGTACTTTATAAAGTAGAATCAAAATTATCGAGTGAACCTCTAACTGTAGAAGAGGCTTTATCTAGAAATGACAGAGATAATTGGGTTAAGGCCATGCAAGAAGAGTACAAGTGCCTTATGAAAAATGATACTTGGGAATTAGTAGAACGAAAGGATGAACAAAAAGTTATACCTTGCAAGTGGGTTTTTAAATTAAAAAAAAGATTCAAAAGGAGACATTTTAAAATACAAAGCAAGATTAGTGGCAAAGGGTTTTACACAGACATATGGTATTGATTATAATGAAACTTTTTCACCCGTTGTCAGAGACTCCACTATTAGATTGTTGATTGCATTAGCAGCTAATTGTAATATGAGCATTGACCACTTGGATGTCGAAACAGGTCATGGACCCAGTAAGTGGATTTACATTAAAAGTGTTAAATGGAAAAGAAGATTATGCAACATGGAAGTTTCGCATGAAAGCATATTTGATAGATTGTAACTTGTGGGAAGCAGTAAATGGTTATCCAGAAAGTGATAAAACTGATGAAATTACTAAAAATCGAAAAGATGAAAGAGCTCTAGCAAAGATTTGTCTTACATTAGGACAATCCGCTATTCCACATATACACAATTGCGAAAATGCAAAAGCAGCATGGGACAAATTAAAAGGCGCCTATGAAGATAGTGGTATGGGCTCGAAGCTACACCTACAAAGGAAATTATACCGTTTTAATTTAAAGGATTTTAAAAGCATTGAAGAATATCTCACAGCCATCATGTCAACAGCACAAAAGCTTTCAGATATAGGTAAAGTTATTCCAGATGAAGATTTGGCCGCAATAATACTTGGTGGGCTGACTGAAAGGTACGATCCCATGATTTTAGCTCTAGAAAGTTCAGATGTAAAAATCACGACAGAAATTATTAAAAATAAATTGATTAATGATATGGGCAGAGAAAATCAAAGTAACAATAATGAAAAAGTGTTCTCGTCAAATACATTCAATAAAAGGAATGACAGATTCAAGAAAAAAGAAATAATCTGTTTTAATTGTCAACGTAAGGGGCACAAACGGCCAGATTGTCCTCTTCTTAAGAAAAATAATAATAAAAAGATGGTTGTTCATTGTGCAGTATAAAAATATTTTGTTTCCTACCTTTTAAAATATCAACATTTTTCGACGATGACGATTTTAAGATTTAAACTTTATTTATATTTCAGAAATATAAAATGATTCAACAATTAATTATTATTGCTAAATTATTTTATACTTATCTACATTTGAATATGATTTTATCAGGTAGCTACATAATTATTACTCATCTAATGGCTATGACGGTTTTACACAAAATGTGGCCATAAATTTTTTAAAATGTGTCAATTTTCAAAATGGAGGATTTTTTTTTCCAAAATTTTTCATTAAATCTTTATTTATTGAGAATAATAAGGTTTGAATAACATTTATATGTATAACGAATCAATCTCTAATTATTTTATAACATTTTCATACCGTAATACCAAGATTCTATTCAACGTTTACATGAGTAATTTTGTTTCCAAAAGATGGCTTTCTGTCTTTTTTGAAAAATTTGTATGAAGATCCTAAAAAAATAAAGTTTTTTAAATAGCTCTTAATATATTAAAGTTAACGTTGTCAATTGTATCTTAGAACGTTCTCGAGCAAATTTCACCGCTCTGCGCAGATTCATATCTGACGTAGCATTTGTATTTTGAGCGTGATGTTCACATATACGGTAAAGTATTGTCAAAAGCACGCAAACATTTCTGAATTATTATGTAGATTCTCTTAAACTTTATAGTTGTAAATAATGCCATGTCTCCGTCGCTTTCAGTGTGTTAGAAATTCAGTCAGTATGTTAGAAATACAGTCAGTATGTTAGAAATACGGACGAATAGTTCATCGAAATTATTTGACTTTAGTAGGTTCATTTTTTAAGGTAAATTAAATTGAATAATACCTACTTTGTTATAATAAATAAGACGTAGAGAAAAATAATTGCATTCATCTCTGGTTTTGTAAAGGATTGGCGTCCAGTACCACTAGTAAAAGTTTTCGATGATTGAATATCGAAACGATGATCGAAAGAGTTTCGAAAAATTTCCATACAAAAATGATCGAATGATTCGATCGTTTGATTTTCGAACACTATTTTCTCAGCTTTCAATTAAACTCGTACTAGCCCCACAGTTTCCGATGGCGTTCTTTCGAAATAAGTCGTATTTTTTTACTCATTATACGAAAATCATTATTGCGCATTTTCTTAGCTTAAAAAATATCTATTATAAATAAAGAATTGTGACTTTGATTCTAAGGTGCAGATGGATGGGTAGTCTAAGTAAGGTAGAAATATAATTTAAATAGGCAATTTAAGTGAGTAAAAAAACGATGTTATAAACTTTGTATATAAATCTTGATAGGTACCTACTTAAATTGACGTCTTTTTCGTCCATTTTGCTCAAGGTAAATACTGATGACTTGAAGTTTATAGCACGCCATAAAACTTCTAACGACTTTACTTTTAGACGCTGATTTTCAATATTTTAATCCGATGCTCTACCTGCAGGGAGATAAAACAATAAAGATGTCGCGATCGAGGCTTAGTAAGCAAAATTAATTTATTTAGGTACATAATATACGAAAGCCAATAACAATTGAAAAATCATTTTGGAGATTTTTTATCTAGGATTTAAAACTGTAATAATTATAGTCGACCATACTCGTGGTTTTGAGTTTTTTTTTTCATCTTTTTACGTTAGAAATAACGCTTTGATTTTTCCATAATTTTCAAAACGTATATAAAATATTACTGCAAAAAAATAATATATAACCTAAACAAATGTTTTTTCAATCATATTCATGCTTTGACAGGGCTTCAGACAGGGCTGCCTACTGGCTCCTTTTATATTCATAATAGTCATGGACTTCCTGTTGAGAAAGTCCATGCAAGGAGAAAGAGGTATACCGATAACACAGAGAGATGGTCTAATGGGCGAACTGTGCGATCTGGAGTACGCGGACAGTGGAAGAATTACAGCGCAGTGTTTCAAGACTCTGCGACGAAACAGCACGCCTCGTCCTTCGAGTCAATGCCAGTAAGACGGAGCTCATGGTGAATAATGCCTGCCCTGATAAACAGCTACCGATAACCATCGATGGTAACCAGGTCTCGCAGGTGGATAAATTTAAGTACCTGGGAGCAACCAATTACCACTTCTTGTCGTTCACTTGTATAAAATTTTGCACGTTGGTACTTTATCCAATCATTGGGTATCGGGAGGTGGTCGTCATCTTGGAAAAAGTGTAGTCAGCATACTCACATAGGGAATAAAATAATGTACCTATTACGACTTTTAGTAAGCAATTATGCAAGCTCCTATGCTAAGTCTAAGAGCTAAAATTGATTAAGTGAGCTATATTTTGCAGGAAGATGTCCACAGATCTGTATTTATGATTCTGTAAGACGTTTTTTTTCTTTTACTAGGCAATCTACCCAGGAGGGAGGGGAGGGGTTGTTGTGTGCCATTATCCTGTAAGACTTTAAGGGCATATTATTATTGTTGGCTTAAAAAAGAGGATAAAAAGCCAGCTCATGGCTCCTCATCTGAACAACCAGTTAAAATACTTAACACTTTAATTACTAAGATGAATCCTTAAGTAGATAAGGTTTTAATTATATGTAATTAGTGTATGTTTAAAGTATTCATTTTCTAAAATTTATTTTTTTAAATTTATTATTTAATAGTAAGCAGTGTGAACGACAATATTTAAACTTTAGTGTATATGAATAGGTTTGTGAATGTGACTGCTATCCTTTTGATTTTTAATTGCTTGGCTAATAATAAAGGTGTTCACAAAATAAATATGAAGACTGATAAAGATTTACTTGATTTGCATTGCAAATGATCAACTCCAGCGGCGGCCGTCTCCTCCAACACTGATTATCACCTCCCTAGAAAGTGAACAAAAAGAGTTCTCGGGAGTTAGATGGTTCGGGTACTAAGTATGTAGCGATATGGAAATGGACAAGGTAGAAAGTGTAGTTACGTCGTGTTTTAATTATTATAATATTGTGTTAAGCCGGACAGAATGACAAGAAAAAGTTTTTGAACGAGGAAATAATCAAATTATTATATTCGGTCCCTTTTAAGTTACATAGAAAATTAGCACTTTCCATAGAATCATCGAATTTTGAGACAGATAACCAGCATTCCCATTCATAAAACATGTCAGAAACATATTTTATGAATTCTTCTTTATAAACCATATCAATCTATACATCAAATTATAATTTCTCATTATGATAGGTACGTTTTGTATTATAGTAAGATTATCTTTTTTCCCCATCTGATTAGGAACGATAAATAATGAAAAAAGATATTGTTACCTAGTGGCAAAAGAGGTAAGAGAGGAGACCTCGATGGGATGTATTTCACCACCAGTTTGGACATTCTGGTGTTATTCATCCTTACCATGTGGTTGCGCCAGAAGCGTCTCTTCATCCTGCCTCATCTTAATGTCCTCTGTGGTACAGATCTCTCTGAGCAACGTTGTTTTTAATAATATTAGGTATATAACACTTTTCTACACAAAGGTGTCAGTATAGCCGGCGGAACTTATTGCATGAGGCAATTTTTTCCAGTCAACGAGTCCCGTCCAATCTGAGACAGGCCAACCCAGGGTTGAAATTTCAAATGAAAAAACACATAGAAAAACTCTGACCCGACCGGAAATCGAACCCGGGACCCCGTGATCTGAAGTCCAACCCAGTACAACTAGGCTACCGAAGTCACAGTTTATACAATTTTATAATAGGTAGGTACAAAGAGTTGAACAAAATCCCAACCCAATAAAGGAAACAGCAAAGTTAAGACAAATAAAATCGAAAAAAAACCTAATAGTTAAATTAAATAATAATCATTCAATTGAAACTAAAGGAAATAGAATTGATATAAAACAACATGAATATTTTAGGTATTAAAGTAATACATGCTTTCTAGGTTTGGAATCCCTCGACATGATGAAGTTTGAGGGTTGTGAAAGAGTGTGAACAAAAGAAATTAAGTTAGGTGTAAAATCAAAGGATTAAAATATTATGTAGCTAGCTATAACTTTTTGTTCAGAAGATTCTACCCATTTACATCTCTGGATGTCTGAAAAAACTTTGAAACAATTTATCACCAATCAGAATTATTATTATTGTACCAGCTCAATCTACTTGTAAATCGTTACAAGGCAGTATAAAAACACTCAAAAGCCGTTTTGTAAATAATTGACGAGAGTACCTATAGTAGGCTACCTGGTGGTAAAATTGATTATACTAATATTATGCATAATTTTGAAAAAATATTAGCATTCGCCACTCCTTCTCTATATAAACTATAAGTGGGGGAAATTGCATACTCCTCCGTCCGCGCAATTTTCGTAAAAATAGTCACAATGTTTTTCCTTCACGTATTAATATACCTATATAGTTTATCGCGAAATTCATTTCAAGCGTTCCGTTTGATGGAGGTTCTTGAGTTTATAAAACAATGAAAAACATAGTAATGATTATTTAAATGAAACACTTTATTTGTTTATCCACAAATTTTAATACCCTGACTAGTTTCGCAGGCACAGGTCCTGCATGGTCACAGGTGACTAAGAAACATAGTAATGAGTTTGAAATAAAAAACAACTCTGCAATATCACTTATTTTATATTTCGGCAAATTAAAATAATATAAAACAAGTGATATTGTAAAGTTCTTTTTAAAATCATTAAAATGGGAAAATATCACAACGTTGATGAAAAAATTGGTATTTAGTGAATTAAAAATATAATGTTTTTGTTCTTAGAAATTATTTTTTATTGAAGCAGATTTAAGGTATTTGAACCTCCTACTGGGATGTAAATTCGCACATTAGTATGAAAGCATGTTACAATGATGCCTAATTACGTATTCCAACTATAGGTTTAACAAAATACAATTTTGGCATTTCCCAAAAACAAAATCCTAAAACATGGAACATCCTTAATAATTATTTTGAGTAGCCACAAAATATACCTACCATCAGCTTGTCAAACGTTTCATCAACTAAGTAACTTACTGTAAATAAAAATAAATCCCTTCTTCTTTCCTTGATCGTCGCATCACATGTGAGGTGAGCGGGTGGGCGAATTTCGCTAATTTTTTTAGTTGTTTTTGCTATATTAAGAGAATATTCCTATTAAAGAAAAAAAAATTAAAGTTGTGCGAAACGAGATTTGTTGTGCATTACCTACAAAATTCGACAAATCTTAACGTTGGTAACCTTCACAGTCTCTTTGACAATATTAACTTTTTTATTTTTGAATTTTGATTATTATTGGCGTTTGAAATAACTATCAGTTGTTTGACAGTTGGTGCGATTGACAGACCTTTAAACGAGTTATATGGGTAGGTATCTAAATAATGGAACAGTATGTATATAAATTCGATATCGATATACATATTATAGTTAAAACGGGACACCGCCTCTCGGGAAAACTCGTAGAAATATAACTGGGAGATTAAATAGACACTTGTTTAAACAAGCACTTGGTGAAAAAATGCAATATGAAAAGAAAGCGAGACAAAAACAAAATGATGTGGTTGGTAGCCCAGCGGTTACAACGCCGGATTTTGTACTGTATCGTTCGGAGGTCGTGGTTCGATCCCAGGTGCCGACCATCTTCCTCTTTCACGACACAAGCTTTAAGTAGCTTACTGTGAAAGAGTCAAAGTGTGTATTTGTGTTCACTTTGAGTGAGCACAGATTCATTTTGTAAAGTAAAAAAAAAAAAACGAAAGGAGAGTGCAAAATGTCTAAAAGATGGAAGGGAGGAAAGGGTGAGAGAATAGAAAAAATCAAGAAGCTATTCCGAATTGATAAGAACTGTGAAAATCTGATTATTGAAGGACGACATGATGAGGACTGGCAAAGTTTATGTTTAAACTCATTGGCAAAACTAAACCATTTTTTCTTTCAGTACGAAGATTTTTTATATTCTTCAACTTCGAAAAAAAGCTCTACACTTGTTTGTATACATAATAAATTATATTAAAATCTTTGGATAGGTTCTACACGTTCACTATTCCATTGTCCTTTTAAAATCCCATTATTGGAACACCGACCATTGACCAATGTCCTTCAGACGTCTACACTCTCAATTTCATTATAAACCGAAAACATTAAGAAGATGGTCATTGTTTCTGTTAAAATTATTCTATCTGCTTTTAGAATGAAACCATTATTGTGTTTCAAAACCTGAATGGTAGGTTTAAATAGCCCTTTTAATATACCAAGACCAACATTAATAACTATATCTCTAATATAAATTAAAGTCGGGTTAGTGCGAACACTTATAACTCGAGATCGGCTGAACAGATTCTTCCGATGTTTGATTTATTGGATTCTTCTCCGCTCCGGATAACAGAATAACTAATAACAAGTTTTGAAAAATGGATAAGAAATAATATAAAATATGACATTAAAGTTTGTATGGAACGAATATGATGCGACGCCATCTTTGAAATAAACTAATAACAAAACTCATTCTCGCATACGTAATTGTCCACTCTTACATCAGTAGCCCATTTCACTAACTCCACCGTTTCTTGTCGCGTTAATCCCGTCTGAGCTTTGAATACTAATAAAATATCGAAGTTTTAGAATTAATATTTTAATGTTATTATTTTTAATTAGTTTATTTATGTTTCTGGAGGCGCAGTGCACAATGAACGGGCCGCCTCTGGTTAGGACCAAAGGGTCCACAGGACAACGTCTGTTGGGAAAGCTAGTAGGTATGGTAATAAAATAATAATTTGTAGTAGCACAAAGTGAAGACTCGTTTTATTTTTACATCAGTGAAAATGGACTACAACCAAGTACCCTCGGCCGAAACTATCAACAGTCTAGCTAGAGTATTAAGATTTGTGGAATTAAGAATGTATCGGTTTAAGCCTGAAAAAAAAACTACATAGATGAGACAACTTGAATGAAAGTTACAAAAAACAAGACCTTATCCTGGCGGACCACAAGGAAATGACTGTCGATGCTTATTGGTGGGCCATTTACGTAAGTATATACATAAACTGGACACATAAATTAAGTATACTTATATGACGTTTGTTAGGATGTTCCAAAAATCCAATAAAAATATTTTGTCTGTCGGTTAGAATAATAATAACGACTATAATGAACACGCTTAGAATTTGAAATATTTCAGAGAAAATGTTAAACCGGACAGTCTCGTGTCATCCCTTGTCATCGATGTGATGCGAGTCGGGTCTCTGTCTAATCGTCTTAAAATATATAGGGTAGGTACCTTCTCCCTGTCTGCTCGTTTTTCGTCAAATAAGCGTGATCCTTGTACAAAAATAAAATAACCAACAGAATATTATTAAACGAATTATTAGGTAATCATAAATTATTAGAGCACGTTGAGCTGTTGAGAGCTCTGTATCCACACTGTTGTCCAATTTTCTTAATTTTATAACCACCAGCATTATTTCATCCAGATGTCCTCAAACGGTCTGGCAAACTTATGAGAGACCTGTACATAAGTAGTACGAGATTCACATACGAGGTACATCTTTCTTTCAAACACATCCAGTTTTTTATCATTGCGTCTACTCAACAGATTGGCTTCCGAAAAATCCGTCAAGTTTTAAAATACCTTTTGTACCTACATGAAGGAAGCCCAATTTTATTCTTGACAACAGTTTTGATTTGAGGAGTTTTTGGAGTAGAAAGTACCATTGTTTAGCGCACGTGATCAATTTGCTTATTTCTTCAATTGCATTGTTCTAATATTATAAGTAAAGGAACATATTGATGGTTAAATACACATTTACAAAATATTTGGTTTTCAATATTCTTATTAGACTGATAAAAGTTCGACCAACAGCTTATAAATTGAATGACGCGCACATATATTTTGTAGACTTATCAAATCAATACAGCTTTTTCGATTCCTATAGAAGTTGTGAACCTTTGATCAATCACAATTGAAAATTTGTGAATTGATTAATCATCTTTCATCCTACCCAAAAATAAACTATCAAATAAATCAATGATAATTAAGAAACTGCGTATATACTGATGTAAGAGACACAACGGTATATTGGAAAAAATAATTTATGCAATAGGTATTGTTTCAGAATATGTTACAACTAATGACTCTAACAATTCATTACTAATTTTTGATTTTTAAATGGAACAAACCACAACGGGCTTACGACCGTGATCTACTGTTATTTCGAAGGCTGGCTTAGTGTGATCACTTTACGTTTACAACATTCGCCACTAGTGCTAATGTTTAAGTCTCCAAAACTCCTAATCTTGAGAATTCTCAGAATGTTCAACATGTCGAAAAATCTCATATATACAACAAGTAGATATTGAATACCTAATTAATGAAATATAGAGATTAAAGTTGGAAATTATTGAGAAGAAGAAAGCAACCAAATTTAAAGACTGCAACTGCTGTCATGTGTTTGGCGCCAGGATATGACTATATCCATTTTTATTAATGTCTCATCTTTATTGCCTATTGGTTTTGTTGGTGCACAACGTTCTAATTATGTCTAGATTCAATATTGTTTAAGTTAAAAGTACTGTAATGGTTTGTAGTGTGAGTGTTGGTTCTGGTAATAATTTCCATAAAACACGGGTCCGAAATTTTGGGTTTCGCCTCTAATACCTCCGATGACAGAATGAAACTATCTCAATTGTTATCGTATGTCGGATGATTTGGGACAAATTTCAACCTGACCCTTATCTAAATTACCATCTCTGGATCTCCGTGTTACCAATAAACATGACACATTTTACATGAAACAAGAAGACGGACCTCAATCTGTTCCTAGGATTATTCGTTCATTAGCTGCCCAACTCGTATTACGACCCAACCGATGTAAACGTTCACGAGAAAAACACATTATGCGCAAATTTGGTACATACCTACTTACTTTTTGTGTCTGTAGGTATATACTAGAGGATACCTGGCGTGTGCTTCTATTATTTTTTTATGATCGACGCGATAACCACACAATAATGTTTAACTTTAATATAACAATGACTGATCAGTGTTTTTGTGATGCCAGCCTATCTCCATTGTGCGCCCGCATCACACCACATAAAAAAAGAAAGTTAATAAGTAGGTACCTACCTAAAATAAATTTCGCGAATGGGCGAAAACACGTAGAAAGTCGATTGCGTCCCGCGCCGACCGGCGCAAATAATGTTTCTATGCATTTGAATAGGGATACGCACAGCAATAGCAGGAACCCGCTTTCCGGCATGCCCATTTAAATGCATTGAAACCATAGACAACATTCTTTGCGGCGGTCGGCGCGGGTCGGAATCGGCTTTCTACGTGTTTCCACCCATACGCGAAATTTATAAATTATGTTTTTGCTGGCTGTTGACATTGATAATAAGATAACCATGTGATGTATGTAATTATTGTAGTTTCGATTCGACGCGTAAACGATGGTACCTTATGGTCTTGTCTACGCAAAATTGACAACAGAAATGACGCTGAACCTGTATGTGATATGTGTATCCGCCCGTTTTAAGCAACAGAACATACGCACCCTTTCTCACATACAAACATTCAGTTTTAGGTATATTTATGTAGGTATATAGACATATTATTATACACATCGCCAAGCCCAATCCCATGGAAGATGGCACCCATGTTAAAGACAATCCAATCTTATACAACTTCATATTTTTTGAGGAACAAAAAATAATATGAAGGTAAATCTTAGCAATAAAGTTATTAAGCCGTGTACACATGTAGATACCTGCAACTGAAATCTATTGTTTTCCAATTATAGGTAGGTATGTAGACCAGCAATATATTTTATTTTATATAAGTACCTATAGGTAGCACTATTTAATGCTACTTATACTTATATAAAACTAGCTAGTTACCCGTGGCTTCGCTCACGTGTTACTGTATTTGCTTTCTCTTCCTAAACAATGCAGAATTAATTATATTCGCATCAAAATTAATAATAATAAGAAACATCATCAACATTTCTTTTTTTAAATATATATTCTAAAATTTCCATTAAATTACTATATTTTTATTTATATTTGTCGTTATTAATCTGTATTTAAAAAATATGTGCTTCTTATACAAATACAATCAGCCCGCGAACTTAAAAATTTCGCTAACTTGACTGACATTGTTCTATGAGAATCCCAAAAAAATAACTCGAATAACTTTTATTCCATCAAATGACGTTATTTTAAATCAATGTTTATATGGATATGAATAAAAAATATTCAGGTCTCGAAAAGCAATGAAATTAGTGATCTTTAAAACACTTATTTCTATCTGCTTTGGGCATTTTTCAAGCTACAGACGTTTTTTTAACATTTCAATTTATATCTTTCACGTTGATTTGTTGTTGTTTGTCTGGTCGTAGGTTCGAAATTTAGTTCATAAATATCTTATCCTGAGCAAACACGACATAAAAAGAATAAACGATATCGGTCCAGCCGTTCAGGTCGAAATAAATAACGTTAAACGTGAAAACTGTTAACGTTCCGAACGTTAACGTTTACCAAATTGAAAATGGTTTCCAAACAAAAAAAAATGCGTTTCGTCTTCAATATAATAGCAGCGTCGTAATACTTCCAAAGATTTTGAGGTAACGTTTAACGTTAATTTTGAATAACTGACAGAATTATTTTTTTGACTCGGAATTTGGAACAGCATTGTTTAACGCACGTTGAAGTTTTTACGTTATCTCTATGAAAATAACAACAAATTGTTAACGTTGGAGCTGTCGTTAATATTTCGACTTGGCCTCCAGGCGTGATGCGATGACCACGTAAAGTAGGTCTCCATTTTTATAATAACGTAATATTCTCCCTTTTAAGCCCCCCCGCTCACCGCAAGCCAGCCCGGAGGAAACTAAACCGCAGCAAACCCGATCCGCACAAAGCCAAACCCTAGCCCGATTGCCAAAAAGCCAGCCGCACACAAATCAAGCCCGTGGCGGTTCCCCCCAAACCACCCCATAATACGGGAGGCCTTGGACCCACTCAGGAGAATAGGTTAGGCATAAAGAACTCTCCATTGCGCTCGAAGTCGTCCGAGGCTCATTGTGCCTTTTCTAACCGGTTGAGGTTTAAGGAAGTGAGGTGGTCAACCTCAGTATTCTAATGGTATAAGTAATTGGCGTTCGACTATAAACGAATTTTCGACAATGTAGAGTAGGAAGAAAATTAACTGTCCACTGTTTATATTTTTTATTAGATGAAACGGATATCGGCAACTATCCGGCGGCGTAAATAATATCCTGCCGGATACCGGATAGTAAAAAGAGACATGTTTGGATAACTCATTGATTTGTTTATTAAAGTATCACTTAAGAAATACACCTTATAATCACAAAATAAATTCTACAACTTAGAAAATTGATTATCAAGCATAAGGTAAATTATGGAGAGTAATTCTATATAATATTTCGTTATATAGACTACGAGATCTAATAAGCGTCGCATTAAAAACCCGGCGTTGACGCTTATAACGCCTTTGGTGAATCTGTTCATACGAACGCTTTAAAATTACTCATGTCCGGATCTTCGCTGCAGTAACATTTAAGCAATAGCTGTGTGACGTTTAAGAAAAGATACACTTGTATAAATCTCATTGCTTATACCAAACGAACAAAGACCCAGAGCTTGAAAATAGAGTATATTATCCTAATCGTTGATACTGGACACCATGGAAACAACAACTTATTAGTAGGCGGTGACAGTTCTTTTTGGTTATTATGTATTTCCTTGGTGACCATAAAATATACTCTATTTTCAAGCTCTAGGTGTTTGTTCGTTTGACATAAATGCACCTTAAGACGTGAAAATGGTTTCTATTAAATTATTAGCAATAGCAACATTTTGTCGCTAGAAGATGAAAAATTAAAAACAGGTATTCTGGGTATATTATCTGAATTAATAATAATATAGATACCTAAAAGGGCAGTTTGTGACATTGTACGAAGGTCTTAGGGAAATTTTCGAATGTTTATTATAATATTTGACACTATTATTGGAAATGGAATTCCAAAAAAAGACATCTCTAAAATCAAAAATATTTAAATGTTAAACTACGAACAAACATGTGTACCTATTATATTAATAACTTTGTATGAACTTTTGAGAGCGTTTTCGTGTTTGTGTTATTATAATTTGATGACAAACATTCAACATTGATTTTCTCAAAACTCTCAAAATTACATATTATACAAACTCAGTGCCACTTTAAGCTATCGATATGGACTGTTATACAACTATACTATGAATATAAATATAATTCTGCGCGGTAAAAGCGTTTAAAAAAGAGTTTTTAAAGCGCTGACTTGAGAACATAAACTTGTGAATGTATTTTTTTTTATGTAATTTTGCGTCGTTCAAGCAATTGCATGTAGGTAGGCCCTGTGTTCCAAAATTATTATTTACGATCTATCCTAAATTTATGATTATTTTGTAGATACTTTTAAAATGTAATATTTTCAAATTAGCTACATTTTTTCATATTAAATAATCTATTGACTTAATTCGGTTTACATTTTTTCAATATTACCTATACTCATGGATTACGCAAAAAATTCAAAGCAAGGATTTTAATAGTTTTTTTATAACCATTTAGTTAGTTTTTTCCATTAAATGCGTATATTTTTTTTACTAAAATGACTTCAAATAATTTGACAGATCAAGACGTAACGAATTATTATATAACCCAGGTTCTTCCCATGTACTTGCCGTAAAAAAAAATATTTTTACCTAAAAACCGCAAAATAAAAAAAAATATTTGCGTTGTTTTTAGACCTTTCACGTTCCTGTATTATTTAAGTTTTTTGAAATTTATTTATTTTACTTTGTGGTGAAAATGGAAACTTATAAATATCTCATACCTACTAAAAATACCTATCTCTTTTTATTTATTTTTTTGACAAAGGATATTTTCAACTTATTTTAAATTTCACAAAAAAACTCTTTAATTTTGAAAGCCACTGGCGGTGGGACTGAACAAATATTAGCTGGCAGCACGTGTACCGTTAGGTAGGTCTCAAGGTCAAAGTTACGACACTCAAACTCTGATGGTATTCAGGTGCATGTAAAAGTATATGTGTGTGTGTATGTGTTGCGACTTGCAAACAGTAGCAGGATTCCCCCCTATTCGAGTAAAAACCTACGCGAATATACCAAAATAGTATTTTACGCGCGGCAACAAAGTGCATACCTACATTACCTACTTACCTTCCCGGCTACTTATAGATATGTTTAAATATATTGTAAGCGCTACGGTAGCGAAGTTAGTAGTTTAGTACGTAGAATTCCCCAATCAATAGGGCCGTAAAACTAAAGATTGGACATTTTTCAACATATCATATAGGTAACCAATTTACTAATGAAATTTATTTGCTGCTTTAGTGAAAGATAATTTTTTAATGTTTTATGTATTTATTTATTTTTTCTTAATTTTTAGATATCTTAAATTTTTATACATCACTAGTTACATGTAAAAATGAGATCCAACTGTCGATGGCCTGAGTCGGTATGTTTATTGTAAGAAACGATGTCGTCAATAAATTAAATTTTTACAAAAATTGTTAAGAAAAGTTTGAGATGTACTGCTATGATGTATGTATTTTTTATAGAAAAATAAATTATCTAGTTGTAGCGTTTCAGCGTTTTTCGATATTTTTATAAAATTCTGAAATATAGGCACTGAAACTCGTAAATTTGTCATAAAAAAATATTTTTCTTTATAAAAAAAGTTTGAGAAATCCTGGAACTTCTTCATTAAATTAAATTTTAGATATTGTATTTTTCTATATACATACACAATTTTAGGGTTCTAGATTTTATGGTTTTCGAGATATATGGAAAAATTAAATAAAAATTCAAAGGTTGATAACCCCTGACTGAAAAAAAAATTCAAAATTCTGAGTATACAAATTTTGTATGCTTAAAGTATTCAATATTTTCTGAAATTTTAGGATCTGTGCATCAAGCGAATCAAAAGTTATAAAGAGGGGACGGATACACACACATACACGTTGGAAAAGTGCCCCTCACCCCCTCCCCTCTAATTAATGATATCTTTTGAAAACGAAATAGTATAATTTGACTCTTTCTGAAGAAATCATTTTTTTGAAATTTCGATAAAACCAGTTTTAAACTTTTTAGGAGGCACTTAAAAATCATCCCTTTTTATATGTGCCCTTTTTCGTCCCTTTTAGTTAAATTTTGGAAAAATTGCCGAATACGCTAACACTCATTTCTATAGAAGAATTCATATGCCAAATCTCAAGTTCGTACCATGTCTAGTTTCCGAGATATTCGCATACTTTGAAAAACATTCAACCCTATTTTTCACCCCCTTAGGGGTGGAATTTCCAAAAATCCTTTCTTAGTGGAAGGTTTTGTATTGAGACCTACCTGATTTCCAAATTTCACTTCTCTACGATTAGCCGTTTGGGCTGTGCGTTGATGAGTCAGTCAGTCAATCAGTCAGTCAATCAGTCAGTCAGTCAGTCAGGCACTTTCCTTTATTATTATAGATAAATATAGCATTATAATATAAGTAGCATTATGTTGTATTTTATATACCTAGATAGTAAACCTACATAAATACTGCTATTAATTGGGGATTAAGAATAAAAAATTCTTCTGTACCTACTGTAAATGCGGAAAACATAAAACCACCAATAAGGGAAGTAAAAGCATTACAATTTTTGAAATCGTTTTAGTCGGATTATTGCATTCAAATTGGTAAGCCTGATCATTTTATCATGTGCGTTGAGTTTCAGAGTTTGTTAAAATAAAGTAAGTAGGTACATACCTTTTGTTAACGAAAACATTTCCATCAAAAAGGTAATAGGTAATAATAATATGTACCTAGTATGATAAATGCGATTTATTTCGATTGCGCATTGCACAAACGAAACGGTTTTAATGAAAGAAAACGTTTACATACTGACATGATTTAAAGACGCGTACACACAATTTTTTAGTGTAACTTGAATGATACATTAACGATGTTCAAGACGTGTAACTTTCGTTTTCCACTAGTCGTGTGTCGAGAGCATCGTTGGCTGAACATTTTATATGGAGTTATTGACAGTTGTTCTATCCGGCAACGATTATTGTCATCGCAACACGAATAGATAATTATTATTGTTACTACACGATACAGTAAGAATAGTGATTGCAATCCGGAAAACCGGATCCAGGATTTCGGCGATACGGCATCAAAATGCTCATATCGGATCCGTAGAATGGAGTGGAATCCGCAGACTCGGAGGTCAAAACACGGATTGACATGGCGAGATAAAGGTTCAGAAGCTCTGTAATCGTGACAGGAGGTCTAAAAAGGCCACATTGAGCAATTCATCTACAGATGATTCATTTCCCGAATTGCTAGCAGATCCGCAGCAATTCCTCTAATTTTCGTAAAATGGTCACAGTTGTAAATGATTCATCCGCAATTCAATTCACCAAATGATTCAGATTTGGTGAAATGTTACCGCATGAAAAAATATGTACCCGGAACCGTTCCGGGTATTGTTTTCTTCGAGATTTCAGTGTTTAAAAAATACTTTATTTCAAATGTTGAACTTTAAAATGCATTTATAATTAAAAAAGATCGATACAGAGTAAATTTAAATTAATATCAAATAAATAAACGTGAAATTAAAATACTATTATAATTTTTTTTCGGCTGGCAACAAATACTCAACATATTTGTCTGTATGTCTTTTGTCATTCATTATGTCATATTATAACAAATCGTGTTACATATGATTATCATAACATTATTAAGGCGATTGGGATTTTAAGTGTCGGTAAATAATAATGTTTTAAGTGAAGTTTTAATGTTAAACACTTATAAAATGTTTGTTTTCGTTGTGTATGTAAACATTCCGTCAGTTTGCTGCATCTCTTTGTTCTTGCGTCTTGGATCTTTTATTTCAAAGTAAGTGAAGATTAGATATTCTATATTATAAAAATATTTAATTTCGTCATTATTTAGTTTCTATCACTTCCTTTTCATTACATACTGACATAAAATTGCATGAATGTGCAACAGAAAAGTGAGGTTAAGTTAATGGAGTGAGTGTTTAAATCATTTTCGTAACTGTTTCTATATTATTGACACCTAATATTTATCATGTATATTCAGATCCAGTTATTCTTATTACAATCCTTCATACTTGATTGCCTGTCTTATTATTTTATTTCTTTCTTTATATGTGTATAACAACACTAGAGGCTAATGGTTGTTTAATATGGTGTACATATATTCAATTTTTATCATCATTAAAGTGGAATGTATTTATAATATTTATTATATTATATCATCTATACTATGATGTTTGTAATGTACTGTGGATGAATGAATACTTAAAAGTGACATACAAAATGTTTATTCAACGAATTTGTTAGGTAATGCCTAATTAACAATCATGTAAATTTATATAATTGTCTATTTTATAGCAATGGAAAGGTGTACAACAAGAGTGTCTGGAGCTCAGATGAGTATTTTGCTCGAGTTACTGGATAATAGCTCCCGGGGCTGAGCTGAGTTGTTACGCCATTGGCAAGACGTGGCTGATGCCTGGATTGCCGAGGGTTCGGGTCCATCCAAAACTCCAGAATAATGGTCCATTGTAAGTACATACTTTTATGCAAATAATCGTTGAATACTTTCTCAAAAGTATCCAATTTAAATTAACAATTATATTTTTTTTAGTATGTCAGCAACTACAAAAGCTAGCTGAGTTGGTGACATAAGCACATGTTGCAGTGGTACAGGTGGAGGACCTCCCAGAGGAAGCTCTTTCTTTGGGTCCAGTGTCTGGACAGACTGGTTCTTCGGTGAGCATAAATCCCTTCCCTAATGAGGTACATAACTATATAGTCTTGTGCCGGTGTCTACTAGAGGTGTCATTAGTGTAGACCGTAGGGGATAGCCCGAATCACCTGAAGCAAACAACAATCAAATATGAAAATCTAATTGTATAATTTTGACTTGACATATTTCAACTCTATCTAGATATACTGACCTAAGAACCATACTGTTTCATTTTCAGCTTGGTGGAGCTGCTCCAGGTGGGACTTAAGCGGATGGTGATTCCACACAAAAGAATCATGACTTGTCCCACCATGACTGGCATCAATACTAATAGTATTTAGGTCCGAATCACAAACCTAAAAATCCTAGTTGTAACCCTTGATTATCCCTCAAGAATATGGTTGTATTAAGTTTATAAAAAAATAAAACTTACTTTGGCCAATCAACTTTACCTTTTTAATTTTTATTTGAGAACATTACTAAGAATTTGAAGGAACATTTCAGATTGAATCAAAATATTTTAGAAGGTAAGATGGGTTATTAAGCAAGTGAGTCATGGACATGGCTAAAGAAAAATGAAAGTGGCATAATGCGATCATTGTAAAAGTCTGAGAGATGGGGTGCGTAACAGTGCAATACAAAAGGAATGTGGAATGGTAATTGGTGCAGTAATCAAAATAAATGTAAGTAAGTTACGATGGTTTTGGTATGTGGAAATAATGAATGTGGATAGATGATCGAGAAAATACATTTGGTTGGGAGGAGTGGTGCTTGGAGACGTGGCACTCCGGAATTGTATGACAGTATCGGAAGCGAAAGGTGTTTGCAAGGATAGGAGGATATAACACTCGAGTCTTTCTGTCTACTCTACGATGGAAGTAGTGTGATAGTATGTATGTAAAAAGGGTTAAGGTGACCATGCACTATTTGAGCATTTAATGAGTGATAACACTTTCTATTAAAAAACCTCTCCTCGTATTCTGCAGTAACTATAGCTATGTGTGTGCCGTCAAAACACCAGGCATACCAAACTTGTGATAAAACCTGAAAAATAAGTGTAAGTATTGATTGAAAGGTGTTCCCGCTATTGCTGTGTTGCTGCAAACATAAAATATGAGATAATAAGGAGGAAACTTACCCATATTTGACAACACTTCTTTCTTCCCGAGTTTGTGAAAAATGCATGTATTTTTTCCTGAAGTGGTCACTGTTTAGAGCTAGTGTCACAGCCCTAACACAGTTGGATACACTTACTTGGTGCATCTTGTAGTGTGCACTGGCTCCTACAAACCTCTGGTACGAACCAGAAGCGTAAAAACTCTAAAATGCAAATATAATATGATGTAAGTATGTAGGACTATTATGATGCCTTTATGGTGTAAGTATTCTATATTTTGATTCAAGAGTAAATCCAAAAATTGTCTAGTTAGGAATACCTATATCTTCATAAAACCCTGCTGTTTACAATCTACACCATAAAAAATATCTACTATCACTAGTGCTTATATATTATTTTTAGGTAAGTTTATTGTAATCATTAGGCTGTAGACATATTTGGAAGTATAGAAGGTAAATAACAGTGTTTCATGAAGAAATATATGCCTTACTAGAACATTTTACAACTGTTGGATAGGCACTTATTTAATGTACAAGTGGTTTCACTAGACAAGCTTTATCTTTAAGCTAACTTTTAAGTAGGGTTATTATACTCATGGCTTACTGTGAAGGGCATGTAAGTAAGTACCAATTTGGCTTTTACAAAAACCTACAAACATGTAAAAAAAACTTATCTTACCTTGGATGTGGTGCTTATTCCACCTCGACGGGATGGTAAATAAGGCTCCAACTCCTTTATAAGGTCACGACACAAACCTTTGTCTAACCTAAATAATCCCACAAACTCGTAATCCGGCACATCAAAGGCAAGATCCATTTTCCTCAAAAGATCACTTTGCCGGCGATTTAGGATGCACTGCGTAACACGCGCGTGCTCCAAAAAATTTTCATATAGGCCAATATCTGCCATTATGATTTTTTTTTTACTAAAAACAGCTAAAAATGTGAAGACTACGATGAAATGAATTGAAAGATGTTAGTCCGGAGTAACTTCTAACAATTCAGCTATTTGACAAGTAAGCAATTCATATTTAGTGGACCATTTTACGGATTTCTATAGAAAACTGTCAAAACAGATGAATTCATATTAGGAATTGCGCGCAATTCCTAATATGAATTGTCAACTATGTGGCCATTTTACGAATTCCAAAGCAATTCCTGTATGGAGTGGAGGTGTATTGGACACATCACTCCAGCATCGAATCATATTTATTAATGAGCATCTGTATGAAGTGTGACCCATATTTATACCTTTGTCCTACGCCGAAGAAATCTTTGTTTGATGGCTGAGTAGCTACTTGCGATATGTACTATACTATTCTAGGAGGACAAGGCACACATACACTCACATTTTTAATAAATATGTATTCACCCACACATACACAAAATCACTGTCATACCAATTTTTGACAAGCGCTGAGTGTACACTTCACAATATCGATGTGTTGTGGTACATGATTAATTATCTGCACTGTTGCAATGATATTGAGTTTTCCTTGCTGTTTTGAATGTTTTTATATTTTTTCTTTTGCTAATATGTAGTAATTAGTGTTCTCTAAATGTATCAATTGGAATATGTGCAAAATCTTGGAAAATAAGGTCAAGATTAAATAAGGCACTAGATAAGAGTACATTTTAAAGGGATTTATTACCATTGCTAATCATTTTTAAGTACATAAACATATTCGTATGGGGATTATTTTTATACTAGTTTGTGGGTAATTAAGTCTTACATAAGTTGGTGAAAACTACAAGTTGATACATTGAATGTAACTGGAGATATTCAAGTTTTCATATCTAGGAAAACGTGAAAACCTACATATCTATAAGCAAAGTACACATATGATGTAAGTATATTTCGTTCTGGAGACTGCTGTCTGCTGGTAAACATGAGAAGCATTTGATGTCAAATCGAACAGGAATAATCAACTTGGTTAATTAGTCCAGATTTTATTGGAATTAATTTTTGTATTAAAAATGATCATATTACCATACACAGAAATATTACATTTCTATATTGTTTTTAGGTTGCTTTTCCTAATACATATTAGAGTCATTGCTTTTAGAATCTTTTGAACTAATTATAAACACTTTTTGGCACAAATCGTCCCTCAAGGGATGGGATGCCATAAACATAATAATAATAATAATAAACACTTTTAATGGGTTAATTATGGATTTATATTTTTTGATTATAATAATGTATAGGATAGTATGTACTACTAAGAGTATCATACACTACGTGCAGAGGGATGCATAAATGTTAATTGATAAATGTAACTTTTGTAAAAGTACTAAAACTTTTGAAATGGCCAGGGTTTTTGAATTGACAAAGCCTGGCGAATTATGACCAAAACCTGTGGCTGCGTCCGAGAGCCTCGGCTTCAAACATCAATTCGATGGGAGCTGGTGAGTTTCACGTAAAAGAGAACTTATGTACTTTTGGTACTTTATTTGAAATATCATGCCAGCCAGACATGTCCCGTACCTCTTTGATTGTTAGTTTTTATTGCCTGTTACATATGAATGATTTCATTATTATTTAATCAATATAAAACCTGTAATTAAAAAGATATGATGAAAAATGTCACAAATTGATAGTGAAAAATGTTGACCATTTTTCCTAAAATAGAGACCGTTGATTGGTTAATTTAAACCAGTCCTGTGATTGGTTTTCTTTGTTCTCGATTTTTATATAAATAAAATCGCAAAATGTACGGCGAGTTGAGTCGACTACTGGAATCTACTTGAGATACTCCACTGTTCACTGGGACCACTTCTAGAAGACCAACTCGCCGGACGTCTGCCTTCAAGATTGAAAGCTTGTTTCATTTCTACAACCTCTCACAACCCCTGGTGATCGGAGCTTCAACAATGATGGAACCGCTGCTGTCTCCCGATCTATCGACATCTGGTGCGTAAGCGTGTCGGTGATACTGAGGGCCTTCGTAGCTGCATGAGCTACTGGTTGGACCCTGCCCAGCTGACACATGGTAGCTTACATTTCGGTTGGGCCCTCAAAGTCTCAACCATGAATAAGATTGAGGCATTCGAACTCTGGATCTATACCGAAGAATGCTCCGCATCTCTTGGAGGGATTGCGTAAATGCGAATAAGGAGAAAGAGCTACTAACTGACCACTGTCAAAAGACGAAAAGCCACGTACTTTGCCATATCTTCCACAATGACACAAAGTATGCTCTCCTACAATTGATTGTGGAAGGACAGATAGAGGGCAAACAAGGTATGGGCCGTGAAAGAGCCTCTTGGTTTAAGAATCTACGATAATGTTTTGGTGTGCCAGAGGCTGCAGAGTTGGCGAGACTTACCCAAGACCGTGTGACTTATTCGCAGATGGTCGCCAACCTGCGATAGGAGTGGCACTTAAAGAAAAAGAAAAAGAAAAAAGGCACTTAAGCCAGACAAATTATTGTCACAGATAACAAAGGATAAAGGTCCGCATTCCTTCTTCTTCTTGTGCCCTATCATGTCTGCCCGACGTTGGTAATCACTTCTTTGAATCCGTTTTACTTTTTCATGACGCACAACCAAGAACTTCACTTATAGCAATAACAAAAATAAGGGTCTGTACAGACTAGTGATGTTGCGGATGCAGGTTTTTGACGGATGCGGAGCATATCAAGTCAGACATCCGCGGATGCGGATGCGGAGCTCAGAATAAAAAGATACTGTATAATAGTGATGTAAAACCTAAGAAATAAAAGGACCTTTTTAACGAAGGGCCGCCTTTTCACAGAATAAAATAATTTTGTACAGTTTCTTCTTCTTCTTCGTCAGCCTGTCTCCGTCCATTGCTGAACATAGGCCTCCCCCCCTATCCTTCCATTCATTCCTGTACTGAGCCTCTCTCATCCATGTACGTCCTGCAATCTTTGCGATTTCGTTCGCCCATCTGGCTTGGAGTTTGCCGACATTTCTTCTGCCTTGTCAAGGCTGCCACTCCACGTACAGTTTATAAGCATTCATTAAAAAATCAAAAACAATACAACGATCTTACTCTACACGTAAGAAATAAAATGTCTTTTTTGAAAGTGCACTTAAATTCAAAATTTGTCTTGGTAAGTCCAGTAGCCCTAGTATAAGTTTTCGATGATCGAAAATCGAAACGATCATCGAAAGAGTTTCGAAAAATTTTCATACAAAAATGATCGAACGATTCGATCGTTTGATTTTAGAACACTATTTGCACGCTTATTAACGTGCAATTAGTTTTCGATGAAACTCGTACTAGCCCCACAGACTCCAGACAAGAACTAACACTTTCTAATATGGCACTTGATAACAAAGCTAGGTAGTTAACACTCTCCTTGACTTTTACTTGCACGTGGCATGCATCTTCTTTCTCTCTGAAACTTCAAGGCCATATCTTTTAAGATAAGAACAGAATTGCATATCTTAATTTCGTGTCGCGACTTGCTATAGCGGTACATCCGCATCAAAATTCGCATTAATTAATGCGGATTTAGATGCGGATGCGGATGACAAAATTGTTGCGGATGCAGATGCGAATGTCCGCAACATCCCTAGTACAGACCTGAACACTCGCGGTAACGTAACATGCCCTAAAATAGTTAACAAAAAAAGCTGAAACTTGCACTGAGCTGAGGAAAGGTAATTTAATACAAACTTTATATGAAGTGGTTGGTATACTGGCGGTTACAACGCCGGCTTTCGCACTATTTCGTGCGGAGGTCGTGGGTTCGATCCCAGGTGCTGACCATCTTTCTCTTTCACGAGACAAGCTTTAAAGAAGCTTACTCAAAGAGTGTATTTGTGTTAAATTTGAGTGAACACAGATTCATTTAAAAAAAAACTTTCTAAAGGAAAACTGCTAAGCGTTGCTAGAACGCTTGCAGTGTTACCTTTCTTGTTCTACCTTTGTTCTTTAGCACACAACGTATACGTTATAACAAAAAAGCGAATCATAATAATATGAAATGTTTTTATCATCATAAGCGTTTGTACGTAAGTACCCCTAATGTTTTCGAATTTAGTTTCTTAAAGTATCCTGTGACCATTTTGGATGTGCGCCTTCGAAAATTTCCACTAATAAAATACATTTTAAATAATATATTATTGTAAAATAGTTTAAAGATTTTATGAATTCTAAAAAGTTTCAAATGAGTAAACATTTTTAACAAAGCTGAGTTCTAGGTGTGAAAATTCTAGCTTACGAAAAAACAAGTAACGTTTCTTTGATCAAAATAACAGTATACCTACTCCTTTACTACAAGGCTAACAAAGAGTTTCAACTGTAAAGACTATCTTATTTATTTCAATTATCTAAAGCCAGCACCAACGCAATTGCCTTTGAAATAAGAACCCTGTAGCGACACACCTTGCCTATAATTAAACTATTTACTTACACACATTCACAGTCGTGCTTGGCATTTATCGCATCAGTTGGACATTCCAGTTTTTTTTTTTACAGAAATATCTGCTTTTAAAATGTGTTTTTTTTATGGTCAACTCTCCTTTAAGGATGTGAAACATGGACACTCAAGGTGAACATCATGAACCGGTTAGAGGCATTCAAGATGTGGCTACACAGAAGAATAATAATTCTTCTAATACCGTGAACTGACATGATAAGTAACACAGAAGTGTTAGAAAGAGCCAACACCAGGAGAGAATCAAAGTGAAGGAGGTTTCGTATTTGCGTCATGTGTTGCGAGGGGAGAAGTACCGCCTTCTTTAACTGATATTGGAGGGCAAGATTGAGGGAAGACGGGGAGTGGGCAGGCAGAAAGCAGATGTCCTGGTTGCGAAACATCCGGGAATGGACCGGAATATGAATAGTCTATGAACTCTTCATAGCAGCGCAGGTCTGGGTGGCTTTTACGAAGGTGGTCGCCAACTTCGAGGGGACCTGAAGAAGAAGAAGAATTGTTAGAAGCTTTGCAAAACGTGAAAACAATGTAATATTTTAAACTAAGTGATCAAAAAATCTTTGTTATGTCGTATACAATATTTTAAAGCTTGGCCTCAATCGGTATTTTTTATAACGAAAATTGTGATTTTTTTTTTTAAAGAAAATTAACATATGAAATCGTAATATCTTTTACTTAATTACTTGATATAAAATTTAAAAAAATATAATATATATTTACGTACTTATGTAATAATAGACATACTCTTAAAAAATATCGGCTAAAGTTTCCATTAGGTTTCACAGATTTTCTCTCAAGCAATTAGAAAGGGGTATTATTTGAATAAAATTACCACCAAAGCCTGTCGAAAAACAAAAATCGTTTTAACTAAAAGTAAAATCCTTAATTTAATTCGTTCTAACCGAGGAAACTTTTCTCATTCACACATTCTTTACATAAAGAAAATTGAAGGGAATTTTCTGAGGATCAAAAGCTCAAAGTCCTCCTATCAGTCATTGTAAGCCGCGCTGATGTATCAAGTAGGCGGCTTCAGGAAAGGATAATAAATGTTGGAGATTTTTTTTTCGATAAATCTGCCACCCGCCTTGCCATTGCAAATCCTTGAGATGTCAAACAAACAAAGACTTGCCTAGAAATTTGGCGGGATATCCTTTTATTTCGTTTTATGGGTGACATTGTTTTTTTTATTTTTATTGTTGTGCTTATTATGTAACTTCAAATCAACAGTCGACTCTCGCAATAATTTCATTGAAAAATATTCTGCCATAGCCATATTATTAAATCGGTTCAGGGCATTTTCAGTTGAATATTTGTCTCGTGTATTTTGCATGTTGTAACCTTTTGTCTGAAACTCAACTTCTAAATAATGTTTTCATTTTGATAGCGTTTTTTTTTTCAAAATAAAATTCGCTGGCCAATTCTTTGAGGATATCTGCCGGAAAACACCTCGGGTATCAGTGGGGCTAGTACGAGTTTTATCGAAAGCTAATTGCACGCAAATAAACGCTTATAAGCGTGCAAATAGTGTTTTTAATTCAAACGATCGAATCATTCGATCATTTTTGTATGGAAATTTTTCGAAACTCTTTCGATGATCGTTTCGATATTCGATCATCGAAAACTTATACTAGGGCTACAGTATTAGGTAATAAATTATTTATGTAAAACTTTTGTATATGAAATAAAATCAAGGGGAATCTCTAATAGTAAACAAATTGATGATTTTTTTTTTGTTAAATAAATCATTGGTGTTGATTAAATGTTCTCTAGTTAAGTATAACATCGAGGACTACTATTTGTATTCCTTTCAGTGGAAAGTACCTACCCAGTGAGTTCAATTTGAACTCAATGTGCAATGGGGGACAAACGGACGCAGTTTATACTGACTTTTCAAAGGCTTTTGACAAAATTAATCACAACATACTGACTTACAAATTACAGACTTACGGTATACCTACACGGTGACCTACTTAGATGGCTGGACTCATACGTTAGGGGCAGATTACAATCAGTGGTGATAAACAATTATGTATCTGATTACAGACCTTGCGTGTCACAGGGATCACATCTCGGCCCGGTTCCTTTTATTCTACATAGGTGCATGCTTTAAATCATCAAATTTTCTGGTATGTGCGACCACCTTAATCGCACGTGCTTTTATATTGCCCTATATACGAAACAGCAGTTAAGATGGTTGATATTCCGTAGTGGATCATATTTTGAAAAAAAAAAATTATTTACTACCAAAAATCAATTAGATACCAACGTTATATTGCTAGAAATACTTGGTTGTATAATTAAAATGTTTTCCTTTTTTGTTTTGTAAGTATGTTAAACCAACTCCATGTTCGGGAAAGAGTAGGTAGCTATTTAAATATGTATAAAACATAATAATAATAAAAGAAAGTAAGCAGGTGTCTGGTAATCGCATTAAAAAGTATTTTTGCTTTTTGTCTCCTCGCTAGTCGTGGGACGTGAAATAATTCCGAGGAATAAATTTCCATACAAATCGTGATTCCTTTGTTTGATGAGAGGAACGAATAGTAAAATCTGCATAATTATTTAACACGGGAAAAAATGGGAGCGCTCCATCTCTTTCTCTCTCACCTGTCATACCAAATTTATTTCATATTAATTATTGTTACACCAACATTCATAACAAACTCACCTCTGTTTTTCCTTTTTCTTTATTTAAATTAACCATCAAAGACTTTTGAAGTTTGGCAGTTTTTGCATTAGATAAAAATCTTGTAAATCAATAAAGCACAATAATTATTAGTACCTACTAACTAGTTAGAATAACCGTTTTTTTTAATGACTAAAAACACAGAAAGTTTGTAGTTTTGTGTTTTCTTCTACGGGTTCTGTTCAATGTCAAATTTAAGACAAAAACTCAACTTAGGTATATTGCGAAAGAGTAGTGCAGAAAGTGGATACGTATACTCAGGAGAAAGGAGACGAATCAGTAGATCTCGGCGAAGGTGGGAAGACGAAGTCGGAAGAGATGTATGGAGCTAACATTATCCAAGTGGCGAGTTGCTGGACGGTGGCTGAAGACAGGACACATTCTATATTGTTCATCTCCTCTCAATTATTATTTGAACCTCGGAATGGTTTGACGCCAATCTCATCATACAGTTCAATCAGTTAAACATTTTTCCAGGTTGTATTATCACAACAAGGACTAATACGCAAAGTAAATGCATTTCATTGTTGTAGTTGAACGCCGAATTTTAATTATTTTGCAACAAAATCGGGAGTATTTAAACAAATTTCCTGTTGTCAAGCTAGGTTTATAAATAATTTACAAAAAAGGTAAAGATAGAAGTTCTGTATTAGGTAGGTACATTTTAACAGATGTACCTTGTCCAATAAGGTGAACCAAACAAAGGATTCTGCGGTGGAATCTTGTTAAGGGTACATCGAGGTAACTTACCTAGTGGCATTGTTTATTCATGCGTCCTCTCAGCATGATTAATTGCGCGAAGCGGGAAGTATATGACACGCTGTTTGCAAACTCAGAATAGGCCTATTCATCATCCTCAAAAATATGGCTCGCTATATTTTGCATGATATACAAGTGACCTATACGATTTATCGTCTCATATTCCGTAACGTGCTGTGGATATTGGACAAACCGACTTTTGAGCATCGAACATCCTGTAACCGCAGTGGAAAACTCCATGATGCGAACAAAAGCGATGAATCCCCGATGATGACATAACGCCGCTTGCTCTTTCTATCAAAATCTGTGTGGAACTGCGCTTAGAAGAAATACCTGGTTCCCTAGATAATAATTATTATTTTGCGAACGACTACAAACGAATTTTTTGGCAATGTACAGTGTAGGAAGAAAATAAACTGTACAATTTTTATATTTTTATATAACTGTCATTGATTGGTTTAAAAATAATTGTTTATATTATGTTCTAGTGGACAGTTCAAAATTCAAATCGTGTACGGGCCACTATTTACCAAAAGACAGTTTCTTCTCTGTTAATCTAACTACACAATGTTTAACGATTATTTATAATATATAGGTATGTACAATATAATTATTTGTATTGTTTCTACCTGCGTAAATATGTGATGTGCTTATATTATTATTATGACCACACGGTTAATATAAAATAATGCATTTTTGACAAGAATTTAACAAATAATAATTGTAAGAGTTTGGTATGGAATTGAAGTTAAAGTAAAAAGATATAGTTGAGCAGAAAGGGAAGAAGGAAGTCAAAACGCCGCGAGAGTGGAGAATATGTAGGCGCCGCTCCGGCAACGTTCACAGTGGTGTGCCCACGGGAACACTAAATTCAATGAACAAGGGTCCGCTGGATTACTCCAAAGGGTGTCAGATAAGCCTCGTGTTTACTAAGAACCGTAATTTATCCTTGAGTAAACCTTAACCTTGTTCAACATATTATTATTACACACACACATACACATTAGCAATGTAATGAGTACAGAATACTACATACTTACTAGTTCTTAGTGCCTACACAGTTATTTTAATACCTACCAAGATAAAACCACATTTAATTTTATTTTATTCAACGCAACAGCAAAGTTGCTTTACACCATAACAAGTGCATAAAAATCAAATGTAGGGACGTAAAATCAATAATTGTTTTAGACACAATAAAACTTTCAAACTAAACACGCTCTAAAGGCCCTGTTCTAATTGAAAAGCGTTCGCGCGTCCGAGCGACGAGCGATCAAAGTATTATTTTATTACAGTATTCTCAGTTTGAACGGTCCGTCCGCGTTTGAACAATATAACGATCGACGCGCGGACCCTCGAACGCTTTCCAATTAGGACACACTATAACGTGGCAATGTCTATCTAGATTCCAACTGGTCAAAAGTGGAAATTTCATGCGTTTTTTTTTCGAAATCCGGCTGAAATTATTTTAATGTGGGTAGGTATACTCGGATCCATTTTAGAATGCCGACCCTCGTTGTCTGGGGAACCCTGCGTATAGTGTGTACAGGTAATATTGTGTAGATACAATGTAACATTATTTTCCGATTTGAAGATGATGTCATCAAACTTAAAATAAAATGTATAGTGTTCATTTGATGTACGTGCCCATTTTTTTCCTTCAGTTTTTTTTTGTGGGGATTTCATTACTACTTCTTTACCTTCTTGCTTAGCGAAACTATACAACTAACAGACTTTACATAGACACCAGTAGCAGCTGTAACTTCGGATAAATCCTGAAATAAATAGAACACTTTTTATAAAAAGATGATAATATAGCCGCCGCGAAATTTTGTTCGAGGTGTTTGTTTTTCTATTGTCAACTGATCCTCTAATCTGAGACAGGCAAAAGGCAAGGTAGAAATTCCAATAATGCAAGCAAACCATAAAAACGAACCCGGTCGAGAATCGAACCGGGGATCTGTATGATACGAATATAATGATAAGATGAAAAACATATTACATTCAAATACAATCATAAATCAAAGATATATCTAAATAAATTGTAAGAAGTACATGTATTTACCTCAGTAGATCTATTGTA
This sequence comes from Mystacides longicornis, assembly GCA_963576905.1. NCBI lineage: Eukaryota > Metazoa > Arthropoda > Insecta > Trichoptera > Leptoceridae > Mystacides > Mystacides longicornis. The sequence continues at coordinate 9,410,541 of OY756421.1, read as the reverse complement.
GCTCCTTTTAAAATGTTCATAAACATTTAAAATTACTTCTTTCGTTTGCCCACAAAGCGATCTTCCTTTATCTAACTTGCTTGAACACGATGACATGTTGATAAAACACAAGAAAATTAGTTAACAGCCGGTATTTTAAAGCAACATACAAAGGACCTTCCACCACAAGCGCTAAACAATAACTATGCACCTTTGTTTTTTTCGTAATACGAAAGGATTAACCAATACAGTCAAGAACGCAGCGACAACGTGGCGTTGGCAAAGTTAAATGGTATCGATTATATCTACCTATAATGACAAAACTGCTCCGATTAGGGAACCTAGATATTATTAGTAAGAAGAGTCATTGATCACGTGGCCTCCGCCAATTTTAAGCCTGCTTTATCTGCGGAGCGTAGTTGTTTGTACTGAAAATCTTGCAGAGCTGTGTTTGAATTGCATTTACGTAATTGAATAAGTATTCATATTTCGGTACAAATTGTTCCAAAAGAGTACCTAATGTTCTGTTAACGACTACGACTGTCAAAAATGGCGGCCATCCCTATTCGACAACTTCATTTATACGAGACTGCCCGAATTTACATCAATATTGAATGATTAAGAATTTCATTCACTACATTCATTCCATGGCTGATGCAAGCCTCAAACGCCTATGTGAGTTTTTACGCTAGCTAGTTTACAGCCAATATTACATTCTATTGTCTTTTGTATTTTGATAACGACACTGTACGTATAACTGGGTATGCGTTCATTGAGATAACGGCGTTATTTTGTTGACATTGTTATATAGAAACAAAAGGTTGACATAAGGGAGAGAAAACAAAAATTCAGCGCGATAATATTATTATGAAGATTGCCAGTGCATTTTGTCAAAATAGATATACAGAGTGTTAAGTTTCACGATTTCTTATACCTAATAAATTTTTATTTCTTCAATATCAGATTATAAAAAGCGCAATTTTTTATATTACCTACCTTTATTTTATTAACAAGTTGTATTTTTTAAACAAAGATCACACACATCGATAATTTAAACTATGGAAGCATGAACAATGATTTGCAAAGTGTAATTTTGTGAATTCAGACTCATAAACAAAACACACACAAAATGAACGAGCCCAAAGGAAGACACTCCGATTCCCTATCAGATCCAATGCTAAGAATCCGCCAACCAATACCTATATGAAAAAAGTAAATTTTAACTGACTGTTCCACTTAAATTATCGAAGTTCCTCTAATTTGGCCCGCTATTTGATCAATTAAAGCGGCACCTCAGAAAGACCCGCCAAAACTTAAGAGGAACCGCTTTTTGTCAAAACTACTTGTATCAATTTTTTTTATCAGATACCTACACCTCTCTTAAAAATAACAATCAAAACAAAATAAGTTATTATACGTTAATAATGGTTATATTTCTTGATCAATATGAATTTGTTAGAGTAAAATGGAAATTTGGCGGCCGTGATGATAATTTTAATAATATGGAGACATTATTCGTTTCAAATCACTTGCAGCTATATTCAGCTTTGATCAATTTCTTAAGCAATATTGCTCGGATTGGTTGAAATCACATGGAATTGCCCGCGAAATTAAAATTTTTAGTTGATGCTAAAATAAATTTTAGCGGATCTTTTAGGGAATTGGGGTATTGCATGTTAGTCGAAACGTATGAAAAGATTATAACTTCAGTAATCACGTTTTTCGTACGAACTTACAAATTATTTCTAGAAGAATTATTTTTAATGCGTATTATTTAATTCTATAGGGATATCTGACTTCATAAAACACACATAACAAGAAGAACCTTAGTCTTTTACACTCCTTACACGAAGATAATTGGTGTATGGAGTATGATATTACATAATCTTTTACACAGAGGAACTGATCCAAATGAGAAGGCTCTAATATTCTCACAGCAGCCTACACCAAGGTGCCTAAACGACAAGCCGTTATTATTAAATTGCTACTCACACTTATGAACAAACTTTATCTTATTCTCGTTATTTCGAAACGGCCTGTTAAGTCCGTGAATAATAATAGAAGCAGTTACCGTAGTTTCTCATATTATATTGTCAAGCAGTGGGTTAAAACGCGGTACAAAGACGCTCGTTTACTATGTCTAAAGCCCAGTTCACATCGGCATAAAATTTTATTCGAGCAGCTAGAATGTTATGTAGTAAAAAATGTAATTAAAAACGTCGAGTAGATTCGTCAAGTCGATCCATTCTGAACCATTTTTGCCAGACAACAGCCAGTGTCGCGCACTACCTAATCGTGTTTAGTTTTTATTTTCCTTCAGGTGTCCCATCGTATCCCTCCGATGTTCGACGACCATTTGAGAAAGAGAGAGAGCCTTTCTGTCTTCAGCTTCCCTGAAAAAAACTCTCACAGTTTGTTCTCAGTCCGGTCACGAATGTTTCGGTGCCAGGAAAGTTGCTTTTTCCGCTTTATTTTTAATCATATACGGCATAAAGCCTTTTAAATGTTACAATATCAATTTCATACAAACCCCTAATTAACACAATTAGGCACAATAATTAAAAACATATAACAAATAATCAACACTAAACATATGTATATTATGAATACAATGATTTAAAATACCAAACAATTAAAAAAAACTACATCTTACTTACATCAATTAACAATAAAATGGGAAAAATTTATGATTAACAAATACATACTTAGTCTTTGAACTAAACATTACACTGTGTTCATGACTGTTCATTATATAAACCATCCTTACAAATGAACTGTACTCGAATATATGGTCGATTTTCGTCGAGTAGCGTGTAATTCAGTTACTCAATCACTCGCTACTCGACTTAGTGTGAACTTGGCTTACCTACAAAATAACTATCTTAATTCATTAAATTTCTAATATTGAGGTAGAAATGTTTATTCAACAGTAAAGGATAGGTAATAAAATATAATCTCAATTAATTCATACCTCTGTATGTTTAAGGACTAAAAATTGGCAAGTTGAATAGTGGTAGGTACCTACTATTCTCGGAGCCAACTACAATATTATTATCTTCCTTTCCTAAAAGTTTATTTGAGGCCTTGAGCCTATGTAACGTAAGGGTCTGTACACATCTGATCACGCGCGGTAACGTTACCAATGTCAGGTTGCATGCAACGTATCAAATTTCCATACCGCGTACGAATTTTGATACGTTTCATGCAACCTAATATTAGTAACCTTACCGTGTGTGTTCAGATGTGTAGAGACCATTACTGTTTTTGGGCCTAATGAGCCTGTTGTTTGGTCATCGTAGTCTTCTTAACATCACAGTACCTACCTACTTATTAATAACACTTCTTTATGCCGTGCTGTTTAAACTTTCTTCTGTGTTTTTGGACATAATATGTCAGCTATCATTTTATCTGTGAAGTACACAATATAATATAAAAATCAGAGCCTAAAAATACTCTACATAGCTAGAGTTATTTTTAAAGGCCTCTGCTTAAACATGTATATTCAACAGAATACCTGTTGGAGTGTTCATGGGGTTTTGCTTAATTAAAATTCACATAAGATAGGTAGGTATATATGTTTATTGACTTAACATTTTTATTAGAATATAATTAAAGTACAATAAAAGCTTTCACAAATTATTATTTTAACCCTGTATTTCCCTAGTAGTTTCTTATCATAACTAAAATGATAATGTAATCTTAAATAGTGATAGAATCTCACCTGTAATGCAGAATGATGAACAATTTTACTTGAGAATAAATACCTACATTAAATACAGCTGCAACAAAGAAGGAATATAATTTGAAGAGCAGAAAAAAACCTGCGAAATGGCTAAGATGAGCAGCTTTCAAAATTATGGGTCACGAAGGAATGAATGAATGTATGGAAGAATCAATCTCCATCAACCTCGAACACAGGGTTATATTTATCTAGCCAAAGGTACCGACTGATGGGTTTGAAAACATTACATCCAAAGAAACAAAAAATCATTATTAAGGATGGAATGAGAGATGCTAGGTGTACTTAAGTCTGACAGCCTGTTCCAACTTGTCGTGTGTCGGCTACGATTTTTAATCAGGTGCTCTGGTGGCAATACATTTTGTATGGAGCTTAGCCGGTCCCATCGTTGTGGTGTAAGTGCAAACAGCTCAATAAATGTTTTGCCACCAGAATACCCGAATAAAAATCGAATTCGATACACACAGTGGTAATAGAATAAGAAACATCACAATAAGAGCTACATAGAACATGAGGGTCGGACATTATAATCGAGTGAGTGTCGCACGAAAATATGATAAATGGACAAAACACAACCTGTTCTGGAGCCTTTATACTGAATACTGCATTTAGAAATTTCAGTCGTACCCAGCTTTGCTATTGTAAGAACTCACGATTAAGTAAACACTCACCATGTCTCGAAATGGATGGAGATCGGCAGACGGTGGAGGAATCTGGAAAAGGTCTCATGTGCTTGACTGTGAATTGGTTGACGAATTCCGAGATAACTCATCAAAACGGAAAATAAAATAGACCAATAGAAATATTTAATAAAAATACAAGTTTCACAACAAACTTCGCATCATACGGATTCTAAGCCTATGTTACATTCACTTTTATTATTATGGAAAGAAACTACTTTAAACCTACCTATAAAGTTAAAACAGTCAATTTCTCATAATTTCTATTATTTACAAGCCTTCAAAAAGAACAGTCCCTCATAACATAACCAAAATATATTTGAAAAATGATATAAAATAATTTAATTATCATAATAGAGCTCGTTACTTCCACATAATTTTATTTCTTCATCCCACTTTTGTTGCCATTCATTTCAACATCAATAGATCAAATCCACTGGTTATCAACTTCATGATATGACAAATACCCATAAACCTACTCAGATTTATTATAATATAATTATCATGCTTTAACAAATTCCATTCATAAGCGCTCCTCATGCATTAAATTTTTCATTTTCTTTCATATTCTAATTCATTTTTTTTTTCGAAAGAAGCTACTACATTTTATTTTACCTTAACTGATAATTATTATAAACAAGCCGATTGCATGATGGTTATCACAGTTCATTTGGGAGACCTTCCTCTTTAACAGAGGGTGGTAATGCCATTCCCACAGTCACCTTGGGTATGGCCGTCCATCCATCACACATTGAAAAACACCACTCCATCATATTTCGGCAGCTGAACCTGACATTCCATCACACTCTGAGGCTTTTGCTCTCACAAGTTCATTCGTACTAATAATTTTCAGGCTTTCGTCGTCTTGTGTATTTCTAGATTTTTTTTGTCCTTTTTACCGATCATGGAGTGTCCATTAAGAGCAGAGAGAACAGACCTCTACTACATATTTTCGATCCAATAATATTAAAAATCACCTCGAGGGCGCTTATATACCGACCTCGGTAGCCTAATTGTACTGAGGTGGACTTCAGATTCGAGGTCCCGGGTTCGATTCCGGGTCGGGTCAGTGTTTTTTCACTTGAAATTTCTACCCGGGGTTGGCCTGTCTCTGATTGGACGGGACCTACTCTCATGCGTTCGATTCTTACATTTTTTTATTCTTACGTTATGTGCCTACCTATTTATGAAAGCTGGTATAATTCTACTTGCGTCCATTCTTTCAACATAGGTACCTACCCAAACATGGGCGCCCGCTGATAGGGGCAAGATTGATTGAATTTGTCAAAAAATGTTCCTTTTATTTTAAATCCCTTTTTAAAAAGTGTGAAAAGAATATTTTGCCCCCCGCGCTTATAAAATTTTCTTGTACCCAAAACATATCATCTTTCCGTTGATTTCTAATCTCCGCTGCATTTTTCTACTTTTTGTCTATGTCCACGTTTTAAAGCCATACATTGATGAGGGTAACACGATTTCTTTAGGCACTAGTTTTGTTAAACACTCTCTGCGTTCAATTTCTTTTTCACACTTTCCACCCTTACTAAACATACTTTATTTTCTAGGGCAATTTTAAAATTCATTATTGGTTCATCCCTTTACAAAAAAAAAAACCTTTGCTTTGTTGACATTCATTTTAAGACAGTTTTTTTGCAGAACACACTTGACACAAGAAATTCTTAAAAATCATTTTCATTTTCAGCCATAAATACTTTTTGGCATGGTGATAAGCATGCTCGAGGTCCATGGGAGGAATACCGAAAGAGGGCCTTCCATGTCAAACGAACCTTCTTGCCAAAATTCAGGCAAAAATAAAACTCCGAAGGTCCGAGACTGGCCCAATTTCGATGCGACCTCACGCCTCGAACAGGTACCAAAAAGGGGCCGAAATTCGGCTATCAGATATAGTGTATATATACAACTGAAAAAGGTTCCTGATGGTGGACAGACTATAGGGGCTGAAAGCTATCTTTTAACTATCTAACTCTTGACTCTAAATACCTAAACGTACTTCCGGCAGAGACTCAAAATAGGACAGGATTTTACTACGCGAAAATAATTATGCCACGACTAGCTGCAGTCAAAACGATCCTGCCTATTAACAATTTTTAATGTCTATCTCGCGTGCATTTAATTATTATCGATCTCAATATCAAAATAAACGTTCAATTACTTTATAAACGAACCAATCAACCTTCTAGTCAAACTTCGTACAGGCTGTCATTAAACCGCAAGTCCTTCCTCATCGGAATTCCAAATCGCTCAACTGCTTCGGTCTTAGCGCGCGACCTTTTCGCCAGTGAACCTCATGAACTGAGCTGAAAAGCGTCCAAATCAGCAACAGCCCATTCTCATAGACAGTCATGTGGGGAAGGTCTTCAGCTTGCGCCAACAGCCCTCCTACACATACCGGTTTTATAACTTTACGTTTATCACGGCGGCGAAAACTAAAATACAAACTCTATCTGTGCGCGGACAGACGCGAACTTTTAGTAAACTCATTCATAGCTCGACTGAATAAAATTACTCTCACGGGGAACAAACACACCAATGTACCTACTTTTACAAAAATGAAAATTCTACACTAAGCTTACTAGAAGGTTCTAAATATGAAATTCTTAACCGGATTCAAAAATAAACATTAAAGATAGGTCACACCACTGGTATCGGAAAATGGGGTAACCCGCGAATGACAGATAACAATTCGCGACGTGTGCTTGACATGTGACGTGTGAAAACAATACAGGGAGGTACATGCTGCAATACAATAAATCCATTGGCACACAGAGATCACAAATATTCATAAATATGCCGTATCGCGTCGGCCATATATCTCTCATCTAAAACCACATCGAGCAATTTGCTCATAAGCATGCTTGGCGGGGGCAACCAAGCAACAAACAAAATACAACATAAAAATATATCTCTGTGCCCTATCATCGTCCTGGGGGTAGCTGCCAGCGACGAAACAAAAACACTCTAATAAAAATATGGCCACTCACCCGAAATTCAGCATACCTTCAAAATAAAAGCACACAGCACAAAAGAAAATAAACACGTCACATTCACACATATGAGGTATGGTCTGTCACTTGTCCCTTTCCAACCACGCCACGCCACCCCGGATCGGGACATCTTCAATAAATAATAAACCATAATTAAACGGAAGGTTTAATTATTGACAAACGCGGGACTCTAAACAGAAAAACTCTAAATATGTGACACACCATAGCTCAATCGTCAGACACTTCCAAATTACTACAGAAACTATAAAACGCGACGGAAATAATTATAAATTGATTAACAAGGAAACAAAATTGCGATAAACTATAGGCGGAGAGATGTTTTCTGAACGAGAACTGATATTGAACTGAAGTCCAAAAAAAAATCAAAGCATTCATCTCAAAACTGGAGAATTTGCCTTCTATACTAATCGTTGTAAACAATAAAAATTTTAATGGTTTCCTGGACATACATACAGTGCGTAAAAATACCCAACTATCTAATCCGCCATAAACAAATAAGCAACTGTTTTTCAAACTCTTTACCATCGCGTTTCCAAACTTTCAAATAATGACTTAACAATATTTTGAATAATCATCATCCTCGTCGTTCCCTCACTGCTGAGGATCGTGACCATCACCACTCCCCACCATCCCAACCAGCCGTCCCCAAAGCCCCCGGTCCAACGCCATTTGTAGGGCCTCCCATAGTGTCCCACCCGCTGCCTCTTTGACCTGGTCGCTCCATCTCATCGGAGCCCGACCCCGAGCTCTGACGCCCTCGATTTTTCCGGTTAGGAGAAGCCTCTCAAAACTATCATCTCCGCGTCTCGCAATGTGTCCGAAGAACTGTATGACACGTCGCGTGCACACCGTGGACAGCCGTTCTCTGACATTTAGTTCTGCCAAGATGGAGTCATTTGTTCTGTGTTCCGTCCACGATACGCGGAGGAGGCGTCTCCAGCACCACATCTCGAAAGCGTCCACCCTAGATCGATCACGAGACTTCATGGTCCAGGTTTCTGCAGCATATAGGAATATTGAGAACACCAGGGATTTCACCAGTCTGATTTTCGTGGGTACCTAATCACTCTGCTCCTCCATATCTTCCCCAGATTGGTCATCGCCCCTTTTGCCATCTGGATTCTTCGGCGGATTTCAGGTTCACACGTGCCCTGATCATTGATGAGGGAGCCCAGGTACACGAAGTCATGTACAACTTCCAGACCCTGTAACTGCTCAACCCCATTCAGCACGCCCTGGCGGTCAATCAACATAACCTTTGTTTTGTCGCGGTTAATCCTCAAGCCGAGTCTGTTGCTTTCGGCTTCGACTTGCCTAAATATTTGCATCAGTTCAGGGATATTTGCTGCAACCAAAGTCGTGTCGTCTGCGAACCGAAGGTTATTGATTTTTCGACCCCCTATTGTGACTCCGCCCTGCCAGTCCTCCAGTGCTTTACGCATGATATATTCTCCATATATATTGAATAGTTTTGGAGAGAGAATGCAGCCTTGGCGAACGCCTTGTTCAGTTCTAAAAGGCGCTGAAAGTTCGTCCTCAATCTGGACTCGCGATGAACCCTCCAAGTATAAGTTCTGGATAAGAAAAGCCAAGTGAGCGGGCACCCCCATTTCTAGAAGAACTTTAAAAAGGTCAGACCATCTCACGCAGTCAAATGCTTTGGCATAGTCTATAAAGCAGAAAACCGCTGGAGTGGTGAATTCACGGCACTTCTCTATAAGGAGTCGCATATTCATAATTTGCTCTCTAGTACCTTTGCCGGTGACAAAACCAGCTTGTTCATCCGCTATTTGCCAATCGACATATGGTGCCAATCTTTTGTTTAATATATCCAGCATAATCTTGCTTGCGTGAGATAGTAGGGAAATTGTGTGAAAATTTTCGCATTTTCTGGTTGAGCCTTTTTTGTGTAAGGGGATGACAATTGACTCCGTCCAATCGTCCGGCCACTGTCCAGTTCGCCAAATTTTTTGACAGATGGTGAGCAGCATGCGATTTCCCTCTTCTCCCATGTTCCTTATGAGATCCGCTCCAATTCCATCCCCCCCCACAGCATTGCTCTTCAAGCGTGCGATCGCAAAGCGAACCTCATCCAGCAGTATGTCAGGCTCTCTATCAAAGGATTCATGAATTCTCGAAGAATCCTGCTGGTCATTGTTCCGGTATAGATTTTGACAGTAAGTTCTCCATCTGTCAATCACCTGTGTTCGGTCAGATAACAGAGCGCCATCTACATTTTCTAACAGCCAAGTTTTTGGTTTGCGTTTTTCTGTTAGAATTTTTACTTTATTAAACAAGTCTTTGGTATGATAGTTGTAGGCATGTTCGTCTATTTCACAGCATATTTCTTCAATGTGATTGTTTTTGTCTCTTCTACATGCTTGTTTGACTTGTTTATGTAGATCTCTGTACTTTTCTCTGTTATTGTGGTTGTGGACAATGCCTGCTTCCTTGATGCGCCGTCGTTCCTGTATCAGTGTCCATGTGCTGTCTGAGATCCATTCCTTGCGCCTATATTGACTAGTGCTGCTTCGTAATTCGTTAGTTATATCTATGGTTGATGCTTTGAGCTTTGTCCATGTTGTGTTAGCTGGTTCGAAAAAGTCCTGTTCCAAGTTTCGCAGTCTTTGATTCATAAGATGTTCAAATCTTACGAGAGAGTCCTTCTCAATTTTCGCCGGCTTGGAATTGGTAGTCCTGCGTACGTTTTTGAGGCGCACCTTAAAATTGGCAATCATTAACTGGTGGTCGCTTCCACAATCTGCACCAGGGTAGCACTTGACATTCGAGACAGCCGAACGCCATCGAGTGTTTACTGTTATATAATCTATCTGGTTACGATATCGATTTCCGGGGTAAATCCAGGTATATAGTCTCCTTGGATGGTGTTGGAACCAAGTGTTCATGATTGTCATTTCATTTTCTATACAAAAGTGTAGAAAACGTTCACCACTCTCATTCCTGGCTCCCAGTCCAAACTTTCCCACCACTGATCCACAGAGGCTATCCCCACTGGTCCGGCCAACCTTTGCGTTCATGTCACCCTGCAGTACAGTGACTTCCTTTCTAGGGATTTGACTCAAGACTTCAGAGAGTTGTGCGTAGAAGTTGTCCAGCTCTTCGTCGGATGCAGACGATGTAGGAGCATATACTTGGACGATATTCAAGGGTAGTGGCTTGCTGTCTAGTTTTATGGTGATAATTCTATCACTTATAGTGGTATATCCAAGGACTGAGTTTCTCAGTTTTTTAGGTAATATAAATGCCACCCCATTCCTACTCGTATTCTCATTGCCTGAAAAATATATTACATTCCCATTTTCGGTTGTACTATGACCACATCCCCTCCAGTGCGACTCACAAATTCCCAGTATGTCAATCCTGCATCTCTCCATCTCCGCCTCTATGACATTCATCTTTCCTGCCTGTAGCATGCCACGAACATTCCATGTAGCAATCCTCATGTCTGAGCGGAGACTAACCTGTTAAGCTCATTCGTATCACCAGTAGTCCATTTTCCATACCCTGCCTGGCGCGTCACAGCGATATGGCCGGTAGTACATTTCACACCACGCGACCCGGACCCACGATGGCGCCGGGTGTCAGCCGGATTGCATAACATTCTACTATCTCTGTTTCTGGTGTTCATTTCATAGTGATGGTTCTCTTGGGAAGATAGTGCAGTAGCTTCCCGTGACTTTCTGCACCGCAGTAGACTGAGTTGAATTTTGGTCTGGGTTGTTGTTGTGAAGAGTGGAACTAAGGCATTGCTGCTGCCCAATGCACCCAACTATATCCATCCTCCAAAAGCCCTGGCGTTTAGACCTGCCATTCTCCTCGCAGCGTACTGCAAAAACAACAGCAGGAGCCTCCGCACCACGCCAAGGTACGACCAGAACACATCCCCCCAAGTCGTCCCAAGTCCATCACTCTACAACCGATCCTTCACCCATAGGGCCCGGGTACAGCAGCGCAGCCACGAACCAGCAACAACGAGGAGAGCGCGGAGGCATACTATAAATAAATCCCTCATAAATAAATCGGCATACTATAAATAAATCATGAATAATAGCATACTATAAATAAATCCCTCACATCAATGGTTAAGGTACTTAAGGTTCTTTTCCGAATCACACCAAATTTCCGAAAGAACTTAAGGGGCTATTTTAAGTACCTACTTTAAAATCACCAAATCTAATACTTCTTAATATGACGTTTAAGTAACATATCTGAACAATTATTTCGCTCCCCATTTTTTCATTTATTCGGAATTTCCATTAACTTTCACACAATATAACTGTTAGCACTATTTACACATACGACATACATGCTATTTTTGAGCACACAACATTCTTAACGTGTCATTGTAATGTAATTATGGTAACAACATTTTCGTTTTCCATTTTTCTTCCCAATTTCCCAAAACAAATAAAATATAAGTAAATTTACTTAAATACATATTTGCTAAACATTTTTTTTGTGGAACATACCTAACATGCACATTGATAAACATTGAGATCTTATTTATGTAGGTATGTAGAGAACATAGAAATAACATTAATTTTATATTGGGATTGAGATTGTATTCATAATATTACAACAGACATTGCTCACATTATACAACTGACATTTATTTTACTAAAGCAAATTTAACACCAATTATAATCTATTTATTGTGTAATACGTAGGCACGTATTATATTTTATAATGAATCAATACATCAATACAGATACAACACGACGTAGACTAAGAAAAGAAAATAAATCAATAACAATAACATTTCAGGTCTCTAACAATTATTTTTAAATTCTTACATTAAATATAAACTTTTGAAAACACAATAGATACATAAACATATTTTGAGGAAAATCGAGAACTATTAGAACTTTATTTCTGACATTCAGGAGTTATTTTAATTTATTGAAGTTACACAGTAGAGTGACAGAAAAAATGTATAATTAGGTACCTAACTTATGCTTAATATACTATTAAACTGGGGACAAAATATCTTAAAATTCATCACAAATCAAACGCATTAATGTAAAAAGCAAGTTAGAAAAATAATTATATATATAAATAATATCATTAGGTACCTACATCAATTCCACATGATAATAAAATAATATGACAATGATATAAAAACAGTAAGGTATAACATTTAAGGACAAATATCATGTGATAGTAATTCATGAAAATACACCATAATCTCAAGAGAAATTATATCATAAAACATCTTTAGATTCTTTAAGCAAAAAAAAAAAAATAATTTGAGAGTTTCATTGTTTTGAAAAATGGTCGAATCTTTGAAATAATTTTTCTTAAGATTTAATTTTCTACAATTATAAATAGAAAAGTAAGTCAAGCCTTTAAAAGTACTTTGTACAGACACAGGCTTAACTTTGTTTTATATAAAATCACTTAGTGATTCAGTTGTAAATTGTTAGAAAAATATTTTTATATTTGTTTTAAAATCAAAGGTAACAACATCCTTAGACAAAAAGTAACATTTGATCAATGAGAACTAAAACGTTTAAGAACAAAAAAAAAGGTTTAAGAACAAAAAAAAAGGTTTAAGAACAAAAGCTCGAATCGGTATACAGGTAGCTAGACTCACGCTGGTTGTAAAATATGTCAACCATTTTTGAGGTGTCAGAGTGTTTGAAGCTTTTCCTGGCTGGACTGCAGCTGGATGATCACCTGAAAAAAATATAGGTGAAAATAAATTTTATTTTATTCATATCCTAGTAAAAATATAACAATAGTCCGTACGTATGTTCGAGATAATATATAAAAAAAAAACGTTATTGTATAAGAAAAAAAACCGAGGAAATTAAAAGACAAGAGAAAAATAAGAATAGATTGAATTGAAGGGCGGTGGGAGGTGGGGGCACATCTCACAGGAAATTGAAAAACAAAAGAAATTTCTTCTTTTGTTACAACATTTTTTATTTCATTGGGTTCGAAGAAAAAATATCGGCAGGGTTGACATGAAGATAAAAAAACCCAACAAATTAAATAAAATAACTCATGCGGCATTCTAAGAAATCATAAAATGATGGCGTTTCACGGTACTTGTTAGAAAAGGAGTTCATGTACCAGATTTTTTTGTAGTCGATGAATAAAAAATGTAGTTAGAAATTATTATTTTGCTCCAAAATTCAGAAATATCGACTATGATGAAGCATAATCGAAACCCTGGAACAGATGGCAATATTATCTATTTAATTTTGTGTATTTATCGTAAGGTATTGTTTAAATAGGGACTGAATACACAAAAGTAGATATTTTGTTGAAAGCACCGCAAGTAGGTAGGTACATAATATACATTTTTGTAAATATAAAATTATTTATTTAATTAGTATTTCTGTTCGGTAATTAAATATTTTTTTACTTCAAAACGTGAAAGATCAATAATGATAATAATAATAATAATGTAATGTTAATGTTGTAATAATATAACACTTTTCTATACAAAGGTGTCAGTATAGCCGGCGGGACTTATTGCCTGAGGCAATTTTTTCTAGTCAACCGGTCCCGTCCAATCTGAGACAGGCCGACCCGGGTAGAAATTTCAAGTGAAAAAACACAGAAAAACTCTGACCCGTCCGGGAATCGAACCCGGGACTTCATGATCTGAAGATCAATGGCGATCAGTGGTATTATCATATCAACGGAAACAAGATTATGTGGTTGAAACCTGGGAAAACCGTTGTTATAATAATTATTATTGTAAGGTTGAAATGAGCAAAATAATAAAATAGGAAAGTTATCATTATGAATCAGGTAAAGCTTAAGTCGTTTGAGAAAGCCAATGGTAATGGCAAAGATTTATGTATGATTTTTTATTATTTGTTTTTTTTTTTATTTTTAATTAGTAATTGTGACGAAATACTGAAAGGGCCCTTTACACCCTTTTAGTATTTATTAGAAAATATTGATATATGATATTGTAACTGCTTTTATTTCTGTGCGTTATCTTCTTGTAATTGTGATATCAACCCAAGTGTCTCGAATGAGACCCATGGGGGAAAAGAAATAAATAAAAAATCAAAATATTTTCTCCCATCAAAGTGCGTCGATATGACTATTCAGAGAGGACACACAATTGATATTTTTACAGATATTTCCACACAGTCATGTATCCTACATTTCTCTGAGATATTTATATCCACGGATCCCACTAAATCTTCTTTGAATTTACGCTTAACGCTCTGTGTTGCGTACAATAATTCGCTTTTAAACTTGTATCAGGATGAGCTTCTGAATTCTGCCTGAATAAAAGATTTGGCTGCATGGTCAGAATGCACTGGCGTAAAAAAAATATTTATAAAATATTCATGTATTCGGTCAAAGATGCCTCATGGATTCATAAGTTCTCAAAAATACAGTCCATCTTCATGTGTTTCCGAAGTGTAGTAATATTCCAACAACTTTGAGGAGGCGTCACATGATACCAGTTCCATCAACTCCTCTAAAATAATATTATCTACACTCTACAGCGTTTTAACAAACTTATTTATGAATTTACAATAAACTTAGCTGAGAAAGTCAGTTTTGTTTTACCACCGAGATTCCAATCTGCAAGATGAGTTTTCTGAACATTTGTTTCACTATTTCTTGAATAACTTATAGAGATTCTGCACTTAATTAAGTTATGTAGTTACATAGTTAAATTTATTAATGTATGGTTACCTATACGTAATTATTTCAAGTGATGTAGTAACAAATCCTTGCACAAGAATGATAAGCTTTGAAAGTTCTAGTAGTTCGACAAATTTTTTGTCTGACTAATCTATGTAAAATAATCTGAATAGTAGGTATCTTTATATGAATGAATGAATTTTATTCAAAAGAAATATACAAAACAAATTTATCAAAAAAATACAAAAAAATATTATTGAACTTTAAATCTTATATATAAAAATGGAGAGCTATTTCGCGTTGTCATCGGATGGCGCCTAAACGGCTGAACCGATTTCGCTAATTCTTTTTTTGTCGTGTAGGCTTTTATCAGGAGAGTGTCCTTTTAGAACAAAAAAATTAAGAAAAATGCATAGGAAATTGGTAAATTTAAGAAAACTATAAAAATGGAGATTTATTTCCCGATATCATCGCATCACGCCTAAACGGCTGGACTGATTTCGCTAATTTTTTTTTGTCGTGTAGGCTTTTATCAGGAGAGTGTACTTATAAAACAAAAAAATTAAGAAAAATGCATGTTAAATTAGAAAATTTAAGAAAACTATAAAAATGGAGATTTATTTCCCGATATCATCGCATCACGCCTAAACAGTTGGACCGATTTCGCTAATTCTTTTTTGTCGTGTAGGATTTTATCGTGAGAAGGTTGATTTAGAAGAAAAATATTAAGAAAAATTCATGGAAAATTAGAAAATTTAAGAACACTATAAAAATGGAGAGCTATTTCCCGGTGTTATCGCATCGCGCCTAAATGGCTGGACCGATTTCGCTAATTCTTTTTTTTGCGTGTAGGCTCTTATCAGAAGAAGGTTGTATTAGAAGAAAAAAATTAAGAAAAATTCATGGAAAATTAGGAAATTTAAGAAAACACAGAAAGTAGGTAATCTTTTTAGTACTTTTTACAATATAATTTTGTTCTACTTTTGAATTTTTATTAATTGACATTTGAAAGAACTGTCAGTGGATTGATTGTTGTTGCAACTGATAGAATGCGAATGTAAAATATATCATATGAAATAGATTGATTGGATAAGTCATATAATATTCATTGCAGTTATTTTTATAAGGAGTTTTGGTAAGTTTAAATACAAGGAATACATTACTGTAATGAAGTGTAAGGAGTTTTGAAAACTTTCTTTATTTGCAGATATTTTAAAACCGCTAGCAAACAGAGTCGTATAATATGTATAACATTGCTATTAAGGAGTTATACTTAATTGAAGTTCATTTTATAGGAGTTTTGATAAGTTTTAACACAAGGAATACGTGATTATATTGAAGAACAAGTAGAATATTTTTTTTGTTTGTTTGAAAATCAATTATTCGTTTATGGGCTGATTTTTACAGAGGATGAGTACATACCTACATATAACGTAAATATAATCTGCATCGTTAATATGTAAAAAAAAAGCTGGATATTATTTGCTAATGACCTAGCATTTGTTTCTTTATTGAAAATAAAAATTGCTACACTTCCAACTTCCACCATGTTGTAATAGAAGATAGAACAAAAATCACAGATACTGCATTAAAATTGTGCTTTTTATTTATTTCCACTGTTTTGAAAGAGAAGATTTAAGAACGCAATTTTGTGTGAAAGTGAATGTCGAGAACTTGGACGTATGTCTATTTAGGTAATTTATTTAGAAGAGATGCAAGGTGTGAAAAAGAGATTGAAAGAAGGAAATTGGCTGGGAGAAGGGTTGGCGGTGCATTAAGACCTCTAAGAAGATATCTCTGAAATCGACAGTTGATGCACAATGCAATCCTGATACTATCCGTGATTTATGGGAGTGAAACTTGGACATGGAAGTTAAATTTGGAAGTTGGAATAAATTCTGTGGAAATGAGATCACTGCGTAGGGTAGGATATGCGGAAAGAGACTTATTGATAAGGTGAGGAATGATAATATTAGAAAGGAATGTGGAGTGGATGTTAGTGTAGTGACTAGAATGAAAGTGAATAAAGAAAGAAGGTTTGGGCATGTGAGAATGATTAAAAGGATATATAAATCTGAAAGAATTAGTGCACGCAGACGAGGCCGACCTGCAATAACATAGACCGACCATGTCGGTGCCGTCTTACGTGAGGGCCAAGTCAGGAGCAAGAGAAATATAAGAGCATGTATGCGGAATGTTATGCGTTTGGAGGAAGCGAATAAGTTTGTATTGGAAAGAATGGAAGTCCATACTCTCTGCCTACCCCCTTCGCGAATCAGCGTGATGGGCAAAAAAAGTATTGACACCTCAATGCGTATTTTGAATCGGTACGGAGATGTTCCTTATCGTACTTTGATTAATCAATCAATATTATTTTAACTGAGCAAAAAAACTATTAAAATATCGAATATAATGACATACCTAAATTCTTTTTTTTACATATTAACATCAAATCAATCAAAATTAAAACTCCCTTTGAACTCCACTCAGGAGCAAAGTGAGGCTTAAGAGCTCTCCATTGCACTCGATCATGCGCAATGATGACCTCTTCCCACATCGGTTATAAGTTTTTGATGTAAAAATAAACTCAAATCCAATGAATGCTGCGTGGTATGCAGGTTTTGCTAATGCCACTAAATAGTCATTCATGTTAAATAACTAAAAAACGAATTTGAGCTCTGTTGCATAAAACCTAGAGTACCCATATTATTTATTTCGATACGAAGTTCGACGGGTCAGCTAGTCTTATATATAAAAATGGAGAGCTATTTCGCGTTGTCATCGGATGGCGCCTAAACGGCTGGACCGATTTCGCTAATTCTTTTTTTGTCGTGTAGGCTTTTATCAGGAGAGTGTCCTTTTAGAACAAAAATTTTTTAAAAAATGCATGGGTAATTAGAAAATTTAAGAAAACTATAAAAAATGGAGATTTATTTCCCGATATCATCGCATCACGCCTAAACGGTTGGACAGATTTCGCTAATTCTTTTTTTGTCGTGTAGGCTTTTATCGGGAGAAGGTTGATTTAGAAGAAGAAAATTAAGAAAAATGCATGGAAAATTAGAAAATTTAAGAACAATATAAAAATGGGGTGCTATTTCCCGATGTCATCGCATCGCGCCTAAACGGCTGGACCGATTTCGCTAATTATTTTTTTGGCGTGTAGGCTCTTATCGGGAGAAGGTTGATTTAGAAGAAAAAATTAAGAAAAATTCATGGAATATCAGGAAATTTAAGAAAACTATAACAATGTTGAGCTATTTCCCGATGCCATCGCATCACGCCTAAACGGCTGGACCGATTTCGCTAATTCATTTTGTCGTGTAGGATTTCAATCAGGACAATGTAGAAGAAAAATATAAGAAAAATGCTCGCGAAATTAGAAAATTAAAGAAAAGACAGAAAGTAGGTAATCTTTTTAGTACCTACTTTTTACAATATAATTTTCTTCTACTTTTGAATTTTTATTAATTGACATTTGAAAGAACTGTCAGTGGATTGATTGTTGTTGCAATTGATAGAATGCGAATTTTAAGAACAAGTAGAATATTTTTTTGTTTGTTTGAAAATCAATTCTTCGTTTATGGGCTGATTTTTACAGAGGATGAGACCTACATATAACGTAAATATAATATGCATCGTTAATATGTAAAAAAAGCTGGATATTATTTGCTAATAACCTAGCATTTGTTTCTTTATTGAAAATAAAAATTGCTACACATCCACCATGTTGTAATAAAAGATAGAAAAAAATCACAGATACCTACTGCATTAAATGTGCTTTTTATTTATTTCCATTGTTTTGAAAGAGAAGATTTAAGAACGCAATGTTGTGTGAAAGTGAATGTCGAGAACTTGGAAGTATGTCTATTTAGGTAATTTATTTAGAAGAGATGCAAGGTGTGAAAAAGAGATTGAAAGAAGGAAATTGGCTGGGAGAAGGGTTGGCGGTGCACTTAGACCTCTAAGAACATATCTCTGAAATCGACAGTTGATGTACAATGCAATCCTGATACTATCCATGATTTATGGGAGTAATGGGAGTGAAACTTGGACATGGAAGAACAATTTGGAAGTTGGAATAAATGCTGTGGAAATGAGATCACTGCGTAGGATATGCGGAAAGAGACTTATTGATAAGGTGAGGAATGATAATATTAGAAAGGAATGTGGAGTGAATGTAAGTGTAGTGACTAGAATGAAAGTGAATAAAGAAAGAAGGTTTAGGCATGTTATGAAAAGAAACGAAGAGAGAATCACTAAAAGGATATATAAATCTGAAAGAATAGGTGCACGCAGACGAGGCCGACCTCGAATGACATCGTCCGACCATATCAGTGCCGTCTTACAGGAGGGCTAAGTCAGGAGCAAAAGGAATAGAAGAGCATGTATGCGGAATGTTATGCGTTTGGAGGAAGCGAATGAGTTTGGATTGAAGAGAATGGAAGTCCATACTCTCTGCCCACCCTCTTCGGGAATCAGCATGATCGGTAAAATAAGTATTTACACCTCAATGCGCATTTTGAATCGGTACTTTGATTAATCAATCAATATTATTTTAACTGAGCAAAATAATTATTGAAATATCGAATATAATGACATACCTACCTAAATTAATTTTTTTTACATATTAACATCAAATCAATCAAAATTAAAACTCCCTTTGAACTCCACTCAGGAGCAAAGTGAGGCAATAAGAGTTCTCCATTGCACTCGATCTTGCGCAATGATAACCTCTTCCCACATCATATTAACATAGGTTATATATTTTTGATGTAAAAATAAACTCAGACCCGATGAATGCAGCGTGTTATCCAGGTTTTGCTAATGCCAGTATATAGTCATTGGGTAGGAACACGTAGAAAGCGGATTCCGACCCGACCGGCTCATAGATTGTTGTCTATGGTTTCAATGCATTTAAATGAGCATGCCGGAAAGCGGGTTCCTGCTTTTTCTGTGGGTATCCCCATTCAAATGCATAGTAACATTCTTTGCGCTGGTCGGCGCGGGTCGGAATCGGCTTTCTACGTGTTCTTAGCCATTCATGTTAAATAACTAAAATACGAATTTGAGCTCTGTTGCATAAAACCTAGAGTACCTACCCATATTATTTATTTCGATACGAAGTTCGACGGGTCAGCTAGTTTTAAATAAATATTGCCTCACTAGGCTTGTGCCTGTGTCGGTTTTGCATGTTGTAGCGAGATATTCTATAGTGGGAACATTAGTTAGAGCGAGTATATAAAGACGACCGCAAGGGTGCGAGTGAGATAAATATATCGCTTGCTGCGTCACGTCGGTAACGAAAAAATCAGCGAACAGGATTTGGCCGGCACGGAGAAGGTTAGGTGATGCGACGGACAGTGTGTGAGTGAATTGCTCGACATGTCTCAGACACGAAAGTAATTAATAAAACTTTAACTATAAAATGTAATCCATACATATTGAAGGATAATGTAAAGTTTATTCAGTTAAAAAGTCATTTAATATTAGTGCAAAGCCTAAGATGGAATCCGCAACGAAATAAGGTACATTTTCTTTCGATAAAGTTGATTTCAAATTTACAAATTGTAACATTAGTAGACAAAATTAAAATAGACAAGTCAAGATTAAATATTAAGTATATCTGAATGATAATTTTCAGATATGCGGTTCTAGTCTCGGGGTAGAATACAGGGTATAATTCCTTTTTCTGGATAAATAATTTTCGGATGGCAGAGGTCGATAAAGTATTTAGTTGAAAGTGAGGAACTATCAAATTACGGCGAATATTCAAAACTCTGTCGAGTCTTGTATGCCTAAGTATTTGGATGGGGAAGAGAGAAGCTCCAGGGTTGTAAACTTCACATATATAATCAAAGACGGATTATCTTCGTACTTACTCCATACGCGTTGAACAGTTGACCTGTGGGTAGGTCAGTTCAAGGGTGAACCAAAAGATTTCAAGGCGAATTCTTGGGAACCAGTTGGAGCGGAGGAAAATTCAGAGGTTCAGGTCGTGTCCCTCAAATTTAGGAATGAAACACAGCTGAGTAATCTTTTCTTAACTTTTTTTTATTTAATATAGATCATGGTATGCTCATATTCAAATCGGTAGTTGATATATTCTCATAGAATTTAGTAATTAAAAAAATGGCCTTTATGTAAGATTATAAAAGAAGTTGAGGGAAAGAAAGATGTAATAAGTCGAAGCATTGACAATATTTTACTATATTTTTGGAAATCATATAATAAGATAACCTGCAACCATCTGCAGGAAGATTTTGTAAAAAACTTAATTAATTTTAGTTATTTGAATTCATGTAGTTTACAATGTTTATTGATTGAATGAATAAATTCAGTTTTTATGTGAAACCCATGTTATTTATAATTATAGAATACCTAACACTTTTCAGGACATAATCATGATCGTTACAGCTCACCCCCTGTAGAGTCTCAAAGTCCGTGGCATAATATTGTATGAGAGTAATAGATAATGGTTCCTGTCGTTTTTGATGCTAAGAAGAGAGGCAGAGCTTCCTTGCTTAAGAGAGAGCAAGGGAGGGTCGAGCCCTCTTAATAAAGTAACACTCAACGTTACAAAATGGCGCCCAACGTGGGGCATCAGAAACGACACAAAATCGAATTATCCAATTTTTCCTTTTGTTCTAATTTTATTAATTCATTGGGGTAGCGACTTGTACATGTCTTAGAAAGTGTTGGTGCGAAAAGTGACGGCCAAATCCTCATTTAATTTTAAGCTAGTTGTAAGTCTTTTAATCAGTTTTACTTTTGTATGTAAAAGAAACAGTAGTTGGGTCATTTAATTTTTTTTTGAAACGAAAATTTGTTACAAATTTTTTAAAAATTATTGTGGGTAAAAATTTTTTCTGCTGAAATTTACGTATACTTGAACTGTGGGTAGAGCATTTTTCTGCTGAAATTTTATAAGTGTGGGTATGGATATTTTTTTTTAAAGAAGTTATGGAGGCAACAAAATAGTAATGTGTTAATACATGAAAATAATTTTTTTTTGATGGATCAAATGCTGATCGCAATTTTTTTTTGAAAAAAAAAAAAAAAAAAACCCAATTTACGAAAGTTTATATGAAACCCAATATTTAAGACATCTATATGGAATATAATCTAATGTACTCGATTATTACTATGTTTTAGATCCATGTTATTGATGAAGTCATTAAGGTTTTGGCTGGAATTCTTTCACTGTGAATGCTGTTTAAATTCCTGAGACCACACAGATGTGCGAACAAAAATTTCTAAACGCTAATTAAAATGACCAAATATGTATACACGGAGATATTGTTTTACACTTTCAAGAAGAAAAACAAAACCGCAAGTTGATGTTTGAATTAATTTTTTATTTTTTTTAACAATTGAATAACAATTCTGAATATGTTACTGAAGTTTAGTGGACTCTTCTTTTTTTCTACTTCTACTGCTCGTGTTGAGAAAGGTGTGTGAGAAAGAACTAGTGGTCTGAAGGAGGCGTTTGCAAATTTAGATTTTATATAGAAAAAAATTTTTAGAATGAAGTATGGTATAAATTGAAGAGTGTCTCCATTTTTACCTTTGTGTTGCTTTGAAGGGGGGTCTATCGAATAGACATAGCTGAGTATGTTGAACATAGCGAGGTGGTAGTGGTAAATTTTTGAATAGGAAGCAGCGACTCTTCAGTTAAAAGAGTGAAGTCGTCAAATACGAATAGGT
Source organism: Mystacides longicornis (assembly GCA_963576905.1). NCBI lineage: Eukaryota > Metazoa > Arthropoda > Insecta > Trichoptera > Leptoceridae > Mystacides > Mystacides longicornis. The sequence goes on along the minus strand of OY756421.1, from coordinate 9,387,769 downwards.
AGTCGTGTACGCGTGGCCTTAGCGAGATAAGTACACAGCGGACCTTTTTATGAATTCGTTTCTTATTGATTGCAAGTTTGTAGTCAAGAGGTTATGTATCGGGTTTGTTTACATCTCGTAATGTGCAAGAAGTAATTTTAATAGATCGCTCGTGCTGAGTCAGAAACTTGTTTTTTTTTTTATATTGAAAAGAATATTGCGCAGGCGCGAGAAATCTTTAGCAAGGTCTATCGAGCTTGTAATGTTTTAGATTGGGAGCGCAGGAATTTACAATTTTTTTGATTAAGTGCCTTGTAATGATTTTAGTTGTAGAGAGTTAATTTTTTTCCTTGTACAAAATATTTATTAAAGTAAATAGTGACTTTCCTAGTTATCTATAGATAAGGTAAATAAATACCTAAATTAGTAGAGTGAAGATTGACGTTAGCTACATTGATGATACACTTAAATATCATTTGATAAATCTCTTTAGCAATTCTTTTAAGTTTTTTTTTTATATTCGGCTTTTGAAGACGAAAATTTTTATTTTTATAATTAGGAAGAGACAAAGAAGAAAATTTTTATTTTCAGCTTTGGTTAAAATTTACTTCGGTTTACTCAGGCTTGGAAATAGATTTAGCTTAGTATTTTATAATTTTCTTTTCTGGTGAAACATCAGCCAAAATGGACAAAGATCCCTTAATTAAACTTAGCGTACCTAAAGATGATGTGGAGTTAGCATCAACATTATCGGACGGCGACGGTATAAAGTATCAAAATATAGATTCGGAACTACCGGAAACGGTGAATGTGAAACAGCATACAAGGAAATCGCCTTCATTTAAGAAAAAGGATATTAAACCGTTATTAACGAACCAGGAGAGTCAAGTTATATCGAGCGGCGTGAGTCGAACAAAAGATGTAGATCCGAGGAAATGGAATATAACTTTTTCGGGAAATACCGATCCGCGCGATTTTTTGACGCGTGTAGAAGAATTAGCGTCAGTATATAATGTACATTTGGACTCTTTAGTTAGGTACATGCCCATTTTTCTATCAGGTTTTCCTTTAGTTTGGTTTAGAGCAACAGAAATTGAGAGGCAATGGGGAGACTTTAAGGGAAAATTTTTGATACAATTCGAAGGCACTAATAGGCAAAGAGAATTAAAATTAGAAATTATGTCAGCAAGGCAGAGTAATGGTACATCTGCAAGCGAATTTATTCTAGAACTGGTCGCGAAGAATAAGTTACTCGATTTTCCGATTGACGGTGAAGAATTCATAGAAATTATTAAGCAGGGTCTGTCTGAAAAATACGCAGGTTTATTAGCAACGACTAACGTAACTAATACGCGGGAATTAATGAGCGTGTGTGCGAAATATGACTCATATGTCAACAAGAAGTCTACCAGATATAACTCGGGATCCGGGAAAATTATGGAACTGTCAAATGACAATGTTACGTGTAGCCAAGTAGATCAACATTGTAGTTCCAGTCGAACTACCGAACGGGCGAGAAACATCTGTGTCGTGGGGGATTCTAAGGGAAAGAATGAGTTTCGTTACAGTAATCGTCAGCCGAATTCAAATTTCACGAGCAAAAATAGCTCACGCAACGAACACTTAACAAATAACTTCGTGAAGCGTAACGGTAATATACGGTGCTTCTATTGCAATAAAACAGGGCATAAACAGGTAGATTGTTATAGCCGCCTCAATTCGACAAAACTGAAGGGGAACACAAATTTTACTAATTCCGAACGCGAAATGAAAGGTAGGAAGGATTCCCAAACCGATCGAGAGAAGGAACGTATGGTTGAATAACTGGACAGTCTTAGACTGTAAAATGTAAAAAAAAAAAAAATAAAATTATTAGGTAAAATATAAATATTTAAAATAAGTTATAGGGTATAAGCTGTGGACTTAAGATGGCGAACTGGAATTTATATAGGTGAAATAGAAGTGAGTGGTCGGTAAGTTCTCGAATATATGTAACCCAAGGGGGTGCATGGAGAAAGATTAGACCGCGAGGCAATTATTGATAAGTAATGACGCAGCGGGCGTCATGGGTCAATGCAACATATGAGGCCGAGTTGTTTTGTAGGTTTGGGACAGGTCAAGCTGTGTGAAGAAGGTTACAGAGAAATAGTCGTGCGTTACACTTTGAGCGGAGTCTCGTTGAGGCGAGATAGATTATTACTTAGACATCACCAGAAAGCAAGGGGATAGACTAGGTTGGTACGGACTAGGTTGAGGATAAGTCAAATGAGAAATTATGTTTCGACGTGATGGTATGTGAAGAGATGTATAAGGTAATGGAAGAAAATGCGTGGCCCGGGGATGAATGTGGAATTAGAATGAAAGAGGAAATAAAAGTTTGAAGGAAGAGTGTTGAACATATTGAAAATTTGTATGAATCCAAAACTGAGGCTGTCTAATGTGTCTGACTTTGTAAAAGGTAAAGGTTGTCTAGTGAATTATCTAGTATGAAAATATACACAGCGCAGCGGGCGTGTGTTACGTAGCATATGGTGATAGTATTAATCGAGAGGTAAGAGCGAAAAGTGGAAAGAGGGTGAGTCTACTTATGATAAGAGAAAAATCGGTGTAAAATTTTCACCTGAAGGTTTCGCACATACTGTGGCCGACGGAATACAATATGAGTAGTGAAGATTTAAAGTCATAGCATTAAAAATTTATTAGTTTAAAAAAGGAACATATGTATAATTTTAAGCTATTTGTGTAAATTAAAAATTTTAAATTTAGAGATTTCAGAGTCGATGCTTTTGTACCTATTAAATGAATGAGCCATGGGTTATACCTTGTCTCACGTAAGAGCGAGTTATAACTATCATTGTTCGTGTAGAAAAAGATAGGAAAAATTTTTGACTCTTGATGATCTGTCGCCATTTAAGTCTATAGACTTAACGTGCCATGTAAATACTCAGTACACTAGGATAAGGTCATAATGATAAGACAAGTGTAATATAGTAGTTAAATTATAATTTATAGAGTAACCAAGGAATACTCTAACTGAGTATAGAGAGTGATTTTGGGTGACCGAGGCAATTAAGAGGTTAAAGTTAATAAAAATGCCTCAGGTATGCGAAGGAAGTTGTTTTTTCCATAGAACACAAAGCTTTTGTTATTTCTCGCATACTTAAGTTATTATATTCTAAACAAACAAAAATTCTATGGTGGCGCCTGGGTTACGTTTCATTATAATGAAACTAAAATGTACGAATAAGAACGTACGTGTAAATTTGAGCTGTTGAGTTAGTCGAAAGGACACCCAAAGTCAATCTCGAAATTGAAATTTAGATATATACTGTATCATGTTATTATTATTGAATTTTTCTTACAAAACCTTTGTTAAATTTTCAAAGGAAAATTAATGTTTTTATTATGAAATTCATAGTAAAGGATGGTCCGCTATTAGGGTGTGTTGGTTATGAGTAATTTCTTGTTTTAAATATAAAATTTTCTAGATGATAAGTTAGGTGTATTTGTTTATTGAGCGTACCATGAGACAATAAGTTCATTTAACTTTCTTTCTTTTCTTTTATGGAGATGAAAAATGGAAGCAAGGGACAAGTAGTCGATTCGGCTATTCGGAGGGAGACGGTTAGAGGGAAATATTTTGTGTATACTCAAATACACAAAAATTTTATTGGGAAGAGGGGTATTGTAGCGAGATATTCTATAGTGGGAACATTAGTTAGAGCGAGTATATAAAGACGACCGCAAGGGTGCGAGTGAGATAAATATATCGCTTGCTGCGTCACGTCGGTAACGAAAAAATCAGCGAACAGGATTTGGCCGGCACGGAGAAGGTTAGGTGATGCGACGGACAGTGTGTGAGTGAATTGCTCGACATGTCTCAGACACGAAAGTAATTAATAAAACTTTAACTATAAAATGTAATCCATACATATTGAAGGATAATGTAAAGTTTATTCAGTTAAAAAGTCATTTAATATTAGTGCAAAGCCTAAGATGGAATCCGCAACGAAATAAGGTACATTTTCTTTCGATAAAGTTGATTTCAAATTTACAAATTGTAACATTAGTAGACAAAATTAAAATAGACAAGTCAAGATTAAATATTAAGTATATCTGAATGATAATTTTCAGATATGCGGTTCTAGTCTCGGGGTAGAATACAGGGTATAATTCCTTTTTCTGGATAAATAATTTTCGGATGGCAGAGGTCGATAAAGTATTTAGTTGAAAGTGAGGAACTATCAAATTACGGCGAATATTCAAAACTCTGTCGAGTCTTGTATGCCTAAGTATTTGGATGGGGAAGAGAGAAGCTCCAGGGTTGTAAACTTCACATATATAATCAAAGACGGATTATCTTCGTACTTACTCCATACGCGTTGAACAGTTGACCTGTGGGTAGGTCAGTTCAAGGGTGAACCAAAAGATTTCAAGGCGAATTCTTGGGAACCAGTTGGAGCGGAGGAAAATTCAGAGGTTCAGGTCGTGTCCCTCAAATTTAGGAATGAAACACAGCTGAGTAATCTTTTCTTAACTTTTTTTTATTTAATATAGATCATGGTATGCTCATATTCAAATCGGTAGTTGATATATTCTCATAGAATTTAGTAATTAAAAAAATGGCCTTTATGTAAGATTATAAAAGAAGTTGAGGGAAAGAAAGATGTAATAAGTCGAAGCATTGACAATATTTTACTATATTTTTGGAAATCATATAATAAGATAACCTGCAACCATCTGCAGGAAGATTTTGTAAAAAACTTAATTAATTTTAGTTATTTGAATTCATGTAGTTTACAATGTTTATTGATTGAATGAATAAATTCAGTTTTTATGTGAAACCCATGTTATTTATAATTATAGAATACCTAACACTTTTCAGGACATAATCATGATCGTTACAGCTCACCCCCTGTAGAGTCTCAAAGTCCGTGGCATAATATTGTATGAGAGTAATAGATAATGGTTCCTGTCGTTTTTGATGCTAAGAAGAGAGGCAGAGCTTCCTTGCTTAAGAGAGAGCAAGGGAGGGTCGAGCCCTCTTAATAAAGTAACACTCAACGTTACAATGTGTTAGATATGCACTACGTCAGCACGCTGAACAACTCGAACTGTGATCCCTCTCTTCCATTAGTTATCAACCATTCATACAAACGTCTCTTAAACTCTATCACACTCTCGCAGTCTCTCACAGAACCTGGCAATCTATTCATTAACTTTGGAGCCAGATACTCCAGCGACCTCTGCCCCAGAGCAGTTTTCATCCTCGGCAGTCTCCTCACTCCATGTGCAAGCGACCTCAACCCATGCCCCTCCGTTTGAAACACCAAGGCATCAGACCCAAAATAACGGACCAGAATTCGCTGTATATAGAGTTATCGAGCGTCGAGAACTTTACAACTCCTAAAAAGTGGGTCAGAAGGACTTAGATATCCCACATCACCCATGATACGTAGGATTGCCTTTTGTGCAACGTTTATAGGCTGCAGGTGGACGCTTGCCGTACTGCCCCAACTCTCAATACCATACAACATAACAGACTGGAACAACGCAAAGTATACTGATTGAATACAATCATCATTAAGTGTTTTAAATACATAAAGGAATTTCCCCAGACGCTTTGTGAGTGCACCCAGATACGCATCCCATCTCAAGTGTTGATCTATGATTAACCCCAAGTATTTTATTTCTTTGCAACATGAGATATGCGGACATACACAATCATTCGTCAAATCCATACAGGAATGCATCTTCAAGAATTTCGTTTCCTTCAGAGCACCCGTGGCTGTGAGAGAGAATGGCATGAATTTAGTCTTATCTTCGTTAATTATTGTCAACAAGTGTTCACACAGCCATCTCTTAACCAGACTCAAACCAAACTCAGCCCTCTTAAAGACTTCAGTCCATTTCGAGTCTCCGAAAACTATAGCTGTATGGTATTTACTTTGCTTCAATTTTTGGCATCTAAAGAATAGTATCGTAATTTAGTATGCTTGTGAGCTAAGGTGCCTGTGTATTTCAAACAAAGGTTTAATAGTAATAATATGTACACATATTTACCATTGAGAACATGAAGCATGACGCTTGCTGACTTTTGGTTGGTTGGACTGCAAGAATAGTTCCCTGAGTGATTTTTGTTGGAATGTCGTATGAACAACGTGCCAACCTGAAATCATTAAAATACAATAAAATTCCAATCGAAAGCATACTACGCTATACGTTCTTATAAGATACCTATCTATTAATTATAACAACTGTTGGAAAATCTGGTTGCTGGTGTTTTGATATTGATTAAAACTATAATTATATTATATAAAAATATTTTTAAACTAGCTGAAAAATTCCATTGAATTTAGTTGGTTGGCCAGCGGCTGAGTTACTTACGTGCTTACGTGCTGAAAGGTCGTGGTTTCGATCCCCGGTGCTTATTTTATTTTAATTTTCTGGACAACTACGAATTCCATCAAAATATATATTTTTATATTATGTAAGTTATTATAGGTAAATTATAATCATGTACCTGGAGACAGTTATCGGAAAAAGAAATAGGTAATTAGATATCTATATAACTAAAAATATACGATTATATTTTACTCACCACCCTGTTAGTATCAAAAATCTCCAATTTTATATTGAACTCAGTCTTATCTGTCTCACTAATGATAGCCTTGTCTTTATACCAGTAGATGTTGGCCGGTTCCTCCGCGTAAGAAGTGGTAACACACGTTAAATTTATGGAACTTCCAGCTCTGACATACACGTCTGACTCACCCAGTATTTCAATTTTTGGAACTGTAACAGAAAACACCAATAATTAAGTCTGTAATATATATATCATATTATTATTCTAGGTCTTTTGCCCTGTTGTAATTCAAGAGGTGGGGCTAGGTAAAATGTTTTCGATAACATCACTACTGAGTACGAAACCTGGGTTTATCATTATGCCTCTGAGAGAAACTCGAGTCCATGCAGTAGGTAAAAAGGCTGCAGGACATCCGAAGAACTTCAAAGTCAGGGAATCGGTCAAAAAGCTTCTTCACAAAATTATTGTACTCGAAAGGGAATTGCTTAAAAACAAAATTTATAGGACAAAGTTTAAACGCATCAACTTATTCAAGTTGAAGAAAAGCGTCAAGGAAAATTATTATTGACCGCCACTTTTTCTTTCAAATCTTTACCGAGAATACCCTGAACTCCCCTCGTATTTCTAAATATTAAGTGGGGCTTATAATGATGAATCTATACTCTATGGGACGACCTTTTTTTAACATCGTTCATTCAATAATGATTAGGTATAATAATATAATCATAACTGGATTTAAATACATTAAATAACAATAGACTTCATGATAATGTCATAACATGTAATAAATTGAAAATTCACAATATTCTAAAAATCTTATTTTAAATATTCGATTGTGTGAGCCGAAGGTGCCTGGTGGTTTTTATTCATTACTTATTAGAAACGAAAAAACGAGTCTCAATTTTGTCATTGGTATCCGTACCTGCCCGTACCACGTTTGTTTACCAACATTTACCGGTTTTCAAAATCTACGTATCAAATTTAGTAAAACATACCTAGTAGTGTTTATTCACTAACCAATTTACTACTTACTTACCTACTACATTGAGGGTAATGTAGATGCTCATTTTCGGTTCCGTGCTAACTTGGCATTCATAGATTCCAGAATCCCGTAAATGTGCATGTGTAATCTGAAATACTTTGAAGGTGAGAGAAAAGAAATAATGCAACATCAAAAGGTAAAGTTAAAGGCAAAATAGTCGTTTAATGAAGATGAGCATAAATACAGTGTAGCTACCTGTAAAGTCCAGGATTTTGATTCTTCAACGTATAAGGAATGGAATCTCTCATCAGGAATAAATTTCAAATCGTTAATTGTCAGTATTTGCGAATCAGAACTTCTTATCCAGGATACAAATTTATTTCCCAACTGCATCACCTAAAAAAAAACAAATTGAACGACACTTACAATTATTTAGATTCAAACCATCTGCCCCCGTAGACAAATTCAAACTGGCGTTCGACTACAAACGAAAATTTCGCCAATGTACCTATAGTGCGAAAAAATAATCTGTCCACTGGAACAAGTAAACAATTATTTGAACTAAGAAATGACACTGATATAAAATTATAAAAAGTGGACAGCTAATTTTCTTCCTACTCTACATTGTCGAAGAATTCGTTTGTAGTCGATCGCCAACTGTATTTTGTCCAGGCCCCCTGCTATTTTATTTTATGAATAACTAGCTGACCCATCGAACTTTGTCTCGCCTTAAAGTCAATAAAATATTGCTGGGCAACATAACATAGCTAACATACATCACTACTATTTGTAAAAAAAATCTAATGTTATGTGGTAATTATGAATCAGTTATTTCAAAAGCACCAAAACTCCCCCGTTCCATACTAACTTTAATATTATATTATTTCATACTATGTATTTTCCATCCATTTTTCGATTTTTTAATAGTTGTTATTCTGATGTTATCCGGAGCGATGAAGAATCTAATAAACTAAACACGATAAAAATCTGTTGAGCCGATCTCGAGTTATAAGTGCACTAACCCGACTTTCTTTTATAATTATAGATGTTAACAAATTATAAAAAAGCTTGAAAAAGTACCCTCAAGTCTTAACGATATTTTTGATTTCAATCATTATACCGCCATCTGTCGAAAAATGGGAAAATATTGCTCTATAGAATCTTTCTACCAAAATATCGATCTACCAGACATCTCCCTATTTCCTCAACAGTGATGTCGGTGGCGATACCGATACCGAACCCGTTCCATACTAATTATTTAGATAATATTGTATTTTACATAAGTTCTTATCGATTTATTCAACTTTTTATTAGTAATTCTGTTATCCGGAGCGGAGAAGAATTCAATAAATGTGTAGTGTAGTTATGCTGTGTAGTGCGTCGAATCCGATTATTAATTCCGCTGTTTCTAGTGTCGTTTGGGAACGAAATTTCTACCTAGTTGAGATGACAAGAAATCGTTGCTGGATAGATTATTATCTTATTAGTTTTAGGTATTATTTTGGCGGATCCGATCCCGACAAGAAGTGGGAATGGGTATGTTTTGCAAAGCGTAAATAATTATGTTTTCAGTTGGTAAATACTTTGATAAATAAAATAATAGGCAAGTAACATAAATAGGTACATACGTTACATGGCAGAAATGCGACTCCTCCTTGCTCTGCAAAAATGTTCTTCGGAGTTGTATCGTTAAAGTAGGGTCCTGTGAAAAAACCAGGCATTTGTCTTTTCGGGAATTCGCTCACCGATGCGTTTATCGATATGATTAAACCTGGATAGAAAAATAATATACACTTATTAGTCGAAAAAGTATAAAAAGAAGTTGTATGAACAAGTTTATTTGAATAAAGAATTATCTAACAACTAATGACTCTAAAAATTCATTACTGATGTTCGATTTTTGAATGGAACAAACCACCACGGTCTTACGACCGTCTTCTACTGTTGTTTCGAAGGCTGGCTTAGTGTGATCACTTTACCTTAACAACGTTGGCCATTAGGTGGTAATGTTTGAGTCTCCGAAACTCCTAATCATGAGAATTCTCGACATGTTCAACATGTCGAAAAATCTCATGTAGGTACGCAACAAATGGATATTTAATAATATAATAAATGAAATATAGAGATAAAAGTTGGAAATTATTGAGAACAAGAGAGCAACCAAATTTAAAGACTGCGACTGCTGTCATGTATTTGGCGCCAGGATATGACTATATCCATTTTTGTTAATGTCCCATATTTATTGCCTATTGGCTCTGTTGGTACACAATGTTCTAATTATGTCTAGATTCTTGTGACCCTTTTTCAGGACTAGATCTTAAAGAATTATCTAAAAACTAATGACTCTAAAAATTTATTACTGATGTTCGATTTTTGAATGGAACAAACCACCACGGGCTTACGACCGTCTTCTACTGTTATTTGTTTGAATCTACTTTTTATTTGAACAGTATAATATAGTAGGTATCAAACACAATGCTGCAATAATAAAATGCATCCAATTTTACGAAAGAAACGTTTACTTTGATAGCTTTTCCATTGTTCTTTTTTGTTATGGTAATTATAATATTCGACTGTGCTCAGGTGAAAGGCTTCAATCCACATTTATAAAATTTTACACCAAAAACAAAAAACATATGCGAACCGATATATTATTGAAAATGCAAAATAATTATATTTATCGTGTGTAAATATGTCATTTTTTTCAAATTGAAAAAAAAAATAGGTATATATATATAAATAACGGAATGTTTGTGTGTGAGGCTGTGTGTGTACTCGATAGATTCGAAGACCAGTGAACGTATTTCAATGAAACTTTAGTGATCTGTTCTAATAATGTTCGGGAAGACTTGAGCGGAGTATGAGTTAAATACCACTCCTCGAAGGGTAGTTTGATACAAGTAGAAAAGGTTATGTAACAAACATTATCTGCATAAAGCAGAAGTATTTTTTTTATTCTGGGTTAGGTCAAAGTTCGACGGGCGGGTCAGCTAGTTGTAACTGTTTGGAAAGCGGCAGTTCTCTTTTTAGCTTTCAGTCATTGAGTCAACACATAAAAGTGAAGTTCAGTTCAATCATACAAAATTCAATGTATAAGTGCACACAATTCGTTGAATTCTAACAATTAAAACTAACTCAAATCAATCATCCGTAAAATTATTAATAAAGTGTCGTGAAGAAAGTGAAACTCAGGTGAGAACACCAGCCTCCTTACAGTCCTATATTTTTCAGTACCTAGTTGTATTATATCTTTTTTAAAGAAAATACTCTACATAATCTACATATTATAATACTTAATACTACGTGTATGACTATAACTACCGCTCTCTAGGAAACCATGCATTTTGGTTAACATAGACAACGTTCAAAATGCAGATACAATTCACCGCTGTTTGATTTATTTTTTATTTATTTTATTCATACTATACTGTACATTGGTAGAGTAACGTATAAAAACTTAACATAACAAAGACATCACAGAATCAACATACAGTAGGTATTTGAAACTTGTGTAGTGAAAGTTGAAGAAACGAATCGACTTCCAATACGAAAAATAAGAAAACCGGCGCACAGACAGGTATTTAAAGATTCTACGCGGCCAATATTCAGAAAATGAAATCTGAAAAAAAAACTTTTTCATCGACTTCCTGAGATAGAGGAAACCCCAACGAACAATATGCTGGCCTGCGGAACATCCAATGTTGCACCTGCCCTAAATAATATTAGTCGGAACTTGATCATTGAAATTTGCGTACGTGTTTATTCTCTGCTACTTTCAAATAGATTTTGTTTCGTGAGAGAAAAATTAATATTTTGCGGTTAACTGGTGAAAAATGGAGATGGATTCGGAGACTAAAGGTATGTAACAATAAAAATAAATTATATTACCTTAAATAATTGTTCATTTATTGTTCATACATCGTTGGAGACATAGCGATTAAAATAAGGTATTTTTATTTTGAAATGTATCTTAAATGGGAGATTTGTTTGGGTATTACAGTAGATCCCATAAGTTTGACTATTTTCATATAAACTTTAACACTTATGTAAGCGAATGAAGAAAAAATTTACCGCGGAATACCGCAGATGCCTAAATGGGGGTACTTTAAATGTTATAGGGTAAAAAAATCGAAATTTGTAAAAGAAGTATTATTGGAAATTAAAACCATATTTATTTGTTTAAGGGTCAGAAGGGACCTCAGGAGTGAGGATTGTGACTCGTCAATCCTTACTGGACATTATGAATAAAGAAAATTTGCGTAGTTTGGATGAATAACTATGTTTTTTGAAATACTATATATTCTCGCGTGAAGAGCTTGCAGAGGACAAATGAAATAAACTGAAGGCAAATTTTGCACATGTTAAGTGTACAATGAAGCAAAGATGGGCTAAAGCGCACAAAAAAGACGAAGTTTTTTTTTTTAAAAACAATCGTCTTTGGGTTGAAGGTACATTTGAAATACCAATCACATCACCAAATCGTCCAGGTCGCGACAGTCGTCCCATTGGACAACTGTCTGAAGAAGCAGCAGAGGCACGCAATAAGCATTTCAGGGTATACAGACAGGATTTTTCGAGAAAATTTTCTAGAGAATCCTGTAATAGAGACATACTAAATAGACTTCTCTTAAGTTCAGATCCCTTGCTCAAGGATTATACAAAAAAGAAAAAATAATTCGTTTTTGCCTGAAACAATAGACATATGCTTCAATCAGCGCAGCCAAATCTCTCAGACATTGAGAATGAATAATTAATGAATATTTTTTTTATGAAATAACTAGCGGGCTCCCGTGAAACGGGCGACCCACCTGGATAGCGGGACATATAGATGCGTTCTCAATTCCCCCTATAGCCTAGGCTCCAGTTCCTACACCCATTTCACCCACTCGCAAGTCAACATTATATATTCGCTAGTTACCAAAAATAACAATTACTCATATCAACGTTTTTTTACATTTTAACATTTTACCCTCTAACTACCCACCAAGGAGTGTTATTGAACTCATACTCCGCTTAAACCTTCCCGGACATTAGTGGAATAGATCACCAAAGTTTTATTGAAATACGTTCACTGTTTTTTTAATCTATAAGACATACACACACAAACATTAAATTTTATAGATATAGATAAATGTGCATGTACTGAAATGTCTTATTTATTTTATTTTCACCATCAAAAACCTAATATATCATAAATATAATTTTGGCCGCGTAGATTCTTTAAATACCTGTCTGTGCGGCGTCGTAACCGCCAGATAAACAGCAACTTCTTCGTTGTGGTCACCGTATGGCGGCACCGCTTCCATACGAAATCAGAGCTTTACGTAAAAATGAATTAAAAAATCAGTTAAGTAATCAGTAAATATTGACTTGAATAACTCATCTCTTACGGTGTTCAGGCAAAATGCAAGAACACACCTGACGTCAGAGCAATAACTTATTTTCTCCTCTTGCTTCTTTCATTTCTTCTGCCTCTTCCATGTCCCTTACTCCTATCCCTCATTCTTTGACTTCTTTCCTTTATCCCCATCCTAGCCTGCATAATATATTGTTACATAACTTTTTTCTGTTTATGTCTTACTTCTAACCTACTCGCCGTTAATGTTTGCGTACCCATATACTTAACTGGTGTTTTGGTTGTCCATAAAATTTGTACAATGGTCTTTTGTATCATCACTGTTTGCCTATCCGTCCAATAAAATGAATGGTAAAAAAATCAATTTGTATGATTTTCGATTGGTCGTAGTTCGCGGTAGGATAAGTTTGAAAACAAAACCAAAAAGTATGGACATTGAATTAAATTATGGATAAAGTGTTTGTGAAAAAAATGTTCTTGGTTTTAGGTCTTCTAGGAAGAATAAATTTAGATAAAACTGGGAATGAGAATAATAATAATAGGTAGGAATTCTCTCATCTACATTACTATACAATTTCGTATTACGATAAAGGATGTCATATTATGAATTATTCATAGATACCATAATAAAAATTATTGGAGTTCAATACAATAAAGGCAAAACCCATTATAATATTTAAACCAATCCATGTCCCCACAGGTCTGCGTACGGATACGTCTTTATTGAAGCTAGAAAAAAAAACACACACACTTAACAAAAAAAATAATTCAAAGAATCACACACTCAACTTTTTGAGTCAATGACTGTCAAGACAGTTCGAATGATAATATATCTCTTTATATACAAAATGGAGCCCGAATTTCCTTCGAACCTTCTTAGTGCTTTTGACAAAAAAAAACTGTAAGTTGGTATGACGCGATTGATAAAATGAGCCCTGCGTAGCAAAACAAATTTATTTGAAGTGGTCGGTGGCCCATCGGTTCAGTCGACGGCTTTCGTTTGTACAGCGTAGACAAAAAAAAAATAACTGGTAGATAACTATAAAAAGTTGTTCAACATTATATTGATATATTTGGATATCCCTAAAGATGTTCTGTATAGGTATATTATTATTTTATAATTTGACGAATTAGGATAATGTAGGTGTTAGCTTTCAGCCAGTTTAGGAAGAGAAACCAAATAACATTGAGCGAAGCCACGGGAAACAGCTAGTCAATCATAAAATAATAAAGAATGTTCTGCTTTTAGGTTCGGCTCTTTGTTCGTTTAGTGTAAACGCACACTAATTTCTCTCTTTTCCAGGATGGCTGCCAGCATCTAATAATTTAAGATGCCGACAGAAGCTTTTGTTGGTTAGTCGCTTTTCCAATTTTAAAATGAAACTAGGAACAATGTTTTAAAACGATCGCCATGCAAAACTTGAGTCATTTTCGAGTAGCAAAATTAAAACGATTATTTGCGGTACTTTTTTTCATAAAAATATGATAAATGTTCACAATATTATCGTAAGTACCTTTATCTTCAATAAAGAATTCAAAATATTGTACCTCCAAAAATAATGTTATAAATAGTTTTGTGATGAAATGACTGTTTTTGTTTGGCATTTACCAGCACGATAATACCTACTCTCTGAGATGTTACAATAACACGAAATAAATTTTCCTTTTTTTGTGCACTTCAAGATGTTTTGTGGAAGGATATAGCAAAACAACAAAAGTTTTGGTGTTGAAAAAATTAAGACAAAACCGTTTAGATTTTCTCTATTATTTTTTTCATTAGTTTCTTTATGTGCCAACAAAAAAATCATTAAGATAACAATATATTCTAAATACCAAAGCTGTCTAGACTAAACGCATAATGTTACAATGTACCTAAATAAAACTTTTTGTACCTATTGATATTATGAAAAAAAAGTCATTAATAAAAACTTTGAGGAGTCAAATTCAAATATTTTATTGAGAGAATAAAAAACACTCAAAATACATATATTTCATTTTACCCCCCAAAATTGAGCAGAGCTCGTGCTTTGGGGGATAAAGACACAACCAGAAAACAAAATTGGATCAACGAGTTATTGGAAAATCGTTATTTGTATTATTCATCATAGGTAGTAGGTATCTTTTTAGTTTCATTTTAAGACACTTAATAAATGAATTAAAATAGGTAATAATCAGTTAGAATAAAGCACAATGACATATAAATATGAACAAACTTACACTATACCTACTTCAACATTTATTTTGTTTTGAAAAAAATAACTACCTACCTAAGTACTTAGGTACCTACTTAATTTGCATCAATTTCAATATTTTGTTTTGTCAATCTTTGTTACAGGTGAGTAAAAATTTGGAAAGTAAGTAGATAAGAATGTATACTTAGGTACAAATCGTATAGGAAATAACTATGAAAAAAAAAACTTTAACTATTTTGTTTACTAGCCTTCCACTCATCATTGAGTGATTTATGCCTCAGTATTTAAAAGGTTTAATTTTTGTTCATAAATAAAGTAAATAACTTAAATTATAAAAAAAAGTATTTTATGGTCCTTACAGAAAGTTCTGAAGCTGTCTTTGAAACTGCACAACAAACCGCAGTGAAAACTTGTATGCTTCCCTACACCCCTAAATGGGATCACGTAACATCTACAATCAACATTGTTGTGAGTCAGAAGGTTTCCTCTCTAACAATATTTTAAATTGAGTCAGTAGGTACCTACTTAAACTCTATTTCCATTCCATATTATTTTTTAGTCTCTAGCAAACAAAACCTTTTATTTTGATAAAAAAAAATAGTTAGATACCTATAATGTAACAGACGCCTGTTACTGGAGCATTAAGGGTTGTGTGTTTTATGCGATTTTGTTATTTTTTATCAAAGTTTTTGGACTTCTGATAGGATTAAAAAAATATAATGTAAATAACGTAATAAAATGATATAACAAAAATATCCCTCTATAGAATTTTATCAAAAACATTTTAAATTGTACATAAGGTTGCATACTCCAAGGCAGGCAACACACTTACTCAAAGCTTTAGGGGTGAACTCGGCAGAGGAATGTTTCTATATCACATACGGGGTTTGAATCTAAGTTGTACGAAATATGAACTTCCTTTGGTTTTCAACAGATGGCAATGACAATAGCATTAACAAAGAAAAATTAGACCATAAATTTAATGTGCTACGCGACTTTGGTACTGTTTCGTACTGGGTTCGATCCCCGGTTTGGTCACATTACCAGCATGAGTATTTTAATACAACAAGCATCAAAACCAGTCGGACAACAGCTTTGAAAATTTGATTGGATTTGTCCTTTGCCTGAAAAAAAAGGACAAGTAGGTATGAATGATATCATTCGTGGGCTTATGACCGAAAAACGAATGTTTGGATAAGGAAAAAGACCAAGGTAAAAGATGTGACTCAAAAAATCGCAGAGCAGAAATGGAGCTGGGCACTGGGCAGGTCAGGTGGCGCGTATTTATGTCTGACGGCAGGTGGACGAAGAAGTTGTTGATATTCTGTCGGCTACGACGCCGGCTTTCGTACTGTTTCGTATCGGAGGTCGTGGGTTCGATCCCAGGTACCGACCATCTTCCTCTTTCACGACACAAGCTTTGAATAGCTTACTGTGAAAGAGTCAAATAGTGTATTTGCGTTCCCTTTGAGTGAGCACAGATTCATTTTTAATTTAAAAAAAAGTGCTGGACTGATGGCCTAGAACAGGACGCAGAAGCATGGGTAGGCCCCAGACAAGATGGTCCGATGACGTTAAAAGAATAGCGGGCAAAGGCTTGTATCACGAAAGCGGAAAAGGTAATGGTCGTAACCGCCGAGATTCGAACCCACGACCTCTAATACGCTGTATGTATGAAAGCCGACGATTGATACCACTGGACTACCAACAAAGTGGATACTATTACATAAATCAATGGATTATAGTGACAAGCTTTTACACCATTTATGCCGAAAATCATAAAGCCCGTATTGGTTTCAATTTTATCGTTAAATTTTACCCCGACCATAAATCGAACCGGGCGTGAGGTGACCTTAGACAACTTTATATCTGTGGACAACACACAGCAAACTAGACAGTTGAGTTATCTATTAAAAAATTCAAACAGATTTGAATCGAAAGGTAAAACAACGTTTTCATCTAAAATTGTAGACTTAACCTTTAAAACTAGCTTTGAATAATGAATAATAATATAACATGCGCTACACCTCAATGAGTTATTGCTATAAGCATGCTTTATCTCATATACTGCAAAATAGTGTTTGCTCTCAATGATTCATGATAATTGTTTTTATAATGTGTTAATAATAATAATTTATTGAAACATAACAGTTTAAAGTACATAATATAATAATTATTACACTATTTTGTTCTTGTAAAAGCCTAAAAATACCTCAACCGGGTTTGCACCCGTATCGAGGTATTTTTTATACTTTACAAGGTGTTATTCTTGGCTGCGCTCACATGTATTTGGTCTTCATAATTGTATTTATCACTTTATATTTGGTTTTTCTTCCTAAGCAATGCAGAATTATATTGGCATCAAATGAATTATAATAAGAAATACTTGAAAATATAACAGGAGTATGTGAAACTTTTAATTGTGTTTTGGTTAAGTGTGTTTATAATTTTAAGCCTCTAAATAATGTTGCATAAATTTAAACCCTTATTTGACAATGGCAAATAACACTTTCTTCATAAGGTGGAATGTCAAAAAAAAATCCAGAAGAGTCATAAAACACACAAAAGACCACCGGGCACCGAACGAAACCAGAATCTTTTATGCAGTAAGCGTGACGAAAATGACAGAGTCGAAATAAAGCTAAGGCCTCATTCCCACGAGATTTAAAAAAGCGTCGCGTTAAAAACCCGGCGTTGACGCTTTTAAATAACGCCCTTGATGAATCTGGGGCCTTATTCTCGTAACGTTTGAATTGCAATCTAGTTGAAAAGATTCTTAAAATGGCGGCTCGGATAAGGATTGGACCAATCAGAGAGAAAGGAGGAGTGTCATGATCGTTCCACGATTGGCTACATCGTATTGTAGACACTCCCTCTTTCTCTCTGATTGGTCCAATCCTTATCCGAGCCGCCATTTTAAGAATCTTTTCAACTAGATGTTAATTCAAACGTTACGAGAATAAGGCCCCTGTCCATACGAACGTTTTTAAATTACTCGTGTCCGGATCTTCGCTGCAGTAACACATAAACAATAGCTGTTTGACAATTAAGAAAAGATGCACTTTTATAAATCTCATTGCTTATACCAAACGAACAAAGACCCAGAGTTTGAAAATAGATTCCAAATTCAGAAATTCCAAAAAAAAAAACAAAAATATTTACATGGTACCACCGCATCACGAACGACGCTATACGCCGGCGCACCCAGCGTGAGCCCATCACCTCTACTATTATGTGGAGGAGATGGACTTGGCTGGGACATGTGTTAAGGATGCCGAATGACAGTTGGCCGAGGAGAGCGCTGTTTTTCCTCCCATCAGGGTCCCGGAGACGAGGAAGACCCTCTCATACTGTGTTCCGCTCCTTCGAGGCAGAGCTGAGGAATCTGGACATGGTGTGGGAGGAGGTCATTAACGTTGCGCAGGATCGAGCGCAATGGAGAGCTCTTGTTGCCTCCCTATGCCCCTAAGTGGGGTCTAAAGGGAGTTTGGATTGGATTTACATAAAATGTTAAACTACGAATAAACATATTTTGTACCTGTTATATTGATAACTTTTTATGATCTTTTGAGAGCATTTTCGTGTTTGTGTTATTATAATTTGATGTCAAACATACATTCAACACTGATTTTCTATAATCTCTCAAAATAACAAATACAAACACAGTGCTATGAGCAACTTTAAAACATCGATATGGGCTGTCGCTGAAAATTCAACTCTGCGCGGTAAAAAAGAGTTTTTAAATCGCTGACGTGAGAACATAAACTTGTGAATGTATTTGTTCTATTTCAACGTTTTTTTATTATTCATTAAGCGCTTGTGTGAACCAGGCCTTAAATTTGCGTCCTTCACAGTACATTTTTAGTAAATAGGTATATAGGTATATACACAGCGAACTAATTTATAAAAAAGTAAGTTAATAAATCATGTCTTCATTATTTTAATGTTTTATTATTAGTCGAATTTGAAACCCGTGACAGCAAATATTTACTTACTTGGTGATTTATGTACCTACCTATCTACCTACTTATTTATAAATTTTGTTTTAAATTATTCACCTTCAGAATTGAACAAATATTAAGTATTATTTATTAAGGGTTATTACACACTTAAAATTCCAACATCAAGCTTAAAACCCATTTACGCCTTTCTCCCCATTTTTCAAACGATCACTAAAGTTAAAATAAAAATAAGTATGTAAAGCAGTAAAAATAAGTAAGTAAATAAATTTGAAGTGGTTGGTGACCCAGCGGTTACAACGCCGGCTTTCGTACTGCGGACGTCGTGGTTCGATCCCAGGTGCCGACCATCTTCCTCTTTCACGACACAAGCTTTCAGTAGCTTACTGTGAAAGAGTCAATGAGTGTATTTGTGTTCACTTTGAGTGAGCACAGATTCATTTAAAAAAAAAAAAAAAAAAAATAAGATAAGCAAGCACAATAGTTGAATAAACTCATTAGTCTAAGCATATGGCAACAATCTTTTGACGCTTATACCAAATTCTGACAATTTTTGTGTAAAGATGTAAACAATGTTATTCTCTTCTTCTTTGTAACGCGGCAATCCACTCTCGGGAGAGTATTCCACTCCTAAAATTTTCTCAACCTTTAAAAATTGAGAACATGAAAATGCATTAACAATAAGGTTAAAAAATATAGAAAACGCCTTGGATGAAACAGTTATGCACCATGAGGCTCATAATAGGACAATTTAATGCGAAATTCCATGCGTAGGTTACATATTATATTACTTGAATAAAAATGTAAATGCTTGGTTTTTGTACATTTTGTTTAATGCAATGCTATTTTAATAGCTAATTTATAAAACGGTCAAAAGTATACCTACCTACCTACTCAAAGTTTTGAAATTGAATTCAAAGTATCGAAAGCGTTTTTTGTTTCCGCACCGGAAAAAATCTAACGTCACAATAAATAATACAAAATATAATTAAGACTGTTTATAAAAACATAAAAGGTGTGCGAACCACTATTAGCAGAGTAACTGCTTATAAAAACACTAATAAGACGCCTATTAAAACTAACTGGGAACTCCGCTTTTGTCGTTAACACGTTACCTGTATCAAAATACAATAATTTACGGGAACAATTATTTTCCTTAGTAAGATGTTTCTTAGGAAATCCTATACTTGCGCCTTTTAGGTGGTATTCTGTCAACAGGTGGTAATAGTCATGCCGAAATTAGGTACTTAATGTAAACTATTTGACTCGGCACTTGACCAAAGCCCAGGCAGAAAAAGTATCCGTCTTTTTACTAAAGAGTTTAAGAAGTATAATGGACATTAGGTATGGTTTCACAGCATCACTATTACATCCGTGCTGGACCACCTGTCGTTTTGACGCTACACTCGGAGTCTTTTAACTATTTGTATCGCATCGTTTTAACTATACATAGGTATGTAGCTGGAGGTTTACCATCCAGAGCTAATATTTTCCATATCAAGGCTCAAAGTGGGCTGTCGAAGGCGTTGCAAAATTATGAAGCAATAAAACGCCACTTAGTGACTGAAGTTGACTGTTTGCAATATTTTAAGAAAATTAGCACATAAAATTGGGTCCGTGCAGGACTTTCCAGGAACTCAGGGCAGCCATAACAAGCCCTCAAATGCGGTGTAGGTACCTACCTAACATCTGCATTCTAATACCTAGGCATTGATTTTTTTTGTTTCACCTACATAAAAATGTCTGTGTAGCTATTAATTGGTTGATCCTCATTTTTTCCCTCTATGAAGATATCAAAACTTTAAAACATACTTATAGGTACTTAACTTTAAAAACATAATTAAATTGTAACTAGGTACCTTTATTGTTTACTTTTTATATTGACATGTAAAATTTTTTTTTTCAATCAATGTTGTAGTAAAGTATGAATAAATAAATAAATAATAAAAAAAACAAACTCACCAAAGAGAACGGCGTAAGCTTGAAGAGACGGGGCGGTGCATTGAAGGAGCGGAGACATTTTTTCAGGTTCTCCAAAAAAGTCATATCATGCAGTCAGCCGATAGATAAATCTGTAAAATTAAAAAAAAAACAATGAAAATACTCGGATTCGATGCGTTCAATCCATGTCGTCAACTGGTCAACTACACCTTCTCAGGATAGGTATAATATGTATGAGGTGGTCGGTAGTTCAGTGGTAACAGTCGGCGGCTTTCGTGCGTACAGTATATCGGAGGTCGTTGGTTCGATTCATTTTTATATTTAAAAAAAAACTGTTTTTAATTTATTTTTTTTCAAAATTATTGTTTATTCTCCCAACATGCCCAAACTACCTCAACTAATAATTATTAACATTCAACATTGTAAAAACAAAATTTTTCACAAAACCAAATTCACGTTGTGATGTGAAACGTGGAATGATCGAAAAAAAATAATGTAGTATAAAATCAGTAGAGATGAGAGCTCTACGAAGAATGTGTGTAAAGACTCTGTGGGATTTGGAGAGAAATGAGAATATTAAGAAGGAATGTGGTATGAAATTTAGTGTTGTGACTAAGATGAAAGTCAATAAGTTGAGATGTTTTGGAATTGTGTAAAGAATGAATGCTCACACAATGACAATGTAAGTGTACAAGGTTGAAAGGGTAAGTACCTCTGTGAAAATACGTGAACGACCAAGATTTACGTGATGACACGGTGTATTGTAAACAACAATACCTATATAATATAGGTTCTTAAAAAAGGTACCTTTACATATACCTTTGTATATTAGGTTTTATTGTGAACAAAACGAGGAAAAGGGGTGTGAAATAAAAATATAAAAAAAAATGGTATATTTAGATGGATCAGTGCTGAATGGCCAATCGGTAATATACGGTAAAAATAATATGCTTGTGATAATCGTTGTTGGATGAGTTGGGGTAAATGCCCAATCATCACTTTGTTTGTTGTCAAAACAATTTCCTACAACGTCAATGTTCATGCAGATCACTAAGGTGAGACAACCGTGTTGTAAATTAATGTGTATTCATATGGAACCAAATATTTAATTCCAATCATTAAATCAATTATTAGTGCTCGATTTTAGGAGGTAGGTACCTACCTAAATTTAAAAAAAAATCGATGCACTTCTGTCTTTAGATTATCTATTACTGCTGTTTCGAACGCTGACATACTGATCACCTCACGTTCACCAATAAAGGTGGTTAGATTCGTCGAAATACCCGAAATTGAGATGATGATCTTCGACATGTTGAACATCAATATTATTGAAAAATCCTATCCAATGTTACTCAAATACTCCAATTTTTCTACGGTTATTGACCGTTTTATGCATATTTTGAAAAAAAAATTTTTTTTTTCTGAAATGATAGTTAGAACTTTTGTAATTTCCAGTCCTCAATCATTTTTGTAATCAAAAACTGTATAGGCAGGTATATTAATTTTCTTACAATTTAACCCTCAACCACTGACACGCCTTTTTGTTACACTAACACTGACGTGCTTATGTGGTACTAGTGTAATTCTGGTGATTTTTGTACTGCATAGTGCATATATTTAGACATGTTTAAATAACAGGGATTATAAAAAAATTGATAAAAAAAAATGTAAAAAAAATATAATATATTAATCAATAACTCTAGACGCAATAAAACTTAGGTAATGGACATTTAAAAAAAATCAATACAAAATAACCTATGATATTAGAAACTTTTGCTTATATTGGACTACATCAATTATTAGAAAAAATCACAACCTTTAAAATTCATAATACTTTTTAACAACAGTCGTTGCAGGTCGATTTAGAGCACTGCAAGCGGACTGGTTTATGGCTAGTTTATCAGCAATATCGGGCTTTAGGACGTTTCTGTTAGAAATATAATATATTATACAATTGTTCATAGTCATCAAATACCATCACGAGCAGGAGCCTCTTCGTCACCATCCTCAGTGGATACAATGCGATCCGACGGAATGTACTACTAATGATTCTTCGTCAGATCCACGGAGCCAAGATTCACTCATTTCCTACTCATCGGCCATATTCGCCAGAACCCCTATTTTCCTACACGTTGAAGGCTTAAAAGAAGAATTAAATTGCAACCAATATATTTTATATGCGCATAAACAGAAATTAATATTTAAAAAAAATCAAACTAACACTGACGTACGTACCTACCACATACGCAAGGATCATCAAAATCTCCTAGATTGTCACATGCCATGCTTCCTGTTTCTCCTCAGCACATAGGTTAATTATTGCGTCTAGAAAACTACCAAAACGGACGTACAGAAATTCCAGCGCATAAAAACCTTTTGAACCAAAAACTTTTTGGGTGACGTACCATGTACGTATGTCAGTGGTTAAGAGTTACGATCATTTTCAAAAGTCAAGGAGAAAATATACACACATACATTAATATGTAAGAATCTTAAAATAAAAATAACAGAAGAAATAAGGAAACAAAAATAGGTACCTATTTCAAGTATTTTATTCGCGTAGGTACTTACTTAAAAACTTTCGTTTTTAATGAATGACGTGCTGAAAGCATTTATTTTATCTATCTGTAAAATTTCATTACAACTCCCTTAAGATAAACAAACCAATTATTCCAGTAAGTAATGTAATCGTATTTCATCAAATAACATTTCAATAAAATAAAACTTTCATTTGGTACACGAAAACATCAATTTATTATTTCCTATTGTTTGTTTTTGATTTAATATTTTTTTTTTATCTAAAGCATCCCACAGTTGAGTGTTTAATTTATCAGAAAGAATAATAAGTAACAATTCATTACTAACGTTCGATTTTTAAATGGTACAAATATCTAGGAGCGAGTCTATGAAGGTTAATGGACGTTAAATAAATTAAAATAGCTGATTCATTTCCTTAGAAGAAGTAATCGAACTGATATGGTTGGTAGTCCAGTGGTATCAATCGGCGGCTTTCGTACGTACAGCGTATTGAAAGTCGTAGGTTCGAATCCCGGCGGTGCCGACCATTTCCGCTTTCACGACACAACCCTTTGGTTTGTGTGAAAGATGTCAAAAGTGTATTTGTGTTCACTTCGAGTGAGCACAGATATATTTTTAAATAATATGTAACAACTAATGACTCTAACAATTTATTATTGATGTTAGATTTTGGGCGGGCTAACGACCGTCTTCTACTGTTATTTCGAAGGCTGGCTTAGTGTGATCACTTTACGTCAACAACGTTCGCCATTAGGTGGTATTGTTTAAGTCTTCGAAACTCCTAATCATGAGAATTCTCAACATGTTCAACATGTAGAAAAATCTCATGTATAATTTATCGTTGAATAAACGAGTAGACTGAAGATTGTTTGAATTTTATTATTCTCTAGAAACGGCACCAAAACACAGTAGTAAAACAAGTGTTCTATGTAGAGGTTTAAACAATAGTTATAGCCGAGACCACGAAGGCCTCGTTATAGCCCTCTAGCAGACGCTGCGCAAGATTGAGGCAGAGAGATAAGCTTGCTCCCATTTTTTCACTCTCGCTAGAGCTCTTAATTATTGGTCATACAAGCACGCGTGTTGTGTAGGTACAGGGGCAAACTTTTAGTCAGTTTTTTTTTTCAAAATATTCTAGAAATAACTCTATGTAGAAATAAATTTTTGATATTAATACACAATTAAATGGTTTTAGCTTTTTTAAAAAAAAAAAAAATAATTTACATGAAATGTGACATATTATTATGTACATTATAAGACCATACGATAAATAAATAATAAATGGTAGTACCGAGGAAGACCCTCCATACCGTGTTCCGTTACCTCTAAGCAGAGTTTAAGGGTACGGACGTTGTGTGGCGGTCGAGCGCATTGGAGAGCTCTTGTTGCATCCCCATGCTCCGTATTCAAAGAAGGGCCTTACCTATCGATTGATTAGAAGTTGTCAACTTGTCCAGGTAAATAGTGTTGACCATCAGTGTATCTATCCTTTATATACATGATATTATTATATTGTGCAAATATTGCTTTTTTATGACATATAACTAAGGATGATGTATTTTTACCAGGACCTTATTGTTTTCTACAAAAAGCCAGAACGCCATATTAATATTATTAGTCAAGTATTAAAAGCCAGCTAAACAATATTCTTGGAATCTAAGATATACAATAATAGTCCTGAAAGTTTGAATTTCAGATTGAAAAATGATTTAAGTAATAGAATTGAATAAAATAAATGTAATATCCGTTAAGGTAGGTATAATGTACTTATTTTACTTCTATTCTCGCACAAGTTAAAAATTTACTTGACAGGTAGGTAGGTACTCTGTTTCATCTAAAATTAAAAATAAAACATGTGCTTAAATTTTCAGAAATTTTTTCAAAAAAAAATTCTATCATTTGACGATTTCTTTTTAAATTTTAAATAGGTACCTACCTACTATGTCATTGATTTTTTACTATAATAATATGCCTTACGTGCTGACGTAACGGATTAGACCCTTATTAGAAGTAACAGAAATAAGACGTGTTAAGGAAACGGCCTGAGGGTTACTAGCTTCATTATCTATTATACATTGTACTCTTTATTTTCAGGGAAAATGAATGGAAAACAATACTAAAAAATGATAACTGTGGATATGATATAATAATATTTACCAACACAGAAGGCTAAAACAGCGAAGTGTTTGGTATCCTGGCGGTTACAGAGCCAGCTTTCGTACCTACTATTTCGTGCGGAATCCTACCTGCTCAAGACCAAAAATATGCTCAATGAATCCTGCAGAAACCAGGCAAGTCTGCAACTGGGAAGTGACTCTTAATAGAGCGTCGACCACTTCATATATATTATTACTCATAGTATATGGAATATACATGAGTCTTGTGAACGGATTTCAAAAAAAAAAAATTTCGCTGAAATTAATTTTCTCGACTTTTTTTTTAATTTCCGCGTACCCGTACGCGTACGCCAAAAATGTGTGCGCACCCATAACTCATAGTAATTCTTATTCGATTTGATTGAAATTTGATAGAACGGTTAGCGCCTCGATGTAGATGAGTCAGTAAAATGTTGAGATCTGTACCTTCAGGGGAACCCTCTTAAAGTATCCAAAGAAAATTTCACTTGTTCAAGAAAAAGGGCAAAAAAAGAAAAAAAATAATTCTTAGATTTTCATAAAATTATAGGTAGTATACGGGTTGGTCTTATGCTCCTACACAAGCACGTAAAATTTGAGGTCCGTAACTTCAGTGGGTCCCCCTTAAAGTGCCGATTAATATTGAATATGTAGTTCTAAAGCAGATAGTAAAAAGCTCCAATAGTCGATATCATTTTAAAGTTTCTATAATAATTCCAAGGATAAATTCATTTTAATCGTAAAATTATGAATTTTTATGCAAAGATATGTTTTACACGAAAAGGCTGTTATAATATACTATGAGTTCTGGGCTACCCTAGGTTAGCAGCTTTTTTTTAGGACCTAGTGGCGACCACATGCTCCACCTTGGGAGCGAACGTGGATAGGCATGGTAAGGTAATTTCGTGCGGAGGTCGAGGGTTCGATCCCAGATGCCGACCATCTTCCTCTTTCACGACATAAGAGAAAGAGAAAGAGTCAAAGAGTGTATTTGTGTTCACTTTGAGTGAACACATATTCATTTGTGTAATAAAAAATAGGACTATGTAAGGACCTATGTTCCTAAAATTTCAAAAAAAATTGTTAAAGCCTAGCAGGCGGTTTCATGTAAAAAGCAGACTTTATGTTTCCATAAAAAATAACGGATTTTATAACAACAAAATGACCCTTTAAGTCGACTTTAAGTCCGTGATTTGCACTTAAAGTCGACTTTAGTGTAGTTCAATCTTTTACCACTGGAGTTCATAGAGCTGGCGCTCTCTCTATCATGAATGATGATTATTATTTCGTATACGGTGACACTGTGGATAAAAATGAATAAAATAGGGTGAAAAACACGACCAAACCGGAAGAATATTGTTTATAGATTTCGTTTACTAGGTCATTCATAAACCATAGTAATAAATGAACACCGGCACATTGATGCTCTATATAAACAGAGATTTCGCTAAAATATTAGTAAACAACCTATAGGGCTATTCTCGTAATCAATCGCTTTTAAAAATCACTTAACGATAAGATTAAGACACGATCGCAAGCAGTCGTATTCACAAAACTATCGGAATCTAATGTTAATCCTATCTTGAACTGGATCATTTTCATACTGATATTTCAAACATAACGAATTTTTAAGATATCGACTAGATATCTTGTTTTGTGAATACCAATCCGCCATTTTATGATTGTCAATCAAGATAAGAGCGTATTAAGACCGCTATGAGAATAAGGGCACTAGTATGTTTTTCATGGAGTTCCGTGGTAATACTATCAACTGCTACCAACTTTCAAATATTTTTTTGATATTTATTTTCAAACTTTAGCTAATGTAAGCGGGAATACTTTTTATGAAACAATTTACCTTAAAGGAGACTTTTAATTTCAAAAGTTACATTAGCTAAATAGTACTTTAGTCGCTTTTTTGAAATCGGCCGTTATTGTCTTAATCCACTGTCTTTCTTTCTGGTGTTGGAAGCGTAACGATCATTCTCAGAAGTCATAATAGAAGATACCTACCCTAGCTACCTACTAGGCGGGTGACAACTAGAGGCGGTAACAAGATGGTATCTACATATTGTGTTCAAATGACAGTTAGCCAAGACGAGCGCTGGTTTTAAAGACGGAAGAGACCATCAATAGGGTGGGCCGAAAAATCTCAATGTGTTATTTCGAAGATCGAAGTTTAACGAAATCAAGTGTAATAAACACACATTTTTGCGTGCATTCAAGATAAAAATAACTCATAGTTTGTGTACAATGAAGATGATGGATGAAATGACAATACCAAAATTTGTAGTATTGTGGCACTTAAGATAGAGTGTAACTTACAGCCCCCTATTTTACGACATATACGGCGAGAGAATTATCGTGCATATCATATTGCATAATAATATTATTATAAACAGTATGTGGGGATATATTTCATGCAGAGGGTTTGTCAGCCGGTGTGTGATACGTGTCAGGAATGCTCTGTCTCGAATATCTCGAATAGCTAATTGTGTAGCATTGAAGTTTGGGAAATTGCTACTCGCAGACCCACCTCCAACGTTTTGTGCAAGGAAAACCATACAATCAAAGCCTCCACAACTCAATACAGCTTCGTTTACGAATCAAATAGGTTAAAAACCATAAATACTCATCCGTTATGCAATGAGTTTCAAGGAAACGGTACGTGGCATGTTCCCTACAGGGAAGAGAAAACTTCAATCAAAACTAAAAAAATATTGTAAATTTGACTTGAAATTTCAATAAAGCTATGAAGGGCCTGAATAATTTGAGAACCGAAGCCGTAGAATGGCTGAAGGAAACACAATATGCACTTTTATAGCGCTTGATATACCATAAGTGCGCGTATAAAATAATGTTAACGGTTAAAATTGTTCAGTTTCTTGGTAGAACGAATCGAACGAACGTAAAGGAAATATGATATTATGTTAAAACAATATTATTACGTTTTACAGTTGTTCAACTATAATTAATCTTAGGTTAGGTATGTAATATTACATAGATAAACAAAAGAAATAATTACTTATAGAAATATTTTAATTTGAATAACATACTTAGTGTTGCTGTAATTAAATTAAATATTCTTTGTTTCCAACTTCTAAATTCTTTTGTTACATAATATTATTAAAAATAAGATACAATTCAAAATAAGAAAACGCTTCCAAAGAGGATAACAAAATGGAAACTACGGGCTAGCTTCCTGTATATCGAACTGTTATCGAAGATTTTTCATACTAAAATATTTTTTTCCCTCCGTTTCACGTAATGGATAAGTTGAAAAAGATACTATTGGTCAAATTACATTGATGGAAGAGGCGTACTAAGATCAAGAGGTCACGGGTCCGATTCCCAGTCGGGTCAGAATTTTCCAGTGTTTTTAACATGAGATGCCTACTATTGCCTACCCGGGGTTTTACTTACGGTCGGTTTCAATAACCTATCCGTAGTAATCAGTTAAACGCTATCCGTCAATTAACCGCAGTTAATATTCTATCATTATCCGCGTTTCAATAAACAAACAACAGACAGATAGTATTTATGTCAGTTACCATGGAAATTATCCGCGTTTGATCATAGAAACTGTCAATACTTTTTTTTCTTTTTGGCATATCATCCACAAGGGGGATGTTTTGGCTATTTTTTGTCAATACTTAGTCCACGTCAATTTTCGAAAATACGTCAGAGTTTCAATATCAACAATATTATTATGTTGTCTATGGACAATATAATAATATCTATGCGTCAGAGAGACGCAACATTCGTCCTCCATTATTTTTCTCGTCTCGTCGTCGTATATTGGTTATAAGAAAATAATTTATAAAAAATAAATCATTTACGACGGTTTTGGTTAACCGAAATCTGACAAGAAAATCTTTGTTCGACAATATCGACATGAAATTTATTCGTGAATATAACATCCGGGGTTCTTCGTCCTCGTCAGAGTCGAAGACTCCGTCTTCAAATAACTCCAAATCGCTCTCGTCACTTGAAAAAGCCATTATTTTCAAAAAATCTTGTTGCTATATACCAAACACTTGCCCTCGAAATCGGGGGATAGGAAAAACAAACCGCCGAAATCGGGGGTTAGGAAAACCATAGAAAAAACAGTAATCACAAATGTCACAAGCTACTAGAGATAGGTTATTGAAACGCTTTATCGCCGATTTCTATACAAATCATATAATGAAAGATAGATAGAAAGTTTAGATGGAAATTCTATCTATCCATTGTTTATTGAAACACCAAAGTGTAAAGATAGATAGATTTTTAACCATAGATAGGAGATAGATAGGTTATTGAAACCGGCCGTTAGTCTCTCAGATTGGACGGCCGCGGTAATTAGTATAACTTTTACCCGTCAATAAGCTTTGCCGGTTTAGTAAAGTGTGAAGTAACACCTTACACCTAAGGGTCTGTAAAGACAATTATAAAAAATTCGTTAATCGTAAGATTACATATAAATCACTGATCAGTTTTTACTTAAATTATAAAAAAATACTTAATCCGCGTTTGTTATGTATTGTATGAAGATGACAATTCATACAAAATTTTGTAAACAAACAAATGGTAACTCCGGGCAACGCGAGTGGTAACTACCAATATTCGCTATGTCTGTTGAACGAGTTATTGATGCAGAATATGTACCTTATTTTTTAACTAGCTTATACCCGTCTTGCTTTACGTTTTTGATTCCGATTGTCAGGCTTGATCGGTAGGTAATTAAACAGATTCTAGTCTAGCATCCCATTGCTTAACATACCACTTTAACTGACATAAGCACAGAAAAAGAAGAATGACACTTTTACAATTTTTGTTTTACCGACCTCATAATATTATACGAACCTATTCAAACCACAGAGCTCTCTCTATGAAAACTTGCAAATTATGTCCACAGATAATATAAATATACTGATTATGTCGGTAGGTTCGTATAATATTTTATTTTTTTTGGAGGTCTATAATAATAAAAAAAATATTATACGAACCTACCGACATAATTTGCAAGTTTTCATACAGAGAGAGATAGCTCTGTGGTTTGAATCTTAGCTACATACATTGCCTGCTTTGATATTAATTGGGCAACCCACCCATAGAGGGTGATTTGTATCTGTCAAACTGCAATTTTTTTCATTAAATCTTTATTTATTGAGAATAATAAGCTTTTAATAACATTTATATGTATAACAAATCAATCTACAATTATTTTATTACATTTTCATACCGTAATACCAAGATCCCATTCAACGTTTACATGAGTAATTTTGTTTCCAAAAGTCTTTTTGAGAAATTTGTATGAAGATCCTAAAAAGTACAGTTTTTTTAAATAGCTCTAAATATATTAAAGTTAATGCAGCAAATTGTATTTAAGAACCTTCTCCAGCATTTTATACTGCTCTGGGCATATTAATATCTATCTAAGCATTTGTATTTTGAGCGTGATGTTCACATATACGGTTAAAGTATTGTCAAAGGCAAATAAAAAAACATTTCTAAATTATTATATAGAGATAATCTACGTAACGTTTGTCATGAATCACAATTTTAATTGGTGAGTTACTCATAAAACCGGCTTGTATCTATGAAAAATAGAATAACTGTGAGAGACATGTGAGTCAAATTCGTAGTGTGGTGATATATTCTCTACAGTCTACACCTACCCCACAATTGACATTTAATAGAATGCTTGAAATACTTGTAGTGAACTATAAGCTCATAATACAATGCTGCGTCTGGCACAAATCGTCCCTCTAGGGATGGGATGCCATAAACATAATAATAACAATGCTGCCCTTATGCTTTGCAACGACAAAAGTAAAAACTGTAACGCAACGTCTTTTCTCTGGTCATAATCCTAGGAATAGTTGGCAGCAATGTTTACCACTCTTTCTCTCCAGCTATATCTATAGATTCCTTATATTTAAAAAAAACTATTCAAGTAGGTGCATAATTGAAATAATAAAATATCCTGTATATGAAATATTGACTACAGGTACTTATTTCATTTCCATATCTGGATATATCAAACTCAAAATAATCGCCGCAAATTGTTGAAGAGTTCTGCATCTAACTTGACATCAATGGTTGGTGTGTTATAACGTCAAGTTGCAAGTAACAACATCTAGTAGATTATTACAGAGCGGATAAAAATCAACTTGATTATGCAAATAAACTCACCTTCATAGTTTAACAATACTCTCTATTTTGGTGGTTCAACTTAGCCCATAGTAGGATTCGAAACCTACTGAGATACTCACTTGACGTCAATAGACGTTGTATTATTATTATGTTATTTATAGGTGAAAAATCATGTGGCAATTAGGCAAAACTATTTAGTGTCATTTTGAGAAAGGCATTGGAATCAAAACAAAACTACACCAATACAATATAATTTAAAAAAATATATGAAGTTACATATAAGGAAATTTTCAATGGATCAATGCAGGTATATCAATATCAAATCTAGGTATTTCTTCTTACCCTTATTGATAAATGCCATTATCTATTAAAATTATAAAAAAATTGAACCAAAATGTACATAGGAAACAAATTCAAATGTAAGTTATTGCCTTCTGAAATAATTTAAAAAAATATATGAAGTTACATATAAGGAAATTTTCAATGGATCAATGCAGGTATATCAATATCAAATCTAGGTATTTCTTCTTATCCTTATTGATAAATGCCATTATCTATTAAAATTATAAAAAAATTGAACCAAAATGTACATAGGAAACAAATTCAAATGTAAGTTATTGCCTTCTGAAAAATGTCAAGTTGTTCAACGTAGAACCATTTAAATAGTAGTA
Source organism: Mystacides longicornis (assembly GCA_963576905.1). Classification (NCBI taxonomy): domain Eukaryota; kingdom Metazoa; phylum Arthropoda; class Insecta; order Trichoptera; family Leptoceridae; genus Mystacides; species Mystacides longicornis. Next base: position 9,355,292 of record OY756421.1, on the reverse strand, counting down.
TTATTTATGGGTATGAATAAATGAATGAAAGAATTTTTGTTTATTTTTTGTCCAATCATTATTTAATTCATAAAACATAAAATCAACAATTGAAACATAATATGTATAATCTCAAAGTTTTTTGTTAGATCTAGCAGAGTAAAAAAATATTCTCTTAAACAAATGGAAACCAGAAAAGATATTCCGACCCACCGTTATAAAAAAAACTATTAGTTATTCACTTCTTAACCCAAAAGTATTATATCATTTTTATTCCATAACCGAAATAAAAAATTTAAAGTTTAAATCTGATGCTAGAACACAGAAATCCATACAATAACCTAGAATCCCGACTCGCGTTCAAAAGTGAAGCCTAAATATTGCAACTTTTGACAGTTTGGTTCCCAAAAGAATGTGGTACAGCGTATATTTATTCAGTAGTTTTCTCGTGTTTTTTACAATAAAACATATTTTTACGTTGAAATAAGTGAAATTAGATCATTTTTAAGTTTCTTTATAAATGTACTATCAAAATTGCCGGCCAAATCGGCTTCACTTTTTACTACGAAGAATATATGAAAATCTATGTGCTAGAAACACACTATTGTGTCAGCTTGTGTTGTGTCGAGCCAGAAGCATTATCGTTTTTATATTTATTTATTTATTTTCTGTCAAAATTAAGCATTGCTCACCATTACAGAGTAATCCTTTGCGGTAATAGTGGTTAATAATATGGTTTAAGATACATTTAGGCTCTATATGAAGCTGATATGCTTCTAACGGGTTGAGAACTTATTTATAGTGATATGTGGTAAAATTGATAAAATCGCTGGCATCCGCAAGACACTGTTATTGATTATGGTCAATCTTCTTTACATCCCATAAGCAGCCATTGAATATTTTTTCAATATAATTGTTTCCCTTCTCAACTAAATGGGAAATTTGAATGAGTTCTCTAACATGGATCTGCAATATAAAGTTTCTGATTTAAAATACACATAAAGAAATCCAAGAAACATAATTAATGAAATTCTTACATAGGTAGCTTACCATATTGTCTTGCAAAAATTAAACCAATGAGTTTCTTTGTTAGAAATGCACTTTTATCAATCAATTTGATCCTTAGAAGTATGTACTGCTATGTCAAAAAGGTGGGATGAAAGCAATTAGTCTCGTTGAAAACACGTTTGCCTCAGGAACCTGAAAAAAATATCAACAAAATAAATTAATTTTGTGATTTCGGTAACACACTAATTCCCGCCTTATAACATTTGCAATTGTTTTAGCAACGCATAAATGTTTTAAGTTACGGCATAGGCTTACAGATATTTTAATCAATTTGACTTACCAGTTTTATTTTCATTAAACTCAATTGAAAATAAGGTAATTATATTTTTCATAATCGACGAAATCAATCAGAACCTTTTGTTTGACAACAAAATATGACGTATAGTGAAATATTAACCATCCATGGATAACCAAAGATAATAATATAATTCAACACAGTTAGGTACTATTAAATTATTTTATGATGTATATTTTTGATTTACTTATATAATGGTCTCTTAAAATATTTAGACTTATTAAAAAAAAAATTTTCACACAAAAAACCACTTTAAATGTGAAGAAGAATTATTAAAAAAATCATTCTTATTTTGTTTTCATATTATGAAGCTAAGACAAAAAATTACATATTAAAAAGTTCGTCTATGGTAACTTACTGTCAATTATTGTTATTCTGAGAGCCAAACAAAAACAACAGGAATTCTATTTTCAAAAATTTTGTAAGTTTTTTAATATATTGAAATATTTTTGTAAGTAGGTACCTAAGCTATATTTAATTATTAAGATTTTTACCTATCATGAAGTTTTTAGTTGTGAATTGTAAAAATATGGGTATATAAAATATGATACTTTGAAATTGCTGTCTCTCCTGTAACTAAACTTTGACAGATTTTGATGTTTTGTAATATTGTTTTCTAGGCATGGAGTTGCAGTCTATCTGAAATAATAATACCTGATACATTATGCAGTCTAAATGGATTTAATGAAGATCTTAAAAAGGTATAAAAGCTACACTTTTAAACAAATAATGAAAGATTCCAAATGAAGGTTTTATGCAGAGCATATATCAAATATGGTTCATTATGCAGTCTAAATGGATTTTATGAAGATCTTTAAAAGGTATAAATACTACACTTTAATATAATATGAAGTTCTTAAAAGTTTGATATACTTTCTAAATCCTTAATATTGATTCTAATCAAATTCTCACAATGTGTATTTTTAAAACAAATCCCTGAAAAATGCAAAATTTTCTAATCTTGTCTTATATATTTGCAACCATGTAATCACTTTATTTTGCTTTCATATATTAAATGAATTATGTTTTTTTCTAGGTCAGAACCTTGCAAGGATTTTGGATATGTCAAGAAACGCTGCCAAAAATATTACCCACCTTGTTTTGTGATGAATGTAACATTAAATAAAATAAGTAAAAGGTAAGAGAATATAAGTTTGCATTTATCTACATAAGAATTTTGAGCTCGATACAGTTTCGTGAATTCATATTCTGGTAATATTTTGAGATTTAGATGTGGGTAAGTACACACTACGCAAACTGTTTTACCATCCAATTCTTGCTATTATGGATGTTCATACAAATTTCAAATTAAATCTTCATTAATATATTTTATTACCTTAGCTTTATTATATTTTCTTTAATATTTAATACATTTTCTTTAATATTTAATATGATTTTATCTGGTACCCACATAATTACTCATCTATCTGGCTACGACAGTTTGAAAAAAAACTGTGGCCATAAATTTTTTAAAATGTGTCAATATTCAAAATGGAGGAAATATTTTTCCAAAATCTTTCATTAAATCTTTATTTATTGAGAATAATAAGATTTGAATAACATTTATATGTATAACAAATCAATCTCCAATTATTTTATTACATTTTCATACAGTAATACCAAGATTCCATTCTACGTTTACATGAGTAATTTTGTTTCCAAAAGATGGCTTACTGTCTTTTTTGAAAAATTTGTATGAAGATCTTAAAAAAATAAAGTTTTTTAAATAGCGCTAAATATATTAAAGTTAATATATCAAAGAGTATTTAAGAACGCTCTACGGAATTTTGCGCGGCTTTTCGCATATTAATATCTGACCTTAACGTCTGTTTTCTGATTGATTTTCTTATTGATTTCATTGTGATCTTATTCATTTAAATACTTCAAAAAAATCTCTGTTATAAAAAGAGTGTTGATTTTGGCTACTTATAGATGTATTATATACCTACTATAACTTTAATTAATGTACCTACATGATATTACATAATGTAAATTATGTGGAAGATGGAATGATATTATATGTCGTATCATAATAATGTTGTATTTTTTCTAGGATGAATGATTTGTTACAAACCTTGGAAGGTCGTCAAGAAAGGCTTCCAATCAAACCTCTTACTGGCCGCTGTCTTTGAAGAATACTTCTTTTAACACGATGATTAAGTATACGACACCCTATGAATATTTTTTTTAACGAATTGAAGGTAATTATGCTAAAGTGGTTTTGAGTTTATTTACATACTAATTTAGATACAATATAATACCGTTGTTGAGTGTGATTAATTGGAATACAAATATTATGTGGATAAAACAAATGTTTTATTAAACTGATTAAAATCCCGAAGACATTAATTTAAAGATTCTCAATTATTGTCAACAATTTTATTTCTTTCTCTCAACAATTCTGTCAAGTTCACTGTACCTTATGATCTAATTTATCACTGTTACCGGCCAGTTTGTCTATGGAATGTTCATACCAATTTCAACGATGTTTAAGATTTATCTTTTTCAACAATGATTTTAAGATTTAAACATTATTTATATTTCAGGAATATAAAATGATTCAACAATTGTTGCTAAATTATTTAATACTTATCTACATTAGAATATAATTTTCTCAGGTACCTACATAATTACTTATCTATTACATTGTCTACGACAGTTTGAAAAAAAACTGTGGCCATAAATTTGCTAAAATGTGTCAGATTTCAAAATGGAGGATTATTTTGCAAATTTTTTCATTAAATCTTTGTTTATTGAGAATAATAAGATTTGAATAACATTTATATGTATAACAAATCAATCTCCAATTATTTTATTACATTTTCATACCGTAATACCAAGATTCCATTCAACGTTTACATGAGTAATTTTGTTTCCAAAAGATGGCATCTGTCTTTTTTGAAAACGTAGTATGAAGATCCTAAAAAAATAAGAGTTTTTTAAATAGCTTTAAATATATCAAAGCTTATGTAGTTAAATATATTTAAGAACGCTCTCTGGAATTTTGCGCGGCTTTTCGCATATTAATATCTGACCTTAAGGTCTGTTTTCTACGATTGATGATGATTCAAAAATATAAATAAATAAATAAACGGACTAAAATATTATGTAGATTATTTATTTTAATAATAATAATAATACTTGGACAACTTTTATGGCGCCGTTTAGTTAAACATCTTCACCTCAAGGGCGCCTCACATAAACAGAAAAGAGTAATCATCACCAATTAGGTTCGTCAAAACTTAATAAAATAACAAAAATGGCAGTAATATTTTATATCAAAATATAGTTAAGTCCTTATTAAATCATACGAAACCTTTATGTTTCAGCCAAAATGAACCAATTCATGTTAGATCAGTTCAATTTTAATATATGTACCTACTTATAAAGTAGGTATTCTTTGAGTATTTTTCTTCAAAACGTCATTAGGTATATTTGTTATAAATTTAATTGGTGCATCATGGTTGTAAGACTTGTAAGACCTCGATGATTACGGGAATGCAATACGTGCTTTATTTGTTTAAAATTATTTCTATTATCAAAATGATATACCAAAACAAAATGGACCAAAATATGAAGGGAGCCCCTAATTGGACGGGAAAAAAAACTTAAAAACAGTATCTATCTATACTAATATATAAAGAGGAAAGATTTGATTTTTTGTTTGTTTGTTTGTTTGTTTGTTTGTTTGTTTGTTTGTTTGTTTGTTTGCTTCGAATAGGCTCCAAAACTACTGAACCGATTTGAAAAATTCTTTCACTTTTGGGAAGCTACAATATCGGCGGTGAACATAGGCTATATTTAATTTCCAAAAAAAGTGGGTAACCTACGAAAACTTCAATAATGTAACCCAAGGTGTAAAAAATTTACCTAAAATATTCTTTTTATCGCGAACGCTGTGAAAACTAATGATGATAGAATTAAACAATGTTCTACAATTTTGTAGAAGACATAATTATTTACAAAAAGTATCGCGACAGCATATGTCTAACTATTATAGTTATGCCACAATAAGTGTTTTTTTATTTAAAAAAACCCAATAAAATGTCACCTCTAGAAAAGGCTCTTTATTGGTATCTTGGTATTACTCCTTATTAAAATAAATTAGTTCATATTCAAGTCTGCTTCAATATCTTTGTATAACTTTTTGAATTATTCAATTCGGACATTCCATTCGAAAGTTATCACGAGTTTAAAAATGTGAGTATTGGAAAAAAAAGCATAGTCTCTTATCATCTCAACTTATCCGATGCAGAGTGCGTATGGGAGCCGGGGAGGGCTGAGGGGAGTCGTGTCAAGTTTAGTAGAAATACCGCGCAAAGTTTTAGTCACGGTGGTAAAGTGACGTGACACGATACATTGCAATGCAATTATTCCAGATTAACATAAATGCTATAAAATATTTTGTAAAAGTTAGGGATCTGTATGAAAACTAAATTATTTTTAAGTATCTATCTACCCGTGCGAAGCTGGGGCGGACCTCTAGTACTAATATAAAGAGGAAAGATTTGATTTTTTGTTTGTTTGTTTGTTTGCATTGAATAGGCTCCGAAACTACTGAACCAATTTGAAAAATTCTTTCACTTTTGGGAAGCTACAATATCGGCGGTGAACATAGGCTATATTTAATTTCCAAAAAAAAATTGGGTAGCCAACGAAAACTTCAATAATGTAACCCAAGGTGTAAAAAATTTACCTAAAATATTCTTTTTATCGCGAACGCTGTGAAAACTAATGATGATAGAATAAAACTATGTACTAAAATTTTGTAGAATACATCATTATTTACAAAAAGTATCGCGACAGCATATGTCTAACTATTATAGTTATGCCACAATAAGTGTTTTTTTATTTTAAAAAAATCAATAAAATGTCACCTCAAGAAAAGGCTCTTTATTGGTATCTTGGTATTACTCCTTATTAAAATAAATTAGTTCATATTCAAGTCTGCTTCAATATGTTTGTATAACTTTTTGAATTATTCAATTCGGACATTCCATTCGAAAGTTATCACGAGTTTAAAGTGCGTACGGGAGCGGGGAGGGGACTGAGGGGTGTCATGTCAAGTTTAGTAGAAATACCGCGCGTAAAATAAATAGTCACGGTGGTAAAGTGACGTGACACGATACATTGCAATGCAATTATTCCAGATTAACATATGCTATAAAATATTTTGAAAAAGTTAGGGATCTGTATGAAAACTAAATTATTATTTTTAAGTATCTATCTACCCGTGCGAAGCTGGGGCGGACCTCTAGTATTTAATACAGAAAGCGTTGTTGTACACTCGAAACCATTGTCAGTTGACATAAAATCCAACATGGCGGGCTAAAATCTACAGAGATCAGCTCGCAATCAATCGATTAAACTACCTCGACGACGGCTTGATCGCAAATTTTCTACCGCTGAACTCTTATTTTCCACTGATCAGAGTTTTTTAATAAAGCAGTAATTGTGCAAATATAATAATTATCATTTGCAAGATAGGCTTGAATACCAACTAACCAAAAAAAACCTAAAAAAATACAAACTATATTAATTTTAAACATATTACATGAATAATATGTATAGGTACTTGATTCTAAATGTTAAACAAGACTTGTCGTAAGACAAAATGTATTTAAAATAATGAATTATCTACATACCTATCTAATTTCACAATGATAACTAAACTGAATTATTATTAATGAACATTGTAAGTAATAAAAACAGAGGATTCAGGGAAGATATAGGCATGAAGATATTATAATTGTGTGTAAATAGATAGGAAAGTATGACGTAAGAAAGAACTGTACCAGATTTAATTATTACCTCACTGCGTTTTATGGATTGGAAAAACAACATAATTATTTTGTATTGTGTAAAAATGTGTCTAGATATACCTGCATTTTTAGGTATATATGTAAAAATAAATCTGTGTCAAAATGAACACAAATACACTTCTTGACTCTTTCACAGAAAGGTACTTAAAGCTTGTATCGTGAAAGAAGAAGATGGGCGGCACATGAGATCGAACCCATGACCTCCGTACTAAATCAAGTAAATACCTACCTATTATTTTAGTACAAGTCGTATTTTCAATCAAATCAAATAATTTAAAAAAGAACATTGATTGAAAAAAACTAGCAATAGGATTAAAACATTTTTATGTTTTTGAAATAGTTATGTAGATACCCACTCATATATTTTTCTTTTGGTTCCGATATATTATTCAAATATATAGTTTTAACCTTAAACATATTGTCGAAGCAAAATATACAAACAAAATAATTATAAATTACGTTTACCCATCGTTTTTCTATATGCGATATGTTTTTTTTTTCATTAAAAATATTTTTTTTTTAAAGAAATTATTAATTTTAAAAGAAGGGAAACAATGAGAATACATTTAGGTTCGTTTATATTTTACTAGTTTCACGAGAGTTTTCTGTGAAAATCAGTAATAAATAGAATGCACAGGCAGACATCTCACGTATAACGAATTTTTCGTGGCAAATATTTTTTTTATTTGTATTTTAATTTGTATTTTCTTCTGTTGCTTACTCTGGTTTTCCTCTAATAGTTCCTTATATAAACGTAATTCTGCATCAGAAAATAGTTGACATCGGAGGCTGTCTATAGTGCTTCGTTGATATTCTTTTGCACAGTACAGCAGGGGAAATAAAAATGTGTGTATTCAAATCCAACTCTATTCAACCGTTAATTTTTCATCAGAATTTCCTAAAATTTTATAACTTTAATGACAGAAATATATTTGGCAGTATTTGGTACTCAAATTTTCAATTTTTAAATACACTTTGTACAAATATATTACAAAATAGGCGTTTAAAAATCTATTAGTGTTAAATATTATTTCATAAAACAAAAACACGCCGCCTGTAAGGACGAGTGTGTCCATAATAATTATGGTCACACAAACTTTTGTGCATGAAATACTCCAAATTGGAAAACGTGAATATGTAAACGAATTTCAGATTTTTATCATCATTGAATTGATAATAAATAATAGATATATTATAAATTTAACAATATAATATTAAAATTTATTCAAAAAATTCTACGAACGATTTTGAGCTGGCAATTTTCGTGAAAAAAAATCGGATTTTTTTAAATATCATAAGTTTTGAAAAAATATGTGTACATCAGTGTGGTTGCTTGTGTACTAAATAATTAAGGCCAAAAAAATTATATGTGTCTATAAATAAGAACAGCACGCCTTGGCCTTCGAGTCAATGCCAGTAAGACGGAGCTCATGGCGAATAATGCCTGCCCCGATAAACAGCTAACGATAACCATCGACGGTCACCAGCCCCCGTAGACAAATTCAAACTGGCGTTCGACTACAAACGAAGATTTCGCCAATGTATAGTGCGAAAAAATTATCTGTCCACTGGAACAAGTAAACAATTATTTGAACTAAGCAATGAAACTGATATAAAATTATAAAAAGTGGAGAGCTAATTTTCTTCCTACTCTACATTGTCGAAGAATTCGTTTGTAGTCGATCGCCAACTGCATTTTGTCTAGGCCCCCTGGCCTCCCGGGTGGATAAATTTAAGTACCTACCTGGGAGCAGCCATTACCACCATTGGTGACCTCGGGGGCTGAGCTCCCGATACGTATTGGTATGGCAAGTGGCGCCTTCAACAACATGACCAAGATATGGAAGGCGTCGGCGTTTAGTGTCGAGATAAAATGTAGACTGTTTGATGCGTGTGTGTTGCCCATTCTTCTATATGGGTGTGAGTCCTGGCACCTGACTAAAGCTCAGGCACAAAAAGTATTTGCATTCGAAACGAAGTGCCTCAGGAGAATTTTGGGTATAAGATGGTACCACCGCATCACGAACTACGCTATACGTCGGCGCACCCAGCGCCGGCCCATCACTTCCACCATTACGGAGAGGATCTCCTCTGGCATGGCTGGGACATGTGTTGAGGATGCCGAATGACAGTTGGCCGAGGAGAGCGCTGTTTTTCTCTCCCATCAGGGTCTCGAAGACGTGGAAGACCCTCTCATACCGTGTTCCGTTTCTTCGAGGCAGAGCTGAGGGAAATGGACTTGGTGTGGGAGGAGGTTATAAGCATTGCGCAAGATCGAGCGCAATGGAGAGCTCTTGTTGCCTCCCTATGCTCCTAAGTGGAGTTCAAAGGGAGATTTGATTTGATTTTTTGCTATAAATAAGGACCAATAACGCTCCTCAAAACAATGTCGATAAGTGTTACCATACGGTCACGCTCGTCCTTGGAGGGATAAGTGACCAGGCAAACCGACTGCCGCATGGTTGTCGAGCATCAAGAGGGACATCAAGGAAAGCGAACCAGAGCCGGCGCTTAATATAGAGTCTTGATGACTCCAAATAACGGAACATTCATTCATAAATATATTTCGTCTAAGTAGTTCGTCTAAAGGTGAAAAAAAGGTGCTTGTTATTTAGAGCTGGAGAATAATTATTCTCATACCCAGTTATACCTACCAAGGAATTCCTATTGAGGTGTTAATACTAAAATATTTCGAATCTTCTAATGCTTCCTGGTATATTTTATGTTCTTCAGTCACGCGATTCGCTGAATGAATTCACAGCCTACTTTGTAGGCCCTCACTTCCTATCACCGGCCGTCGTAATAACCTCGCCCTTTCATACATACCTGAAGGCAAGGTGTTGAGATACCTCTGATGTGTAAAAATACAGTTAATATACCTACCCCGATTTGAAGTAATATCACACTTTAGTAATTTTAGGTATATTTACAAAATACCTACGACTAAGAAAAAAAAAGAAAATTTTTGTTTTTGATAATTAAAGGCGCTTACAATCGTAACATTTTTTTTCTAATCTTTACTCGTTTGCATTTTTTTTTTTAATGAATCTGTGCTCACTCAAAGTGACTCGACTTGAGTCTTTCACAGTAAGCTACTGAAAGCTTGTGTCGTAAAAGAGGAAGATGGTCGGCACCTGGGATCGAACCACGACGTCCGCAGTACGAAAGCCGGCGTTGTAACCGCTGGGTCACCAACCACTAGGAATATTTTATAATTCCAAACTTTTTTGTCAAAGAATCGAACTTATGTTGGCATAATTTACTCATATCTGCAAAAACATTGTTGGTTGTAAATTTTCACCCATGTAGGCACATAGAAGACTCAATAGCCAATTTAATTTTAACGTACCTATAGTTTCTGTGGCAGGTACATATTTTAATATAGGTGTGGTCAGGTTGCTTGTTCTGGCAACCCAACCAATATTTTAATTATCAGCATTGAAAAAAATGTTAAATCAATGATGTAATCCATAATTTCTATTTTTAAATTGTTTTGCAAACTTTTTGTCGTAAGCCACGTTGTGGACAGCCATTTTAAATAATACAACTGTCGATTTGTTGAAGAGAAATTATTTCTCGAGACAGATCGGCAGTATGAAGCCAAGATACGTGAGATGTGTATGGCCAGGTCTAGATTTTAAACGGTTTTCCAAACTTTGACGACGAAAAATACCAACTTAGAGGCTTCGCAGCATATATGTTCCATATGGATTTACTCAGGATTCGGAGGAAAACATTTATGATTGTGTTCCTACCTATTTATTTTTTTTATAAATACTCAACTGTTTGTTTGCATTACTAAATAAAATGAAAAAAGGTATGTTTTATGTGTTCCACAATAATGCATTTTATTAATGTAGGGCAAAACGTCAAAGGAATAGGTATATTTATCTTACTCGGAATATTCCTCAAAAGAAAACTCAAGGTTTCTCGGAGCGCATTCGGAAATGGGGAAATTAAACAATATTATTCGGAATAAAATTCACTAACTTATGAACATGCATTTCTTGGTGAAGTTTATTTGAAAATAAAGATCAAATAAAAAATTGTTTAACTTTTCCACAATTTTTTATTTCCCGACTAGTTTCGTAGGCTCACGTCCTACACGGTCACAGGAGACTAAGAAACTGATTTGATTGACTGTTTCTTGGTCTCCTGTGACCATGTAGGACGTGAGCCTACGAAACTAGTCGGGAAATAAAAATTTGTGGAAAAGTTAAACAATTTTTTATTTAATATTATTCGGTTTCGCTGTAGGTACCTACATACTTTTGAGAAACGTGCTCTAAATATTTATTTATTTTTATTAAATTCGTCCCTAGGCCTCTTCAGGCACTCGAAGTGGTCAAAGTTTACACAAAGCACAAATTATTCATAAAACAAAAAAAAAAAAAACAAAACATCATATAAATACAATTATTGTGTACCATCATAATGGGCAATGAATGAATACAAATTAAAAGGCGAGGCTGGAAGGGTGTAATTGGCCCTTTTAGCTCTCTGTGAATAAAAAAAATAGAATAAAAGAACAGTGAGAAGTTAACTACCATGCGAGGACAGTGCCCTTATTCTCGTAGCGGTCTTAATACGCTCTTATCTTGATTGATAATCATAAAATGGCGGATTGGTATTCACAAAACAAGATATCTAGTAGATATCTTAAAAATTCGTTATGTTTGAAATATCAGTATGAAAATGATCCAGTTCAAGATAGGATTAAGATTAGATTCCGATAGTTTTGTGAATACGACTGCTTGCGATCGTGTCTTAATCTTATCGTTAAGTAATTTTTAAAATCGATTGATTACGAGAATAGCCCTACAGGACAGATCACCGTTTTAACATAAACAATACAATATAACACATGTGGACAGGACAAAAAATATTCAATTTTAAACATTACTAATTAGAGAATTTGATTCAATGCTGAAAGAGATATTATCATTCATCATTGGCCTTTCCAACGAGATACTCTCTTATATTCCTCTTTAATGAGAGATTGTTCAATGATCTCACTTCGGAAGCAGTTTATTATAGTCTTACAGCCTAGTTTGAAGGTATTACTTAGTAGAAAGTCCTAGTGAGTATTCCTACATATTGTGGTTCACTCAGTCTGTCATTTTTTCTACAAGTAATGACTAGGCACTAGTTAAGGTAATCAATGCGTAAGCGTCTGTCTGTCGCTTTGTTGATACTCATTTTCTGTTTCTATTTAGCTAGTATGTACATCTTTAGAACATGCAAAATCTATTATTTCTATACCTGCACAATATTAATTGCCTAAATTTTACCTACTTATAGATTCACGAAAGCTGAAAAAAATAACTTAGGTATGTAGGTACATAGGATGAAATGATTAGTATCCTAGTGATCGAATCACCGACATTAATATTACAGGTTGTATGTTCGTTCCCCAATAAACTAATAGTCTTCCTCTTTCACGACGTAAGATTTGCTTTAGATGAAAGATATTCAAAGGAATTCCTATGTGTGTACAATAAGGGTGAGGCCAGATTCATATAAAAATGTTTTCCTCCTACTTATTTATTAACTAAACCAAATCATTCAATAAAAAATAATGTTCTGTCTAGGTAGTTCAGTAATAAAATATTCTGCTAATAATAAAATCCCGACGATTTACATTGCATTCTTTTGTTACATGGGTACCTAAAGGTACCTTCTACAAAACGTATATGAAACCACTTCTCTGGCTACAAGAAATTACTATTTACACTATTTTTAATTAATTTGCATAGATTCATCGATTCGAAGTTTTTTGCTTGTAAAATTTTCACATTGGTAGGTACCAACCACTCCAAGCTTCTATGAATATTATTAGTAATTTTTTTGTACCTGTGAATTAAGCATGAATGACTCTTTTGTTTATGTTGAGTTGTTACATCGAGCGCCATATTACTTGAAACTGAAAGTTCAATTCACGATATTTTTTATAGAACAGCCGCATATCAAAGGGGATTTTTTAATTAAGATTCAAAAAATTATATAAATACAATAAGTAGTCATACCTGTTTGATATAAAAAATAAATAAACATTTTATACAAAAAAGTAGATTGTCAAACAAAAAACTGTCAAGACAAATAACTAACAAGAGAAATGGGGAGGACAAAGAGTCACAAAGCTAAAAAAAAAAAAAACACCCCACGTACGGACGTAGAATTTGTGGCAGGCATCGGCATCCCACAGGTGGCTATTGAGATGCATTAATTGTTTCACACGTGAATGAAAAGGAAAAAGACGTAGGAATAGAACAAACATAGACATCAAAAAGTTTTGGAAATATAAGATATTTTTTGTATATTATAATATTCAAATATGGTATGCAAACAACAAAAGGGTTATTATTTATTTCATTGAATCGAAATGAACATTCGACATTCCACGAAACTGAAAAGTATGTAACAATATATATCATTCATTCATATCTCTTGAGATAATCAAATTTTTAATAGGTACCTGTAGGTAAATGCAATAAAGAAAAATACTTTTTCCTTGGCATCGATAAGAATGCATTTTTGGGCAGGTTACATAAGTATTATAGGAAATTGTTATAAAATTGGTCATTGAGACGCTGAATGAATTGATTGATTGATCAAAAGTATTAAAAATAACAAAACATTCCCAAAAATAAATGTACCTACTTACAAATTGACTCGTCTCGACTCTTATCAATGGTGGAGCTTCAGGTGCCCACTAGGGATACCCGCAATGTGCAGACGTTCAGCCTTGCGAATCATACCACCAACTATTCCTTCTTTGCGCCCATGCAGAGGATTCTTAGGGGGGGCAACGACCTCGGCGAAATAGATATATTTGCTACAAGTTTGTACCATTTCAAAAAAATGTTAAAAGATCAGAGCAGCTAGGCACTTTGTGTTTTCTATGAAGTTGTGATGTTTTCTTTGGCCCCATGTTACAATACTGTATTCATTTAATTTCCATATGTTTATGTATTTGTAACTGTTTGTTTTGTGTCTCTTGTTTGTGTTTAGTTTATTTTCTTTTGGTGTTTGCATCTTGGCATCACCTATTAATTTATTTTTTTAATGTCAAAATTATTTGTAAAAGCAACCGCTGGTTGCGTAGACAATAAATAAATAAATAAATAATGTACATAACAGAAAAAAATTTAACAGTCATAAATATGTACCTAATGGTTTTGCTGTTTGTATCATATCAACGAAATTCAAAAACACAAGAAGATAATCTTATAGGTAATATAAAAGAATGTCGGGTGAGTGCGAACACTTATAACTCGAGATCGGCTGAATAGATTTTTATGATGCTTGGTTTATTGGATTTTTCTCCGCTCCGGATAACATAATAATTATTAATCCCTCCCGAAGCACGAGTATATACTCCCTCCCGAAGCACGAGTATATACTCATTTTCGGGAGGTATCTTGTTTGTATATTTTAGTTGTTAATAATTATTATCTGTAAGCATGTTATTTTTATATTTGTATATATTATCAATAAAGGCTTTATATTATTATTATTAAACTAGTTTTTTAAAGGCGCCCGTGGCGCCCACCTATGGCCTTTTTTATGCAAACTTTACTCTCTCATAACATAGCTGTGAGCATTCACATGTGAGACTTCAAAATACTTGGTTGATTCAACTCTTTATGAAAACTCAAATACCTACAACTTAAACTTTTAATTACAAACTGTACATTCAAATAGCTTTTGGCATGTGGGTATTTACCGATTTGATTGATTAAACTTTTTCATATAAACTTTGCATTCGTATTGCCGAATTCTTATATGAGACTTTAAAACACTTGATTAATTGAATTCTTCATGAAAACTCAAAAAACAACGTGAACTTTTTATAACAAACGTTGCATATGAATGGCTTTTCAACGCTACAAATTCACATGAAAATCTTTAAAAAATTACTCTAGGTGTGTAAACTTTTTATTTAAAACATGGCATTCGTATGGTTTTTCTCCTTTATGATCTCGTGTGTGTGGATTAAAGATTCGTGATTTGGTAAACTTTTTCATGGAAACTTTGTTTTCTTATGGCCGAATCCATTTGTGTGACTGTAAAGCACTTGATATTTTTTTTTATAACAAATTTTGAACCTTTTCTAACAAAATATGCATTTAAATGGCTTTTATCATGATTTATCATTTGATTGATTCAACTTTTTATCGCAATGGTTGCATTCGTATAGGTTTTCTGCGCTAGTGTGCAATATTTTTATTTCAAACATTGCATTGGTAAGGCTTTTTCTCTGCTATGATATCGTGTCTATGGGATAAATTTATGATTTAGTAAAATTTTCATGCAAAGTTTGCTTTCTTATGGGCGAATTCATATGTCAGACTTTAAACGACTTGATAATAGAACTCAATGAAAATTAAAAAAAAACTTGTACTTTTTATAACAAACGTTGCATATGAATGGCTTTTCAACGCTACAAATTCACATGAAAATCTTTAAAAAAATTACTCTAGGTGTGAAAACTTTTTATTGAAAACATGGCATTCGTATGGTTTTTCTCCGGTATGATCCGGTGTGTGGATTAAAGATTCGCGATTTGGTAAACTTTTTCATGGAAACTTTGTTTTCTTATGGCCGAATTCATTTGTGTGACTGTAAAGCACTCGATGATAGATTACAACTATTCATGATACTATAACTATTTATAAAAATGCAAAAAAAAAACTTTTTATTACACACATTGTATTTTAAGAGTTTTCTTGGCAATGAAATCGCGTCTGTGATTTAAAGAACTGATTTAGTAAACTTTTTCATACAAACTATGCTTTCTTTTGGCCGAATTCATATGTCAGACTTTAAACAAATTTTGAACTTTTTCTAACAAAATATGCATTTAAATGACTTTTATCATTTGATTGATTAAACTTTTTATCGCAATGGTTGCATTCGTATGGCTTTTCTCCGCTATGAGTTCACAAACTTTTTATTGCACACATTGCATTAGTAAAGCGAAGTCCGGCTGTGCGTAAAAGTTTCCTGATTTGTCAATTTTTTGGCCGAATTCGCAAGTGATACTTTACAGCACACGGTTGATTGAACTATTTATGCAAACTTAAAAACGAAATTAAACTTTTTATTGCAAACTTACCATTCAAATAGCTTTTAGCATGTCATTGGTTGTTTAAATTATTTGATTGCTTGAACTTTTTATTGCAATTATTGCATTCGTATGGCTTTTCTCCGCTATGAGTTCGCATGTCATTCTTAAATTACTTGAAACCGCAAACTTTTTATTGCACTCATGGCATTAATAAGGCTTTTCATCACTATGAAGTCCCGCTGTGCGTAAAAGTTTCCTAATTTGGTACACTTTGCTTTCTTCGCATGTGAGTTTTTTAATTACCCAAAAAATTGTTTTTCTCTACGTCAAGACCTTTAAAAAAAGTGCTCAGCCACCAGGAATAATAAAATTAATATCATTATGTTACTGTCAGTTGTCACTGCTGTCAGCCATATTGTATTAGAAGAACAATATTATTATTTTGTCTTTAGTTGCGAGTGGCGCGCCATCTAGCGGCGTTAATGACATCAGTCAGTCAGTCAGGCAGTCAGTCAGTCAGTCAGTGTTCAAGGCAAATATTATATAGATATTCGAAAAATGGATGGTAAATAATATAATATTAATGTTCGTATGGAACAGATTTACTGACAACAACGCTATACCTATCTGTGAAAAAATCCATAACAAAACAATTTTTATTTACTTGATAACCATCGAGTTTCTAAACGCAGGTTTTTGATAGAATTTCTTTCAAGATTTCTGAAATAATTTTTTAACATTCAAACATATTTTAAACGTATTTTTGTAAAAAAGATACACACCTAGGTACCTATGATTATTCCTTCAGGAGGTAAACAATATTCCTGTGTTAGATTAAACATGTTGTAACTGAAGCAACAGGTCCTTCAAAGGGAAACATTATAAAAAAATTAAAAAAAAAAAAAAAATTGGGTTAAAAAATATAGGTATGATGACAAAATAATTTAAAAAAAAAGATTCTATAGAAAACATAGATAAAATTCATTAATTCAACTTGAAGTTAAAGTTAGGCAGGTATATACCTACACATACAAAAAAAGTTCACATATGTATTTTGTTTTTAAATTTATCCGCTTAAAACATTGCAGATGAAAAACACAGTTGTTGATTGACTTAAAAGTCATTATTGTGAAATTATTAAAAAAAAAAACAAAGTAAAGCAAAACTTGATGATTCCTGCATTGACGACATGATAATAATTTTCTGAACTTACCAAAATCTGAAATAATTTACCAGCTCACTGGACGCAGTTTTCTTAAGAAAAAATACGAAATTTCTTTTAATAAACAACTCTTAAACTAACTTTAAATTTATTAACTTAACACTTAAAAAAAAGCCGCGAAAATAATTTAAATTGACACACGGACGAATTGATACACGTCGAGCGAAGGAAATGTACTGGTAAACATTACGAAATAATTCGCGCGTGCGTAGTAGTAAGGCATCCGACCTGCGCAACTCAATTTGCATTAGGTACGTTCATTGAAACGGAAACTTTTTGAAACTTGAAAAAAAAAAATTCAAGTGATTTTGAAAACAAAAACCACTCTACATACCTACTAGTTTCTTGGTTAACATTTTTTTTTTTTGACAAAATACATTTTTTTTTTAATAAAATGAATCTGACTATGTAATTCATTTTAGACAACATTCACATACCTACTTACCTAAAGCAAATGCGGTGAGTTGTGAAAATGTAAATATTTTTTTATATTTTTAATGCCACCTTCTCCTTTAATCTTATGATGTAGGCACCTAAATGAAAGTCAGGTTAGTGAGAACACTTATAACTCATTTCTTTGTAATTACTGTTCAAAAGGCGTTTACTCCATTTATGCTTGAATAAACAAATAAATAAATAAATATACTCGACATCGGCTGAACAGATTATTTCGATGTTTGATTTATTGGATTCTTCTCCGCTTCGTATAACAGAATAACTAATAAAATGTATATATAGGAAATAATATAAAATATAATATTAAAGTAAGTATGGAACGGATTTCCTGCGACGCCATAACAACAAAATTATTGTTTACTGCACAATGACATGATGGTAGTTCCCTCTCATTCTCGCAAACGTATAATTGCCGCTCTTACAGTAGCACATCACACTTACTCCAATTTTCATACAAAGTCAACAAAATTATCGGGCACTTTCATAATAATAATATGTGCACACACAACATTCATAGGCGATGTATAATGTCTGCACGCGCATAAATTCTAGCGTTGTTCCCGCCTGAGCTTTGAATACGAATGAAATATGGATGTTTTGGAAATATTTTAATGTCATTAGTAACTCTATCGAATTAATTAGGTGCCTATGTATTTTTTCTGGGGGCGCAGTGCACATTATGCACATATGAACGGGCCGCCTTGGTTAGAACCACAGGACAACGTCTGTCGGGAAAGCTAGTATTCTATATAGGCTGGTTCATTCTCCCTTTATGATCCCACTTAGAGGAAAAAAAAACAAAATCTATTTGCCCCAAGAAGGTTCTTAAACTAAAGACAGAATGATGACAATAATAATTATTATTCTAATAATTACGTCACTTATTTCAGACTTATCTAGTTATTATTTTTTTATCCCTTTATTTGGCAAGATATTTTTTTATCGTAACTTTTTGAATTTCACATATGTTGTATGTTTTGTGCTACTATTATATGCGTATTTTTTTTTATTTTTGATTAAAATTTTGATTTGTTTTTTCCACTGTATCCATATGGATACGTTACCAATATTACATATATACAACTATACAAAATTGATGTTTCCATTTGGATACCATACCATGAAATCGATATCCAAAAACAGATAAAGCTTTTTTCTACAAAAAAAAAGCTATAGGTATGTAGAAAAAGAAATGCGTTAGTTTGTTCAAAATGATATTTATTAGCTTAAATTTTATAAAATTTTTAAAACGGTACAAAAAAATATAAAAATGGGTTAAAAATTTACTAGACAATAGTTCAGCTTTGATTATGGTGGTAATTGTAAAAACAATTTCTGTTTGGTAATAAGCAGAACCTTAAATTACATTTCATGCATTTGCTTCTACATTGCCCTTCTTTACAATGCATGCACCTTCCCTTGCTGCAGTATTCTGGAAAATGCTCAAATCCATCATATCCAAATGAGGGCGAGGAGCAGTTGGCTTTATAATTTTGGGAACCGTACATGTGGGTAACTCATAAGTAGCTGATGCCCTGTCCTTCACTAGGCTTTCAACGAGTGCTATTCTGAATTCTTTCAGAGATTGCTTGCTCGTTTTCCCTCGTTTGAAAACTATCTTCTGGCACTATGACACTTGAACAGAACTCGTTATCCCGAAAATTGAACATGTATTGGACGCATCACTCCAGCATCGAATCATATTTTTTGGAGATGTAACGGCTATGCGCGTTTCTGGTAGTGGCTGATTCAGTCTTAGAGGTGGGCCAAGTCAGGAGCAAAAGGAATAGAAGAGCATGTATGCGGAATGTTATGCGTTTGGAAGAAGCGAAAGAGGTTTGTTTGGATAGGAAAGAATGGAAATCCATACTCTCTGCCTATCCCCTTCGGGAAACGGTGTGATGGGTAAAAACAAAAATGTTAAGTTTCAACTCCTAAATTAAAGCATGACAAGTTAATTAAAACTTATCGGGACTGTAATAATTACCTGCTGTCTTGATAGTAAAGATAATAATAATTATTATTAATGAGTCACCGGTAATCTATTAAAAAATATATTATTCAAATAACGATGTTATTTTGTAAAAAAAAATTCGTTAGATGGCGGTAAGTGGCTGTTGGCTGACCGCGAGCTTTGTTGTACCTCTACAGTGAGAGTTGGTTTGCTCCCAAGATATTTTACAATATTTTTCATGAGTGTTAGGTACCAAAAGTGCTTTTCTCTATTGTTGTCAAAATTACAGGCAGTTTAATTTCATACAAGAAGTAAATTTGCCGAAAACACGTGTATGTATGCACCTACATTAAAAGCAATTTTTTTAGTTTAAACTATGTAGTTTAGTAGGTAAATTATTATCTTTCCATAATATCTATGTACCTTTTAAGATCTAGTCCTGAAAAGGTCACAAGAATCTAAACATAATTAGAACGTTGTGCACCAACAAAGCCAATAGGCAATAAATATGAGACATTAACAAAAAATGGATACAGTCATATCCTGGCGCCAAATACATGACAGCGGTCGCAGTCTTTAAATTTGGTTGCTCTCTTGTTCTCAACAATTTCCAACTTTTATCTCTATTTTTCATTTTATTATTAAATTTCTACTTGTTGCATACATGAGATTTTTCGACATGTTGAACATGTTGAGAATTCTCATGATTAGGAGTTTCGGAGACAAACATTACCACCTAATGGCGAACGTTGTTAACGTAAAGTGATCACACTAGTAGAAGACGGTCGTAAGCCCGTAGTGGTTTGTTCCATTTAAAAATCGAACATTAGTAATGAATTGTTAGAGTGATTATTTGTTATTTTTTTTTTCTTATGTACCTACTTTTGTTTTACAATAATTTTTACTGTACAAAATCATCAAACTATTAACTGGCCATTTTGATATGTTGCTTGAGTGTAGAAATGTCAATAATTGTGAAAAATGTCGGTAGGGTGATAGGTAGGTATAATAATATATTATCCCTATTCCTACACGATTTTTTAAAACAGTATTGTTACAAAATAAAGTTTATGAACAGCCAAGATAGCTTACCTCAGACTACATATATAAAGGCGGAGACATTCAGCTTTGAGAAAAACTTCTCTACAGTACTGAATTCACAGAAAAATGGAGCGAACAAGCTATCCTTTCTCTTAGAAAAGGTAACATTGTTTGGTACACTGACGGATCAAAAACCGAAGAAGGAGTTGGAGCAGGGGTCCATGGTCCCAGGATAAACTACTCTGAACCAATGGGAAAACTCCCAAGTGTCTTTCAGGCCGAAATATTCGCTGTGGATTGTGTGCTTTCAGCTCAACCTAGACAGAAGATATAAAAAGGCAACATAGCCATATTTTTTGACAGCCAAGCAGCCATTAAAGCATTGAGTTCCAACATCATCATCTCTAAAATGGTATGGGAATGCCTATCAAAACTGAATGAATTAGGCATGAATAATAATGTCACTCTCTTCTGGGTCTCGGGACATGTCGGGGTGAAGGGTAACGAACAAGCAGATTTAAATTATTAAATTAAATAATAAAATTCGTTTAGATTTTTTTTTGCGTCGATAACTTCAGTTTACATACATAAACATATCAATGTTTCGTTTGCAAAAGGAAATTAAAGGTCTCATTTAAATGAAATAAATTTTATTGTTAAGTCCACCTATAGTTAATTTCATTTCAAAATTTTGGCCCGTCTGCTAAAACGGTTGACCTCATAATACATATGTCGCAGAATATCGTAGAGATCACAGAAGCATAGTATAGGTATCTACTCATTAATACTCAAGCTGGCGTGCTATGTATTGCGGTAGGTACTCCAAGAGTTTGTAGAACCTACACTTCGGTGGGCATGGGCTGGAAGTGCTTGTTATAATATCCAGCTCCAATCCAAGAGGGCAAGGAAACTTAGGTACACTCTGCTTTAAAGGAACGTGCATCACCAACCTTATCTAATCCAAAAGCAAGTGATAATATATCGCTGCAATAACTGTGATTTAATACGTAGGTAAACATTATGTGCACAGTTATCTGCAAATTGCATTTTATCACTTTAGCAACAATTTAAAGTTTACGTTGTCTGGCATACTACATACCTAATTTGATAAAGTTACACTGCAAGCCTTGTCCATATACATACTTACCAACCTAATATAAATTTAACCCATATATGCCTGAATAAAATAAAGTCACCGGATTTTTGCCATTTTTGGATATATTGTGTAGTTATATGTAAAAATTATGGGAAAAATAGTTAAAAAAATATATAGTTTTTATAAGCAAAAAACTCGTGTCCTTTTAAAAGGACAATAGGAATTGAAGCAGCTACAATGTATACTAGAAGAAGTATAGGAACAAAAAAGATACATCACAGTGATATATGATATTTTTTTCACGATAATCATTGAAACTTGCAATGTGTTGTTCCAGTTCACATTTATAACATTTTGTAACCTTACTTCGAAAAGGTTCTAACATTTTTTTCACAAAGATGAGTTAGATTTTTGTAAAAAAATTGTTAGAAGAAAGATGGGTAGTAATTTTTGGATGTTACAACAATTTCACACCAGTAACTTTAATTTGATAAAAATGTATGTTAGACCCTTTTCAAAGTAAGTGAACGATTTATGTATCTGCAAACGCCGTATTTGCTTTCCTGTTTTGCTATAAAGTGGTTGAGTCTTATCCCAACTCGACATATTCTAAAACAAAGGGTTGACCTCCGTTTCTTGGCACATTGTTTTGCAGATTGGATACTCCAAACAACTCTCTTCTCCAAAACATAAGACGATCCAACTGTCCACCACTCTAACGATGTAGTCACCATGCTTCTTCTTCTTCATTATCAGCCTGTTTCCTTCCATTAATGAACATAGTTCTTTCCCCTTACCTTCCAATCCAACCATCTCTGTCTAAAACATCCTTCATCCACACACGGCCCGCAATCCTGGTGATTTTTTCCGCCCACTTGGCCTGGGCCCTGTCGATATTCCTCTTCCTTGTCTATGCTGCCATGCATTTCACAACAATGATTTGTGAGGGAAATGTAACTTTTTCTTTGAATGTCAATGTTGTATGGAAACCAATATTTTGGTCAAATCTATCAAGAAATCTGAACGTACATCTAGGCCTTATGCAAGTGGACTATATACAGCTTCAGTGGACTTGTGATTCATAATTTGCCAGAATCTTTATCGATGTTCTCATTGCACGCGTTTTACGGTGGAAGCGTAATTATTATTATGTCAAAAGCATGCAATTTTATACATATAAACGCATTACATCCAAAAAAATATAATAATCATGTAACAAATATCACATTCTTCATAAATAATGTTTCAAAGGAGAAGATAAATGACTTTCATTTTATTACCATACTATGCCTTGAAGTACATAATTTGTGGAGAATATAGTATAACTAACACTAATATTACAATGTTTCCAAGAAAAATTCAGTTTACTACTGACCCTCCTCGCTTTTTATCAACATTTTTTCACTCTGTACAATTTAAGAATACTCAATTCCTATTGTCCTCCTAAAAGGACAGTTAAGTTTAAACCTGATTAACTACATGGTTTTTTAGAAAAATCTTTTTATAATATTTTTATAGTTAGGTATTCTAGAACATTTCAATACAAAAGTAACCATTCTATTTACAGTAAAATAATTTTTCCTGCCCTTGGTGTATTGAAGATGGACACGACGTTTTTGTCCAAACACTAACACAAGTTCACGACGCCCCAAACCAAACATGACAAAAATCAGATGGCAAAAAACTTAATAATTTGATGCATTCATGTTTTAGCTACTTATAAACAATAATTAAATCCAGCTGAAAACAATAAAATAACAGATACACGAGATAAATAATTGATAGTCCCGCTGTCCTTTGAAAAGGACAATATGCATATCTGGGTTTTAAATTAAATATTCTTATGAATGAAATATTAAAAAATTAATATTCCCATTGGATTTTAGTGAGGTAGGTGTTGAAAGTGGTTCACTATAGTGGGAATACCAAAAATATTAAAAGCATAACAAAACAAATCGAGAAAAAGCATAAAATCGAATAAAAAAAAAGATAAAAGTCAGGTAGTTAAGTTAGACCTTTTTGTCTAACATCTTGCACAATAAACGGAGGTTTTTTTCATTTTAAGGAAGCTTTTGACATTATCTAAATATAAAAAAAGCATGCACCGGGGAATGAACCCACGGCTTCAGAAGTGGGAACATATAAGTCGACGATTGAGTCGTAAGCTTTTTCAAATTTTAATGTTTTGAAGACTAAATGAGGCTAGATTCATTTTAAAAAAAATATACGTAGGTAACTTAAAAATGTTCACGTGTTGATAGTGTTGCAGGCATCCTACCTGCATAAATAGAGAGAGATAGAGAGGGAAAACGACATCTCTATAGATTTAGGTTGGAAGCACTGCGATAGCAAGCAATCAAAACAGATGGAAAAATGACCACTCTAGCACCGTGTAACTTGCATTAATATTCGACAGATGGCACTTGATTAATTTTTAATTACATAATAACAATAACACTTTGTGTCTGATTGCTTTATTTACATTAAATGCAACTGGCTAGCTCACGTGGAGAGGAGTAGTCTAGAAAATATGTGTAATTTATATTTAGTTAATTTGCTTTGATTCTAGATTATTCTTCCTCCCAACAATAGCTTTATCCTGAAAAGGTTTAAAAGGACTGTGGATATGTATTTTAGGTACTCTACTCCTACTCAATTTCCCAACAATTCGCACATTTTCAATCTGGGCAAATTTATTGTAAAAGAAACATATTGTTGTATTTCGTTTTTCATATTTAATATATTTTTTTATTTATTGTTTAAATGATTTTTTAATTACCTACTCTTATTATTGGTAAACATTTCTGAAGTGTAAAAGATTGTGTAAAATCAGTTACACACATTGGTGAGTTACCTATTTCTAAAGAGTTGGACCACCCTAACACTTAAACTGAATTCTGATTGACAAATAATTACAGCGCAATTAGTTCGAACCCAATTTCCTCAATTAGTTACTCCTTCATCGATCTAACATTACTTTTTCGATTTTATTAAGCATGAGAGCTTTCATCTCTACTATTTCATCAGTGAATTAATAATATATAATCAAGAGATCCATATCGATCATCTGTATCAATTGAACCAGTCTCAAGGTGCCCAATCTATTTTCTTATCATCTAACAGAATACAAACCTTATACATTACCTGACTATTATAGGAGTTTCTTTTGTGGATAAAGTGGTTTGTTTGCAGTGATAGAGAATAGATGAATTTGTATGGTTGATGGTTTTATTGATGCAATAACATGTTATACAGAATACAGAAAATACTATTGGACGTCGTATTATATTATTATAACGTAAGTATTGTCACGAGACGGAAGGAGCGTGTTGAATGTATGCAGACTCGATGGTGACTGATGGTTGTTGTGCTGCCTTGTACGCAACACCACCTATATAAGAAGGCCTTAGTGCTGCGTCACATCGTGAGGCCCACCGTTCGCTTGCCTATGTACTTACCTGTACACTATGATATCTGTCTACACGCCGGCGGCCTGGTGACGCGAGAGGCCAAAATGGCCGCCAGCACTAAAGCCTTCTTATATAGGTGGTGTTGTCTTGTACGGTGTGGCATTTTTCACATTTAAATTTTCATTGAACTCCCATTGTGACCCCACTTTGGGGCAACAAACTATAATATAACAACTCTTTTTTCCGCTAAAATTTCGCATTTAAAAATAAGTAATTAATTTGTGTATTATAATAATAATTTTTCTATCAAAAATGTATTTGAATTATCTTTGTACTTTCGTTTAACTCCAACAAAAAAAACGTATTTATGTCGTCAGAAGGTTTTGTAAGAATTAAGTTTTGCGTCTGAAAAGAAAATAAATCAAGATTTTTCGTAATTTTTGCCATTTAAGGATCAAGAGCAAATTTTATTAAAATTGCTTTTGTATTCAAAAACATTATTAAATCTTTGAATAAGAAAATACAAAAAAAAACAAGCAGATTTACTAATGTACCCCGCGTTAATGGAAACGCTTTGATTTCTCGTGAATAGAACACGAATATAAAACGGATAATAATAAAAGTACATAGGAATTGTTATTCAAACATTTCCCTGTACACAATCAAACAGCGTTCATAGTACTTAATATTATCACCTCGCCTATAAGACCTCACTCAAGTGCTTATGTTCGAGCTTAGCTGAATATTTTGAAACACATGAGGCTGATATTGATTTTAAAATCGTCTTCAGCGGACGTTGTAGTAATGACAATCTACCTATAGCTGATTACCTATCTATACAGGGTGACTTTTCCTCGAAAGGAGGTACCTTCAATACTTGAGCTCATTTTTTCAATCACTAATCTAGTGTGCGGGATAAGTTCAACGTCGCCATACTGATGCTGGAAGACCTAGCGGTAGTAATTTGAATTAAATAGTTCTTCTTGAAGTAGAGTGTTTGAGAACTCTACTGGATTAGCTGATCAGATGCTCTCCATAGCGCTTTCTGATCGCTTAAGTTTATTTTACAAAGCTGTATCAAAGTGGACAAAATTTACATATTTCTTATACCTGTCTTGTATGTAGCTATTTTGTTGCTCCTTCCAGCTGATGGCCTTTGACGGAAAACCTCATCGAACATGTCCCATTCAGCGGAGCCGCCTAAGCTTCATAAATTTTGCATCATTGTTATCATCGTTTAATTCGTTTATTTCCAGGATAATCATGATGTGCAAATTTTTTCTATTTCCCAATTTTCTTTAAACTCTTTTAAAAATGGACTTGACAGACAGTGACACCTCTAACTCATTCAAGCGTACCAGCTTTGCTGCCTGCTTGAAAGCCTAATAATAATAATAATTTGTATCTGATATTTCTTAGATGAGTGTTACTCGATCCTGGAAGCAAGTTATAAACACTTTTTGTGAAGAAACTGTCTGAGATTCGCGGCACATTACAAAGATGAAGAGGAATTCGTTTACATATACCTACTTCTTACCTTTAACATTCTTATCAAATTCACCTTCAATAAAAGTAAATATTTCAACCCTGTGACACAAAAAACATTACATTTTCTGATTTTTATAATAATATACTTTTGCCCAAAGATCTGAAATATTTTCGAATAAGTAATTGAAAATTCTCTTCGATTTATAACTTTTTCCCCGACAATATTATTTATAGATGAAACAAGTTTGTGGCATTGATTAGAAAGAATTCATATGTTTCCATAAATTCCAACATGATTTATTAGAATTCTCAAAGTTACATTCTCCCCCAAACCCCAACAACTTTATTTGCCCCACTTCACATGCTAATACGAAAAAACTTTGTGTGTTTGATTTCCTTCAGTACCAGGTGTAAAAAGAAAATGGATTAGGCGTATCGATAGGGAAGAAAAAGTTTTTTTTTTCAAAAGCGTTTGTCGACTGTGGCCAGGATGTCTCAGGATTTCCACAGTTCAGCGTGATGAAAAACTCGCGTGTAAATATAGTGTTTTATTGTGGTCAAGTCGTACACGTCCGTCTCAGGCGGGAATCACACGGAAAAGAGAGAGAGGAAGCGGCACTGACTTGTTAAGCGGAGACGCGCAGCCCCCAGCGCCCCGCTCGGGTATTTTTGCAACTACTTAATGTTACCCGTGCGATAAAAACCGCACACAAAATCTTACATACTCCCGCCAAAAAATGCATTGCAATTATGCATTTTTTCTTCGCTTCTCTTTCTCCCCTGTGTTTACATTAATAAGAAAAACATAATAAAATAAATTCTTTGTCTATGAACAAATACGCTCCTTTGTAATCTATGGAGTCGTCTATGAAAGAACTGACATCGGACTTTGACATTTGAATGTCAACAAGCCAGTGCAAATTATCTAGGTTATGTCAGTTGATGTGGAATGAATGAAAATTGTTGTTCTTAAAGTATGTGCCAATGAAAGAAAGCAAAAACTAATTGAAATATGTAAATGAACATAAAAAACTACTCAATCTCTAAAGTTAAGTGACATTGGCATGTACTTAGAGAACAAACTCCAAATATGCACGTCTGTGCATCTCAAAGTGAATATATTTTGACATAAGGATAACAAAATATAATGAAAACATAAAATATGAACATGATTAAAAAGAAAACTATATGAAAGTTCATATCACTCGGTGTTGGAAGTCTATAACACATATCTCGAACTAAAACTTGAATGTCTATTGTATCTCTTGAAATGAAAGTCTGAATGAATAAAAATACATCTTGATGAAATAAAACTCTTGAAACAGATAGCTGGAGTGAAGGTAGAAGTTTCTCAGTTGATATTCTCGTTGTCGATTGGTAACAAACATAACTTTTGTACTGCTCTCTTGAATGTTGTGCGGGAATTCTTCACAGTGACAACTCGAACAATCTTGTCTTTCCCAGGGTGGGTTTGAATGACTCTAGCAGTTTTCCATAGCATTGGCGGTAGGTTGTCTTCCATCACTAGCACGAGATCGCCAATCTGCAACTGCTTAGAAGAATTTCTCTGCCATTTTGTTCTCTGTTGAAGCTGACCCATGTACTCGGTTGACCATCTAGTCCAGAATTGCTGTAACATATGAGAAAGTTTTCTGTAGTGCTTTGTTGGGCTGGATGGAATCTGGTTGACATCTATGTCGGGCAACGCAGACAGACTTTCTCCAACAAGGAAATGACCGGGAGTCAACGGTGTGAGGTCGGTAGGGTCTTCGGAAAGAGCGGATATAGGACGAGAATTAAGGATAGATTCAATTTGGCATAGGAGAGTGTGATAGGAATCATAGTTTAGTGCAATACCATTCGTAGCTTTCTTTAAATGTGTTTTTGCTAATTTTACTCCATTTTCCCATAGACCTCCATGGTGTGGGCTGCGAGCTGGAATGAATTGCCATTGAACATAATTCTGAGAAAGGTAATCAACGATAGCATTCTTCGATGCTTCTATGGAACCAAACATTTGGTCAATTTCTCTGGAAGCCCCTCGGAAGTTAGTTCCATTGTCAGAATAGATTCTGTGCGGCCTTCCTCTTCTTGCTATGAAACGTCTCAATACATTTAAAAAACTCTCTGTCTCCAATGAGACTGCTATGTCCAGATGAATAGCTTTAGTTGAAAAACATATGAAAATACAAAAGTAACCCTTAACAATTTTTGAATTCCTCAGCATGCCAGATTTTATGTAAGCAGGACCAAAGTAATCAACTCCGCAGACATAGAATGGACGATAAGAAGTCACTCCATCTGCCGGCAGGTCTCCCATTAGTTGAGTAGCTGTTTGTGGTTTAAATCTGAAACACATAATACATTTTCTTAAGATCTTTTTCACAGTATTTTTTCCTTGAACAATCCAGTACTTGAGGCGAAGCTGAGCGAGTAGTCCTTGGGTTCCCAAATGCAAATTGGAATAATGATACCATCTGATGATTAACGTAGTTACATGGTGATCATGTGGCAAGAGTATCGGATGCTTTTGATCTTCGGGAAGAGAACTGCGAGACAATCTGCCACCAACACAAATAATATTATCTCTCATGAATGGATTAAGAGATTTGATCTTACTCTTGTTTGAAACAGAAACACCTCTATTAATGTCATGTATTTCTTGAGCAAAGCAATGTTGTTGAACCTTTCTTATGATGAAGTCATGTGCAGCGTTTATCTCTTGTACAGATAATGGACCTCTCAATGCTGATTTTCTCTTCCTAGAGTTGTTTATAAATCTGAAAACATATGCAGTTACTCTCAGTGTTTTTGTGAAAGATGAAAACTTTGTAAAGTACTCAACCTCTTGACTATGTGTTGCAATATAAACATGGTTTAATTTGGCTTCTGTTAAATCTTCACACTCAGGAATTTGTGTCTGAGGCCAAAATTGCTCCCGCCTTGACAGCCAGGGAGGCCCATGTGACCACAAACTTGATGATTTCAGTGTCTGCACATTTGTACCTCTAGTTATTATGTCACTTGGATTTTCCTTTGAAGAAACATGTCTCCACTGGCAATCATCTGACATATCATTTTGTATCTGGGACACTCTGTTAGCGACAAAGGTGTTCCATTTAGACGGAGGACCCTTTATCCAATATAAAACAATCATAGAATCTGTCCATAAATATGTTTTATTATTTTCCATCTCCAAGGACTTTTGAACTTCTTTAATCTGAGTTGTCAGCATAACAGCAGCACATAACTCTAGTCTTGCTAATGACAGCTTCTTCAGAGGAGCAACCTTAGATTTAGAACATATTAATTGAGTTTCTATCATACCGGTTTCATCTTCACTGTGTAAGTATATGGCACATCCGTATGCAGACTCTGAGGCATCAGAGAATCCAACCAAGCTCATATTGACTGGATTGTCTATTTTTATACACCGTGGTATGTGTATCGAACATACGTCCATCAAGTCATCCTTATAAGTTTGCCATTTTGACAACACATCATCAGGTACTTGTTTATCCCATCCAATCTGTAACTGCCAAAGTTCTTGCATTAGTAATTTAAACTTTACAATAATTGGAGATACCAGTCCAAGAGGATCATAGAGTCTTGATATTTCTGATAAAATTATTCTTTTAGTATAAATTTTATGCTCGGTCATTTTTCTAATTTTATAGGTGAAATTATCATCAAAACTATTCCAGCATAATCCCAATATTGTTGATTGAGAAGTGCGATCCTCGGAAAAAGATAAAACATCCATGTTTGGATTTTCATCAAAATGAAAATTGGATCTCCATTTCGCCAATTTCATTCCAACTTGATCAAATATATAAATTAAATCATTTCTAACTTGATTGCATGTTGATATATCGTCACAGCCAGCAATCAAATCATCCATATAAAAGTTATTCTCTATTATATTACAAGCCAAAGGAAATTTGCTCTTAAATAGAATACTTAGCTCTTTTAAGCATCTTGTTGCCAAGAAAGATGACGGTGTCAATCCATATGTAACGGTATTCAATGTCATGCTTCTGATTTCCTCGTGTGGTTCATTCCTCCACAGAATTGTCTGGTATTTTCTGTCTTCTTCATTGATGAGGATCTGGCGATACATTTGTGTTATGTCGGCTACCAGGACATATCTGTGTTTCCTGAAATGCAGTAAAAGATTGTACAAAGTATTCTGTATAACTGGACCAACCATCAAAGCATCATTTAAAGATTTTCCGTTGCTACTCTTACAAGAACCATCAAACACGATTCTTATTTTGTCCCCTTTAAAGACGGCATGATGTGGAAGGTAATACAGGTCTCTTGATGGAGATTCACACACAGACATATGACCCAAAGCTTGATATTCATTCATAAAATTACAGTATTGATTATAAAATTCTTTATCATGTGTAAAACGCTTTTCCATGTAATGCAATCTCTTCAAAGCTTGCTGATAGCTTTCTCCCAAATCAGGTTGGCTCTGTTTGAAAGGTAACCCAACTTTAAATCTACCAGTAGTATCTCGGGAACAGTTTTGTAAAAAATGTTCCTCACAAAGGGATTCTTCCTTACTTTGTATTGACTCAACAATACGTTCTTCCACTGTCCAAAATTTTTTAATGTCATTATGTAAAGCTCTAAGTGAAAAATTACAATATGTTAATACAGGCCTTTTTAATGAAGAAACTTGTAGTGAAAGATGTCCACCGACTATCCATCCAAACTCAGTCGACTTAAGCAGAGGCTGAAGGCTATGTCTTTCCTGTTGCCGCAAGGTTTCCCAGAATACCTTAGATCCTAGCAGAATGTCGACCTCAGCTGCTCTATGAAACTCAGGATCAGCGAGCTGCACTCCTTTCGGTATTTGTATGAGCTTTCTGTCTAAATTAGATAATGGTATACTGTTTGTGATATCCTGCAAAACATAACATTTTATATTTGAATTAAAATCAGAAATCAATGATTTCACTCGAACGTCAACATATTTCTTAGCTGAAGTTAATGTTTTTTGTAAAGTACTAATAGGCATATGTGTGGTAAATGTTTTCAAACCCAATTTGTTGCAAAATTTCTCAGTAATAAAATTGGATTGTGAACCATTGTCCAATAAGGCTCGTGCTTTGACAATAGAACCATTCTGTAATTGAATGCCTATGATCGCAGTTGATAATAAAACTGTATCCTCTCCGGATGAATGTAACGATATATCTGCCTCTTGAGATGAATCGTTCTTTTGCGTGTTCCTCTCTTCCTCTGATTGATCCCTGATGATATGAATTAAAGTATGATGTCTCTTACCACACTTCCTACAATTGTATTTGCTTTTGCAAGCCTTAATTTTGTGCTTATTGGATAGACAATTAAAACACAACTTTTTTGCCTTGACGTGATTAGATCTGAACTCGGGATTAGATCTTTTGAACTGTTCACACTGTGAGAGCATGTGTTGTTCGTCACACAGTGAACACACACTTTCTACGTTGACATGCAATGTCAACTTGGGTTGTCCGTGTGCTCTTACCAGAACAACTTTGTTAGTAGAAGTTGACTCCAAGACTCTGGCCCTCTCGGACAGGCATTTAAATAGTTCCTCCAGCTTAGGAACAACCTCTTTTATTGGGTAGTTTTCCCAATGACATCTCGTGGCGCTATCTAATTTGTTCGCAATAATGTGTATTACGAGCATGTCCCATTTGTCTGTTGGGAGACCTAGACTCTGTAAGGCTCTTAAGTTTAGTTGAGCCTCGTCAACTAAACTTCGTAATGCTACGTGTGATTCTGACTTTATCGTGGCCAAAGAAAACAACAATTTTACATGTCTGTCTATGATAATCCTCTTGTTGTCATATCTAGCTTCTAATATATCCCAAGCCACTTTGTAGTTGGCTTCCGATACCTCTAATGAGGAAACAAGCTTGGCTGCTTCACCCGAAAGGCTAGATATGAGATAATGAAATTTTTGTAGATTGCTTAGTGCAATGCTATTACCAACAAGCGATGCAAAAGTTCCCCTAAAGTGCGACCACGTTTCGTAGCTTCCGCGAAATGTTGGAAGCTGTATCGGTGACAATTTTAATTCTGTGTTGGTGCTAGATTCTGTAAATTTCCCCAATTTAGTTTTTGCAATACCCATAGCCTTAAAAAAACTATTTTCTAAAGCAGGCCATTCAGAAGCCTCTAGTGGATTAAGTTCCTCAATTTTTGACTGCGTTTCTATACATTTTTCGAATGTTTTTTCAATATTTTTCACTCTTATGCTCAATTCACTTTGATTTATTTCCAAACTATTTAAATACTCAATAAATCTTGTCAATTGCCCTTTATAACCCCCGCGTCTGTTAATTAATGTTTTAATTTGTTCTTCCATGTTTTGCGAAATAAATTAATCTTCTATTATTGTAGAAACTAATGAAATTGTAATATGAAATCGATGTATTCAATTGGCACACGTGTAGATAAAAATGGATGCTCTCGTGTATCTGAGCGCACAACAAAAAACACAGAAATATCACACTAAACTATGAAGGATTTGAAAAAGAAGGAATGGATACTCATCTGTAATGCGAATGCCAGTTATTTCTTTCTTCGTTCGGCTAGAAGGACCAACAGATGGCCAGGATGTCTCAGGATTTCCACAGTTCAGCGTGATGAAAAACTCGCGTGTAAATATAGTGTTTTATTGTGGTCAAGTCGTACACGTCCGTCTCAGGCGGGAATCACACGGAAAAGAGAGAGAGGAAGCGGCACTGACTTGTTAAGCGGAGACGCGCAGCCCCCAGCGCCCCGCTCGGGTATTTTTGCAACTACTTAATGTTACCCGTGCGATAAAAACCGCACACAAAATCTTACAGACTGAGTGTTGAATATTATATGTAGGTAATGTGTAGCCCATCCCGTGTATTTGGAGCGAAACTTGTCATCACAGCTCATTGTTTGAATTATTTTTTTAATCTTTTCTGACTCAAATTGGATATCAGTGTCGTATGATGGTGTATGCCCAGAAAGAAAATCAAGAATGTGAATTATTAACAGCGCTGCTTTCTCCGAGACTCGAGAACGATTGAAAAAAACTGGCAAAAAGATCACCTTCTACTGGAAGAGCAAACATATTATGTAGGTATTGATTCTCTTAGTATCACGGAACTCGCAGTTAAGACATCATTTTGCTCCTATAGGTACATCAAACACCAATTCGTTTTTCAGAATGGCGCATTAATTTCGATTGGCTTTTGCAAGGGATTCAAATTTTAGGTACCAACATAATTTATTGTGCCTACTGTTTGATGCGCCCGTGTTATTTATAGCCATCCGAAAATAATAATAATAATAAAACACTTTATTGGTAAGAATAGAATAATGAACCAAAATTGCGCGGGCTTATTGCCTAGGGCAATTTCTTCAAAATACTAAGGGATATTAAAAAAAACATAATAGGTAGATACTACTTTACTGTGCAAAGTTGGTTTTAAAATTACAAACATTTATGTCGAAGCACTATAAAAATATATACCTATGGTGTTTTTCAAAACTGAAAAATTTAGTTTTGGAATGAAATGAAAAAAAAAACATTTTATATTTTCGCAAACTTCTTAATAGGTGTTAAGCCGTTGTAAAGGTAATATACCTACATGATAATAAACCTATGTACGTCCAACTTAATAACCAGTGCGACTGCAAACAGCAGTTTGGGTTGGTCACTTCATAGAAATCAGTCAGCCTCAATTCTATAATTTGTGCAAAGGGTATTAGAACGATACATTATCACATGACGTTATATCAGGTACCTACTATTCCAGAATAGTTTACGTGAAGTATGCATTATTATTACATTATTTTGATTCATGTTTCATATTATTATTAGGTATTATTGTTTACACATATTTTTCATACTATATTACATATAATAGACGTTCATAGGAGCAATATTTATTATTTGTGTGAGAACACTATTTCAGATGCTCAACAATAATTGAAGATACTTTACACATATACAATTGAAATAACAAAAACAATATCCTACAATTATATATGTAGGTATATCTTCTTAAAAAATCCTCAAATATCAAAGTGCCTATATTATAAAATGATTGCGTTATTGGTGTATAATTTCCAAAATAAATATACGACAACGTTTTTGATAGAATTCGAATAAAAGTTTATCGACTGGATAGTGGATACAGAACCTGTACCGTACCCATCTACGGTATATGGCCTTCATCCGTTCCGAAGATTGGCCATGTTCCAGACCGTGGCTACAGAATATTATAACAGCGGCCCGTAATAATCTCCCTCATCAAAACAGCAATTCCTGTACGTGCATGTTCCTCTTTTATGTCCTCCACAAACTAACTGCCGACTCTTAAGACCGTACAATAAAATGTAGGCATTATATTGTAACATCACTTTTATTGGGGGGCATAAGGGTAAATAATTTCTTATAGGCTAATCAATCACATAACGACCTTTTGTTTCTATATAAAGTTATAAATTCAGTTTTTGATAGCGTTACATTTGAACAGAACAATATTCACATCTACATACTTGTCAGTGTTAATTTTAGATTGTCTTATTTTTATTTATTGTAATAGCATAAGTGTTGTCAAAGTATGTATTTGTAAAATGGTATTAAGTATGTAAAAGGCTTTATAGCCGTAGAGAACTTAAATAATAAAATAATATGATATTTTACCAACTAGCAGAATTGAATATTATCTCGTTCGGCAGGCATAGAAAAGGCCGGGTCGTTAATTGTTTTACCAGTGGTATGTATGTATGTGCGATCCTTCTGGTTCAGTAGATATCATATTTCCCGCGGATATCCAATAGTATTGACATACCAGTAGCACTAGTACAAGTTTTCGTTCATCGAAACGATGATCGAATTACAAAACGAAAAACGAGTTTCTCATACAAACCGACTTGTCAAACGGTTCGATCATCGAACCAACCATTAGTTAAACGAAAGGAATCTCCATACAAAATTATCGAACGTTCGATCGTTGCGCTAATTGCACTCTAATAAGCGCTTATTAGGGTGCAATTAGCTTTCGATGAAACTCGTACTAGCCCTACAGTTCATATTATTAAGAAATCATTGACTTACAGACAATAGTTGTAGGTACATAATACGTTTTAGAAAAAATTCCCGTAGCTGGGTTGAATTTTTCATATTATTATGTATGTATGTAAAACATTTCGCGTAGAGGTTATTGTTTGAACGAAAATACCATGTTAAGGAAAAACTTACCAATAATTACAATATGAAGTAAGGCTTCTATTATTTTTTATTTTTATTTTATTTTATTTCCCATACCAATAACATAAGTACAATAATAATAAGTACAAGTACCTACTTTCAATCTATATATATTTATTTATTTTGGGATTTATTATCTCACTAGGCAGACGCCTGTGCCGAGATAATACTTTTTTTTTAGAAATACTGGAATATTACAAAAATGAAAATAACAAAAAAAAAAAAAAAACATAAATAAAATATATTTTTGAGACTAGTTGCATATTTACAGGATAACAGTGCCATTCACTCCGATCACCTTTCATGAAAAAAAGAATTATAGGTATATGTATCATTTAGCTATTTTCTATTTCTAAGAAAGATAGTTTTCTAAAGTAATGAAAAACAAATAAGTTGCCACTTTTTTTATGATTCCATCAAATTTTATAATTTCATCGGATGTGATAGTTCGAACATTTGATTGAGTCAAAAAAAAAACCTTGCCGTATCATTATAGGCGGGTATGTAAACAGTTGTTGTAAAAACATAAAATAAATTGTTGAATTTTGATGACATTCATTCCAAATTAACGATACGAGGCTAAATAAGTACATCTAGGTACATTTACTTTGACGTTGTAAAATATGATGAAATTCTAACGAATGCAATTCAGATTTGTAAGGTTCGCTACCCATGTCATAAATAAATGTGTGTAGGTATATACATACCTACCTACATTGAAAAATTAATCGTATATGTTAAACAGACGTATGGAAAAAGCGCGGAAAACTACCCGACATAAGGGTAGATACTGATGTAGGCTGTTTAAATTTTTACTAGGTTTTCACGATGATGTGTGTAGTAGGTACCTATGCACAGGGAAAAAATAAAAAGGGTTATTTCAGGTGAAAAGGACAATCAATTTATTTATTTTCCATCTGTCGATTTGTTGAAGAGAAATTATTTCTCGAAACAGATCGGCAGTATCAAGCCAAGATACGTGAGATTTGTATAGCCAGATCTACATTTTAAACGGTTTTTCAAACTTTGACGACAAAAAACACCAACTTAGAGGCTTCGCAGCATATATGTTCCATATATGGATTTACTCAGAATCCGGAGGAGAACATTTAGTGTGTCTGTGTGTGTGTCTGTGTGAGGGTGTGTCTGTGTGTGTGTGTGTGTGTGTCCCCCCCCCCTTATAACTTTTGATTCGCTTGATGCACAGATCCTAAAATTTCAGAAAATATTTAATACTTTAAGTCTACAAAACTTGTATACTCAGAATTTTTAAATTTTCTTTCAGTCAGGGGTAATCAACCTTTGAATTTTCACTTAATTTTTGCATATATTTCGAAAACTATAAAAGCTAGAACCCTAAAAATTTGTATGTATATAGAAAAATACAATATCTCAAATATAATTTAATGAAAAAGTTCCAGGGTTTCTCAAACTTTTTTTATAAAGATAAATATATTTTTTATGACAAATTTACGAGTTTCAGTGCCTATATTTCAGAATTTTATAAAAATATCGAAAAATACCGAAACACCCTAAATAGATAATTATTTTTTCTATAAAAAATGTGTACATTATATCAGTACATCTCAAACATTTCTTAACATTTTTTGTAAAAAAATAATTTATTGACGACATCGTTTCATACAATAAACATACCGACTCAGGCCATCGACAGTTGGATCTCATGTTTACATGCAACTAGTTTATTTAAAACAAAGCTACATACAACAATAGACATATTTTTACAATAGGTAATTATATGACAATCAAATTGGTTTTTTTTTCAAATGGTTACCCGGTTATAAAGACTATGTCTCGTGTTTAACCGGGGAGCACGCCCCACCTGTGATATTACAATCAACATGACAGAACACATGGACAGGGCGCTGTTTTGAGATATACAATGACATAATATCAATACCAATACAATGATAATTATTTACTGCAGTACTATAGTACCTAGTACATAAGTAGGTATAATACATAAGTATCAACGATACTGCATTAGAGTGCGAATGCACTTAGGCGGATCTATCATATAGGTCCGTGCACCACTCAACAATCACACAGTGGTAGCAATAATACTGACTATCACAAATTTTTTTTTTTGAGCTAACTCAAATTTTAAAATTTAGAAAAATGATCAACACTATTTTATTTAAATAAAAATCTGACAAGAATAATATTTTATGATTTACAAAATAAATAATGGTCGTTTTGAGTTATTTTTACCGAATAAAAATATAATTTGATGGGATTTATCGTTATTTTTTTATAATGCATCGCTTTTTGATGATGATTATAGCAGGTTGACGATTAATTAAACTTTACAATATTAGTAGGTACCTAATAGGTATTAAATTAAGAGAAGAATCAGTAGTATGAGAAGATTAAACTTTGTACCTCAGAGCTAAGCAACTTTGTAATTTCACCCAAAGTTGGAGTTATGACAACAATTAAATACATACGCCGGCGCACCCAGCGTCTCATCACCTCTACTATTATGTGGAGGAGATGGACTTGGCTGGGACATGTGTTAAGGATGCCGAATGACAGTTGGCCAAGGAGAGCGCTGTTCTTCCTCCCATCAGGGTCCCGAGGACGAGGAAGACCCTCTCACACTGTGTTCCGCTCCTTCGAACCAGAGCTGAGGAATCTGGACATGATGTGGGAGGAGGTCATTAACGTTGCGCAAGATCGAGCGCAATGGAGAGCTCTTGTTGCCTCCCTATGCCCCTAAGTGGGGTCTTAAGGGAGTTTGGATTGGATTGGCATATGTAATTCTATCCGGGCCGAAAAGACACTGTAAAATTGTGTATTTGGAGATTAGACAAATTAGCTTTCACGTAAGTACAGGAAAATACAAAGGATTCATCCATACTTCCTCTAATTTTTCATAGCTTTTCCAATCCCATTGAAGACGGCCCTCATCAAAGAAGTGAAATTTCAGCGGACGAGAGGACAAAACGATCAAAAGAATAAAAACATTGTCAAAAAACTTAGTAATTCTAGCTTAAGTTTGAATTCCTTTCTATGGTGAGAATAAAATAATTTATTGAGTAGGCTTAAAATATCGTGTTTATATTTTTTTATTATTCTAATATAAATCTTATTAATTTATTTCTTATCAAAGTGTTCCGTCGTTTTAAAATGTCTGAAAAACATTATTGACTTTGCGCAACTTTGTGACATGTTTAAAATTGAGTCATGTCAATCCGTCAATGTAATCTAATTAAACAAATTCGACGAGATCAACGCCAACGGTTAGGGTTTGATAGGGACACTGGGACAGTGAATATATAGGGCAGATGAGGCAGATGTCGGAGTGAATAATATTGTGATCACACAGTTAACAGTTCAAAACTTTCATATATTTTTTTTACAAAATGAATCGGAAAAAGGATTTCACTCACCATATGAGAATTAAAAATCAAGTTGAAGGAATTTTTTAAACAACAAAAATAGGAAGGTTATATTAAGCAAAAAAAATATAAATAATCGGTAGGTAGGTACTTATAAAAGTAGGTATAAACAATGGCTTATTAAAGAGTTTAAAAATGAAGTGTTATTCTCGCTCAAATAGAGTGAATTGTTTAAGTAGGTAACTTTATATTTTTAAAGATTATTTTTTTTTACAACCGTAGATTTAGCTGCATGGATTTGTCGTGTTACCGTGTACCCTTACTGGAAAGCTTTCGCGCGACGAGTTTCATAGTATACTCAAACGCGGACGGATTGTTCAAATTGAAAAATTGTATGATCGCTCATCGCATGGTCGCGCGATCACTTTTCAGTTAAGACATAGCCATATCTGCATGCACCCCGTGAGTCTTTTAATTAAGGAAGACTTTTCTATTCGGATTCACAATCGAGTGGTTTTACAAGAGGCTGCCCTGAGGTGGGATAAAACTTTGCAACTGGCGCATGATGGAAAGGCTTGAAGAAATTTCGTGGCGCCAACATCTTCACACTGGAAACCAATGCGGAAAAAATAAGTAGGTATGTAGCACTTTGTATGTAGGTATATGAAACATAAAAACTATATAAATGTATAAATTTTAAATTTTGAAAGAAACTGGATACTTGTCCTCATAAAGGCGCCCAGTTTTGTTAAATGGTTGTATTGAGTTATAAGTTCAGCTAATAATGGATAACTTTCTTCTTTTGTTAACAAAATAGTATACCAACCTAGGTGTACTTACCCAACAAGAAGGTACGTGTGTTATATCTTCACCGCACAAGGAATCGCAAGGGAAATGATTTTTCTAGTTTGAAACTAAAAACACTTTCAACTCACTGCTGGAATTGCAACCAATTTTACGAATAAAAAGGGAGTTCTAACCGCTGTTTTTATTATCATAAGTTTTATCTGTGTATCGATTTGTCCTTCAATATTGGTTACAATAATTATTGTCACATCCAAAATTTTCATTCTTTTTTGTTTTCATTTTCAGTAACTTTTGTACTGTTCAATGGGTCACGCCAAAAAATGCACATTAAAATAAAAAAGGAACACAAATTATTGCAATTTGAAGGTCTTATTTAAAAAAATATTATATAATAAAATTACATAAGAACTTTTCGTTGATTGTCCTTTTTTCTTTAAACGATCATAATTAACATAAGAACTCGGTGATAATTATTAATACGTACCTACAAACTTGTTTACTACCTCATTGAAATAATTAGTGTCTTAATTTTGTTTTAAATAGGTACATACTTTATTTGAATTCAAATTAAGGCTTCATGTTATTATTATAACTTCTTTCTCCTTTTAATTTTTTATATGTCAGTGCGAATGGGATATTTAGTATTTAACTTAGCCTTTCGCACAGCAGGCATAAGTACAATTATATTCTATGGTTGGGTCTAGACTGTATGGTTGAAAATAAAATAAATAAATAAGTAAGTACCTATTACATATATTTATTTCGGATCAAAATTCAAAGGTTGGTAGACTAGCGGTTACGTACAGTTTCGTATTGTAGATCGTGGATTCGATCCCTGGTGCCGACCATCAGCTTCCTCTTTTACGATACAAACATTCCTACATACTATTAAAGGGTCAAACAGCCAACTTTAAAAAAAGGTAGGTACTTACCTTCCATTGTTATTATTTACCTAGTTTTGCATGATATCTTGGGTTTTGTCCCATAAAGTATTTTTGTTTAGTTTTTGTTTTTTTTCTCTCTCTTCTTTCTTCTTTATACTGTTGATTGATGTTTGTTGGGCCGAAGGGTATTGTGACTGTGGGGCTATGCTTTGTTTGTGGACTGTACGTATTTGAGTTGGTGGTTGTGCTGCTGTTCGTATTTGTATGTTCCTTTTAATATTCTTTTTTATGAACTGTTAAGATGTTTGCCCTAGTTCAGGCTTGGTCTATTTGAGCAGCATTTACATTTGTTATCTATTATCACTGTATTATTGTGTATGAATAATATAAATAAATAAAATAAATAAATACCTAAGTACTCAATCATTGAACTTTAATCTCATAAATTTCGAAATACCTAGGTATTTGTCCGTAATATGGTCAAATTAAATCCTGAATAACCTCAATTTTTGGCCGTATCATGGACATTGTGCACCTATATAAATCATTCATTCATCATACAATAAAAAAAATAAGCAGATAGCTAAGTAGGTATGTACTTATATCCGAAAGAAACTAAATTCCTAATTCCTTTTCAAAATAAGTAGGTGTAGGTACCTACCATTTTTCTCTGTTGAACTCAATAATAATCTTCCTAATATTGAACCATAATTTATACCTAATACACATAACTGACTTACAACGTAAATTTTGAAAAAAAAACAATGCATTTTATGAATTAAAAAAAAAATGTTTTTCTTCATCATTTAAAATGTTAACCTTACAGTAGGTAATTATATACATTTTTTTTAATTAGTTATTTCTCTATTATTTAGATGACTTGGTTTTACAAAAAAAGAATCTAATAATTGTTATGGAATTTGCTTTATTTAAAAAATAATCGATTATTTGGATGTGAAAAATCGAGATACTTTCAGCATCCCTTTGAGCCATTGCGAATGGTGTGAAAACGTCGCTTACAATTTACAACTTGCCAGTGTCAATTTAGAAATTGAAAAATCAATTTAAGAACAGAATACATAGGTATGTATGCAGGTGGTGGAAAATTGTCGTTTCTTCTATTGAACAATTGAATAAGAACCAGCAAAATACATGTTTCGTTAAAAATATGCAACTGACTGTCCAATGTAATATGCATGTTTTATAAAATAAATGACGTTCTCATAATCTCTGTAGATAGGTTTAATAAAATTGAGCTCTTTAAGCCTTTACATCGCATCAAGCGTGAAAGGTTGAACCAAATTCGCTTTTTCTTTTTTATCGTGTTAGTTTTTATCAGCAGAATGTTCTTTTGAAAGAAAAAGAAGAAATAAAATGATAAAATTGCGCGAAACAATAGAAATGTTAAGAAAACCCATGATAAGTATTAGTATTTCTATTTTTTTAATTTAAACTGGCGTTAGTGTGTTTTCTTATTGAAAACGTTCGCGCGTTGAGCGTCAGAAGGTCATCAATATATCCTTGTAAAAAATTGAATTCAATATTCATGGTAAAGACAAAACAATATCAGAATCTGTTGGGAAAGCTATAGTATTCGATGAATATTATTTAAACATTTTAGGTAGATAATAATATGGACTTTTGTGGATTTCAAAGAATCAAAATGATTGAAATGAAATTTCCATACATACTAGTTATATTCTTTAGCACTATATTATGTATACGACTCATTTAAAGAGACATCTTCGAAATGTGCTTAATATTAAAAAAAAAAATCTTCGAAAACGAATTAATAAAAAATAAAAAAACATTCAAATTGAATTAGTCACAATCAATCACTTCATCGCCATGAAATCCTTTGTATCCGTATTATTCTTTCGCAGTTGGTAATTAATTCATTTAATGTTTGGATCATTGAGGAAGTCATTAATTTCCACAGCACTTGGATAAGTTCCCTTCCTTAAAAATATCTTGTAGGCGCGGTTCCAACAAAAAGTTTATAAATCGCGGTCGAGGCGAGATGCTGATAAAATAAATCAATACTTATAAAACAAAACCGACGTTGTTTAAGGACTTGGGAGTAGGTACATATAATTTTTTTTTATTAAAAATGAATCTGGGCTCACCCAAAGTGAACACAAATACACTTTCAACATCTTTGGCATCATATTATTGTCGTTATACATTTTTTAATGCGGAATTTTTCATGACATTAAACCTTTTTTCAGCTAAATTGCAATAAAAAAACTTTCGCAATTGTTAATTATTTAACAACGATAATACTTTTATACGATATAAGGAGGTATTTTTGAATACAATAATTATTCCAAAAATGATTTTTGCATACATAAGTTATACGTATACGCATTTAGCAAATCAAATATAATATATGCTATTTTCGGATCATTCTATCTGTCCAAATGGAACAACATCACTTCAAAAATGACCGTGAGTGAAGAAAACTAAATGGATGATGTGGAGTGATAGGATGAGTCAGATGAGTCCATTAGTCCAAAGTCCAAACTCTTGAGGACGAGGTCAGAGTTACTTGATTGTCAGTCAGTGTTAAAAACGTTGTCCAACTTATGTAGTCTCATTTTGTCAATTCCTTCCACCAGGGTACCTATTTTCAAATTAAATAAGTAATATTCAACTTAGAATGAATCAGAATCTGTCTTTCTAGAACAGGCCTCTACAGTTACTCTAGAAGGCAAAG
The DNA here is from genome assembly GCA_963576905.1 of Mystacides longicornis. Classification (NCBI taxonomy): domain Eukaryota; kingdom Metazoa; phylum Arthropoda; class Insecta; order Trichoptera; family Leptoceridae; genus Mystacides; species Mystacides longicornis. The sequence goes on along the minus strand of OY756421.1, from coordinate 9,311,366 downwards.
AAGACAGACCTAGTCGTTTTTTTGCTCCTTATGCTCGACTACGGGCAATGGGCATTGTTATTATTATTAATAGGAAAATATTTATTGGAGGGTTTGTGTATTTATAGTTCATTATTATGAATTAAATAAGCACAGTTGCACTTTCACAAAATTTACATTGAATCTCGAGCGCTTTCGTCCAACTCACGCAGACATTGTCAAGAGACTAAAATAAAATAACAAAAATCAAAGAGAAGACAATAATTATGGTACCACGGTTGTGGGAGAGGATAGCTGACAAACATTATTATTATTATCCAACTGTCGATTTGTTGAAGAGAAATTATTTCTCGAGACAGATCGGCAGTATCAAGCCAAGATACGTGAGATTTGTATGGCCAGGTCTACATTTTAAACGGTTTTTCAAACTTTGACGACAAAAAACAACAACTTAGAGGCTTCGCAGCATATATGTTCCATATATGGATTTACTCAGAATTCGGAGGAGAACATTTAGTGTGTCTGTGTGTGTGTGTGTGTGAGGGTGTGTCTGTGTGTGTGTGTCCGTCCACCCCTTATAACTTTTGATTCGCTTGATGCACAGATCTTAATATTTCAGAAAGTTTTAAGTCTACAACTTTAAGTCTACAAAACTTGTATACTCAGAATTTTGAAATTTTCTTTCAGTCAGGGGTAATCAACCTTTGAATTTTTATTTAATTTTTTCATATATCTTGAAAACTATAAAAGCTAGAACCCTAAAAATGTGTATCTATATAGAAAAATACAATATCTCAAATATAATTTAATGAAAAAGTTCCAGGGTTTCTCAAACTTTTTTTATAAAGATAAATATATTTTTTATGACAAATTTACGAGTTTCAATGCCTATATTTCAGAATTTTAAAAAAATATAGAAAAACGCCGAAACCCATGAACTAGATAATTTAATTTTCTATAAAAAATATTTACATTATATCAGTACATCTCAAACTTTTCTTAACATTTTTTGTAAAAAAATAATTTATTGACGACATCGTTTCATACAATAAACATACCGACTCAGGCCATCGACAGTTGGATCTCATGTTTACATGCAACTAGTAAAGTAAAATAATTCATTGTGAAATGTGTGACCGACTCGAAATACATAAAAATTGCTATTGTTAACAATCAAGTCTCATCTATTATCTTAGAAAAATAATATAAAAATTGCTATTGTTAACAATCAAGTCTCATCTATTATCTTAGAAAAATAATATGTTTATAGTTAAGTTTATTCAATTTATGTTAACCCTATAATTATTTATCAACTTCAAAATTCATAAGTTTTCGGTCACACATATTTTAATCACTGAGACAAAAAGGTATTATTTTGTTGAATAAAGATTATAAAGTGCTCATCAAGTTTGATTTTTCTATAGTGAATGAGTCATTGGTACCTACGTTCAATAATTTTTGGAGATTTTGTAGAAATGTGATAGGGATTGACTTATACGTGACTTGAAATTTAACACGCAGACAAAACATCATAATGTAATCGAAAGTGCCTATTACTAAAATTTTGTGTCTTTTTTGCCGCTACTTCATACAATATTAGCTTTCCCGACAGACCTTGTCCTGTAGTCCTCACTATGAATATTCATTTCGAATTTGTAATTTATTTATTTATTTATTATTTATTTTAATCTGTTAAATATCAGTGCAATAGACTTAACAGCTTCAAAAAGCCTTTGCGTCTATTACACTTACAAGAATACGTTTAAAATCTCGTATGTTTGAATGTTAAAAAAATATTTATGAAAGTTCGAAAAAAAATCCATAAAAAATCTGCGTACCTACCAAGATTTTTAACATCAATTGTTGTCAGATAAACAATAATTTTGTTGTTATAGAATTTATCATAGATGGCGTTGGCGTCGCAGAAAATCCGTTCCATACTAACTTTAATTATATATTTTATATTATTTCTTATGCATTTTTCAACTTTTTAATAGTACGTACCTACCTAATTCTGTTATCCGGAGCTCATCAAAATCTGCGTTTCAATTTTTCAAAACTCAATGGTTAAAAAAGTAAATATAAATTGTTTTGTTATGGAATTTTTCACAGATGGCATTTTTGTCAGTAAATCCGTTCCATACTAACATGAATATTTTTTGTCATCCATTTTTCGAATTATTAATAAATATTCTGTTATCCGGAGCGGCGAAAAATCCAATAAATCAAGCATCATAATACCCAATCTGTTCAGCCGATCTCGAGTTGTAATTGTTTTGCGCACTGACTCGACTTTCTTTTATATTAGATGCCTTTTGTTTCTTTTGCCGCATCCCGACTCTCGCGGGGCGACTTCTAGAGGCTTTCGGCACGAGTCTTGGCGAGTGGAGGCTGCAGGAGTGCTAGCCATCCATGCACATTCTCGATTAATTCAATAGCCCACTACGTGGTTGATTCCCTTGCCTCACCCTCTCACGTTCTTTGTCTCGCGTCCGTGGGAAGACGAGAGAACACGAGCGCACCGTCCACACTCTGGTCCTCCCATTCCCTCGTTTAGCCTGGTGGAGAGTCTGGATGCAGCAGTAGAAGGTGGGAACTTCTCTTGTTATCAGAAGCAGCTTAATTGCTTTGGTAAGCGCTGAGTCTAATATGTCCTTAACGCTACTTTGGCCGCTCAAAACTCGCTGAATACTATTTTCAGTTTACAACCTATAAGAACCGGGATTTCTTTTTTCAAAGTTCTATTTAATGTTAATGCGTCGGTAGTAAAAAGCAAGATTGAAAAAAATCTTAACTAAGTACATTACATTCCTACTTACGGTTTTCTAAAAATCTGTCATTGGTACACAAACTTATTGAAAATGAATCGATATTGTGAAAGTTCTCACGTATTATTTCAACAGTGATTCATATTTTCATCTGATAAGAACGTAGGCACCTAAATGTGAAATAAATCTAAGCGAAAGTGTGAGCCGACAGCTGCTGAGAAATGAAGAGAACCTTCTCCTATTAAGTTACAATTTCTCTCGAATCACTGTGAACATAAATAAATCTTAAAGGAAACATTTAAATTTAAATTACTCCCCCCTGCTGTGTCTCTTAATGTACAACGGATACCTAAGTGATGGCTAAACTTGGCTACTGGCAGCACGATAAATAACTTTGGCGTTTTCGACTAAATGTTAACAACAACAATCTGTTAAGTATTTTTCCATTTACACTTCTTTAAAAGTACCTACCTAATTGTTATATGCGGAAAATCGGTGTTTTTCCGTAGGTAGGTAGGTACCTATCTCATACAGGGAAATAAAAAAACAGATTTTGAGAGTGATTATTGCGCAATATGTAGGGGAGAGTTGGGACCATTGGGCAGTAGGGAGGATTGGACACACCTAAGTATCTAAAAAAGTAAACAAATTATGGCAATAATTTCATATTTTTTCATTAATATTTTCACTAGCAACACAGACAAACGTCAAAACAACCGTCAATTATTTCAAACAAAATCGCAATACGCCGTTTTTTGTTTTTGATATAGAAAAGTAATTTTTTTTCCAAGTATCGTTTCAATTTTTTTGTAAAATTTTACACAGTGGTACGTATTTTAATTTTATTTTTTGAACAAATACATATTCATTATTATTTTTCGAAAATGCATATTAAAATAACTCCTGACCTAAAAAAAATATGAGTGTTTATTTAAAAAAACGGGTGATAGGGAGCATTGGGCACTGCTCATAGAGGGAGGGTTGGGCATGCCCAATGCTCCCAACTTTAGTGTTGAGTTTTACTTTTTTTCAGAAAATAACGTTTAAATACAAAAATATTGGTAAAAGACAAGAGATACCAAAGGATATGATTGATAAAACTCTTAATGAAGGTTAATGTGGGGCTAAAATTAAACCAACCGCCAACAAGTATAATATTCCGAGGTCCACTCTCCGAAGATATCTATATCTTGCTTTAAATAAACAACCTCCAGAAAACTGGGTGATAAACAACATAACATCTAAAAATTGGTTGTGTGGCTTTCTACGTTGGCATCCCGAACTGTCTGTAAGGACTCCAGAAGCTACTAGCCTAACTAGAGCGACTAGTTTTAACAGAACCAACGTCGACGCTTTTTTTTTGGACCGGAATCAACTTTGATGCATTGATGAATCTGGGCTAACAACCACCCAAAGGACGGAAAAGATTATCGCAGTATAAGGAGTAAAGCAAGTTAGATAGGTGACATCCGCGGAAAGCGGTACTTTAGTAACAATTTGTTCGGGGATAACGCGATAGGAATTTTCATATTTCCTCGAGTCAATTTTAAATCATATATTTTGAATGGAGCTCCTATAGGATCTGATGGAACTGCTTATCTATCATGGTGGATGACTTCGGAAAACTTTTACAAATACATACAAAATTTCCGTAATTATGCAAAGCCCACTACACAGTCACCAGTTTTTATTTTGATGGATAATCACGAAATTCATAAATCGGTTCCTACTTTAAAATTTTGCAAAGAAAATGGTGTTCCAGTCACAGAAAGGCTTGCTAGCGATGCAGGTAGTACGATGACCACCTATGAAATACCTAAATTGGCTACAATTTCTATGCCACAAGCATTTATATCACAAAATATAAAAAAGAGGATTTGAAAAATCACGGATTTGGCCCTATATTCCTACATTTTGGACTTAATTTTTTCAATTTATATACTTTTTTATACTCTCAAATACACAATTTCTTTCTAAATTAATGTATTTTTAACATTGTCTTTTTTTCAATGAAAATTTCCATATAAAATGTGTTTAATAGCTTGCTGAATAAAATCATTGAGTATGGTGCCCAAACCTCCCAGCAGTGTGCCCAAACCTCCCTACCACAGGGAGGTTTGGGCACTTTTGAATAGTCATTGAAAAACGTTAATAACTTTTGAACAGAACAACATTTGAGTATACTGTTATTAGATAAACACAAGCCAAAACTATGGACTACTGGTCTAAAGAAGAAAATCTGAGTTTATATCGATTTTATAAATTTTACAGTACAAAATATAAAAAAGTGCCCAATGATCCCAACTCTCCCCTATGCGCAATCTGCTTCGTATAAACAGCGTAAAAAGGTCGCGCGAGACTGCCGAGTAATTCATCAAAAGTCAAAAAGATCTCTGCCAAACACACTCGTCAATAAAAATGAATGGAAAAATTATGATTGAATGATTTGTACCATGAAAATTTTTAAAGTAGATATGTATGTACCTTCTTAGGATTGGTAGATACAGCATGAGTGGTAAAAATAATGCGCTGAACAATAGGACAGTAGGTATCAATACTTACTCGCCTTGTTGATCCACTTTGGGACATTAGGAGGAAACAAGAGATCTCCACTGTCGTGTATCTTGTGCAGATTCAATGACATCCTCTTTTACGTACCTTATAAGCGGGTCCAATGCTTAGTCGATATTATGGGCACATCAATAATTGGTAGACGAAATACGATAGGTATTATTTGATCGATTGATCGATAGTTGTCAAACTTTTTAATCAAAATCGCGTGTGGCAAAACTGAAATAAATAGTTGAGCGATTTAAAGATGTATGCGTGCACCTTGTCTAAATAACTCTATATATAATTCTTCTTCTTGTGCCGTATCAGGTCTATCCGACGTTGGCAACAACTTCTGCGAAGGTTTCTTGGTCTCGCGCCAGCCGGAACAACTCCTCCACCGTTATAATTAGAAACAGTAAACATAATATGCATACAAAAATGCAAAGATACTAAGCCATAACACATAAAACGGTGAATGCCTACTGAGTTAAGTAAAGGTTAAGAAGACTTTCCTTTGTTCATTATGTTTGTTCATTACTAACAACTGCCGTCGAGTGTTTGTTAGAATCGTTGGAATCGAGTCGACTAACATTAGAATTCAGCCTGACCCCAGAGCTGTTTTATCTGCAACCTATGTATGTATAAGAACAACAATAATAATAATATACAAAAACATAATAATTTTAATTCCTTTTGTTTTGTTATTCAAATATAATATGACATCCTCACTTCTGCCTGTGTACACACGCAACACTAATCCTCAGACAATTCTTCCAAAAGACACACAATGGAGAAAACGGACAAAATATAATCGCGAGTAGAAACCTCTTTAATTATACCAAAGTACACGCTTCTATACAACCAGCAGAAGGTACTAGTTCTGTTATTCCGTTTACACAAGGATTCAAACATTTCTCCATTAATTAAACAATATGAAAGAAACATCTTACCAAGGCAATTTGATTTACCTGTTTTACCTAGTTTTACTCCTTTTTAACAAACTATAATCAAACAAATACAACTCTAACTTTGTGTTATAGAAAATATAATCATTATTCATTGTTTATTTTTTTGTTTATTGTATTTTATCATTCTTAGGTCCATTTGGACACTTGGAATCGTCATTTGAACATTATTTATTTTAACAATATAAAAATCAGAAAACAAGACAAAAAAGAAATAGCACAGGCCCAGAAAAATATACATGGAGAAAAAAATAATAGTTTATAGTGGCAGAGAACAGTCCAAAGAACATCATACAAGAGCAATGCTGGGTGCAGTGTAAAGAACTACGACCAGCATTTTGTCAGGTAGTCTATATACAAAAAAAAATATCACAGTTTAGGAAATAATGTAACTTCATGATGAATTATCAAGGTAATTGAACGCTGGGCAGGATGTATAAGTTTCTGACCAGCGTTCATGTCAATCATTCATTACACAGTACAAAGGAGTGCGATGACAACCGAAGGAGACACAATTTTGGCTGCTATATTATGCCTAACCAATAACTTGGCCGGAAACAGCAATACATAAATATAATACATGATGATTTAGGAATTTCATTTAGATATCTATCATTTATTAGCATTTTCGGGTCATATTTATTACAATTTAACAGGAAATGATTAATACAAATAAGGAAGAGAGCAGCACAGGGTCAAATTTCCTGCTTATCAGGTTAGTGCGAACACTTATAACTCGAGATCGGCTGAACAGATTTTTATCATTTTTAGTTTTTTGATTTCTTCTCCGCTCCGGACATAGAAACTTTCGTGGTGCACTATCTCTGTCACAAAATGCTGAAAATTTGTAGACGGTGACACTGTGGACAAAAATAACTAAAATAGGGTGGAAAGTATGGCAAAACGGGAAGAATATTATTGTTTATATAGGTTTCGTTTACTAATTCATAAACCATATTAATAAATTAACAACAATAACGGCACTTTGATGTTCTATTGAGAAACGAAATTGATAGATTAACAGAAATTCCGCGAAAATATTAGTAAACAACCGATTTTTTCCAAAGATTTCCACGGTAACATTGCCAACTGCTACCAACATACAAATATTTTTTTGACATTTCATACTTTTGCTAAAGTAAACCTTTGTGAAACCGATATGAAACGCGTAAACTTAAAACAGACTTTAAAATTTAAAAGTTCCTTTTGCCAAAGTATTCTTTAGTCGCTTTTTTTAAACCGGCCGTTAACTTTCTTTTCTGTTTTGGAATTCGCTTCCTTGGAACAATAAAATCATAAAATGTGCGTATTTTGGAATTAAATTAATTTTTGCACCGAATTAACTAAAGGCGTTCTAGTGTCAAAGGAAAGATTATCGTGATTCAATTGTTTTATCATTTGTTTAACATTGCCACAACCATAAATCTTACTGTCACTGACACATCCTTAACTCGTGTTGGAGCAAACACGACTGTAGGTATGGTTAGTAATCTATTGTGCATGTGTATGTCGTAAAGACTGTTTGTATTGTAATAGTCTATTAAAGGACCAGGGTAAATATTTGCTTTCGAATGGAAACATACCCCTTTTAACACTTACAATAGGTATATACCCACAACCACGATATGAGATATATCTTTGAATATTAAATGTAAACACAAAATGACAATGATATAAAATCCTGAAATAATTTTAGAAAAGCTGCTAACCTAGGGTAGCCCAGAACTCATATTATAACAGCCTTTTCGTGTAAAACATATATTTGCATAAAAATTCATAATTTTACGATTAAAATGAATTTATCCTTGGAATTATTATAGAAACTTTAAAATGATATCGACTATTGGAGCTTTTTATTATCTGCTTTAGAACTACATATTCAATATTTATCGGTACTTTAATGGGGACCCACTGAAGTTACGGAGCTCAAATTTTAAGTTTTTGTGTAGGAGCATAAGACCAACCCGTAAACCAAATTTTATGAAAATCCAAGAATTTTTTTTTTTTTCTTTTATAGCCCTTTTTCTAGAACAAACGAAATTTTCTTTGGATACTTTAAGAGGGTTCCCCTGAAGGTACAGATCTCAACATTTTACTGACTCATCTGCATCAATCAAATCGGATAAGAATTACTACGAGTTATGGGTGCGCACATATTTTTGGCGTACTCGTACGGGTATTTTTGGAATCTACACCCTCGAAAACGCCGAGAAAATTAATTTCAGCGAAATCAATTTTTTTTTTGAAATCCGATCACAAGACTCATGTATATTATTCCATATACTATGAGTAATATCATATCATTGATATACTAAAAGTATCTACATAGGTTACAAGTTGGAAAAGTTAGTTAGAAGAAGTGGTGGATAGACTAGCGGAGAGGACTAGACTCAACTTCTTTCATGCTAAAGTTATTTCATTCCTCGCCCCCGGCTGTTCTTCTATCACGTAACAAAAAGTGTTCAGTCCAAATTGTATAGGCTAGGGACTTTTGAGATGCTGTTAAAACGCATTATGTTGAAAATTCTTTGGAACGACCTGGTTATAGATTTGGAATTCAATCAAGCCGGGAAACTTGGTTAGTAAAAAAGTAACTTCAGGAGTACAAAATTCGGGAAAAAATAAATCATCTGATATCTATAATATTAAAGAAAGTCGGGTTGGTGCGAAAATTTATAACTGGAGATCGGCTGAACGGATTTTTATGACGCTTGGTTTATTTGATTCTTCTTCACTCCGGATATCAGAATAGTTATTAAAAATTCGAAAAATGAATAGCAAATTATACAAAATATACTATTGAAGTTAGTATGGAACGGATTTACTGACAACAACGCCATCTGTGAAATAATCAATAACCACACAATTTTTATTTACTTGACAACCATTGAGTTTCAAAACATTGGTACGCAGATTTTTGATAGAATTTCTTTCAAACTTTCAGAAATAATTTTCTTACATTCAAACATATCTGTACCTTAGAGCATAAAGTGTGGGAGTCACATTTTAGTAATTTTGCAGGAGAGAGGATTTAGTGAAACTTGAAATATCAAAACGCGAACTTTTTTTCTATATAAAAAATATTAAATCTGAAAATATTTTTTTTTCAACAATTAGACCTTGTTTTATGTTTAATTAATACCATTTTCAATATTTTATAATAAGAAATATAATGGACTCCCACACTTTATGCTCTAACAAAAATTGGACTTAAACATATTTTTAATTTCAAAAGTCACCTTTTTTGGTGACTTCAATATTTTGACCACTTATAGAACCTTCAATTGCGAATAAAACTGTATCATTAAGTCAAAATCGCAAAAAAGTGGACTCCCACACTTTATGCTCTAAGGTACAGATATTATTTTAAACAAATTTTTGTATAAATTACAAATTCTTAATCAAAATTCATAGTAAGGACTACAGGACAACCTCTGTCGGGAAAGCTAGTTGAAAAAAAAAGATCAAATAACGCCGAGAGGCTGAAAGAAAGCAGAAGGCCCGGCTGCGGCATATGAGAAAATGGCATTGCCTTTCTTACTAACAAATTGTGGAAGAAGTCTTGAAATCGGACAAGTAGTGTGGAAAAAAATTTACCACTGTGATAGCCGAAGAACGGAATACCTGAAATGGCACTAAGAGAAGCGAAAACTGGGTACTAATTTTAATCGAAGAAGCATAAGATAACAAGTCGGCTATGATACAATGTATGCAAGCCAATGATGGTTAAGCTTGTTAGGTAATTTTCACAAAACCATTAGTATTAAAAGTCTATCAAATGAAATAAAACATAGTTGGTAGGTAAGTAAATATTATTATGTAACTTAATATTTAGATTGTTGTAATCTCAATTCTAAGGAATCTCTCAAGAGTGTAATTTTACAAACATATATGTACCGAAGCCCGAACAATCCGAACATAGTCAATCAGTGTTAAGAAAACAGGCTTTAAGAGGCACAGTTCATAGTAGATACTTACCCATAGGTACAAGTAGTAATGTCATCTTCATTATGATTATGTCTTGAACGGCATAAGTAAAAACGGAACGATCAAACCTTATAAAAGTAGATATTATTTTTTTGAAATTTCGATAAAACCAGTTTTAAATTTTTTAGGAGCCACTTAAAACTCATCACTTTTTATATGTGCCCTTTTTCATCAATTTTAGTGAAAATTTGGAAAAAATATCCATGAACACTACTACTCATTTCTATAGGAGAATTCATATACAAAATCTCAAGTTCGTACCATGTCTAGTTTCAGAGATATTCATCCTACATTCAAAAACATTCAACCCTGTTTTTCACCCCCTTAGGGATGGAATTTCCAAAAAGCCTTTCTTAGTGGAAAGTTTTGTATTGAAACCTACCTGCTTTCCAAATTTCACTTCTCTACGATTAGCCGTTTGGGCTGTGGGTTGATGAGTGAGTATGTCAGTCAGTCAGGCACTTTCCTTTATTATTATAGATAGGTAACTAGCTCTTACAACAATAACTAGGTGCGATCTGGAGTACGCGGACGACCTAGCGTTGTTCAGTACGTTTTTTTCAGCTAAATTGCAAAAAAAAAAACTTTCGCAATTGTTAATTTAACAACGATAATACTTTTATACGATATAAGTAGGTATTTTTTAATACAATAATTATTCTAAAAATGATTTTTGCATACATAAGTTATACCTACGTATACGCATTTAGCAAATCAAATATATGCTATTTTCGGATCATTCTATCTGTCCAAATGGAACAACATCACTTCAAAAATGACCGTGAGTGAAGAAAACTAAATGGATGATGTGGAGTGATAGGATGAGTCAGGTGAGTTCATTAGTCCAAAGTCCAAATCGTCAAACTCTTGAGGACGAGGTCAGAGTTACTTGATTGTCAGTCAGTGTTAATAACGTTGTCCAACTTAGGTATTCTCATTTTGTCAATTCCTATCCTCCCACCAGGGTACCTATTTTTCAGCTCAGAATGCGTCAGAATCTGTCTTTCTAGAACAGGCCTCTACAGTTACTCTAGAAGGCAAAGAAGACAGACCTAGTCGTTTTTGTGCTCCTTATGCTCGACTACGGGCAGTGGGCATTGTTATTATTATTAATAGGAAAATATTTATTGGAGGGTTTGTTGGCACAAGGGATACAGCGCCGTAGAGTTGCATGACTCTATGTCGCATCCATTATCTATGAATTGTCAATCTATGAATTTTTGTATTCCGTTTCCTCTCCTTCAGCCATATTGTAATGGAATAATACGTGTTTATAAACGCTCCTCGCATTTTTATTTAATTCAAAATAAATAACCCCAATCCTCAGCCTTAACAGGGTTTGTGTATTTAAAGTTCATTATTATGAATTAAATAAGCACAGTTGCACTTTCACAAAATTTATATTGAATCTCGAGCGCTCTCGTTCAACTCACGCAGACATTGTTAAGAGACTAAAATAAAATAACAAAAATCAAAAAGAAGACAATAATGGTATACCACGGTTGTGGGAGAGGATATAGCTGACAAACATTATTACATATTATTATAGATATACATATTCTTGGGTGGGATCATTAGAAAGTAAAATAATTCATTGTGAAATGTGTGACCGATTCGAAATACATAAAAATCGCTATTGTTAACATTCAAGTCCCTACACCATCTCCTCTATTATCTTAAAAAAAAAATATGTTTATAGTTAAGTTTATTCAATTTATGTTAACCCTATAATTAATCAACTTCAAAATTCATAAGTTTTCGGTCACACATATTTTAATCACTGAGACAAAAAGTTATTATTTTGTTGAATAAAGATTATAAAGTGCTCATCAAGTTTGATTTTTCTATAGTGAATGAGTCATTGGGTACCAACGGTCAATAATTTTTGGAGATTTTGTAGAATTGCGATAGGGATTGACTTATACGTGACTTGAAATTTAACACGCAGACAAACATCATAATGTAATCGAAAGTGCCTATTACTAAAATTTTGTGTCTTTTTTGCCGCTACTTCATACAATATTAGCTTTCCCGACAGACCTTGTCCCGTAGTCCTTACTATGAATATTGAATTAGAATTAGTAATTTATACAAAAATACGTTTAAAATCTCGTATGTATGTTTGAATGTTAAAAAAATATTTTTAAAAGTTCGAAAAAAATTCCATAAAACATCTGCGTACCTACCAAAATTTTTAACATCAATTGTTGTCAGATAAAAAATAATTTTGTTGTTATAGAATTTTTCATAGATGGCGTTGGCGTCGCAGAAAATCCGTTCCATACTAACTTTAATTATATATTTTATATTATTTCTTATGCATTTTTCAACTTTTTAATAGTACGTACCTACCTAATTCTGTTATCTGGAGCTCATCAAAATCTGCGTTTCAATTTTTCAAAACTCAATGGTTAAAAAAGTAAATATAAATTGTTTTGTTATGGAATTTTTCACAGATGGCATTTTTGTCAGTAAATCCGTTCCATACTAACATGAATATTTTTTGTCATCCATTTTTCGAATTATTAATAAATATTCTGTTATCCGGAGCGGCGAAAAATCCAATAAATCAAGCATCATAATACCCAATCTGTTCAGCCGATCTCGAGTTGTAATTGTTTTGCGCACTGACTCGACTTTCTTTTATATTAGATGCCTTTTGTTTCTTTTGCCGCATCCCGACTCTCGCGGGGCGACTTCTAGAGGCTTTCGGCACGAGTCTTGGCGAGTGGAGGCTGCAGGAGTGCTAGCCATCCATGCACATTCTCGATTAATTCAATAGCCCACTACGTGGTTGATTCCCTTGCCTCACCCTCTCACGTTCTTTGTCTCGCGTCGAGAGAACACGAGCGCACCGTCCACACTCTGGTCCTCCCATTCCCTCGTTTAGCCTGGTGGAGAGTCTGGATGCAGCAGTAGAAGGTGGGAACTTCTCTTGTTATCAGAAGCAGCTTAATTGCTTTGGTAAGCGCTGAGTGTAATATGTCCTTAACGCTACTTTGGCCGCTCAAAACTCGCTGAATACTATTTTCAGTTTACAACCTATAAGAACCGGGATACCTTTTTCAAAGTTCTATTTAATGTTAATGCGTCGGTAGTAAAAAGCAAGATTGAAAAAAATCTTAACTACATTACATTCCTACTTACGGTTTTCTAAAAATCTGTCATTGGTACACAAACTTATTGAAAATGAATCGATATTGTGAAAGTTCTCACGTATTATTTCAACAGTGATTCATATTTTCATCTGATAAGAACGTAGGCACCTAAATGTGAAATAAATCTAAGCGAAAGTGTGAGCCGACAGCTGCTGAGAAATGAAGAGAACCTTCTCCTATTAAGTTACAATTTCTCTCGAATCACTGTGAACATAAATAAATCTTAAAGGAAACATTTAAATTTAAATTACTCCCCCCTGCTGTGTCTCTTAATGTACAACGGATACCTAAGTGATGGCTAAACTTGGCTACTGGCAGCACGATAAATAACTTTGGCGTTTTCGACTAAATGTTAACAACAACAATCTGTTAAGTATTTTTCCATTTACACTTCTTTAAAAGTACCTACCTAATTGTTATATGCGGAAAATCGGTGTTTTTCCGTAGGTAGGTAGGTACCTATCTCATACAGGGAAATAAAAAAACAGATTTTGAGAGTGATTATTGCGCAATATGTACCTATGCGCAATCTGCTTCGTATAAACAGCGTAAAAAGGTCGCGCGAGACTGCCGAGTAATTCATCAAAAGTCAAAAAGATCTCTGCCAAACACACTCGTCAATAAAAATGAATGGAAAAATTATGATTGAATGATTTGTACCATGAAAATTTTTAAAGTAGATATGTATGTACCTTCTTAGGATTGGTAGATACAGCATGAGTGGTAAAAATAATGCGCTGAACAATAGGACAGTAGGTATCAATACTTACTCGCCTTGTTGATCCACTTTGGGACATTAGGAGGAAACAAGAGATCTCCACTGTCGTGTATCTTGTGCAGATTCAATGACATCCTCTTTTACGTACCTTATAAGCGGGTCCAATGCTTAGTCGATATTATGGGCACATCAATAATTGGTAGACGAAATACGATAGGTATTATTTGATCGATTGATCGATAGTTGTCAAACTTTTTAATCAAAATCGCGTGTGGCAAAACTGAAATAAATAGTTGAGCGATTTAAAGATGTATGCGTGCACCTTGTCTAAATAACTCTATATATAATTCTTCTTCTTGTGCCGTATCAGGTCTATCCGACGTTGGCAACAACTTCTGCGAAGGTTTCTTGGTCTCGCGCCAGCCGGAACAACTCCTCCACCGTTATAATTAGAAACAGTAAACATAATATGCATACAAAAATGCAAAGATACTAAGCCATAACACATAAAACGGTGAATGCCTACTGAGTTAAGTAAAGGTTAAGAAGACTTTCCTTTGTTCATTATGTTTGTTCATTACTAACAACTGCCGTCGAGTGTTTGTTAGAATCGTTGGAATCGAGTCGACTAACATTAGAATTCAGCCTGACCCCAGAGCTGTTTTATCTGCAACCTATGTATGTATAAGAACAACAATAATAATAATATACAAAAACATAATAATTTTAATTCCTTTTGTTTTGTTATTCAAATATAATATGACATCCTCACTTCTGCCTGTGTACACACGCAACACTAATCCTCAGACAATTCTTCCAAAAGACACACAATGGAGAAAACGGACAAAATATAATCGCGAGTAGAAACCTCTTTAATTATACCAAAGTACACGCTTCTATACAACCAGCAGAAGGTACTAGTTCTGTTATTCCGTTTACACAAGGATTCAAACATTTCTCCATTAATTAAACAATATGAAAGAAACATCTTACCAAGGCAATTTGATTTACCTGTTTTACCTAGTTTTACTCCTTTTTAACAAACTATAATCAAACAAATACAACTCTAACTTTGTGTTATAGAAAATATAATCATTATTCATTGTTTATTTTTTTGTTTATTGTATTTTATCATTCTTAGGTCCATTTGGACACTTGGAATCGTCATTTGAACATTATTTATTTTAACAATATAAAAATCAGAAAACAAGACAAAAAAGAAATAGCACAGGCCCAGAAAAATATACATGGAGAAAAATATAATAGTTTATAGTGGCAGAGAACAGTCCAAAGAACATCATACAAGAGCAATGCTGGTTGCAGTGTAAAGAGCTACGACCAGCATTTTGTCAGGTAGTCTATATACAAAAAAAAATATCACAGTTTAGGAAATAATGTAACTTCATGATGAATTATCAAGGTAATTGAACGCTGGGCAGGATGTATAAGTTTCTGACCAGCGTTCATGTCAATCATTCATTACACAGTACAAAGGAGTGCGATGACAACCGAAGGAGACACAATTTTGGCTGCTATATTATGCCTAACCAATAACTTGGCCGGAAACAGCAATACATAAATATAATACATGATGATTTAGGAATTTCATTTAGATATCTATCATTTATTAGCATTTTCGGGTCATATTTATTACAATTTAACAGGAAATGATTAATACAAATAAGGAAGAGAGCAGCACAGGGTCAAATTTCCTGCTTATCAGGTTAGTGCGAACACTTATAACTCGAGATCGGCTGAACAGATTTTTATCATTTTTAGTTTTTTGATTTCTTCTCCGCTCCGGACATAGAAACTTTCGTGGTGCACTATCTCTGTCACAAAATGCTGAAAATTTGTAGACGGTGACACTGTGGACAAAAATAACTAAAATAGGGTGGAAAGTATGGCAAAACGGGAAGAATATTATTGTTTATATAGGTTTCGTTTACTAATTCATAAACCATATTAATAAATTAACAACAATAACGGCACTTTGATGTTCTATTGAGAAACGAAATTGATAGATTAACAGAAATTCCGCGAAAATATTAGTAAACAACCGATTTTTTCCAAAGATTTCCACGGTAACATTGCCAACTGCTACCAACATACAAATATTTTTTTGACATTTCATACTTTTGCTAAAGTAAACCTTTGTGAAACCGATATGAAACGCGTAAACTTAAAACAGACTTTAAAATTTAAAAGTTCCTTTTGCCAAAGTATTCTTTAGTCGCTTTTTTTAAACCGGCCGTTAACTTTCTTTTCTGTTTTGGAATTCGCTTCCTTGGAACAATAAAATCATAAAATGTGCGTATTTTGGAATTAAATTAATTTTTGCACCGAATTAACTAAAGGCGTTCTAGTGTCAAAGGAAAGATTATCGTGATTCAATTGTTTTATCATTTGTTTAACATTGCCACAACCATAAATCTTACTGTCACTGACACATCCTTAACTCGTGTTGGAGCAAACACGACTGTAGGTATGGTTAGTAATCTATTGTGCATGTGTATGTCGTAAAGACTGTTTGTATTGTAATAGTCTATTAAAGGACCAGGGTAAATATTTGCTTTCGAATGGAAACATACCCCTTTTAACACTTACAATAGGTATATACCCACAACCACGATATGAGATATATCTTTGAATATTAAATGTAAACACAAAATGACAATGATATAAAATCCTGAAATAATTTTAGAAAAGCTGCTAACCTAGGGTAGCCCAGAACTCATATTATAACAGCCTTTTCGTGTAAAACATATATTTGCATAAAAATTCATAATTTTACGATTAAAATGAATTTATCCTTGGAATTATTATAGAAACTTTAAAATGATATCGACTATTGGAGCTTTTTATTATCTGCTTTAGAACTACATATTCAATATTTATCGGTACTTTAATGGGGACCCACTGAAGTTACGGAGCTCAAATTTTAAGTTTTTGTGTAGGAGCATAAGACCAACCCGTAAACCAAATTTTATGAAAATCCAAGAATTTTTTTTTTTTTCTTTTATAGCCCTTTTTCTAGAACAAACGAAATTTTCTTTGGATACTTTAAGAGGGTTCCCCTGAAGGTACAGATCTCAACATTTTACTGACTCATCTGCATCAATCAAATCGGATAAGAATTACTACGAGTTATGGGTGCGCACATATTTTTGGCGTACTCGTACGGGTATTTTTGGAATCTACACCCTCGAAAACGCCGAGAAAATTAATTTCAGCGAAATCAATTTTTTTTTTGAAATCCGATCACAAGACTCATGTATATTATTCCATATACTATGAGTAATATCATATCATTGATATACTAAAAGTATCTACATAGGTTACAAGTTGGAAAAGTTAGTTAGAAGAAGTGGTGGATAGACTAGCGGAGAGGACTAGACTCAACTTCTTTCATGCTAAAGTTATTTCATTCCTCGCCCCCGGCTGTTCTTCTATCACGTAACAAAAAGTGTTCAGTCCAAATTGTATAGGCTAGGGACTTTTGAGATGCTGTTAAAACGCATTATGTTGAAAATTCTTAGGAACGACCTGGTTATAGATTTGGAATTCAATCAAGCCGGGAAACTTGGTTAGTAAAAAAGTAACTTCAGGAGTACAAAATTCGGGAAAAAATAAATCATCTGATATCTATAATATAAAAGAAAGTCGGGTTGGTGCGAAAATTTATAACTGGAGATCGGCTGAACGGATTTTTATGACGCTTGGTTTATTTGATTCTTCTTCACTCCGGATATCAGAATAGTTATTAAAAATTCGAAAAATGAATAGCAAATTATACAAAATATACTATTGAAGTTAGTATGGAACGGATTTACTGACAACAACGCCATCTGTGAAATAATCAATAACCACACAATTTTTATTTACTTGACAACCATTGAGTTTCAAAACATTGGTACGCAGATTTTTGATAGAATTTCTTTCAAACTTTCAGAAATAATTTTCTTACATTCAAACATATCTGTACCTTAGAGCATAAAGTGTGGGAGTCACATTTTAGTAATTTTGCAGGAGAGAGGATTTAGTGAAACTTGAAATATCAAAACGCGAACTTTTTTTCTATATAAAAAATATTAAATCTGAAAATATTTTTTTTTCAACAATTAGACCTTGTTTTATGTTTAATTAATACCATTTTCAATATTTTATAATAAGAAATATAATGGACTCCCACACTTTATGCTCTAACAAAAATTGGACTTAAACATATTTTTAATTTCAAAAGTCACCTTTTTTAACAAGTGGTGACTTCAATATTTTGACCACTTATAGAACCTTCAATTGCGAATAAAACTGTATCATTAAGTCAAAATCGCAAAAAAGTGGACTCCCACACTTTATGCTCTAAGGTACAGATATTATTTTAAACAAATTTTTGTATAAATTACAAATTCTTAATCAAAATTCATAGTAAGGACTACAGGACAACCTCTGTCGGGAAAGCTAGTTGAAAAAAAAAGATCAAATAACGCCGAGAGGCTGAAAGAAAGCAGAAGGCCCGGCTGCGGCATATGAGAAAATGGCATTGCCTTTCTTACTAACAAATTGTGGAAGAAGTCTTGAAATCGGACAAGTAGTGTGGAAAAAAATTTACCACTGTGATAGCCGAAGAACGGAATACCTGAAATGGCACTAAGAGAAGCGAAAACTGGGTACTAATTTTAATCGAAGAAGCATAAGATAACAAGTCGGCTATGATACAATGTATGCAAGCCAATGATGGTTAAGCTTGTTAGGTAATTTTCACAAAACCATTAGTATTAAAAGTCTATCAAATGAAATAAAACATAGTTGGTAGGTAAGTAAATATTATTATGTAACTTAATATTTAGATTGTTGTAATCTCAATTCTAAGGAATCTCTCAAGAGTGTAATTTTACAAACATATATGTACCGAAGCCCGAACAATCCGAACATAGTCAATCAGTGTTAAGAAAACAGGCTTTAAGAGGCACAGTTCATAGTAGATACTTACCCATAGGTACAAGTAGTAATGTCATCTTCATTATGATTATGTCTTGAACGGCATAAGTAAAAACGGAACGATCAAACCTTATAAAAGTAAATATTATTTTTTTGAAATTTCGATAAAACCAGTTTTAAATTTTTTAGGAGCCACTTAAAACTCATCACTTTTTATATGTGCCCTTTTTCATCAATTTTAGTGAAAATTTGGAAAAAATATCCATGAACACTACTACTCATTTCTATAGGAGAATTCATATACAAAATCTCAAGTTCGTACCATGTCTAGTTTCAGAGATATTCATCCTACATTCAAAAACATTCAACCCTGTTTTTCACCCCCTTAGGGATGGAATTTCCAAAAAGCCTTTCTTAGTGGAAAGTTTTGTATTGAAACCTACCTGCTTTCCAAATTTCACTTCTCTACGATTAGCCGTTTGGGCTGTGGGTTGATGAGTGAGTATGTCAGTCAGTCAGGCACTTTCCTTTATTATTATAGATAGGTGACTCTCATTGATATGACTAAAGGTACAGTGGTAGGTTCGAAATGGAAAGATGATGAATTAATTGATATATTTTCTTGTTATAAAATGTTCAAACTATTTTTTTTAATCATTTTACATGTTTTTATATATTTATAATCATACACGGCCATAGGTCATTAAATAATATATTTACAAAACATGTTACAGATTTTTGTACTTATTTAAAAGTTAGTAAACTTAACTTCATGTACCTACCTATTTAAGTGCCGTTTGATAAAACTGTTGTATCAAACAGCACTCTGAAATTCTGAAGTTCCGCGGCTTTTCATACGTCTCAACTAAGAATTGGGACGTTTCTAGCACTGGGCTGATATGTTAAAACATTCTGTAGTGCTTCTTGCGGTCTTGGCGAATAATTTGCGTTTGATATCGACAAACCGCCTGTTATTTATCGCTGGATTAGCTATCCGGGTCATATCTCTGTGACTTTAGGGATGGTAATAATATATTAAGGGTTATGTGCTCAGTCACACCATTATTCCGTCTCCTTTCTTATTCTTCTCATTTGTGTTTCTCAACACTCTAGAGAGACATATTATGTAAACAATAATAATACTCTTGAATTGTTTATAATACCCATTATTGCTATTTCAAATCGAATAATAATAAAAACATTCTAGGTTTTGGATATTTATTATGGTGGGAATACTAAAAGATCAATTCAAAAGTTGGTTTATCACTTTAAAAATATTATTAAAAATGAGATGGCTTGGGTATGTGGAAAGAATGGATGCAAACAGAATGACAAAAATAATTCATAAGGCTGAAAGTAAAGGAATGACGTAGATCGAACACATCAATTACGTCCTCCCGGAAGGCCATGTAAGAATTAAGAGAACAGGTGAGGGTGTATGAGAAATGTTATGTCGGTGGAAGAAGCGAAAGAAGTATGCTTAGATAGAAAAGAGTGGAGGTCCGTTCTCTCTGCCCACCCCTTACGGGACACGGCATGATGGGTAAAACAAACAAAAAATATTTTTGTCAATAATAAAAGTTGATTTGAAATTTTCTACGTTGGGTGCCTTTAAATGGTTAGGTACCTAGTGTAAAATTAACCCATAAAAATTAGGTTACTCTTTCTACCATCAATTTACCTTTCAAAATTATTTCAACAACATTCTGAAGAAGTGGATAATGCTGCTTTCTGGTTACTTAAAGAGCTTCTTAGGGTTTCATCTCCGGCGTGTGAGCACTTGGCTCTAGAGTCCTAGGAGCTATAATTAAACCGTGGTCCTTTTGGGTTTAGGTACCTACTTTTTCCAACGTGCCTGAAGCCTTCGACTGATATACTTTTAAATCAACAACGTTTCTACCTCTTCATTTCCTAACCGTGCGAACCTGTCCTCTACAGTTCTAAATATCTAAATTAAATAGACACCAGTGCCCAGAAGAAACCTAAAAGGTTTAAAAAAGCCAGGAAAAAGAAAATAAATCTGTAACAAAAACTTCTTTACAATCTCCATATTATCTGCCGTGATATAAACTTGTTTTGAAATTTACCTACGCTCAATCTATTATATAAAAGAAAGTCGGGTTAGTGCGAACACTTCTAAGTCGAGGTCGGCTGAACAGATTCTTCCAATGTTTGATATATTGGATTCTTCTCCGCTCCGGATAACAGAATAACTAATGAAAAGTTGAAAAATGCATAAGAAAAAATATATAAAATATGTTCTTAAATTAAGTATTGAACGGCTTTCCTGCGACGCCATCTATGATTTTTTTTTCTAGATTATCGCGATTACTCATTCTATTGGGAACGTATTGCGCCGTATTTTCTATGAAAAATTATAGGTATACCAACAAAATTATTATTTACCTGACAACCATTGGAACGCGGATTTTTTATAGAATTTCTTTCGGGCTTTCAGAAGTAATGTTTTGACATTTAAATAACATATATTTTAAAGGTATGAATTTGTGTATTAATTATAAATTCGAAAGCAATATTTATATAGTAAGGACCACAGGACAACGTCTGTCGGGAAAGCTTGTAATACCTAAAATTATGTACATTGTTTTAAACTTTGCATGTTTTTTTTGTCTTTGATTGTCCTGAAACAGATTTTAATTTAAAAGAGACATTAGAGATAATAAAGAAATAACCACGTTCCACTTTTTTATCTGTAATAAATTATTTTTGTACCTAACATTTTACATTCTGTTTTAAACAATAATTCACGGGTATGAAAACGAGTAGAGAATTATTAATTAGACACAGCGAATAGAGTTTTTAAGACATGGTAACATTATTCCCGTTGTGAATGCTTATAAACGAGAATGAAAAAATGAAATGAAAATGTGGTCAATCGGAAATACCCAGTTCCGTGACATTGTTTTCTTACTCTATTGACTTCCTTTCTGTCTCATATTTTAATGACAAAATAAATTTAGCTTTTTGTTTATTTTAAAGATGTATTCTTATGAATTTTTTATGAAAAAAAAGCAACATTTCTACTATTGATGAAATTTGAAACGAATAAAAACTCTGCGATGAATAAGCGGAAGAACTATGCAAGACCACGTACAAAATGTTGATATCCGGAGCAGTTGTAAGACGAAAACATAGTGAGGTGGGGACAACAAGTAGGTGATACTGGAGTGAACAAATGTTAACAGAATGTCAGAGGACTGAGATCAAAGTATCTCCCTTCAACAAAACCCCAAAGACGCAAGTCTCCCAGGCAAACCCCCGAAGATGTGGAGAGATAGCTGGCAGAAGATTTCACAGGAGGATCGTGTGATGGCACGAACAAATCCCCAGGTTTGATTAAGGAAAAAGAAGGTACATAAATATCTTATTGATGGTAATTAAAAAAATTAAAAGAGAAGTTCGCACACCTAAGTACTTTTCGCAAAATTTGGGCAACAATTTAGCGGGAAAAAAATTCAATTCCTGAGAGGCAGTACAAAATGCCTTTGAAGAGTTTGTTGCCACACGTGGTGCAGCTGATTTATACAAGAAGGCCATCAATAAATTTCCATTGCATTAGCAAATATGCATCAATTGAATGGGCGATTATTTTGAATAACAGATATAAAGAAAAAGGTGATAAAATCTACTTTCAGTTACCTATTTAATACAAAACGGCAATTACATAGGTAAAGACCTAATATTATCTATATGTACCTAACTGTCTAACTTTTACAAAATGTTAATCCAATCCAATCCAAACTCGTTTAAGGCCCCACTTGGGGGCATAGGAAGGCAACAAGAGCTCTCCATTGCGCTCGATCTTGCGCAACGTTAATAACCTCCTCCCACACCATGTCCAGATTCCTCAGCTCTGCTTCGAAGGAGCGGAACACAGTATGATAGGGTCTTCTACGTCTTCGGGACCCTGATGGGAGGAAGATCAGCACTCTCCTCGGCCATCCTTAATCATTCGGCATCCTTAACACATGTCCCAGCCAAGTCCATCTCCTCCACATAATGGTAGAAGTGATGGGCTCACGCTGGGTGCGCCGGCGTATAGCGTCGTTCGTGATGCGGTGGTACCATCTTACGCCCA
The DNA here is from genome assembly GCA_963576905.1 of Mystacides longicornis. Lineage (NCBI taxonomy): Eukaryota > Metazoa > Arthropoda > Insecta > Trichoptera > Leptoceridae > Mystacides > Mystacides longicornis. The sequence continues at coordinate 9,288,198 of OY756421.1, read as the reverse complement.
GAATTCTCCTTAGGCCCTTCATTTCAAAAGCTGAGACTTTTTGTGCCTGGGCTTTGGTCAGGTGCCAGGACTCACACCCATACAGGAGAATGGGCAACACACACGCATCAAACAGTTTATTTCGTCTCGACACTAAACGCCGACGCTTTCCAAATCTTGGTCATGTTGTTTAAGGGGCCACTTGTCATACCGATACGTATCGGGAGCTCAGCCCCGAGGTCACCAGAGGTGGTAATGGTTGCTCCCAGGTATTTAAGTTTATCCACCCGGGAGACCTGGTGACCGTCGATGGTTATCGGGGCAGGCATTACTCGCCATGAGCTCCGTCTTACTGGCTCCGTCATACTCGAAGGCCGGGACGTGCTGTTTCGTCGCAGAGTCTTGAAACACTGCGCTGTAATTCCTCCACTGTCGTACTGAACAACGCTAGGTCGTCCGCGTACTCCAGATCGCACAGTTCGCCCATTAGATCATCTCTCTGTGTTATCGGTATACCTCTTGCTCCTTGCATGGACTTTCTCAACAGGGAGTCCATGACTATTATGAATATAAAAGGAGCTAGTACGCAGCCCTGTCTGACTCCCGTGGTGATCCTAAAAGCTTCAGTAGGACCACCTGGCGTTTTGACGCTACATTCGGAGTCTTCATACAGGGACTGCACCATTTTAACTATTTTCGGAGGTATACCATACAGAGCAAGTATTTTCCATATTGATGGTCTATTTGGGCTGTCAAAGGCCTTTTCAAAATCTTTAAAGCAACAAGCGACTGGAGAGTTAAACTCTTTGCACTGCTAAAACATGCACCTGGCACAGAAAATTGGGTCCGTGCAGGACCTTCCAGGTACAAAGCCGCATTGTTGCTCTCTCAGGACAGCCATGACAGGCCCCCGAATGCGGTGTAGTAATATCTGAGATAATACCTTACTGGGAACACTCCACGTAGTAATTCCACGGTAGTTTCTTTATTCTTTATTCTTTATTCTTTTATTCGTCCACCATAGACCCACTTAAGGGCACTTGGGGATGTCAAACTTTACAAAGATAACATAACGTTTACAAAATAAGACATATTACACAAAACATATAAATTAAATTAAATTAAAGTGGGTGTAAAGGGCCCAACCATTTTCATGTCCAAATAATATAAAACATAAAAACAACAATAATAGTAGGTACATAAGGGTATGCTCTATGCTTGTGACTATATTAAACTGCCCCATTTAAGCCTTGTTAATGCTGTGAAATTGTTTGCATTTTAAAAAAAAAAATAATAATAATAAAAACAAAAAAAAAACAATAAAAAACAAACAAAAAAAAATATACTTAAAAGATTTATATAAAAAATTCATGCTAAATGACCCAATGTGGTTCATTTAGCATTTCGTCAACTGTATAATATGACTTATCGACAAGATACGCCTTAACTCTTCTCTCAAACGCATCATCCTCCAAAAGTCTCACCTCCGCAGGGAGTCTATTGTACAATCGTACACTTATACAGACGAAACCTTTTGATAATTTGGTCAGTCTAGGTTTTATACCTCTTATATTATTCTTGTTTCTGGTATTGTAACCGTGGAAGTCAGCGCTTCTGAGACTGTTCGGCAAACTCTTTCTAGTAAGCAGCAAGCACTCCCAAATATATGCACCCGCCAAGGTCATTATACCCAGTGCTCTGAAAGCATTTCTGCAGGAGTCCGTAGGTTGCATACCTAAAATTGCGCGGACTGCCCGCTTCTGGAGTACAAACACTCTTGGAGAGTCTGCCGCCCTACCCCAAAACATTATTCCGTACGTCATTATACTGTGAAAGTAGGCAAAATATACTGATCGAGCTGCAACCTGGCCACAAATGTTTTTTATTTTTCTTATAGCATATATTGCCGAGCTCAGTCTATTACAAACGGAATTAATGTGAGGCGTCCATTGTAGTTTACTGTCAACTGTAATTCCTAAGAATTTACAATTATTTTTTATTTCAATTGAATTTTCGGACAGTATTTCAACAATCGGACTTTGGGATTTTTGTCTGAGAGAAAAGCAAACCGCATTTGTCTTCGTTTTATTTAAAATTAAGTTGTTGTCGCCGAACCAAGCACCCATATTTTTTAAAAGTGTTTCTGTGTTTTCTAAAACTTCACTGTCAATGTTACTATCCTTGATCAAGAGAGAAGTATCATCAGCGAACATTACTATTTTATTATTATGTGTTATTCCAGGTAAGTCATTAACATAAACAAGGAAAAGCAGAGGCCCCAATATTGAGCCCTGAGGTACTCCCTGCTTAAGTTTCCCAGGAACCGATTTAAAATCTTTTATTACCGTTACCTGTTCACGATTTGACAAATATGAGATAAAGAAATTTAGCTCTATGTCTCGTACACCGTAATGTTCCAGCTTATTGATAAGGACAGAGTGACTTACGCAATCAAATGCTTTTGATAAATCGCAAAAAATGCCATACATATCATACCCCTCATCAAGAGACGCAAGGACCGATTCTACCAGAGAAGCTATTCCATCGCGTGTCCCCCTACCTTTTTGAAATCCGTACTGCTGTGGGTGCAGTATACTATTTTGTAATAAAAAGCTTGTGAGCTGCTCGGCGACAATTTTTTCTAGGAGCTTGCTGAGTACAGGCAGAATAGATATAGGTCTGTAGTTACCCGGATCCTTAGGATCGCCTTTTTTATAAATTGGAATTATTTTTGCGATTTTTAGTTGATCTGGGAACGTTCCCTTCATCAAACACATATTGAATATCTTTTGCAACTCATCAGAAATACTTGCTATAATCTGTTTCATTAATTTAGGAGACAAGTTCCAAAGATCTTGTGAATTTTTACCTTTTAACTTATTTGCCGTTTTAATAATATCAGCAGCAGTTATAGGCCTAAATGAAAATCTACGTTTGATTCTTTGTGATGGTTCTAGATATAACATTGCTCGATTCGCTGAACAGTCCTTTTTTAACAATAAGGTATCCGCGACATTTATGAAAAAATTGTTAAAGTTATTGGCCGTTTCAAATGACTCTACAATAGTACTGTTATCATTGAGGTTAGATTCGTCAGGTGATCGACCTGTTTCTTCTTTTATTATGGTCCAAGCAGTTTTGACATGGTTTTTAGATTTTGCAATCCGTTCCGAAAAAAACATTTTTTTTGCTTGCCAACAGACCTTTTTAAATATTCTACTGTATTTCGCCACACGCCTCCTAAATGACTCACCATTGTGTTTAATTTGACTGTAATAATTGAATAAGTTAACGCGTGAAATTTTTATACCTTTGGTTGCCCAATCTTTAAATGTAGATTTGGGCTTTAGTTTTATACATTTAACGGGCATGTAGCAATTCAGCTGCCGCGTCACACAATTGAAAAATTCACTGAAAATGACATCTATATTATCACATCTTTCAAAGTTTAATAGGCTAGTTTCTAATTTTAAGCTACTTTTCAATTCACTCATCTTATCATTATTGACAATTCGTTTTTTAATTGTTTGAGACCCATGCGATACTTTTGTTTTAGTAACAATTTCAATCTTCTGGCCTTCGTGATCTGACCTTGCAAGATTTATAAGACACGATTTCTGCAAGGTGAAAATGTTGTCAATGATTTATAAGACACGATTTCTGCAAGGTGAAAATGTTGTCAATGCAAGTTGCTGACGAATGTGTTATTCTCGTAGCCTCATATATGCTACGCGTCAGACTGTAACAATTAAATAGATCAATCAGATTTTTACTTTGATTTGTGATAGAGTTAAAATCTACATTGAAATCTCCACACACGGCGATTTTTTTATTATTATTGTCAGTTATCTTTAAAAGCATGTTGTCTATTATTTTGAGAAACAAATCAAAGTTTCCCGATGGTGGTCTGTATATACATAAAATTACAATATTATTAATTTCAATACAACTAGATTCACAGTGCCCTTCCTGTGATAATTTCACAATGTCGTTTCTAGTTTTAGATTTGTGAGTCTTTTTAGCGAAAATTGCGCAACCACCCCTAATTGAGACCCCCCTTGTGAATTTACTTTTCATTACAAACTGTGGCAAAACAAAACAAGACATTTCAGAGTCTGTTATCCAGGTCTCCGTAAAACATATTACATCTATCTGCTCTTTATTTGCCGCTAAGTGTACTTCGTGGTCCTTCCCTCGTAATCCCTGAACATTCTGGTGGGCTATGGAGAACGTAATTTCTCCCTTGTCACTTTTTTCGTATCCGTTGTCCTTCGTTAGTCTCTTGGAAAAAAACAGTTTTGACCAGATGTGGATGGTTCTTGATTTCTCAATTCATCGTGTTTAGCCCCTCTTATTGTTATACTTCCACTGTCCGTCGGGCCATCAGCAATGTGAACACTAGTGATGATTTTATGTGCAGTGCCATCTAGTAAAGTTCTGATCTGATCAACCAGGCGATTTCGGCATCCATTCATTTCTATTACATTTGTGTATTTTAAGTACTTTGCCATAGTATAAAGCTTGCAATTCAACTTATAAATGATTTCATTGATATCCTCCTTCCCAGTCACTGTCCTATACTTGACAGTATTTATATAAAGTGTGATTTTCTTCTTTTCGGCTTCTGCTATGATTTTCTCGAGATTGTTCAAGTATGCTTTAAAGTCCTTTGGATTTTCATTTTTACCAGTGAGGAGTATTATTGTTTTACTTCCGTAGGCATTTTCATTTCCATCAAGTGCTTCCTGGACATCCACTAGTAGGTGTTTTAACCTGCCGCCAGGTTTCGATGTGCATTTGACTTTGTAATTCGAAGTTGTAGTCAAAACCTTTCCTAAACCCTTGGCATAGTCATCTCCAACTATTGTTATCTCAGGTTTGGTACATATTTTTTTACCGCTGTTTAGTTTTATGTGTTGGTTTAATCCATCCGGGCCCACTCTCAATCCTGCACCATTTCCCCCATCATTTTTTGGCTCAAGACCACACCTCGGCTCATGCCCAACAATATACAATCCATTCTTCAGATATTCTTTATATATTTCGAGTTGTTCATAGGCATCATCATATGCATTCCTTAGTGCAGTGTTAGTGCTCTGTAGTTCATTTACCCTCGTAATCAACTTTTCATTACTCTTCTTATATTTGTTCATTAAATCATTTCTGTCTTTCGTCGCTATTTTGAGATCTGAGAGTAGTTCTTTCACCCGTACATCCCTACTCTTCAGCTTTTCTTTCAACTCTTTATTATTCCTTATAATATCTTTAACATTTTGCTCTTGCTTTTGCAGACAACTAATTTTCCTTTTGAGTAAGTTTAGCTCTTTATTTTTTAGCTTGACGTCCAACTGACACTTTTTCAGTTCGTCCTTTATCTCATCTTTTTCCCTCTCTCTTATATCTTCCTCATATGTGCATGAAGAATCATCTCCTATGTCACTCTCTTGTAGAGTTTCCGCATTCAAGGGGGTCCCCCTTTTCAAATATTGCGACGATGGATCCATTCCGCCAATCTTTTGGGCACCTCTCCTCTTCTCACACCATTTTAAATATATCTAATAGTGGTTGGCCAAAAATTACGAGTATTTTATACATGATGACTGTCTAGCGTAAAACTATGGTTTATTTTACTTCAACATTCTTTATCACATTTTTATTTCTGTTGTAACAATCTTCTGTTGAAGGACGGCCTCCCACGCATATTTTGTTCTCTTATTGCTGAAACAAACATGACGTAGGTGGGTACTATGAGAAAATAATAATAATATTATGATGTTTGTGTAATTTATTATAAGTGGGTTATGTATTCAAAATATTGTAGGTAGTTAATGGGTTGTTTTCTTTACTCTTTTCGCCACCGGGGGCAGCACTGACAAACAGGGTGTAATAGAATTCAGTGTTGCCTACGTGGGCGATTTATTGCCATTTGAGCTATTCGGAATGACAATCTGCGACGAAAAAATCTAAAAGGCGACTCCCCGGATACCAAAATTTTCGGAATGACCTTTTTTTAGTGAACTTTCACCTCACTTTTCATCTTTCCAGATACCAAATTTCATCTATCATGATACCAAATTTTTAGTTGGGCTACTTTTTGTATGAAAATCGCCGATATTAGGCCAAGAGCCGTTAGTAGAAACACTAATAGAAATGTCAAATTTAGGTTTGGCTATAACCAGTAACCACGCTAAGACAATTGTGTAGGAATTGTTGTAATAACTTAACGTGCAATAGTCCCTGTTCATCTATATAATATTTGTCTTGAACACTGACTGACTGACTGACTGCCTGACTGACTGACTGACTGATGTCATTAACGCCGCTAGATGGCGCGCCACTCGCAACTAAAGACAAATAATAATATTGTTCTTCTTATACAATATGGCTGACAGCAGTGACAACTGACAGTAACATAATGATATTATTATGCCTGGTGGCTGAGCACTTTTTTTAAAGGTCTTGACGTAGAGAAAAACAATTTTTTGGGTTATTAAAAAACTCACATGCGAAATCAGCGATAAGAAAGCAAAGTGTACCAAATTAAGAAACTTTTACGCACAGCGGGGCTTCATAGTGAAGAAAAGCCTTACGAATGCAATAATTGCAATTAAAAGTTCAATCAATCAAATAATTTAAACAACCAATGACATCCTAAAATCTATTTGAATGGTAAGTTTGCAATAAAAAGTTTAAATTCATTTTTAAGTTTGCATAAATAGTTCAATCAACCGTGTGCTATAAAGTATCACTTGCGAATTCGGCCAAAAAATTGACAAATCAGGAAACTTTTACGCACAGCCGGACTTCGCTTTACTAATGCAATGCGTGCAATAAAAAGTTTGTGAACTCATAGCGAAGATAAGCCATACGAATGCAACCATTGCGATAAAAAGTTTAATCAATCAAATGATAAAAGCCATTTAAATGCATATTTTGTTAGAAAAAGTTCAAAATTTGTTTAAAGTCTGACATATGAATTCGGCCAAAAGAAAGCATAGTTTGTATGAAAAAGTTTACCAAATCAGATCTTTTTAAATCACAGACGCGATTTCATTGCCAAGAAAACTCTTACTAATACAATGTGTGTAATAAAAAGTTTTTTTTGCATTTTTATAAATAGTTATAGTATCATGAATAGTTATAATCTATCATCGAGTGCTTTACAGTCACACAAATGAATTCGGCCATAAGAAAACAAAGTTTCCATGAAAAAGTTTACCAAATCACGAATCTTTAATCCACACACACGAGATCATACCGGAGAAAACCATACGAATGCCATGTTTTCAATAAAAAGTTTACACACCTAGAGTAATTTTTTAAAGATTATCATGTGAATTTGTAGCGTTGAAAAGCCATTCATATGCAACGTTTGTTATAAAAAGTACAAGTTTTTTTTAAATTTTCATTGAGTTCTATTATCAAGTGGTTTAAAGTCTGACATATGAATTCGGCCATAAGAAAGCAAACTTTGCATGAAAATTTTACTAAATCATAAATTTATCCCATAGACACGATATCATAGCAGAGATTTTTCTCTGCCTTACTAATGCAATGTTTGAAATAAAAATATTGCACACTAGCGCAGAAAAGCCATACGAATGCAACCATTGCGATAAAAAGTTGAATCAATCAAATGATAAATCATGATAAAAGCCATTTAAATGCATATTTTGTTAGAAAAGGTTCAAAATTTGTTATAAAAAAAAATATCAAGTGCTTTACAGTCACACAAATGAATTCGGCCATAAGAAAACAAAGTTTCCATGAAAAAGTTTACCAAATCACGAATCTTTAATCCACACACACGAGATCATAGCGGAGAAAAACCATACGAATGCCATGTTTTCAATAAAAAGTTTACACACCTAGAGTAATTTTTTAAAGATTTTCATGTGATTTCATAACGTTGAAAAGCCAAACATACCTATGTAAAGTTTGTTATATAAAGTTCACGTTCTTTTTTGAGTTTTCATGAAGAATTCAATTAATCAAGTGTTTTAAAGTCTCATATAAGAATTCGGCAATACGAATGCAAAGTTTATATGAAAAAGTTTAATTAATCAAATCGGTAAATACCCACATGCCAAAAGCTATTTGAATGTACAGTTTGTAATTAAAAGTTTAAGTTGTAGGTATTTGAGTTTTCATAAAGAGTTGAATCAACCAAGTATTTTGAAGTCTCACATGTGAATGCTCACAGCTATGCTATGAGAAAGTAAAGTTTGCATAAAAAAGGCCATAGGTGGGCGCCACGGGCGCCTTTAAAAAACTAGTTTTGAATATATTTATATAGGATATACTGTACAACAAAACTGAGAAAATTCAGCAAGACACTAACTATACGCTTTCGAAAAGAATGACGTATGGAATGACATTTTTTGACATTAGACCCTTATTAGGTGTGCTGTCATTTAGTGGGAATTGTCGGAATATCCCTAGAAAACACCCCATTCTATTACTCGCAAGTACCTACATAAAACGTTGCCAAACAATATGCACAGTAATGCACACATTTTAATATTTACGTAAGTAGGTATGATGTGATTGGTTATTTAATTTTACAATGCAGGTATCCTTAGATTTCGCTCATGTACTCCAGCTATAATAATAATATGTAATGTAAATTTAACATATTTGATGTTTTATCTATATAATATTAATACGTGAAGGAAAAACTTGGTGACTATTTTTACGAAAAACGCGCAGACGGAGGAGTATGAAATTTCGAACACTTATAGTTTATGTAGAGAAATGGTGGTGAATGCTAATATTTTTTTTAAACTGTGCATAAAATACATTAAATGAATAAAAAAACACTACGCACACTACTGTAACTTATGTATTTCATACTCACACACACTTCGATGTATGTATTTAACATTATTTGACACGGATATTTTGTTTATCTGTGGTAAAATTGAGAATAGATTAATATTTTTTGTTTTAAATAACCATTGAAAATTTTTTGAACATATTAACATTTTAAATTTGGCGTAGAACTTCAACATGTCATTATTTTTTAAGGAAAATTGTGAAATAGCGCTCGCTCTGTCTTTGACAATGGAATGTTAATAATGTTCAAACTTCTTATAATCTAAATTAGTTATGGTCGAATTTCGAGCACTGGTCGACCATTAGTTTGTATAGTACTGCTCTATGAAACGAAGCAACAGAACAATAGTCGGTTAAAATGTAAGGGGGAGATTGCAGGTATTCTAAATTGTTGGACAAAATAACATTCAGAAACCATAATTATAATTCTTCATCCAGGTGCATGCAAACATACGCAGTCTGCAACTTCATTCCCAATTACTGCTGAAAATCTGAAACGTTTTTGTTTTATGTTTCTACATATTCTCTTTATTATATTAATTATTTTTAGTTCATACCATGGTTTGTTCTGTGGTTTACTGCATGTTTTAATTAGGGAAGTTGGTACATACATACAAATTCCTAGAGTTTTAGTCAACTTAAATATTAACATTTTAAACATATTGAGATTCAAGGAAACAAATACAGCATTTTTACGCCAGCTTTGACAAAATTCACTGAATTTTGCCTCAACACCGTACTTAATTTTCTTCTTTCATCCACATCTGTATGATTGCCTCTCTTCGCGTAACATCGCGTCCAGACATTTCTGAATTAAACGGGACGTTATAATATGAGATCAGTAGCCCTAGTAAAAGTTTTCGATGATCGAATATCGAAACGATCATCGAAAGAGTTTCGAAAAATTTTCATACTAAAATGATCGAATGATTCCAACGTTTGACTAATAAACACTAATCGGACGCTAATAAGCGCTTATTTCGATCGGTCCTACGTAAGTTATGGTATCCCACAGAATTGCGTTTTTCATGTTTTAACGGAAACATGCATCATTTTATGTATTTTATCACTTCCCAAAACAGCAAGTTGATATCGATACTAGAAATATGTTTTTTGATACACGTCAATTATGGTATCATCACTTTTGACCAAATAGTCCCACGTATAGCATTGTATTGTCTCTGGACACAATACACGCTGTCTGCCTACCTGTGGACCCCTATCGTAACTTCAATTTACGATATTTTACGACGTTCGACTTAACAAAAGATGGATCACCTATTATTTTGTTTTTGTTTTTTAAGAAATTAGTTGCTGTGTGTACGCGCACATTTCAATAAGACTTTTGTTCACTTTAAGCGTATTTTTTATGAGTTGGCCAATAAAATGAATAAAAATAGCAAATTTGAAATAAAGTTTATGCCGCCGTTTGGAATATAATATTATCTAACTCACAGAAAATATGTTTGTTCGTAACTTGGGTTATCTGTTCATTATTCATGTGTTACACTGATCTATTTCCCAATTAATACGAATTATTAAATATATTGGTTGAGTAATTTCAATTATGCAACGACGTAAATAATTGTATGAAGAACTTAAAATATTTTACATGGCTTAGGGATTAAAACAAAATATGGTAAGTGTAATTTAAAATAATTTACGTCGGAAAGCGGAATTGAAAACGATATGGTATGATATCTTACCATAATTTACATCGGAGTATTAGAACATTTTTTGTTGTATGTCATTCTTACCACATTATACGCGATTAGGTATTTTAAACATAAGATATTTTACACTTCAAAACTTTTAAGTATTCGCATAAATTAAGGTTTTTTATACTCTCTTAGAATCTCCTTTGCCTTTTGTAACCGAATCAAGTGAAATAAATGTTCTGATGGACGATCTCCTTGAGAGCAAGGATGACAAAAGCTCAAAGAAGAGTAGGTACATGCAACATCCATAATTTTGTTTATTTTTATACATTTTCCTAGATATTTTTTTTGTATCGTAAGTTCTATAACATTCACTCTATAGTTGTAATTTACATTTCCGGAAGAAATGTGTGGTTTGTAAATCTACACGTTGAAGAAAGTATCGGCAGACTGCACCTGTTTATTTAAAAAAAAACACTATATCGAATATCATATTATTGAAATATGATTTCTCTGAAATACACTGATTTCGAACAAATCAACTGCAGTTACCGAGAGTCATTGGTGTTTTAAGTGGAAAAAATGTGTAGGTAAGATTTATTCCTTCCTCCTGAATACGAGAGATGCCTCTGTAAGGGGACACACAAAATATTAAATAGGTATTATGTTTTGTTCATGCCGAATCACTCGAAAACGAGTGCAGAGCTAAAAAAATGTTTTGTTCTTACAGTTCGTAATAGGTAACTAAGTAAACTCTTTTATTGCCCATCACGCCGTTTCCCGAAATTGGTAAGCAGAGAGTAGGTACGGACTTCTATTCTTTCCTATCCAAACGAACCTCTTTCGCTTCTTCCAAACACATAACATTCCGCATACAACTGTTTTATTGTATACAAAGTATTGTATAAAGACATTAAATAGGTAAAAAGATATTAAAATTTACGAAGTTTAAAATAAGGAATATATTCCTAAAATCTCGTTGAATAAAATGCTTAATACTTGATTTTCCGAAAAATATTTATTATTAACCTAAAATCAGCGTGTTCGATCGCATTATAGTCTTTGGATTCAGTCGAGTCGTAGGTACTATTGCAAAAAACATTCTAGTTAAACAATAAAAAAAAAATTACATCCCAAAAGGAAGATCAGCGTGAACAATGACACACGTGATATTAGTTTATAAAATTTAAAGAATTTAACTTGAAATCGAGTATCCTTTTATAATGTTCCATTAAGTACCACAGAGGTGGTACCATTGTTGGTCAAGTGGTTGGTAGGTACCTCGCATTGTTTAAAAGTGACTTTTGTTGAATGTTTAGTTTGCAAAAATATACAATGCTATTATATTATTAATACCTGTAGTCTAAAGAGTCATGCCGATAAGGTGTAAAGGCAATAAAAATAATCCTTGTATTGTTTTTAAATATTTTTGTCGGCATGCACACAATTGTTATTATTGCTTTCTACTTTTACAACTCTTATTCAAAACATTCATTGTTAACCCTAGATTTACAAAAAAATATCGCTTCACAATTGTGTAGATTATCTAAAAAGTCTTATTATTTTTAAGAACATTGTTAAGAGTGTTGGTAAGTACTTTCGGTATTTTCAAAAGGATTTTATCCTTTTGTATACGAGCACACGCTAGGGGCTGACCTCGACAGCCTAGTGGTATAGACGTAAACTTTAGATAACGAGGTTCCGGGTTCGATTCCCGGTGGGGTCAGAGTTTTTATAAGTGTTTATTCACTTGAAGTGTCTACCCGTGGCTGGCCTGTATACGATTGGACGTGACGGCTTGACTAGAAAAAAAATACTGAGGCAATAAGTTCCTCCGGCTATACCTACTGAGATCCTTGTATAGAAAAGTGTTAATTTATTTTTTATTTAAACGCATAGGTAGGTAAGCGTGACATTCCTAAGATTTACTACAAAAATGCATTCGGTAGGATAAAGTTTTTATTCATCCAATCCAAACTCCCTTAAGACCTCACTTAGGGGCATAGGTAGGTAGCAAGAGCTCTCCATTGCGCTCGATCTTGCGCAACGTTAATGACCTCCTCCCACACCATGTCCAGATTCCTCAGCACTGCTTCGAAGGAGCCGAACACAGTATTAGAGGGATGGGAGGACGAACAGCCCCCCATCAGGGTCCCGGGTTTATTCATAGTCAGGGGTTTTTATTATAGTCCTATAAAATAAACTTAGGTACTTTTAAGGGAACAAATTCATTTGGAATTATCGCAACATATTTCACAAATAGATACGATATTTTTTTTCACAATAATTACAGAGCAATCTAATAAAAGTATAAGATACGACAAGAAATTTTTCAAAAATTTCTTAGTACAATATGGTAAGTATGACATACGATATTCGAATATGATTTAGTTACAACGTACAGTATGCTATGTGTAAGATACCATATTTTTGTGCAAATAGAAACCGTAGTATAAAATCGTAAGATCATTTCTACCAAAAGTATTAATAATTATGAAAAACTGACAATACAAAATTAAAATATCGGTATTTATTTAGCGCTGTTCAAAAATTCAATTCTCTAATGTTAATTTCTAGATAAATGTATCACTTCAAACCTTTGAATGGCCGTCCTGTAAAGTTGTCATTTTCAACTTACGATACTTTACGTAGGACCCATCGATTTGCGTGCTTTCAATAACACTCGTACCAACTAGTCCCACTGATTCGGCAAGATTTATTTACTCCTTAAGCAATCCTTGGATGATGATGGGGAATCAAAAAACTTGTTTTAACTGATCACACTTTATTTTACAATAATTAGTAAAAATTTACACATAAAAAAGACAAGAGCTGAATAATCTCTAATATAAATGGAAGTTGGGTTAGTGCGAACACTTATAACTCGAGATCAGCTCAACAGATTCTTCCGTTGTGTGATTTATTGAATTTTTCTCCGCTCCGGATAACAGAATAGGTAACTAAAAAAATGTTGAAAAATGGATAATAAATAATATAAAATATAACAGGTATTAATGTTAGTATGAAACGAATTTCATGCGACGCCATCTTTGAAAAAATCTAACAACAAAATTATTGTTTACTGCACATAATGGTCGCATCACGAACGACGCTATACGCCGGCGCACCCAGCGTGAGCCCATCACCTCTACTATTATGTGGAGGAGACGGACTTGGCTGGGACATGTGTTAAGGATGCCGAATGACAGTTGGCCGAGGAGAGCGCTGTTCTTCCTCCCATCAGGGTCCCGGAGACGAGGAAGACCCTCTCATACTGTGTTCCGCTCCTTCGAGGCAGAGCTGAGGAATCTGGACATGGTGTGGGAGGAGGTCATTAACGTTGCGCAAGATCGAGCGCAATGGAGAGCTCTTGTTGCCTCCCTGTGCCCCTAAGTGGGGTCTAAAGTGAGTTTGGATTTGGATTGGCACATAATGGTACTTAGTTCCCTCTCATTCTCGCATACGTAATTGCCACTCTTACAGTAGCCCATCCCACTTACTCCACCGTTTCGGGCCTTTTAGAAATTTTTCATACAAAGTCAACCAAATTGCGCGCATATAATGTTATTCTCGCGTTGATTCCGTCTGAGCTTTAAATACGAATGAAGTATGGACGTTTTAGAATTATTTTAATGTTATTATTTAATTAGTTTATTTTTGTTTCTGGAGGCGCAGTGCACAATGAACGGGCCGCTTCTGGTTAGGACCACAACAGGACAACGTCTGTCGGGAAAGCTAGTATAATACTATGAAGGTTCTCAATTAAGAACCCTATCTCAGAATCTTGTGGCGATATTCCGACTTTGGTGTAAAATCAGCCTAATTGGGTGTCACAAATGGACTTCAGATTAAGAAAGATAGAATCGTCCGACAGACTTTCTTGCCTTTTGGGTTTTAAGTAATTGCGTCAATTTTTGAAAAAAAAAGCGGCAGCGTCTGCGTGCTTTTTTCTAACTATTACATCTAAATAAGCTCAGCTTTCTTTTTCCAATACTATTTCACAGCATTTAACAAACTGATGTCCCAATAATGAAATTATTATTCATTAAACATAAGGTTGGAAAGTATTGTCACTTAGAAAAAACAAGCCTGACTTTTACCAACAACGGAGAAGAATTTAATTCAGTTATCATTCGCTTGCTGCAAATAATTCGATTTAAAATACCTATGAGAGATAACTGCCATTTGTTGCGGTCTGTGCAAAGTCATATTAGTAGATATATTTAAAGGCACAAGTTATTAGTTTCTCCAAAGACTTTGCGGTCTTGTGAAACTGACACGATCAATTCATCCACGTGAGTAAGTAAGTAAGTAAAGTAAGTAGCAATAATAATATGAGTTCATAGTTGAGTGGTTTATTCATAAAAGATGCTCATTTCAACAATTTTCCGTTGCCAAGCAACATAATATATAAACTTATCCGAGTTCAAGCAACCACGTTTTGTCATAATTCCTATAACAGCGCTTTGTTTGTCAAGCTAGTAAGTGAGGTGAAATTGGAGGGCCATTTTCGTAGAGAAGATAATTCTGGGAAGAAGTTTATGGGAAATTTATATCAAGCTACTTGCACTCGATTAATTCTAAGGCCTTCCGACAATTCTAAGGACACCGATCTGTATGGTAAGAATTTCGTAGAGGTGCATGTGCTTAGAGTTTAGATCAAATAATCAGAATCAGACTTTATGCGTTAGCGGCCCCGGCCACTTAGAGAGATCAATGCTAATTGGCACTCGTTATCCATATCGCTAGAGAATTTTAGTTCTTGCTTTTATACTAAAGAACCAATTATATGATATATATGTATATATATACGCGTATGGCATGTCAGGCGCTATAAAATTGGATGTGTATCCCTCAGCCATTCGATGGCTTCGGTCGATTATATGATGCTTTAATTAAATAGATGTCCGATTTTAAAATGTTAATTTTATAGAAATTTCTACCACTATGGGCTTACAATCTACTGATATTTAGAACGGTGGCTATGTTTGATCACTTTGACAAAAGTCTGACCTGAAATGGCGAACATTGTAAAAAAATATTAAATGTTATTTATGTAACTAAATCACTGTCTTTATATTATCAATGTTAAAATAAAATAAATAAAATAAAAATAACGTTCGCCATTTCAGGTGGTTAAATTCGTCGAAATCCCCGAATCATGGGAAACTTCGACAAATTCAATATGTCGAAAAATCACATGCTCCCTGCAGGACTCGTACCCTTGGTTTTTGACATTTGTAAGGTGTAAACGCTTAAAACGGTATGGCGTGGGAGAAGGTTAACGAGACTGCGCGAGACCGAGCGCAGTGGAGAACTCTTGTTGCCTCAGCGGGGTCAAAATCGGAGTGAAGATAGATACTTACAAACGCTTTAAACGAGCATAATAATAAAATATTAATAATAAAATACTTACCTAATTAATTTCTTAATCTCACGAAAAAAATACCATAAGTACCTATTTAATTTTTTAATTTAATTTCAACTAAAAATTAATCTCAGGAGACTTGCAAGAGGGATAATTTTAATAATGTCTGTTAGTGGTGAAAAAAAAAATATTTATAATTCGAAGCATTAAGATTTAATCTTATTTCCCAGAATTAAAATGACACAAGAATGATAAGGTAAAATTAAGCGCGAACCCACGTTAGTCTCTGAAAAGAGTAGGTACATCGCGCACATAGGTATTGCGGCACGTAGTATATTGTACGAAGTGTTTAATATTCCAACAAAGTCGAGATGAGAATTTAAATGAGATTGATGGTCCCTTAGTTTGCAGTTTCCCCTTCTATCAATTTTATGGCAGACACTCGTAGGTTCTACGCTCCGCCTCCACAGCCACCGCTCGCACGTACAGGCTATTCGTGTACAACACCGCTACACTCGGACAAGGAGCGCTGTGTTAACAATCAAACTGGAATTACTTCGGAAATAATATTCTTGGTATCTAACAATGGGTTACCTACCTTATATTATTTTCTTGCTTCCTGTGGTGCACTTATAAACTGTAACTTTGATAAAATGCATTAATAAGATCTTACCAAGTAGTATTAAATATCTAATATAAACTAAAGTCGGGTTAGTGCGAACACTTATAACTCGAGATCGGCTCAACAGATTCTTCCGATGTGTTATTTATTGGATTCTTCTCCGCTCCTGGAACTAATAAAAAGTCGAAAAATGCATAAGAAATAATAATATAATAATAAAGTTAGTGTGTAACGAATTTCATACGACGCCATTTTTGAATAAATTATAAGTTTGAACGTTATTAAAGTTCCATTGTGAAAGACTGAGCGTGAGCTATTTCAAAATTTTCTTTCAAAAACAATGGTATGGATAGGTCAAATTTGAAATGTTTAAATGTACTTAAAAAGTTTATATTCTGTTATTATCAAAGACAAACAATATTAAGCTATTCTCAATTCATATCCCGCCATTTCCAGCTCCACCATCCATTTGAATAACCCGCCTTCAAAAAGCTTTCTGCACCCATTATGAGGCGTTTTTCATTTTACATTTGTTTTTATGAAGTTGATGATCTTTATATTAAGTAGTCTGTGGAAGTGAGTGTGAGTATTAAATACATAATATTACAGTAGTGTTTCTTATGTTTTTTTATAGATAATTTAAAAAATATATAAGCATTGGCCACTCCTTCTCTATATTATAATCCATAAGTGTGCGAAATTTCATAGTCCTCCGTCCGCGTAAATTTCGTAAAAATGATCACATAGTTTTTCCTTCACGTATTAATTAATTATTGATTAACATGTTTCTAGCACTTTATCAAATGTGTCAGTATAGCTGGCGGCAAACTTATTGACTGAGCCAACTTTTTAGTCAACCGTTCCTGTCCAATCTGAGACAGGCCAATCTCGGATAGAAATTTCAAGTAAAAAAAACACTAGAACCCGGGACTACCAAGGTCAGTATTTACCAACAGATCATCAGAAATACATATTAAATTACTCTTCTCATTATATTAATTATTAGTACCTATCATTTAACCTATTTTAGATAGAGTCATTTAGTACTGTACCGTCACATATTCCTTTCCATACGAAATGGCAGGCTTTTGTGTGTTTAACGGAAATAATATGACAATATTAAGCACCTACATGCAGCCATGTTAGTGCCTAAGTTGTAGCATTATGGGGTAGCTAACCACTAGTTAGCTAAGTGGAGCAGCATCGTACTACGGGATACATCCTTATTACAAGAACCTACATTATACTCCCATCACAATCTATGATGGTCTTTATAGGGGAGGTATGCCTCCATCAAGATTCTTAAGGGATGTCATATTTTGCTCCACAATATGCTTCGAAATAAATTTCAAAATACTCCGTTGATATGGCAATTTTTTATTATAAAAACAAAATAAAACAAACTAATTAATTCACAACTTTGAACGTGTTTGAATATTCAATAAAAAAAAATAAAACTCCAACGGGCTATTTCACCACCTCTGGATAAAGTGCAGGATAGCCAATCCAACACAATTCTAACGGATAAAGAGAAAAATGCAGTCAGCTCTATCCGACAGATAATTTTCTGAATACTGTGTCCAGGGAAAATTTTTCGAGATAAGTATTAATTATTTATTGGTGTTTAATTGTCAAATTTTGTTTACATGTGTTTTGTCTAAATTTGTTTTCTTTTGCTTTTTTGAGAATGATAAAGGAATTTTATGATCAAATCGACGGTATCCGTTTTTAGTATCGTATTGTTAAAGTTTTTTTAATACAACGCCAACGTCGTTAAGGTCAAACCTAAGTTACTTGGCAGATCTAAAAACATCACCGATTTTGGCATTAAACTGCCTTTTGATATTTTGCCAAACCACTTCCTTATGTTTTCAGGAAGTGGCATTACTTGTTTTCTTTTCTACGAAACCATGTTTGTGTCAAAAAATAAATATTTTTCTCCTCTCGAAAATGTATACTCGTTTGTGCATTTTAATGTTGTTATTCTCGTGTTAACTACACTTATAATCATTATGGTGTACCTACCTAATAATTATAATTTATAATCGTAGTTACATGCACTTTCACAACTAATACTGACACATTTTTGTCAAAATACATCATCAAAACATAGATATGACTCCAAAAAAGCATGAAATTACAACGTTCCTGCTGATATTTGTTGCAAGACGATCCGTAAGAAATTCACAGGTGATGAAACTAGATATATTTTATCTAGAACTTTGTTCAGAGTTGGTGAAATAGCCCGTAAGTGAAAAGAAGGGACCTGTGCAAATTTCCTGCTAATTCAGACGGAAGCGCTGAATCAAATTAAGTAAAGAAATAAAAAAAAAAACAAAATAATAATTATGTAGACCCGATTTTTTTTAAGAAAATTCACAGGAATAATATTTTTAACAGCAGGTAGGTACACAAATTGAAAATAAAAAGTATTGTGTACTGTTTCGTTTATTTTTTACATTTTAAGTATATTTTGGAACCTTCGTAGAATGTAAGTAGGTACACTGAAATACCTCCATTAAAAATACTTCTTATAAATAAAAAAGAACAAAACATAAGAATAATGAGAAGAATCATTGTTGTGTTTTATTTCTTTTTTTCAGTACGTATAATACCTAAGTAAACCAATTATACACTTAGACATGATGATTTTTTATGACAGTTATTCACGTCATAGTTTGAAATAAGTAAATTGGACTCATGGACCTATATTATGAAGTTTTTGCTCGTAGGTAGATAAAGGTAGGCGCATATTTTTGGAGTATAATATTATGCAGTTAGCAATACTTCGCTGGTACATGTCTTAAAGATTCCGAATGTTAGTTGACTGAGGTGAGCGTGGAGAAAGAAGATCTCCTGATGATGGTAGGTACTGCATTCCTTTTTTTAAACAGAGTTGAGGGATTTTGAGTTAAGAATAAAATTTAATTGAAAAATGTTTACATGGTGTGAAAATGGTGCAATGATCTATCTATGCCCCTAAGTGGTGTCAAAAAGAATGTATTGATTTGATGATTTTGATTGACGCTATGTACTCATTAACAGATTTATTTATTTTTTGACCCCTTTGATTTGAGTTTGGTGCGGCGTACCTAATCAAAATCTATAAAAAATAAAGGTTTTAAACTATTATATCACATCTGTTATGAGCCTTGAGGAACCCAACTAAGTTGTTATACACTTTTATCGACTCCATTGCCAGGATGTATACTTTTAGTTCACGGGGAATGTGGAGCATTCCCTCTTTATGCATTCAAGCAATTCTGCTCTTTAAAACTGTGCGCATTCAAAAGACATATTGTATTCAAGCGTCTCATCCGCCTGTCCACATGTACACAAAGGCGAAGATACTATGCCGATTCTAGCCAGGTGAGATGCATTTAAGCAATGCCCCATTCTTATCCTAGCCATAAGCGAAACGCTGGTTTTGGAAAGTTTCATAGTCTTGTACCAAGGAAATAACCCTGTTTGTATCAATGTTTCTAAAATCGCGCTAACTAAAACGTATTTTCATTCAATTTTTCATGATGAGGAATGAAAAAGATGATTCGCACATCACCTTGTTAACACCAGAGGTGATGTTATGTGAAAAGCCAGCTATAGAATTCCTAAAATGTTTATGTACAGGTTTATCACTTCAAATTTATCATTTTTCAAATCAAAACAAATTGAACGCAGTATTGAAAAAGATGCGGAATTTATTGGCTGTGGTAATTTGTTTTACTCATCCGGTCCAGTTCAATCCCAGACAAAAGTAATTCAGGGTAGAAGTATTTCAAGCGGACACCATCTGAATAAAACACATACATACCTACCGAGCACGGTAGTGTAGTTTCTGAGGTGCAATTCTCACTATCGAGGGCAGGTCCCGGGTTCCGGATTACTAAACCAGATGGTCTAAACTTTTCCAAGTGTGTTAATCACTTGGACATTCTACCCCGGTATGAAATGTCTCGGAATGGACGGGACCGATTGTTTAAAAACTGGCATCTGAGGTATTAATTTCCGCAATATGTACTGTATTCTTACCTACCTATACAAAAAGTGGATTAATTTGGTATAAAGATATTATATTTCTTGAGTATTTATTAACGAGATATTTATTGTATACTAGCTTTCCGACAGACGTTGTTCTGTGTTCCTAACTATGAATATTGAATTTGTATAGTGATAAATTAATCATCATTTGACCAATGTGATTCCGAACGATGCGTCTGTTTTAAACCATGTATCTTCCATCCGCATTCTGTCAATCGCACCAATTGACAATTTATCAAAATTTCAAAATTGGAATAAAAATTATAAGGTAAAAAGTAGGAATAAGTATGGTTTTCTAAGTAGAGTTATCTTTATTTTTCTAATTTTCCATGCATTTTCTTGATTTTTTTCTTGTAAAAGGACATTCTCCCGATAAAAGCCTACACGACAAAAAAAGAATTAGCGTAATCGGTCGAGCCGTTTAGGCGTGATGCGATGACATCGGGAAATAGCTCTCCATTTTTATATATGAGATGAAACGATTCCCATTTTTTTTTGAAGTACAATTTTTTAAGATAAATACAAAAGGTATCTATCTATATTTATTTATTTATTAATTTTATTAATGTTATAAAGTTATATAATATAAGATATATGTTAAAATTGCCCCGTTTGAATTGTAAACGTTCTATTTGAATCGAAAAAAGTCCATTTTGATATAAAATGTTCGATTTCAACTAAAAAAACCGCATCGAAAAATTGAGCAACGTCGAAGCGAGGGAGGTTGATTATTTCGATGATTTGAAATCTCCTCCCACCTGAAGCCGGTAACATTTTATTAATATTATAGGGGAAGTCTTAGCTTAGTAATAATAATTCAAGTACTCGCTTATTAATTCAAAATGTAAATTGTGCTTGTGGAGCTTTCTAATTCTGCATGACATACTTATTGTTCGCTTTAAACAGACCTCTCCACCGGCACCGCCCACCCTATAGTAATATGTTGTTACATACAAAACATACAAAATATTATTATTATTGTCTATTCGGTTTGTTTGGTCTATTTTAAATACTTGTAGACAGTGGATAACACGACAAATAAAACGTGGAAATATGCACAAACCTGTTATTTATTAAGAAGGTGTGTCCGACCGAGAATGAAGTGGATCGCATAAGAGAAATTGGAGAGGTTGTATGAGAAATGGTATGTCGGTGGAAGAAGCGAAAGAAAGTGTGCTTGGATAGAAAGGAGGGAAGGTCCGTTCTCTCTGCCTACCCTTTAAGGGGCACGTCGTGATGGGTAGAACAAAATTTATGTTTAAAATACCTTTCTGTCATAATTTTATCGTTTAAGTTATATATGATGTAAAAGCAATAACAAGTTGCGTAGATGTACCTACCTATTAAAAAATATGTTACTAAAAATATCAATTTGGTTTGTATATTTTCAATAGGCAGCTCATTGCGCTCAACGGGTAAAACATGGCGATATAATTATTATGAAGAAGCATAATATTATAGGTATGCGCAAACCTGTTAGGTGGAGTCAATTTATAGTTACCTACCCATTTTGTATTCATTCGAGGTGGTTGGTAGACCAGCGGTTGCGACGCCGGCTTTCGCACTGTTTGGTGCGGAGGTCGTGGGTTCAAATCCCGGCCATGCCGACCATTTTCCACTTTCACGACACAAGCATTTGCTTTAGTGTGAAAGATGTCAAAAATGTATTTGTGTTCACTTCGAGTGAGCACAGATTCATTTAAAAAAAAAAAATATCAAAAATTTCCTCTTTTTATAATTCAAAGAAAACAATGAGAAGATTTGAAAATTTCTCCTTTTTTTAAGAGTAGGTATGATTTTTATTTCTTTGAATTCTAAATGTAGCCTATTCATAGGTATTATTTTTGAATAGGAAAAATATCAATCAGAACAAAAAAGACATTAAATTTGAAAAAAAAAAATTGTATATATATATCTATATTAAAAAATAATGCGAGATAAATGGATTTCCACTAGAAGTAATATATCACCGTCGTATGCTGGAATGGATTTTATTTAGTGCATATTATTATCACAATAACTCCTATCATCACTGCCATTAAGCGGAAGTGTGCCACATCCGGTCAGAGTGCGGTCCGTTCATTTCCGGCTGATGTCGGGTCGGCAGCCACCATGCGTAGGAAAACATTATGAAGCCCACCAAATTCATAGTCACTGTTCTTTTTTGGGCAGAATATAACAAATCTATGCATTTTTATCTTCTTTTGTTTTGTTCAAATTCATTTTTATAATTTGCTAAGTCTCTGGTGGTTTATTTAAGTATTCACCCAAAGCAAAGCTAAATTTTAATTATTATACAATTTTATAGTATTGTTTCTAATCCTTTTTGTCTAGGTTAGATAGCTAGGTAGTTCAAATAAGATATTTACTGTAAATTTGTGGAAATAACTCATCTTGTTAAAATCTCTATGTTATGAAAGTTTTCGTGTATGCACGGTTTGGCTTAGGAAATCAACGGTTAAACAACTGACAATGATTAATATTACCTAGGTATATTGGATAATGATGAAGAAAAACAAAAAAAAAAACACTCGACGCCACTGGATTCACGATTCTATAAAATAAAGAAAAACCCAAAAAGTATTTTGGACATTAAGTATTTCAGGCACTTTTATAGTCGATAATGATGTTTTTCATTTCAGTTTTTCCGATGACATAACTTCGTACAACTCTAGTAAATGAGTGAATTCGCACTAAACGCAGATATGGACAAGGTTTTTACGTATGATATATATAGGTATCGTATGGTTGTAGAGAAAGCCATAGTCAAAGGTTAAGATCGTAAGAGCTCATGTATTGAATCGCTTCAGGTGACAAGCTGTGAATGTCCATCATGGTGCCCCCGAACTTGGTTAATTGGGATTCTTGAGCGATATAGTTCACAGACTCTATCTCTCCGCAAGTACAGTAAGGGTGGTCACGCTTGCCCCATCTGTGAAAGAGATCAGAGAAAAAGAGAGCCACATCTTCCATGCCCAGTTCTTCCTCTGTTGATGTTACACCACAGGCGGCGAGGCAGGTTTCCACCAGCAGGCATCACTGTGGGTTTTCCGACAAGCTGTTCGGTATCTGGATTGCTTTCCCCCCATATACAGCGCCACTCTGATCTGGTTTCGTAATTGCGCGACACCAGTTCTCTCCCAAGCTTCCAGGTGGGATGGCGGGATCCGAAGCGAAGAGAGTCCACATTGATTATGTCTTGGTGAATAGGCAGAGCTGGGTTAGCCATGCATTTCGACCATTCTCTTTTGGTAGCCTCGTGTCTCCGGAGTGTAGGGGGAGCGATGCCGCTAAGGACTGGTACTAGTAGCCACTGCAGTGGAGTAGACTTTATCGTGCCACTCACCATACGCATTGTGTTATTCAACTGAGTGTCAAGAGTCTTTGTGTGAGTACTGTTGGTCCACACAGGGGCACAGTATTCTGCAGTTGAATACACCACACTTTAGTTTTTGAAACATTTAATTTCAGTCTCCAGTTCGAAAAAGTATTTTGTGAGGCCAATTAGATCCCTCTGCAGTGCGTTTTCGCAGTCCATGAATGACTTGCTCTGTGTGGTAAGTACAATGTCGTCTGCATAGACGAATCTAATTACGTATACTTATAGGTAGGTACTTATAATTTCAAATTCCTTCAATTGTTGTTTTTATATAAAACTAGCCTTTTTACCCGTCCATAAAATTGTTGATGAAGTTTGTTGAGAAAAATGTGAATTACAGAACCTGATTTATGGATTAATAAAATATGGTACCTATAAAGTATGTCCCTAAGTGGGGTCAAAAAATGGAGAATTGATTGACTGATCGAGTTTGTATTACCTGTAAGATTTGAATTGGTAAATAGGTAGATATAATTAGATAGTATGAGAAATTTGTAGAATTGCTGTGGAGGCAGCAAAGGTGAGTCATAAACATAGCATTTTTATCTATTTTCTATGGGATTTCTTTAGGGGAAGGCCCCTTCAAGTACATTTAGATAGAACACTTGATTTCTGTAAATGCTTTAGTTGTTCTTCTGCAAAAATATAATTATGTACCTACAAAGCTTTATTTATTCTTAATATCAAATTTAACAGGTAGGTACATAATTATTTTAAGTGTTAAGACCTCTACCCGAGCCAGTGATTTTGTACCTGAAAATCTTTTGTATGAAAAATTGTCAGTATAGCCAGCAAGAAAATATTGCATAAAAAATTCCTATAAATATTCTGACCCATCTGGGAATTGGAACCAGAAATTTCTTACCAGAAGTGGGTGTTAATTATTTTGAGCATAGTAAAAAAATTTGTGGCCAAGGATTCGAACCTGCACCTCACATCCAGCCTTCGTGTGAATAGAAAAATCAGTGTAGATTGCTTATTAAAAATATAATACAGGAATAGGGTAATAATAAAAATTTCAAGTTGCTATGGCAATTATACCACCAATTTATTAAATCCCTATGCCCCTAAGTGGGGCGTAAAGGGAGTTTGGATTTCAAAAATTAATTTTACTTACATTAATAAAACAATCAATACAATAATTGGTAAAGAAACTCACTTTTATAATAAATAACTAAGGTATTTTGCAGTTGATAAACTTCATTTAACAGGGTAAAACTTTTTAATAAATGATAATTTTGAGTATAAATATTTAGGTACTTCTAGAGAATTAGAATTCTCATCTCTCATAGGTGCTTAATATAAGTCATACCAAGAGTTGACAATTAATAAGAGATATACAAAACATGTAAATGTTATTGTTGTGAGAAAATATCTAGAAAATTTTGACACATTTTAAAATTCTGTAGACATTTTGGCATTGCATTCATTATAAGATATAATCCTAGGAATCTCAGCTCCATAGACGAATTATGGAAGGCATAAATGCAACGGGCCGTTGGCCCGGTGGCTAGCATCTTGGCAGATTGTTGAATTTGTCGAATATTCAAGGATTTCATTTTGACCACCTAAATAAGGAACGTTGTTAACGTGAAGTCATCACACAAAGCCATTCGAAATAGCAAGAGAAGAAAGTCATAATCCAGTTAGTACTGGTCAAATGTTAAAAAAAAAATGGCATTTTAAAATTGACCATAAATAACGGTGTAATGTTGAATATATCAGTCTGTAATAATATGAATTTTTTCGATGTTACAGGAAAAGAGGTCTGATTATAGAAACTTCAACTAAATTTCAACAAAAAAAAAACAGGTTTACAATAATAATAAAAAGTTGTAGAATAATGGGAGTTATAGAATCTGATAGATGGAAGTTTACATACAGAGCTTTATAAAAGTGTGGTGTACCTACATAATGTACTTATAATTAATTGGACTTAATTTTTTTGTCACACCTCATCAGCAATAAGAAAGCGCTGTAAGTCATAATCATAGACTGCTGACTTATTCTCTATGCTTGCCCCATAGTTAAAAAGACAGAGTGCTCAATTTATATGTGGTGAGCTATGGGCTCTCACCACAATGTTGATTTTATTATTCTGCAATTAAGTATGTACCAACACAGCTTTTTGTTCCTTATATTTAACAAATTGTGAAGGTGGATTCATACTTATTTGAAAATCATATTTTTTATAGAATAAAATAAAAATATATAACTGTATTAATAAAAGTTTTGACTTTTTAGTACAGATTTTTATGATTTTTTTTTAAGAAAATGAATCTTGGCTTACTTAAAGTACACAAATACACATTTGACATCTTTCACACAAAACGATGCTTGTGTTGTAAAAGTTGAAAATGGTCGGCACCAGAAGTCAAACGCACAAAAGCCGTAAAATTAATCTGTAACAAAACATTATGGAATTTATATACACAAACATATGAAATGATGTACAATTATCAAATAATAATACGGGACTTACCGCTTTGCTTATTCCAGTAATAAAATGCATACTTGTACATTTTAGAAATTCATTCTTGATATTGTTGTAAATATCTTGTAATCTATCCTGTAAAAAAAATATAGTAACAGAAAATAAATGAATGTAATTGGCTAGCTGCATTGTAATTACGCGATTATTTGAAATAATATTTACTCATTAACTTTGCTTACCTGTTTTATTAATCCCAAAAATTGATTTTATATCTAAATTCAATGTTTACATTTTTTTATAGTTTGACTTTGACAACAAAATTAGACATATCCATAGATTTTTTATGACGTATCAAATGAACCATAGAACCAAAACACACTAAAAAAATATTCTTAGTTAGTGTTAAATTATTATCGGAATTTATTAAAAAGGAGAAAAGTATCAATAAAATGAATTCATATAAAATGTTTATAATTCACACATCCTAAACCTGAAAATTAAAAAAAACATTCAATAAAAATATCATGATTTAATTTTCATTTACAAAAAAATACCGAAAATAATTTATGGGTAATCTATGGTACTGGCGTAATGATATCTATGGCGTACTGGCTGTCATCGATATTTTGACAAACAACAAAACATTTTCAAAATTCGAATATTTTTTTAATTGATAGCTGCTGTTAATATATTTCTAAGTAAGTACCTGGTAATATTTATTTATTTAGATTACCCTATGTACCTACCTACGTAATATTTACTAAATTATGTAGAATAAACACTTTTTTTAATAGAAATCCTTGTCTTCCAGCATCAACCAAAAATTATATTACTTACATATTATACAACCCAATGGATGTGATAAATGGTTCTTGTCCTGGAATAAATTTTACGTTGGGTGTAAAAAATCAACATGAGGCTATGAGCATACTTTGAGAATGGATGTATAATGGAGATATATCTACAGGTATAGATTCAAGTTTTCATATTTTATAATGGTGGCCATGTAATAACTATCTACCATAATTTATTGTTTTTATTCTAGGATGGGATGACCATAGTCTTTTTGGTTTTCTTTTGGATTGAAGGAACCTTGGAGGTTCCGTCAAGAAAATGTCTCCAAACATACTGATCACTGCATTTTGCTGTCTTTCAAGGATATATTTCATTCAACACGATGTTCGTCCTACATCTATTAAGATTTTTTACCACAACAATAGGTATGATCTTTCTTGTATTTTGTTTAAAGAATATAACATATGATAAATAAGTTACCATACTTTGCGTTTATCTACATAACGATTTAGATTCAATATAATATTTACCACCATTGTCTGTGACAAAATTCGATACAAATATTAACTTAAATACATCAAAGTGTATTTAAGAACGCTCTCCGGCATTTTGCATTACAAAAATATAAACAGACTAAAATATTATGTAGATGACTTTAGATTACATATTAATGTGTACCTAGCCCAAAAAATTCATGAAATGATATTATCCGTCATTATAGTTTTGTGTTTGTTCTAGGATGAATGATTTGTCACAAACGTTGGACAGTTTTAAGAAAAGCTTCAAGTCATACCTCTAATTGATTGCTTTCTTCAAGAATACTTCTTTTGACACGATGAAACTCTATGCATATTGTTTTTTTAAACAAATTTTCACGGCAACAATACCATCAGTCTTTTATTTAAATGAACCTTGTATATTACTGTTTTTGCATAATATAATATATGATAAATAAGCTAACATAGTTTTGAGTTTATTTACTATTATATTTCTAAACTATTTTGTGGATAAAACAAACGTTTTACTACACTGATTATAATCCAGTATTCCTGAATGCCATTTAAAGATTCTCAATTATTGTCGATATTATTTCTTTTCTCCCAACGATTCTGTCAAGTTCACTGTACCTAATGATCTAATTTATCGGTCACTGTTTTACCGGCAAGTTTGTTTATGGAATGTTCATACCAATTTCAATGTTTATTATTTTACTTGCAAATCTTTTTCAACAATGATTTTAAGAAACTTTATTAAATATAAAATATATTGAATATAAAATGATTCAACAATTATTGCTAAATTATTTTATACCTATCTGCATTTGAATATGATTTTTAAAGGTAGCTACATAATTATTACTCATCTAATGGCTACGACGGTTTTACACAAAATGTGGCCATAAATTTTTTAAAATGTGTCAAATTAAAAAATGGAGGATTTTTTTTTCCAAAATTTTTCATTAAATCTTTATTTATTGAGAATAATAAGATTTGAATAACTTTTATATGTATAACGAATCAATCTCCAATTATTTTATAACATTTTTATACCGTAATACCAAGATTCTATTCAACGTTTACATGAGTAATTTTGTTTCCAAAAAATGGCTTTCTGTCTTTTTTGAAAAATTTGTATGAAGATCCTAAAAAAATAAAGTTTTTTAAATAGCTCTTAATATATTAAAGTTAACGTTGCCAATTGTATCTTAGAACGTTCTCGAGCAAATTTCACCGCTCTGCGCAGATTCATATCTGACGTAGCATTTGTATTTTGAGCGTGATGTTCACATATACGGTAAAGTATTGTCAAAGGCAAATAAAAAAACATTTCTGAATTATTATGTAGATATGCCATCTGACTGATCAGCATAGAACGGTCTCACGGAAATACTTTTTTGATTTTCATATTATAAAGATAATTTGCAATCATTGCAAGTAGGTATGCCTTTTTCTATATTTTTTTTTTGATTTCGTGAGCCCTGACACTCCATGTATTTTTGTTTAGTTAGGTAAATATCGTTAGCAATATTTATACCTTCTTCTTCTTTAGCCTTCTCGCGTCCATTTTTGAACATAGGCCTCCCCCAATTGTCGCCATCTCTCTCGTCTGTGCCCTTCTCATCCAGCCAAAACTAGCGCAAGCCACGATGTCGGCACTCCATCTCATCATTGGCCTGCCCCTGCTTCTCCTTCCCCACCATGGACGCCACTGTAAAATTATTTTGGTCCATCTGCCATCTGTTATTCTTGCCACATATTTATACCTACTACTTGATATTTCCTCAAAAAATAATAAACACGACCTTAGTTAATAAAAGGTAAGGCTGCACCACTTTTCAGTAATTAATTTTTTTCTCTTTGAAAAAAAGAATAGCTTTTATTGAAGTAACACATAATTTCTGAATCATGATTGTTTTTTCCTGCGAGATTCACTGTTCTTAAGGATCAAGACATCCCTGTCTTTTGTCTCGATGTTTGGAATGATACAAGTGGCAGAGGTGGAATGAGTAGGTAGTTTATAAGGAGCAAGTTGCTACAACTCATTAAAAAAAAATTTACTAGAGAGAATATATTTTTAAGCGTCCCCAATTATGTTACGATAGGAACACACATACCTATATACGACATACTCTCTTTATGCTCCCACTTTGAGGCAATGAGAGGCAACAAAAGCCCTCATTGACCTCCTCCTATACCATGTCCAAATTCCTGAGTTCTGCTCAAGCTCGATGGAACGGAACACGCTGTGAGAGGGTCCTAAGGGAACGAAGAACAGCCATGTTCTCGGCCAACAACTGTTATTCGGCATCCTTAGCACATGTTTCAGCCAAGTCCATCTCCTCTGCATAATAGTTGAAACGACGGGCAACCGCTGGATGCGCCTGATAGGCAAACAAATTATAACACAAATTTTGAAAATATGAAATGTATGAAAATGTGAACATAAACTCTGTTTTTCTAAGGGTGCGTTTATACCAATCGAATGTAGAGCCAGAGCTGGAAAATAGAGTCTTTTATCATGATCGTTTATATTGGACAGTGGACATCATGGAACAACAATAACGTAAGAACTAATACATAGTTGTTGGGCGTTGACAGTTCTTACTCGTTGTTATATCCTTGGTGACCATATTATCAACGATCAAGAAAATATCCTTTGTTATGTAGCTTTGTTTCTATGTTAGTTTGGTATTAACACACCTATACAGAAAACAAATTGAAAGTTTTTATTAAGATTTTTGATATCAAACTGGCATTTACTTACGTAATTTTTGTTATTTTTAAACGACGCAATCAAATAAATAGGTAGTAAACAGATATTTAATTCAACAAAAGGATGATCAATTCTGATAATAAAAATTGGTAAATCTAAAACAATGATCCCTACGCACGAATAGAAAGCCTATGTATGTAGTACGGGTAGTATGTGTGTACAAAAGCAAACGCAAATATTTACATTAGTTTGAAGACGTCGGCGTTAGACCAAGTCCAAAATCTGTTTGAACAGTAATAATAGAACAATGTATTACTATTATACATGGTGATGTGGGCTCAAATTATAGGTATTAACTAGTGGTATTAGGGGTAGTATTTATTGGGGCATTATTGGTTGGGAAGCATTAATCTTGCAAGAAGGACCAACATGATTTATATACTGTATGAGTTGGGTCTCACCAAACGCCCAAACTATTCATAATATGTATGCCCAAACTATACATACATGGAAACTTTGAATTCAGCAGACTACTGAAAGCATCAGTATCGGATTAACAAAATTGTTATAGTTCTATGTTTTGAAATTGAACAATGATTTACTTTATCTCCGTTTCTCAAACTATAACATTTTTTTTTTTGAAAATGACTTCTATTCTTTTTCTTTGGGTGCTTTTTCGCGTCTTTTTGATGTTGGCGAAAACATCTGCTAAACCCATTCAGGTTGCATTAAATCATACGAAACCTTTATGTTTCAGCCAAAATTAACTAAATCATTTTTGGTCACTTCAATTTAAATTTTGCGTAAGAACAAAGCAGTATGATGGAATTTCAGATGGTTTTTTTTCGCAAAATTTATAATTAAGAGTTCCATAATGTTTATTATGTATAGATATCTACTGAATTTCATATTTGTATCTACTGAAAAAGTATTCTTTGAATTGTTTCTTCAAAGTGTAAAAAAAAAAAAAATAACAACTAACGACTCTAAAAATTCATTACTAATGTTCGATTTTTAAATGGAACAAACCACTACGGGCTTACGACCGTCTTCTACTGTTATTTCGAAGGCTGGCTTAGTGTGATCACTTTACGTTAACAACGTTCGCCATTAGGTGGTAATGTTTGTCTCCGAAACTCTTAATCATGAGAATTCTCAACATGTTCAACATGTGGAAAACTCTCACGTATGAAACAAGTAGAAATTTAATAATTAATGAAAAATAGAGAAGAAAAGTTGGAAATTATTGAGAACAAGAAAGCAATCCCAAATCTTCAAAGTGTCATTATCTTTCTTAAAAATTTAGTTGGTAGGTACATCATGCTTGTGGTGGTCCTCGAATGATAACGGGAATGCAATAGTTTGCTTTATTTGTTTAAATTTTCCATTATTAAAATGATAAACCAAAACAAAATGAACCAAAATATGAAGGGATCACATACTTTTGAACGGTAAAAAGAAAAAACTTAAAAACAGTGTGTTAATTACAGAAAGCGTTGTTGTAGACTGAAAACCACTCTCAGTTGACATAAAATCCAACATGGCGGGTTAAAATCTATAGAGATCAGCTCACAATCAATCGATATGGGTTAAACTACCTCGACGACGCGTCGACATGATCGCAAATTTTCTATCGCTGAGCTTTTTTTTCCACTGATATAAAAATAATGTAGTTATTAATTTAACGATTGAATCAAACATTTGGTTTCCTATGTAAGATGTAGTTCCGGAATACGTTCCACGTCCATAAATATTTGGAACGTTTTGTTTAATTTTATGATGTCTATACTCAACATCTCATTCAATAGTTTCGTACCTACTTTTATTTTAATTTAATATGTTCATATCTATTTTCGTAAGATTTTTTATTAATTTGCGAGTACATAATATTAAAATTAATATTATATTATTTTTATTATCTTTTTGTGTTTGAATGAAACTATATGATCTCTTAAGATGCCTTGGGGTAAAATGTTAAAACTTGTTTTGATAGGGAACGAAACCTTTTTTTTCAAACTAATCTTTTAGCCTTCCGTATTATATATCTGAATAAATATCAACCTTGTCATATTTTCAAATCTTATATATAAAAATGGAGAGCTATTTCGCGTTGTCATCGGATGGCGCCTAAACGGCTGGACCGATTTCGCTAATTCTTTTTTTATCGTGTAGGCTTTTATCAGGAGAGTGTCCTTTTAGAACAAAAAAAATAAGAAAAATGCATGGGAAATTAGAAAATTTAAGAAAACTATAAAAATGGAGATTTATTTCCCGATATCATCGCATCACGCCTAAACGGTAGGACCGATTTCGCTAATTCTTTTTTTGTCGTGTAGGCTTTTATCGGGAAAAGGTTGATTTAGAAGAAAAAATTAAGAAAAATTAATGGAAAATTAGAAAATATAAGAACACTAAAAATGGAGAGCTATTTCCCGATGTCATCGGATGGCGCCTAAACGGCTGGACCGATTTCGCTTATTATTTTTTTTGGCGTGTAGGCTCTTATCGGGAGAAGGTTTATTTAGAAGAAAAAAATTAAGAAAAATTCATGGAATATTCGGAAATTTAAGAAAACTATAACAATGGTGAGCTATTTCCCGATGTCATCGCATCACGCCTAAACGGCTGGACCGATTTCGCTAATTCTTTTTTGACGTGTAGGCTTTTATCAGGACAATGTCCTTTTAGAAGAAAAAAAATAAGAAAAATGCATGGGAAATTAGAAAATTATAGAAAACACAGAAAGTAGGTAATCTTTTTAGTACTTTTTACAATATAATTTTCTTCTACTTTTGAATTTTTATTAACCCATATCTTCCCAGACATAGAAATAGCCGTAAGATTTTCATGAAAATCATACCAGGGACTATTTACGGTATATGTATTGATAAATAAGTGTCAAAAAATTTTTGGATTTTTGGATTTTTAGTTATGGAACCGTTCCAATAATGGAACACTGGGAAGATACATACATGTAACATTTGGGCTTTTGTATGGGAAATCTAAAACGATATAGAGCGTAGTAAAGTACTTTATGAAGTTTTTTCAAAATTTTAGTCCACAATTTATAAATTATAAACCTTGTATAAAATAATAAAACAAAAAATCTTCTTCTTCTTCTTTTTTGTAGACACGGGAGTGTGTTTTATCAGGGTTATGATCTTGACTTGCGTTATTTCAGGTTTCTTCCCATCGCTTGACGAGTATTTTTGATCGGGGCAGCCAATTTGATACCCTCATGCAGGGCTAGATATAGTATTCTTGCTTTTGTTTAATTTTTCAATACATGTTGGTGTCACTAAAATATATTATAGCAACTTATGACGTAGCCACCTGACCACATTGTTCGACTTATTAGATCTCTCAGATTACTGTGTTTCTAATTCGATCACGCAGATATTAACCATGGAGTGTTTTCAATTTAGATGTTCTTAGCATGCTTTTTGTTTTGACATTGTCTGCTCTGGATAAATGCCATGTGTCTTTCTTCACGAACCTTTCTGTCTGTCCTCATATCCTTGTTTTTCTATATTATGACATCTTTCAAGCAGACTGCTTCTGCGGCAGCTTAATCAACCTGTGACCTTACTTATCAGGCAAGCAGGTTACATTGCTATGGACTGTAAAGCAAAGCACTTCAATAGCTTTCTGATGCAGGATTTCCTCCTGTTTTGGAGATATAACACCTGCTTTAACGTTTTTCATAGCGTTTTTGATGAAAAAATTTATCACCACATCCTGGTGGTATTATCACTCATCAAGTACAATGAATTAATTTTTTTCTGTTTTTGAGCGTAGCAGATCTTAGGTGGAATCCGATAGTTAAGATGATTTTGCAGATACTTTTTGAAAATCAACAACATTCACCTTCAAAGTAACCATACAAACAACGTTTTCTTACTGTGTAAGGTTCAGTTCTACCAGCTGTGTGCGCATATTTTCTTTACATAAAATACTTTTTTCGTTTCAAGGTGTTAAAATATTTAGTACACTATTAAACTACGACCAAAAAAATAAATTGCCAACAATAAATAAATTTATTGCATGAAAATAGTACAAAAATTTTACATTGGCATATCATCCCAGTGTTCCAAAAATGGAACGGTTAGGAAAAAGGACATTAAAATACCTACTTATAGTCATCTTTATTTCTTTTATTTTTTATAATGACAAAAGAGACAGGAATATAACTGGTAACGTATTATTTGAATATCAATTATAAAAAACAAAAAATATACGGACATTTTAAAACGAGCAATGTTTTTCCACAAAATCTGCTATAA
The DNA here is from genome assembly GCA_963576905.1 of Mystacides longicornis. Classification (NCBI taxonomy): domain Eukaryota; kingdom Metazoa; phylum Arthropoda; class Insecta; order Trichoptera; family Leptoceridae; genus Mystacides; species Mystacides longicornis. The sequence continues at coordinate 9,253,594 of OY756421.1, read as the reverse complement.
AGAATGCTTCATAACAGAAAAAAGCAGACGCGAATATCATTCAACAATATCTCTAACTAAAGCCTATTAATCGAAGATTTTAAGCAGAAAAAAATAAACGCGTTGCGCTTTTCCAAAAAAATAATAAAAATTACTAACTATACCGTTCCAATAATGGAACACTGGGAAGATATGGGTTAATTGACATTTGAAAGAACTGTCAGTGGATTGATTGTTGTCGCAATTGATAGAATGCGAATGTAAAATATATCGTATGAAATAGATTGTTTGGATGGATAAGTCATATAATATTCATTGCAGTTATTTTTTTAAGGAGTTTTGGTAAGTTTTAATACAAGGAATTCATTATTGTAATGAAGTGTAAGGAGTTTTGAAAACTTTCTTTATTTACAGAGATTTTTAAAACCGCCAGCAAACAGAATCGTATATATAACATTGCTATTAAGGAGATATACTTAATTGAAGTTCATTTGATAAGGAGTTTGGATAAGTTTTAACACAAGGAATACATGATTATATTGAAGAACAAGTAGAATATTTTTTTGTTTGTTTGAAAATCAATTCTTCGTTTATGGGCTGATTTTTAAAGAGGATGAGTACATAACTACATATAACTTAAATATAATCTTCATCGTTAATATGTAAAAAAAGCTGGATATTATTTGATAATGACCTAGCATTTGTTTCTTTATTGAAAATAAAAATTGCAACACTTCCACCATGTTGTAATAGAAGATAGAAAAAATCACAGATACTGCATTAAATGTGCTTTTTATTTATTTCCATTGTTTTGAAAGAGAAGATTTAAGAACGCAATGTTGTGTGAAAGTAAATGTCGAGAACTTGGAAGTATGTCTATTTAGGTAATTTATTTAGAACAGATGCAAGGTATGAAAAAGAGATTGAAAGAAGGAAATTGGCTGGGAGAAGGGTTGGCGGTGCACTTAGACCTCTATCTCTGAAATCGACAGTTGATGTACAATGCAATCCTGATACTATCCATGATTTATGGGAGTAATGGGAGTGAAACTTGGACATGGACGAAAAATTTGGAAGTTGGAATAAATGCTGTGGAAATGAGATCACTGCGTAGGATATGCGGAAAGAGACTGATTGATAAGGTGAGGAATGATAATATTAGAAAGGAATGTGGAGTGGATGTTAGCGTAGTGACTAGAATGAAAGTGAATAAAGAAAGAAGGTTTAGGCATGTAAAGAAAATTAACGAAGAGAGAATGACTAAAAGGATATATAAATCTGAAAGAATAGGTGCACGCAGACGAGGCCGACCTCGAATGACATGGTCCGACCATATCAGTGCCGTCTTACAGGAGGGCCAAGTCAGGAGCAAAAGTAATAGAAAAGCATGTAGCGGAGTGTTATGCGTTTGGAGGAAGCGAATGAGTTTGAATTGAAGAGAATGGAAGTCCATACTCTCTGCCTACCCTCTTCGGGAATCAGCGTGATCGGTAAATTAAGTATTGACACCTCAATGCGTATTTTGAATCGGTACGGAGAAGTTCCTTATCGTACTTTGATTAATCAATCAATATTATTTTAACTGAGCAAAATAATTATTGAAATATCGAATATAATGACATAGCTAAATTGTTTTTTTTTTACATATTAAGATCAAATCAATCAAAATTAAAACTCCCTTTGAACTCCACTCAGGAGCAAAGTGAGGCAATAAGAGCTCTCCAATGCACTCGATCTTGCGCAATGATGACCTCTTCCCACATCATAATATGTTATAAGTTTTTGATGTAAAAATAAACTCAGACCCGATTAATGCAGTAAATAGTCATTCATGTTAAATAACTAAAAAACGAATTTGAGCTCTGTTGCATAAAACCTAGAGTACCCATATTATTTATTTCGATACGAAGTTCGACGGGTCAGCTAGTTATTAATATTTGAGCTTCTATCAGTACTTTACGAATGTTTATGACCTCCTCCCACACCATGACCAAATCCCTCAGCTCTGCTTCGAAGGAGCGGAACACGGTGTGAGAGGGTCTTCCTTGTCATCGGGACCCTGATGGGAGGAATAACAGCGCTCTCCTCGGCCGACTGTCATCCTTAACACATGCCCCATCAGCCAAGTCCATCTCCTCTCCACAATGGTAAGGTGATGGGCCCTCGCTTGATGCGCCAGCGTATAGCGTCGTTCGTCTTATACCTACCCAAAATTTTCCTGAGGCACTTCATTTCAAATGCAGAGATTTTTTGTGCCTGGGCTTTGGTCAGGTGCCAGGACTCTCATCCATACAGGAGAATGGGTAACACACACGCATCAAACTGTTTACATTTTTCTTCTCAACACTAAACGCCGACGATTTCCATATTTATTTATTTATTTATAAAATAAAAAATAAAACTTGCCATACCGATACGTATCGGGAGTTCAGCCCCGAGGTCACCAGTGGTGCTAATGGTTGCTCCCAGGTATTTAAATTTATCCACCCGGGAGACCTGGTGACCGTCGATGATTATCGGTAGATTTTTATCGGGGCAGGTATTATTCGTCTTACTGGCATTGCCTCGAAGGCCAAGGCGTGCTGTTTCGTCGCAGAGTCTTGAAACACTGCGCTGTTAAGTATTCCTCCACTGTCGTACTGAACAAATCTAGGCCGTCCGCCTTCTCCAGATCGAATAGAAAAGCATTATTAAGTAAATTCAGTGTGTTATATTTTTTGGGTTTTATTGTAAATTTTGATTAAAGTAAGTCTGTGAAAAGTCTTTATAATTCCTCAAATGATTCGTAATGGTATTTGTCCCCATCTTTCATGTGAGTCCTAGTTCATGTAGGTAATATTATGTACCTATAGGTAATGACTATCAACAGATTATGTGAAATTCTCTAAAGCGCCTACATCATTCACCCCCCGTCGCGTCTTCGATTGACATTGTCGAAGATGTCAATAAATAGGGGATCAGAGGAAAGGTAATTACAAACAATTTTGTTGTTAATAAACGTAGCGCTAAATTATGTGAAGCGCTCGTGTTGGAATTTAAATATGAAGCGAAGTCTCCTAGGGTAAGGTTGGGGGCGTGAACTTACAAACTTGAGTTGCTAAGTGTTGTGTTGCTGTTTTGCTAATATCTGCCACCAACCTTCCTACGTTGAAGACACCTTATTTTATCATAATTCACAACACAAACAAGTAGTTAAGTTATAAAGTGTACGCTTGATGCGAGTTGCGGCAAAAACAACTAAGTTAAGTGTGCTAAAATTAAACAAAATTGCGATTTTGTTTGCTATTTTTTTTTTCTCTTTTTGTCTTTACTCTTTTTATCTCTTTTGTCTTTTATTATTATTATGTATTTTTTTTATCATTTATCATAATAATTTATGACTATGATTTAATTTTATCTTTAATATTTAATTTTAAATTTTTTATTACTAAATCATTAGATTACAGGTGTTCTATTTAAACCACTTTTTACCTTTTTGATTTTTTTTAAAGTACGTTTTTTTATTGATTATTGCTGCTATTTTGATGATCTGCATCGATGTCATTGTTTTTTGGGCTCCATTGATCGACTATAATTTTTGTTATTGTGCATGTTAAATGTAGATATCTAATTTTATTGCTCTTCAACCTCCTCTCTAAGACAGGCGTTGCCTAGTGGAAGGAGTCATAAAATTGTATTTTTAATCATTGTGTTGTTTTTATTGAATAAAGTTATTATTATTTGATATAGATGATTATTGCATACAATGTTCCAGACGCTTACCTTGTATTAAAATATTTTTTGTAAAAATATCTTAGAACTCCAATTTTTCAGTCTTTATTTCAGTCTTTATTTTAATTTTTATCTCTTCTCTATGTGCCTTTTTTATCATTAATTCTGAGATTTATGAAATACAAGAAGGTTCATCTGAAGACCACGTCGCGTAGACCTGCCCCAGTAGACAAATTATTGAAATTGGCGTTCGACTACAAACGAAGGTTTCGCCAATGTATGTATAGTGCGAAAAAATTAACTGTCCACTACAATTATATAAACAATTATTTAAACCAAACAAAGACACTTATATAAAAACGGGCTTACGACCGTCTTCTACTGTTGTTTCGAAGGCTGGCTTAGTGTGTTTATTTTATAATATTTTATTGACTTTAAGGCGAGACGAAGTTCGATTGGCCAGCTAGTTTTAAATAAATTTCTTACTTATATAAAAATAACAACGTACATAGGTATCATCCAAGCAAGGTAGAAAAACTAGTGCATAACCTACATTATATTGTGCAGGTATGATGTAACACAAAATTATATTAAAACAGAAACCCTAATGGCCAATTACATACTTTTAGTAAAAAGCTTAATATTTCGCTCGGTTTTAACTTAAACATGAATAAAGTTTATAATTTAAAGCAAAAAGCGTCTCTTCTGCGCTCCAACATCTTCACGTAGCGGGGCTATGATAGAAACTATGAAATTCAAAGTGTAATTATTATTTAATATTAATAATATCTGAAATTTGCAGAAATTTAATGTAAAACTTTGAGATAAAACTACAGCTTTTAACATAAATCTTTGACACGTGTAGGTATAACTTTTATTAATTTTATTCAATTAACCGAAAAGCAACAAAATCCTCTTTCAATCTACATAATAATTCAGTAATGTATGTCTTGTATGTATATTGTATATACCTATATTTTTATTCATTTATATTTTCCTATGTTGGCACATCACGCAAAATCCGCAGACTCGAGGTTTGATCGTCGTGGATCCTTGCAGGTATATTTATGATAATAATAGATACATTTTATTTTCAATTTCTCAAATATATTTAATGTTATTTACAAATTTAAAAAAATTTAAAATCTTTATACAAAAAGTTCAATTAATGAGACAGTCATGTTTTAAAAGTAAAATTATACGTGTAAATTTTTTGTAGCCATTATCATGCTGTTTGTGGACTATGATAAGGCATTCCACAGTCCATACAGAGACACTGTTTGGAATATACTGCTAGTATATGGAGTGCTAATTAAAATTATAAGCCTCATAAAGTCATTGCACCATAATAGCAAATGCCGTGTACGTGTAGAAAATGACTACACTGACTGGTTTGGAGTTACAACGGGAGTGAGACAGGGTTGCGTACTTGCACCCTGCCTGTTTGTGATAATAATGGACTACATTCTTCGCCTTGCTGTGCCCCTTGATCGTGGCTTAAACTTAACTGAGAACCTCACGTTAAGCGACCTGGAGTTTGCCGACGATGTTGTCATCCTTGGGAGGGACGTCCCACTTGTGGCGGAAGTTCTGGAAAGAATAAAAGACTGCTCAGAATCCTTTAAAAATAAACTTTAAAAAGACCAAAATATGCTCAATGAATTCTGCAGAAACCAGGCAAGCCTGCGACTGGGAGGTGACTCTATAGAGAGCGTTGACCACTTAAAATATCTAGGAGTGCATTTAACACTAGACGATAGTAGCGAAAAATAGCCCAAGCCAGCTCTTCATTCAGTGGCATGAAAATGATTTGGAGGGTATATTGAATGCATGTATATGTCAATTCTGTTATACGGCTGCGAGTCCTGGCATTTGGCAAAGGCCCAGCTAAGGAAAGGAAACATCTCAGCGTTGAAAACGGATTCCTGCGACAAATTGCGACTGCGACCAGTGCGGGCAAACTTATTTGAAATTGCTCCTACTCTTTCTCAAAACAAGCAGAAACAATACATTACCTTTACCCTGTCCTCTTTTCCCCTTTTCCCTTTCCCAGTATCTGAGCCGAATACTTAAAATTTAGGTAGGTACTTTGTATTTTTACATTTAATGTGTATACTTCATTGGTGTATAAGTTTAAATGTATATACTTAACTGGTGTGTGTTTCGTAATTGTTCATGTACTGTCTTATTTTTGTATCAATTTCACTGTCTGTATATTAATGTTAAAATAAAATAAATAAATAAATTCTGGGAAGCAGGTGCTATGATTTTGTGACCAATGACTCTGTTCGAGAAAGAACACTACAGCCCTTCGTTACTTCAGTCATCCTAAATTGCAGACTGGCACGTCCTCCGTATGTCTCCCGAAAGCGTAGGCCAAGCCAGCCTATTTTACAATCCGGGCGGCACAAGAAGAAGAGGCAGATCGTGCCTCACCATTGCGCGAGCCTATACACCGCCGACCTGCAGAATATCAGACTGACCTGGGCAAGCGGAGCGGCTGGCACAAGATAGAAGTTTATGGAGGGACCTAGTGGCGACCACATGCTCCACCTTGGAAGCGAACGTGGATAAGTAAGGTAAATAAGTTTTCTCGAAAGATATTATATTCCTGTGGTCTAACTATGAATATTATTAAAAGAATGATAAAAATGAATTTTTACCGATGCGTTTGTTTTAAACCAGATATTTTACATCAGAATTCTGTGAATCGCACCAACTAGTAAACAACTGACAGTTTATGTCAAATGAGAATTTGATTTCAAAAATTGCGTAACATTATTTTACATGGTTGTCAGGTAAATGAGTGAGCACAGATTCATTAGAAAAAAATGTGTTTCTATAGATTTTTTCATAGATGGCGTTGTTATATCGAAATTCGTCCCATACTAACCATTATCGATTTTTTATTAGTTGTTATTCTGTTATCCGGGTCGGAGAAGACTCCAATAAACCAAAAATGATAAAAATCTGTTCAGCCGCTCTCGATTTATAAATGTTCGCACTGGGCTATCTTTAGATTATACACTATACACTAATATCTTTAGATTATATGAAAATTTCTTGTTTCTTTATTACGTTGGTTGAAGGGTTGATCAGGTTATTATGTAGGAAAAAATATTTTGTTTCCCTATATTATTTTAATGAAGGACAATTCCACTCAGGAGCAGTATAATATTGCCATCTCACAAAACAAATTCAAAGAAAAAATAAATGAAATTACGCTATGTAAAATGAGTTTGAAGACTTAATAGCACATGTCACTGCCTATTGCAAATATTTTTATGTTTTTTTTTTAATTCTTGATACAAAATAATTAACTTATAAATGAACTATTGCAGTTTCAAATAAATATGTTTTCATAAATGTTTGGATAAAATACCTTCGTTCCCGCACAAAAGTAACATAATATTGATGTGAGAGATTCATTCGGATGTAAATTATTCAAAATATTGTTAAGTCATTTAATATTGGAAAGTTTGAGAATGCGATGGTGAGAAAGAGTTTGAAAAACAGTTGTTTATAGCGAATCAGAGGGTTTGTTATTTTTTTTACACATAGACATCCTGTACTAGGAAACCATTAGAAAAAAAATGTAGTTTAAAGGAATTAGTAGAGAAGGCAAGGTTTCCTTGTTTTGAGATAGGTAGTACATATATTTGGTCCTCGATAGTTTCAAAATATACTGATAGAACACTTTTAACATTAGGTACCTATCATAGACAAAGACAATAATGGTCAAAATAAATACGGATGTCACACAAGGAAAGAGGTAGGTACCTACTGATGGGAACACAGGAAGGGTTCTGCGTCTACAGATACTGTAAAAAGTAAGATAAGTACATTAGTGTTTCCCATCTTCTTCTTCAGTCGGTCCAACGGAGCTGAGAATTGCGATCACTATACACTGCTTACCAACTCCCTCCATCTCTTCCGGTCTTCAGAAATTATTAATATGAACCCATATAATATGGTCCACGTTGCCCACTCGATAGATCACTACGATCAGATCATTTCATGGGCAATCGTTCCCTACCCATCCTGGTCCCAACCTTCCTCACTGTATTCCTACTCTCTAGCTAGGAAATCTGGCCCTCTTTGTGTGATCTGCTTAAAAAGTGGATAATGCGCCGCTTGCATTCCATAGTTAAATAAGAGAGAACGCCAAGTTTGCTGCCTATAGAACCGTTCGTCCTGTGTTCAGGCCAGTGAAAATGGAGCAGACATCTCGAGTGCCACATTTCGAATGCATCAATCCTTCCTATTGGGCCCTCGGAGTCCAAGATTCAGAGTCGTAATAGAAGACGATGAAAACCAGAGAATTATAATATTATATGCCTTGGTAGATTAGCAATGTCCAATAGGGTGCTTCTTAATATTTGAATTTTAAAATGTCAACTGGTCACCCTGTCATTCAATTCTACTATGTAAAAAATGGAACTTTTGTTTGGATTTTTGAACTTGGATTTTTTAGGGGTTGTAAACATAGTTTAGGGGTTGCTACCGGCTGTTGAAAGTTTGTACAGAAAATGTTTGGTGACGGAATCTAAATTGGAAAATTTTCTTACACTTATTGTTATAATAGGTATGTATCTCTCAAATCCATATTTTTTTTATTTTAAAATTTCTGTAGGATTTAATTCTTAAATAAAATAAAAATTAAAAATATAATGTATTTTTTTTTATTTTTTTATACCGACTTTATACTGACATTTTCTTCGAGAGGTAGCGACCCCTAAAATTTGTTTAAAAATTCTTAAAAAAAATCTGTAGCAATAAATTATAGCATAGAATAAAATACAGGGATGACCCCTAAACTATTAGAAAAAAAAAATATTTTCGACCATAATATAAGAAGTAGAGATGAAACGGATAGCAATTTTGCCGGATACCGGATATTCGGCAAACTAAGCAGCCGAATACCGGATAACCGGCCGCCGGATATCCGACGTATGTTTCTGGTTAGTTGGTGCATCAATATGGGATTATTGGGAACATTGTCGAAAAAACCATCAACCGCATTAGTTAGTCTGGATTAGTGTGGTGTACCTACCTAATAATATTTTTTCCTATGATTAGAGCTTTTAGATTTTTAACATTTACCCTCGGAACCAAGGTTTTATTTTTATTTATTTTATTTATTTATTTATTCACATTTACATACTTATACAAAATGTACAACATTACATGATGATACAATATATACATATTTGATAGCCTCACTAGGCGTATGCCTGTGTTGAGGCGATTTGAGCACAATACATAATTAATCAATATAATTTATTTATAATACATTCATCTTTCACTCTATACTAATGTGTGAAATAGTTCAGTCTGTGATTTTGTTCTTCCAATCATCATCAACCACTCAGTCAGAGACACCCTGAATACTCTCACACAACAGGTTGTAGCCAGGATAGCATTAGTGCAGAGGTTCCTAATCTGTTTAGGTTAACGGCTCCCTTAATATCCAATCCAACCCAAACTCCCTTTATGTTCTACTTAGGGGCACAGAGAGGCAACAAGACCTCTCCATTGCGCTAAATCTCGCGCATTGTTTATGACCTCCTCACACACCATGTCCAGATTCATCAGCTCTGCTTCGAAGGAGTGGAACACGAGGAAGACCCTCTCGGTATGAGAGGGTTTTTCTCGTCTTCGGGACCCTGATGGGAGGAAGAACAGCGCTCCCCTAAAAATATGAGTTATTTTTCACAATTAATTAAATTCGCTGAATACTGAAGGTCTTTAGTAGAGCCCGGGCATTACCGTGGGTACAACGCATGAATTACGCTTACGTAGGCGGCATACCTATACCAAATAATTGGACTGACTCCGTTGCCGGAACGTTATTGTTCCAAAAATCGCGGAATCTATCTGCATCTTAATGATATATGACGAAACGTAATTTCATTAAACTTTCCTTATTTACGGAGACAAGCGAAGCCGCTTGCTACCTCTATATATTCAGTCTCCATAATTTACCCTTATTGCAGTATATTTGCTAATCAATTTTCGAAGTTGGAGACATTTTTCTTGTGATTTCAAGGTGTAGGTATTTGTTATCCAAAAATATCTTTTTTTACTATCCGGTATCCGGCCGGATAGGTGCTAGTTATCCGGTATTCGGCCGGATAGCATTTAGGCGCCGGATAGGCTGGATACCGGATAGTTGCCGGATATCCGTTGCATCTCTAATAAGAAGCACCCTGAATTGTCAAACTTTTCCATACCTATGCATCGGATGCATCGTACCTACCACTTCTTGGTCACCCAACGTTGGCGTTTATGAGGTAGTCCAATAAACAAATTGATTAACTAAATCAATGCCTGCAGTTAGCTGATCAGCATTTCTCTTAATACGACTTCACGGTCTATGATCATTGATCGTGCCCATGTTTTTTGTTCGGTTGATCTTATGACGATTCTCTCACTCGCCAGTTCTACACGCTGCGCCAGTTGGTTAAGAGTTTCCCATAATTAAATATAGTAAGTATAAATGCTTGTAAATTTTTTAATATAAAAATGATTTTTTTTTAACATCTGTTGCTTTAGAGTGAATTAAAACCAGCTATTTTTGTTGACAAAAATATCTCACTGAAGAGTCAACGCCGCACCGCTCCAGTTTACTCCGTCTCGAATCGTCAAAGTCTTGTTCCGTACGTAAACGGAAGTTTTAATTAAATTTCACAAAGATGACATCCTGTTTACTTTTAAATCCCTGTATTCATTTACTTTTTTTCCTCTATTCACCGCTGTCAGTCGGTGGCAAGTACCTACCTGCCCACCAACCTAGCATTGTCCCCTCGACAAACGATCGAACATGAAACCTCTCCATAACCCGAAACGTCTAATTGGGAAATAAATCAAAACCTCCCAACGGAAATACAGCCTTGATTTACTAAACACTGAAAAAATATATTCAAGTTTTATCAAGATAGAGGTTTATAAGATGAAAGATTGCGTCTCAAGCTTGACATTTTGTTTTGTGAACATCAAGTTGAAATTTATTCGTTAAGTCGAGAAGATTAGCCTAAGTAGATAAAATTATAATTTTTATTTTTGTACAAATTTGGGGTTGCGCGTCGGGTGGTTTTTCTTCGTAATGATTTTTGTACAAATTATGTAACATTTTTGAGGACATATTGCGACAACAAGCAATCAGCTAACAAAGCATTCAATATAAAACTAACACCCCGTTGGTAGAAAAGTGAAGTCATGTGAGATATTTGATTAAGAGTTTTTTTTTTTTAAAGTTCCTTAGAGAAGAGCTTTAAATATGAACCTACAGCCATCATTTACGCGTCAAATCTAAATTATTACAATTCTGTTTTTGTCACACTGTGACGGGTGACCCCTAGTTATAAAATATTTCATAATAATACCTAAATCTTGCAACAGCAGCAAATTATTATTTTATTCAACTAATATTTTTATTCAAAGTCTGAAGATGTTTTCATTCTCTACTCTCCGACTTGTACAAATCTTTGCTCGAAACTCATTTTTGCCTTTAATTACATTTTACAGACATGCATATTATTATTATTTCGCACTCCGTATTTTAAATTACAGTGTCCGATACAACTGCTTCGAAATAGGTACAATGCTTTCATTTTCCATACACTCACGTATTCTATATAAACGGCCATTGGTAGGTACTGCGATAGGTAGGTACGTTCCTTACTAGAAATAATTAACCAAGCTAGGTATACCTATCTAAGTACATACAGTTTATGATTGGACGATTTTGGTCATTATTTCTTTTTATTTTATTACACAAAATATTTTTCAACTATCTTCTTCTTCTTCAGCTTTCTTGCGTCCCTTTCTAAGCATAGGCTTCCCTCAATTCTCGCCTTCTCTATCTCATCCAAACTATCTAGCGCGAGACACGTCATTTTCGTCACTCTAACTCACATCTGGCCTACCCTGCTTCTATTACCCAAACATTAACGCCGTCGTAAATCGATTTTAATATTCTTATATAAGAAAAGCGACTGTGTGTAAACAATATAACATATAAAAAAGCAATTGCATATTATTATTAAAAGCAAATTTTTGTTTTGGTTGCTTGTCTAATTCTACAAATAAATAATATCGAAAGGTTTTGCCTGTAATTATTAATCACTTAATGTATCTGCCGACGTCAAATACTGAAGATCAACAAGAAAATCCAAGAAAAAGAAATACAGAGACAATTCCATCTTTTTTGGGCCGCTTTCAGAAAACCTCTAAGATGTAGCATTTTTTTTCTGCTTAAGAAGAAAAATAGTCGACCAATGCGTTCTTCCTGCTACGGGGTAGAAACCTGTACACTAACACAGACTATCCTTCAACTAAAAGCAGGACAGAGAGCCATGGAAAGGACAACGTTGAGCATAACATTGCTAGACCATATCCCTGACGTCGAACTAGGAAGACAAACAGGAGTGGCCGATATTGTAAAAACAGTTGCTACCTTAAAATGGAGGTGGGCGGGATACGTGTTTCGTAAAGAGGATGGTCGATGGAGCTGAAAGACATTGGAGTGGAAGCTCAGAACAGGATGAAAAAGAGTTGGCAGACCACCAGCCATATTGAGGGACGATATAGCGAGAGCGACCAGACGAAGTTGGAAGAGATGAAAAGACTCTTTTCCAACAGTGGACCACAACTGGCTGATAATGATAGAGAATAGGTTAAATTTTCAAATGGCTTCTTAGGCTTTAAGATGTCATTGTCTCCCACAGTCCCCTAACACATAGCAGACGAAACGTTGGGCACATGTTACCAGACCACGGCCTAATAGCCCGGAATATTCTTCAACGAATTATTCAAGGATATTCTGAACTCCTTTGAAGCCTATGTCCAAACTAAATCCTATTCCCATTGTTTCCACTTTTTTTCCATTGGTCACTTTGTTAATTATTCGGTCTGCGCATTCTTCAACATATCTCCTTAAATCATTGAAAAAGTCCGATTTGTACACCTTAGAAGTTTGTAACCTGATAAGTAGTCTTCATTTCGTTGGAATACACTGTACTTAGTTAGATATGGAAAATGCAAGCTGACTGTGCAGCTCTGAGTTTTCCCTCTCACGAGTTATAAGATTTTAATAAAACTATGGGAAGGAAAATTAGTTAAGAGCTCTATATATACAGCACCTACCGATACCTAATGTGTTCGTATGATTTTCATTACTTTTCAACATGGCAGTGTAAGTTATGACAATGAAGTTTAATCTTAAGTTTTTCGAAACTCTCTTTTTTGAAAATTGGTTACGGTGAAATGGTACAATGTTGATAAACTGCTGCGACGAGCACGTGGCATTTTAAGAAGAAGAAGTGAGTTGAGAACACGTTGTAACAGAGATAGTGGATAACCCAAAGCAGGGAGTTAAAGGACCTCAATACCTATCGATTTAACCCCCATGTATGTTGAGCGATATTGGGTGGTTCAAAGGCTATTTACGTTTTTGTGAATTTCGAACCCGTATAACAAGACTGTTTCTTAATGAAAAAATGTTATTATGAGAGCGTTTCAGCATGATCCCATTAAACCAGCCGAATGAAATTTTCAGGGGTAGTTTAACATGAATAGTAGCAGCTTCTAAAATAGGTCGCAGAAATAAAAAGTTACCTTTGTGAAAATTTGCTCTTAGAGCCCTTGAAAGTTTGTGGAAAAATTTAGCTTGGATGAAAAATTTATGAAAGTTTTTTTTAAAACAAAAGCTATCGGATGCTGATTTACAAAGATATTACATAACATTAGAGCCACTATCGGACCATTCTCAGAAAAAAAATCAACAACGTAAACTCAATGGTTTGGCCACAGTTTTGTATCTTATTGTGAAATCCGGAATTTGTTCAAAATTCTCAAAAACGTAAATTACTTTTGAACCACCCCATATCGCTAAACATTCATGAAGGTTAAATCGATAGGCATTACGGTCCTCTTTGCTTTGGGTTATCCACTATCTCTGTTACAAAGTGTATATTCCGATTCAGTAACTTCCAAAATGTCAGAAAAAAAACCAAACAACATTTTGTGGTCCAGCAGATCATGCGTGATACCGTGACCAAGGGAAATAAGAAATGGTCATCCTGGAAAATACCTGGAAGACAACATGTAAGTATGTACATCTTTTTGTTTGTGTAATTTTTTTCGGTCATCTTATTTTCATAGTTTAGCGAATTCAAGCGAAGTTGGCTCATACTCGTACGTACAACCGCTGGATGCGGGAGAGCTTCAGTTGTAGGTAATTAATCACGGAATTAAATTGAATGATAAATGAAGTCGTCTCGTTTATAATTTGTATTCACACTGCTTAGTCCATTACTTAACGTTTTAATGTTCTACAAAACTTCAGTACCTACTTGTATCTATGTTGTTTTTCATAATAACACCGGTTTATCTATACCTACCTATTCACAACCGCGTCCGGTAACACTTGTTCTTCATCGCAATGTTTTTAGCGACATGACAGAAGTCTGATTGTTAATGATAGTCTTAATATACCATCTGTCGCTTGATAAACGCTTTATTTTGACCGGTTGGCTAGAAAAAATTGCCTCAGGCAACAAGTTTTTTTTTTTTTTTTTTTTGTAATTAAACTTTTATTAAATAAATAAATATACACAAGCAAACAGAAAGATACAATAAGAAACTTATTTACACAATATTTTACGCAGAAACAGTGCAACAAATGAGCGGAACCCGTGAAGTCATTTAAATGACTTGTCAACAGGTACCGCTCATTTCCACCCTCAGTTTACCGCATCATAATATCCACTTACATATCTATTTAATACTAATTATACTATGGTTTGTTTATACATACATAGTTTTATTTTTAAACAGCCAATCCCTTAGCAACAATTTCAATTTTCCAATTTTTTTACATTTTTTTATTTTCATTGGCAATGAGTTAAACATTTTCGGAACTAAGCACTCTAGAGTGCGATCACCATACTTGTTGTTAGTTTGTGGTACCTTTAATCCTTCATTTTTAGTAAACCTTGTGTTATGTGCATGTATTAATCTTTTTTTAAATTTATTGTCTGAAAAGTTCTCCATACCCAATTTGTAATAAAAAATAGCCCTAACAGTCAGCAACTTCAATTCCCCAAAATATTTGTACGTGTCAAAATGTCTATGAGGTCCTGGTTCCGCCAGCTTTTCCGATAAGTTTTTGTAAATTTAGGTTTCAAAACCAAAAACATCCGTTTCGATATACCTACCCACATCGATAAGCTAGCGATACATTTTTTTTTATTTTATTAATGTGGAAGACCCTCTCTCATACCGTGCTCTGTTTCTTCAAGTTAGAGCTGAGAGAGTTGGACATGGTGTGGGTAGAGATCATAAGCATTCCGCATGAACGAGAGCAATGAAGAGCTCTTATTGCCTTCCTATGCTCCTGAGTGGGGTTCAAAAGGAGTTTTGATTTGATTGATTGATTGATATTATTGTTTTTTACCGTGTAGATAGTAATAACTCGTATTTTTTCATGAACAAAACATTAATTTATTTTACCATCAAGATTTAAAAAAAAATATGTATGTAGATAGATAAGTACCTAGTGTAGATTAAAGGGCGGAGAAAGGGGGGGGGGGGGTTATTATTGACTCTTTGTGTGGAACGTAAAACGCCATTATTTGGCGAAGCTACATGCTATGAGGGTACAATCCACATCTTGTCGACATTAGTCTATCCAGAAAAGCATGAAATTTGTATTAGGTACCTATACATCGAATAACCGAACTGGGTGCATGGATCCTTAGATCCATGGAGCATTGTTGATCCTTAAGGTCAATGTTAAAGGACGTTCTCGCCAACCCGCTTGGCAAACGTAGCGTTATTAATACCAACTACCACTCGCATATTTCACGTCCAGTTCACAACTGTCTGGGTTTTATATTATATACAAGGGAGGCCGTCATTTAGTATTGAATCTTTATGTGTCTGGAAGATTGGATAGTATCAAAATGATTTTTTTTCTCATCTCTAATATACTTAAATGAAAGTCGGGTTCGAGATCTGCTGAACAGATTCTTTTGATGTTTGATTAATTGGATTCTTCTGGAAGTAAGGTTTTGTTTTATTTATCATCTTATGATAATAATGAAGTGATCAAGTATAGAGAAAATACATACCTATAGAACCAAGCATTGATTATTAAATCCATTCCATTTTAGGAGGCAATTCTTTTAAAAATTATTATTACTGATGATGGTAAGTACCTACTTGCGTTTTTATTTACTATTATTTTTGGGAAATTATCTTTAAAGTAAGAAAAAAATATACTGTGACCGATCGAATGAAGTTTTCATCATAGGACGGATGAAGAATCTTCATGTAGAACCACTGGCCCTGCTTTAGATTAAGCACCGTGGATGAAAAATTAATTCCTGTTCAAAGCTGCGACGATATTTCACTGGTTGAAATAATATTATGTTACTACGTATAATGAATCTTCTCTCTGTATTCACGTTTACATATCACTGAGTACTGCGAACATCTACCAACTTATCCACCTTAAACCAACGGGAATGATAACAAACATAATAATATAATATACTTATCATACTTTGTAGGCATAGAGCTGTACTAACCGAAGTAGGTACCAAATACTCTTATAATATAGACCACTATGAATATTTTATAAAATCCTTTAGACATTGATTAATGAACATTTTCGTAAATTATTATTTTTTCAAACGCCCTTCTCATATTTTTTTCCGTGTTTGAACATCCTTGGTTAAATCACAATTTTAGATTCTCTAATGAAAAAGAAAAATAAGATAAGTACCTACCTACCTACCTAAGTGCATTTCTTATTTAGTTTAAATTTTAACAAACTAACACAAGTCTGTTTTATGATTTAACTAGCATTTCCGACAAACGTTGTCCTGTAGTCCTTACTATGAATATTGATTTCGAATAATTAATTTGTACAAAAAATAGGTCCCTATAAATATGTTTGAATGTTAAAAAATTATTTCCGAAAGCTTAAAAGAAATTTTATTAAAAATCTGCGTCTCAATGTTTTGAAACTCAATGGTTGTCAAGTTAATAAAAATTGTGTTGTAATGGAATTTTTCACAGGTGGTGTTGTTGTCAGTAAATCCATTCATTATATTTTATATTATTTGCTTCCCATTTTCGAATTTTTAATAATTATTCTGTTATCCGGAGCAGATATGAATCCAATAAACTAAGCATCATAAAACTCTGTTCAGCCGATCTCGAGTTATGAGTGTTCGCACTAACCCAACTTTATTTTATATTATAGATATAACGATGCCTAAATTCTTCTGTTAACTCAATCGAATTAACTATCTATTTTTTTATGGGGCGCAGTGCACATTATGCACAAATAAACGGGCCGCCTCGGGTTAGAACCACAGGACAACGTCTGTCGGGAAAGCTATTGTGAATTTTTCGAAATCTGACGAACAAGCCATAAATCTTCAAAAGAATAGCAATAGGGAAATAATAGCAGGTATTGGTATTGTCTTACGGTAACACGACGTGTTATTAACCAATCACGTACCGTGTAAATATCGAAGGGTTTTGCACAGGTACTTTCTTTTACTTCTTAGAGTTATCGGCAAATTACAAAAACCAAGATGTTTATCACGAATTTTAATAAAATATTAATGTAGAACTAAATGAAATACAAGTAGGTACATAATATAGATTATTTGCTTAAATCAGTAAATAGCTAATTATTATTGTTAAAAAATTATAGGTATGTAATTTTTAAAGATTAATCTAAAAATATCTATTTGAAAATCCCATAACACATATGGCCAAATCCTGGTGCTACGTATAGTATTTAAACATTCCCATTATAAAAGGAAAAGAGTTGCAATAACTGTTCCAGGAAAAAAATGAGCAAGAATTAATATCCTGTCAGTTATATTCATATTTATCTAGACAGGTTCACGTAATGAATTTCCAATTAATGCTTCGCCAATAACAATAACACAAGGGTGCATCCGTCATAAAATTTATACGTAGGTATCTATCGACATTTAAATTTAAATACCCAGTTTATTGGATTCTTTCAGCGTTATCATAATAATGATATAGGTATTGTTGCAAATTTGTCTTATTGTTATGAAATCTTAGACTTTTGATTGTTTTGTAAAGATGGAATGCAGAATAATATCCTTCTTCTCTGCCAATATTTGAATTCTATTGGTAATAGAAGACTGTAACCGTAGTTGATAGTCGTATGGAATTTAAAGCTGTGTAGTGTGTACTCACCTGCGCCGCGCGTAACGTTACCTTGGTTCAGATGATGTGTACGCGTGTTCGCAACGAACTTGGTAACGTTGCATGTCACGTATCATGCGACGTTACACATTTCCATAGAACGCGGTGGTTCGTGGCTAACAACCACAAACCACCGCGTACTATGAATTTGGTAACGCTACATGATACGTGACAAATCGGTTTCTACTTAGTTTTCTGTCGGATCGCTGCGTTCCGTTCGCGTACTATGGAAATTTGTTACCGCGCGCGGCGCAGGTGAGTACACAGCTTTACAGATTTCTATGGTTACGGTTTTGAAACCAGATCTTAAACTCTTTTAAGAAATATAATATTATTTGCAGTTACCTCCAACAGTGTTTGTTATTTAAGCCATCGCATTGGTAGGTAAGTATACGAGTGCGGGAAGCTATAGCGACGGTCCTCTTAACTTCCGAAAGCAATTGAGTTTTCTGAGTAGCAATAATTACTAAACGCAAGGATAATAAATTATTACAGAGTTGCAACTAAAATATCTTAAGCAGTTGAAACTTAGCAGCAGTATAAACCATAATGGAAGCTAATGCCTTGCCTTGCTGAAAGTATCACAGAGCGTTATACTTACCAAAGTATGCTGCTAGACGCTGAAACATAAGCAACGCTGAACGTTGTAGTTAAGGGGTTGCGAATATTTTATTATTGTACCTTTGTACATACATATAAGTTCCTTGCCTATGGGTTGGTCTCTCCGTGATACAACTTCTTGGTTACTCTCTGTCTCCATGCATCCGAACATTGATATTGGGTTTACATTGTAAAAAAAGTAAGGAACAGTAACTAAATTTAGCATAAGGAAATATTGGACAATGTTAAAAAAAACGATATTAAATCTTTGTTTAGTTCAAACATTTATGACCATCGATGAAAGAGTAAATATATTGGATTCAGGTAGAATTACAAAGAGAGTAGAATAAGAAGGTTAAGAAGTTTTTTTGTAATAGTATGTGATAGAAGTTGCTTTATGTTACTTGTTGAAGATTCCTTAGATAATTTTACGAAACTTTGTTATCAATAGAAACTACTGTGTACTGAAGCGGTGCTCATAGATTGAAAGGTGCAAAAAATAATAGTGAATGTGGGTACCTATGGGTTAGGGTGCTTCTTAAAATTTGAATTTAAAAATGTCAACTGGTCACCCTGTCATTCAGTTCTACTATGTAAAAAATGGAACACCGATTTTTTCAGAATTTTAAAACATAGTTTAGGGGTTGCTACCGGCTGTTGAAAGTTTGTATAGAAAATGTATGGAGACGGAATCTAAATTAGAAAATTTCCTTACAGTTATTGTTTTAACCTCCTAAGGCCCCAATCCAAATCCAATCCCAGGCTATTAAAATCAAAGTAGTAATAAAGACCCAGCGTACTTTATATACATACATACATCCACGGCGCTACAACCCATTGTGGGTCTTGGCCTCCTCAAGTAGTCGTCGCCACTCCGCCCTGTCAGCCGTCCTGCGACGCCAGTTCCTCAATCCCAGGGACTGCAGGTCCCCAGTCACGCAGTCGAGCCATCTCAGCCTTGGTCTGCCAATACTTTATATAGTACTTAATAAATATATGCGTTCAGACCCAGACAAACTATGCATCTTTTTTCAGATTTTTAGCTAAGCAATCATTCTAAAAATTTATAAGGGATATTCTGGGTAATAAGTGAATACTTTAGTGAAGAAAAAAATCCAAAATGTTTTTACCTTTAAAAAGGACTTTGGGTCTGTACGCCTAAGTTTGTCATATTATTGTTACCTTAGGTGGGGACTTTTGGTTTTGAAATAATATTCAAAATCAATGAATATCATCATTTATTTTTCATCTGTTGAATTCTTTTATGGATCAGAATTGTTAATATAAAAAAGTAAACAAGAAAAAAAAACATCTCTTACTAACCAACCAAAACAAAAATTCAATATTCATGAAATAATTTAAAACAGTTTCTGTTTTTAGTGAGGCACAGAAACCGGTTGCATGTCAGGCGGTTTCTAGATGCAACAAAGCTGCCTTGCAATGAGACATTTTCAATAGATTCGTTTTCTGACTCAGTGTCTGATGAACCGGAAGATGAGGACTGGCTATCTGCAAATTCTTCGGGAATGTAGGCGTTGTCCTCATCTGAATTTAAAAAGTCGTCATCGTCTAGTTCTTCGAACTCCGATTCGTATAAAATATTTAATATATCTTCTGTATTCAGTCCTGTAATTTAAATTTTTTTTTTATTATAAACACAACTCAAACCTGAAGTCCTATTAAAAGTACCAAATAAAAACCCTAACATGTAGAGGATAGACCAGAAGTCCTTTTTAAAGAACTTATTAATTTGAGGTTAAAAATTTCAGCCACTACTGAAGAAAACTATACATTTATAACATATACTAGTATTTCAATTCATGATATTTAAAATAAAACATATTTTTTATAAACATCAAGCAGGATTTTATAGATAAAGACAGATTACTTACGTGATACGCGCCTCGACTCCATGATCATTGACTTTCAACTGACAGTTGACGTTGATATTTAAATATATTTTTATTGTAATGAGTATTGCCAGTATTTAAGAAGTATGATCCATCATTATATGCGAGATTTTAGTTTTGGGAGGGAAATTTAAATTTGCTAGAGCCAGTACAATAATTAGTACTTTAGGAAGTACCATGGGCATTTATTTCAGGGAGCAAAATTTTAACTTGGGTCTGAATGACTATGTTGATTTAGTACTTTTTATAGTACCTGGAGCCTTAAGAGGATAATAGCTATGTATCCATTATATCAATATTTTTTTATTTTAATATTTCTGTAGGATTTAATTCTTTAATAAAAAAAATAAAAATATATATTTTTTTAATTTTTTATATTGACTTATGACATTTTGACCCCTAAAAGTGGTTTAAAAATTCTAAAAAAAAATCTGTAGCAAGAAATTATAGCATAGAATAAAATACAGGGATGACCCCTAAAAAATTAGAAATAATTTTTTTTCGAGCATATAAGAAGCACCCTAGTATGGGTGCAATGAAACAAAACACGAAATTATTCTCTTGGCTGGAATCCACTATCTGCGGAGCGCTAATTACCCGTTACTACTCAAGCTGAGGAAAAAAACTTTGTTTTAATGTCTTTTAGTACGAGCTATTACGTATCTCGATACAGAGTCTTGGTATCGTTACAAGCCAAGGCACCCGCAATAGATTTATTCCGACTTCTAGTAAGTACATATAATATAATATTACCTATCAACCATTATGACTTCAAAAGAATTAAAAAAGTATCCGAGATAAAAGTTAAATTAACTTTCCAACTTTATTATGAATAAGCAAAAATATGGCTGTAATATGTCTGTGAGCGTAGCAATTGGCTGGACTGTATTATTTATAGATACCTAAATGAAACTCATCTGTACAAAAAAATGTCAGTAAGTATTGTCGGCTGTTTCCATCCAATCTGAATTCAAAACTCTATTAAAATTTCATGTAAAAAAGAAAACATTTGGATAAATAAATTTAAACCGACCGAGTAATTAAGAAATTTTAGTAAAATATGAGGAGCTTACCATACTGAAAAGTAATATTTTGTGTGCAAGGATGAAATAATCTTACAATATAAAAGAAAGTCGAATTAGTGCGAACACTTATAACTCGAGATCGGTTGAAAAGATTCTTCCAATGTTTGATTTATTGGATTCTTCCCCGCTCTGGATAACATAATAACTATTAAAAAGTTGAAAAATGCATAAGAAATATTTAAGTTAGTATCGAACGGATTCTCTTCGACGCCAATCTTCGACTTCAGCACAAATTAAAAAAATCTTTACATCAAAATTATTGTTTACCCGACAACCATTGATATTTAAAAATAACGGTACGCAGATTTTTTATGTTTTTTTTTCGATCTTTCAGAAACAAATTTTTTACATTCAAACATGTTTTAAACGTTTTTTTGTAAAAATTACAAATTTTAAATCAATACTCATACTATGGACTACAGGTCAACATCTGTCGGAAAAGCTAGTAACGATTATTATATTTTGCTTTAATACGTAATTGCTCAACAAAGCCCTATACGATGTGAAGTTTGGTAGGTCCCACGTTCTGTCTCTTTCAAACCTACATACCTACATCAAATGCGTCTACCTTCAAACTAATCCTTAAAACAAATTTCATAAGCCAAAGATCAAACATAGATATTATACGGCAGTAGATTAGAACACTTCTATTCACAATCATAATATTATATCCGTATCTATCTTACATAGTTTGTTAGTAGGTAGGTACCTTCAGCTTTACCTGGCTATAATAAAACAATTATGTAGACACCTAATTCCAATCGTGACTAGGTATGTGTGTGTGTGTGTATTAACAGAGGGTGTGTTATGGTATAGGCTGTACTTAAAGTTAAATAACCTAGGTATATTGGAGCATAAGGGTTTCCAAATTGAATCAAAACATTCAGTTTTTCTACAACTTAATCAATCTTAAAAAAAAAACTTCATTTGGAATCTACATAATATATTGATACTGTAATAATATCTACTATATAAATGAAAGTCGGGTTAGTGCGAACACTTATAACTCGAGATTGGCTCAACAGATTCTTCTGATGTTTGATTTATTGGATTCTTCTCCACTCCGGATAACAGAATAACTAATAAAAAGTTAAAAAAATGGTTAAGAAGTGATGTAAAATACAACTTTTAAGTTTGTATGGCAAGGTTACCTGGAACGCGCTGACGACATCGCGGGTACTTCCCTCTCATTCTCGCATACGCTCTTACAGTAGCCCATCCCACTTACTCCTCGGTATTCGGACGTTATCATAAAACGTTAACAATATTGTCGGCAGTGTTGCTAACTTGCCGACTTTGTCGTCAGATCTAGCGACTTTTGGACATGGAAAACGACTTTTCATTTTCATTAATCGTTGGTGTTTGTTGATTATATGTATTGTGTGTATGTATTTGTGTATATATTATGTATGTATCTATATTTTTATTTTTATCATATGTGGTTGGATGTTAGAGATTGCTACGGCTATAATCCCGCCATTGCCACTTGTCTATACACTATTTTTTGTACACTATTTTTAATATGCATAAAGTATAAAATAAATAAATAAATAAATAAATTAATGACAAAATATTCTAGCGACTTTTCTAGCGCCTTTTAGGTCCATGGTGCTTTTCGGTTTCGGTTGTAGTATTTTGATAGAAGCCAAAGTGAGCGATATAAAAAAACGCGGAAACGAAAAAACATAAACTAAAAATGAATAATAATATGCTTTTATAAGTGATCCAATGCCACAACCTTCTTCTTCTGCTTCCAATGTACCCCAGACTTCTAGAAAAATGGATTTATAATGTCATATTAATTTTAATGACTTTCTAATTTTTAAGTAGTAGGTACTTATATCTTTTTATTTTTAACAGGAGCACTATTTCTTACTATCACTACAAAAATATCGCCTAAATATTTTCTTTGCTCCCCCCGACCAATTTTAACGACGTCTGAAATTTCAGAAATATTTTAATGTTATTATTTTATTAGCTTAACTCAATCGAATTAATTTTGTGTTGTTTTACGGGGGCGCAGTGCACATTGTGTACATATTAACGGGCCACTTCGGCTGGACCGATTTTTATGGTTTTTGATTTGTTGTATTCGTCTCCGTCGGCTGGACCGATTTTTATGGTTTTTGATTTGTTGTATTCGTCTCCGTCGGCTGGACCGATTTTAATGGTTTTTGATTTGTTGTATTCGTCTCCGTCGGCTGGACCGATTTTCATGGTTTTTGATTTGTTGTATTCGTCTCCGTCGGCTGGACCGATTTTCATGGTTTTTGATTTGTTGTATTCGTCTCCGTCGGCTGGACCGATTTTCATGGTTTTTGATTTGTTGTATTCGTCTCCGTCGGCTGGACCGATTTTCATGGTTTTTGATTTGTTGTATTCGTCTCCGTCAGCTGGACCGATTTTCATGGTTTTTGATTTGTTGTATTCGTCTCCGTCAGCTGGACCGATTTTCATGGTTTTTGATTTGTTGTATTCGTCTCCGTCGGCTGGACCGATTTTCATGGTTTTTGATTTGTTGTATTCGTCTCCGTCGGCTGGACCGATTTTCATGGTTTTTGATTTGTTGTATTCGTCTCCGTCAGCTGGACCGATTTTCATGGTTTTTGATTTGTTGTATTCGTCTCCGTCGGCTGTACCGATTTTCATGGTTTTTGATTTGTTGTATTCGTCTCCGTCGGCTGGACCGATTTTCATGGTTTTTGATTTGTTGTATTCGTCTCCGTCGGCTGGACCAATTTTAATGGTTTTTGATTTGTTGTATTCGTCTCCGTCGGCTGGACCGATTTTCATGGTTTTTGATTTGTTGTATTCGTCTCCGTCGGCTGGACCGATTTTCATGGTTTTTGATTTGTTGTATTCGTCTCCGTCGGCTGGACCGATTTTCATGGTTTTTTATTTGTTGTATTCGTCTCCGTCGGCTGGACCGATTTTCATGGTTTTTGATTTGTTGTATTCGTCTCCGTCGGCTGGACCGATTTTCATGGTTTTTGATTTGTTGTATTCGTCTCCGTCGGCTGGACCGATTTTCATGGTTTTTGATTTGTTGTATACGTCTCCGTCAGCTGGACCGATTTTCATGGTTTTTGATTTGTTGTATTCGTCTCCGTCAGCTGGACCGATTTTCATGGTTTTTGATTTGTTGTATTCGTCTCCGTCGGCTGGACCGATTTTCATGGTTTTTGATTTGTTGTATTCGTCTCCGTCGGCTGGACCGATTTTCATGGTTTTTGATTTGTTGTATTCGTCTCCGTCAGCTGGACCGATTTTCATGGTTTTTGATTTGTTGTATTCGTCTCCGTCGGCTGTACCGATTTTCATGGTTTTTGATTTGTTGTATTCGTCTCCGTCGGCTGGACCGATTTTCATGGTTTTTGATTTGTTGTATTCGTCTCCGTCGGCTGGACCAATTTTAATGGTTTTTGATTTGTTGTATTCGTCTCCGTCGGCTGGACCGATTTTCATGGTTTTTGATTTGTTGTATTCGTCTTCGTCGGCTGGACCGATTTTCATGGTTTTTGATTTGTTGTATTCGTCTCCGTCGGCTGGACCGATTTTCATGGTTTTTTATTTGTTGTATTCGTCTCCGTCGGCTGGACCGATTTTAATGGTTTTTGATTTGTTGTATTTGTCTCCGTCGGCTGGACCGATTTTCATGGTTTTTGATTTGTTGTATTCGTCTCCGTCGGCTGGACCGATTTTCATGGTTTTTGATTTGTTGTATTCGTCTCCGTCGGCTGGACCGATTTTCATGGTTTTTTATTTGTTGTATTCGTCTCCGTCGGCTGGACCGATTTTCATGGTTTTTGATTTGTTGTATTCGTCTCCGTCGGCTGGACCGATTTTCATGGTTTTTGATTTGTTGTATTCGTCTCCGTCGGCTGGACCGATTTTCATGGTTTTTGATTTGTTGTATACGTCTCCGTCAGCTGGACCGATTTTCATGGTTTTTGATTTGTTGTATTCGTCTCCGTCAGCTGGACCGATTTTCATGGTTTTTGATTTGTTGTATTCGTCTCCGTCGGCTGGACCGATTTTCATGGTTTTTGATTTGTTGTATTCGTCTCCGTCGGCTGGACCGATTTTCATGGTTTTTGATTTGTTGTATTCGTCTCCGTCAGCTGGACCGATTTTCATGGTTTTTGATTTGTTGTATTCGTCTCCGTCGGCTGTACCGATTTTCATGGTTTTTGATTTGTTGTATTCGTCTCCGTCGGCTGGACCGATTTTCATGGTTTTTGATTTGTTGTATTCGTCTCCGTCGGCTGGACCAATTTTAATGGTTTTTGATTTGTTGTATTCGTCTCCGTCGGCTGGACCGATTTTCATGGTTTTTGATTTGTTGTATTCGTCTTCGTCGGCTGGACCGATTTTCATGGTTTTTGATTTGTTGTATTCGTCTCCGTCGGCTGGACCGATTTTCATGGTTTTTTATTTGTTGTATTCGTCTCCGTCGGCTGGACCGATTTTAATGGTTTTTGATTTGTTGTATTTGTCTCCGTCGGCTGGACCGATTTTCATGGTTTTTGATTTGTTGTATTCGTCTCCGTCGGCTGGACCGATTTTCATGGTTTTTGATTTGTTGTATTCGTCTCCGTCGGCTGGACCGATTTTCATGGTTTTTGATTTGTTGTATTCGTCTCCGTCCCGAATAGGCTACTAGCTATTAAAAACATGAAAAATTGATAAGGAATAAAAATATTAAGAAAATAAAATACCCATACATTTTGTATGGAACGGTTATTCCTTTCTGTGATAAATTTCTTGACAGCGCAAATTTATTTACGTAGGTAGGCAACCATTAAGTTTCGAAACAAACATAGTTACCTTTATCAAGATAGGTACACAATATTCGATAATTGCGTATTAAAACAATATGATATGATCAAGAAAATATTTTTTTAAAAACTTTATCACTTCAGTATGGCAATAATTTGCCTAATTTCACTGATTAAATTTTAGGTAAGGAAACTAACAAGAGGTTAGCTCGAGTATACACGAATACTTATAGTTTGATAATTCTTAAAAATGCGGACAACTATTTGCTACGATGATCGTCAATTATTGACGTATCGCATGAAAGAATGTTATATACCTATTATGTATTCTAAAAGTATCGAGAAAAAAGCCTACAAAGATTTTTAGAGATTTCTTTGCGGTCCATTTAAAATTCCACGAAATCTTATATATAAAAATGGAGAGCTATTTCGCGTGGTCATCGGATGGCGCCTTAACGGTTGGACCGATTCCGCTAATTCTTTTTTTGTCGTGTAGGCTTTTATCAGGAGAGTGTTCTTTTAGAAGAAAAAAAATAAGAAAAATACATGAAAAATTAGATAGGTAATTTAAGAAAACTAACTAAAATGGAGAGCTATTTCCCGATGTCAACGCATCGCGCCTAAACGGCTATACTGATTTCACTAATTATTTTTTTGTCGTGTAGGCTCTTATCAGAAAAATATTGATTTAGAAGAAAAAAATAAGAAAAGTGCATGGACAATTAGAAAATTAAAGAAAACTATAACAATGGAGAGCTATTTCCCGATGTCATCGCATCACGCCTAAGCGGCTGGATCGATTTCGCTAATTCTTTTTGTCGTGTAGGCTTTTATCCGGAGAAGGTTAAAATAGAAAAAAAAGTGCATGGAAAATTAGAAAATTATTGAAAACACAGAAAGTAGGTAATCTTTTTAGTACTTTTTGCAAAATAATTTGGTCTAATTTTGAATTTTAACTAATTAACATTTGAAAGAACTGTCAGTGGGTTGATAGTTGTTGCGATTGATAGAAGGCAAATGTAAAATATATCGTATGAAAAAGATTGATTGGATAGGCCATATTATATTCATTGCAATTAATTATTATGATAGGTTTTGGTAAGTTTTAATACAAGGAATACCTATACATTATTGGAGTATAAGGAGTTTCTAAAATTTTCTTTATTTACAGAGATTTTTAAAACCGTCAGCAAACAAAATCGTATACATAACTTTGCTATTAAGGAGTTAATACTTAATTGAAGTTCATTTTATAAGGAGTTTAGGTAAGTTTTAACACAATGAATACATGATTAGGTATAATGAAGAACAAGTAGAATATTTTTTTGTTTGTTTACAGAGATTTATAAAACTACCATTAAACTGAATTGTTTACATGATTGACAACGAATACTGATTATAAACTTAATCGAAAAAAAAAACTTAAACATGTTCAAAAGAAGGAAATTGGCTGGGAGAAGGGTTGGCGGTGCACTAAGACCTCTAAGAAGGTCTCTTTTTAAACCACAGTTGATGCACAATGCAATCCTGATACCATCCCTGATTTATGGGAGTGAAACTTGGACATGGACGAACAATTTGGAAGTTGGAATAAATGCTGTGGAAATGAGATCACTGCGTAGGATATGCGGAAAGAGACTGATTGATAAGATGAAGAATGATAATATTAGAAGGGAATGTGGAGTGGATGTTAGTGTAGTGACTAGAATGAAAGTGAATGAAGAAAGGAGGTTCGGGCATGTAAAGAAAATGAACGAAGAGAGAATGACGAAAGGGATATATGAATCTGAAAGGATGGGTGCACGCAGACGAAGCCGACCTCGAATGACATAGACCGACCATATCGTTGCTGTCTTACAGGAGGGCCAAGTCAGAAGTAAAAGATTTTTTTTTTTCGGATTTTCGCAAACATACAGTTTTTTTTTAACAAATAATAACAATATAATGAAAAGTACAATACATAAACCAGCAAAGTTTGCAGACATTACTTTCTTATTCTTTAATATCAGGAGGGTTCTTCCTCTCCCCACTCTACATACACTACACACCATCAAGTATTAGAAAAAAAAAACACTTATGAACATGTATGCGGAATGTTATGCGTTTGGAGGAAGTGAATGAGTTTGGATTGGAAGGAATGGAAGTCCATACTCTCTGCCTACCTCCTTCGGGAATCAGCGTGATGGGTAAAAAACCATTGACACCTCAATGCGTATTTTGAATCGGTACGGAGATATTCCTTATCGTAATTTGATCAATCAATCAATATTATTTTAACTGAGCAAAATAACTATTAAAATATCGAATATAATGACAAACCTTAATTCTTTTTTTACATATTAACATCAAATCAATCAAAATTAAAACTCCCTTTGAAATCCATTCTGGAGCAAGATGAAGCAATAAGAACTCTCCATTGCACTCGATCTTGCGCAATGATGACTTCCTCCCACACCATATTAACATAAGTTAAAAGTTTTTGATGAAAAAATAAACTCAGACCCAATAAATGCAGCGTGGTATGCAGGTTTTGCTAATCCCAGTAAATAGTCATTCATATTAAATAACTAAAAAAACGAATTTGAGCTCTGTTGCAAAAACCATAAAACCCATATTATTTATTTCGATACAAAGTTCGACGGGTCAGCTAGTAATGATATATTTTGAGAGTTACATTTTTTAATTTTATCAAAAAGACTTCATAATATTATGCCGTCAGTGTATGTTGTATTAATACTTGCAGCTATCTGTTAGTCGTTACGTGACGTTATGCAATGGTTTTACCCCTTAATGGAACGGCCGATACACAAAGAAAACTTTAATTTTCAATATTTTGAATACAATAAAAATGAATAATTCATTAACTTCTGCAATAACTATACCTTTGTACAAAGTTCTTAATTTTATTTAAGTAGTCATCTTGTTTATTATGGTATCCAAGCTTCGCTTTGTGACACTATACTAAGCTTCAAGCTTACACCGTCTCTTTCAAGCTTTCATTCATGCAGGCATAGAGAGAGATAAATATTTAACTATTTGTACTA
This sequence comes from Mystacides longicornis, assembly GCA_963576905.1. Lineage (NCBI taxonomy): Eukaryota > Metazoa > Arthropoda > Insecta > Trichoptera > Leptoceridae > Mystacides > Mystacides longicornis. Next base: position 9,224,225 of record OY756421.1, on the reverse strand, counting down.
TTCTCAAAGAATGCTTCGTTCGTAGTGCTACGGCCTCTTTTCTATTCAGTAGGACAACATGCATCAGTCGATCATTCTGTGTTCTGGGTTAAGGTAGGTACATAGGTACCTACGTCGCGGTGAGTCAAAGGTTAGGAAATAAAATTTTCCAGCAATCCAAACATTTCGAACACCCTAGCCTCATCCATATTTTGAGACTTCATATTCAAAAACAGGTACGGACCCAGGCCGAAGGCAACAATATAATATTTTATTTTTTTTATAAATCAAGTGAAAAAGCGAAATCTCCAAAACACCCAAAAATTGTTAATATTGCTTTTCATTTAATACCACATATTTTTACGAATTTCTCTAAGTAATGTAGGTAGGTTCAGTTTTTTTTTTTTTACTTTGAAGAACACTAGCTATTTCTCAAAATAAATTTTAATACTTGTTCCATAAAAAATAGATCGACGATTTGTGTTGAGGTATGTATTTATGGTAAAGAATACTCGAATTATGATCTTTTCGTAGGAAATCTCGACTCTTAGGTAGGTATACTCTCGAAGAGTTTTTTCTTCGATCTTCGTTATAAATCACTTAAAGCCACGGTGACAAAGATAGCAATTACTGAAGCTTTGTAGCGACAAAAAAAAATATATTATGAAAATGAATGTAAAGACTGAAAGCTCACAATGCATAGTAGATAGTATAGGTAGGTACCGATTTGCGAGAAATATTCTTCGAGTATTTTTACTTATTATTGTTTGAACACTTTGAGAACCTTCTTTCAGGCATCCCCTGCTTTGAAGTAGTGTAATGGTTGTTTTACATAATACAGGCAGATGGGTACCTACCTACCAGAGGTGTGGAATAATATGGAAATTGTTTTCTTACCTTAGGGAGAATATTAATTTCTTCGAACTTTGATCCAGTGTAATAATAATAGTAATGGCTGTATCATTCTATAGGTACCTACATTGAACTAAAATATCGGAAGCTCGAACAATGGTACGAGGATCGTTCGCTTGAATCGTTATTTGCATCTCGCATACCTACCTACTATATTTTATTCTTACAAGCAAAAAAAATTATGCAGTAGAAAGTAGAACCAATTGCAAACAGATTTGAATCGTACAAACTAGATCATTTCTCGACCCACTGGTTCCGTGTTAATTAAAACTTTGTTTAATTTTATCGTCATAAATTTTATTTGATTATTTAGGAGTTTATACGAATGATTTTTATTAGACTTCTGTATACCATGGCTCTTACAAAAGGAAACGTGGAAAATTTCAATTGAATATTGCACATTCGGATGGGCCGAAAATAGTACCTAATGGTGTTATTTTACTGTTGTAATTGCGTGGAAAATAAGGAAAAAAAGAATTATCAAAATGGGTAGGTAAGTATCAATAATCAATATTATTTTCCAAAAACGTATAGTAAAGTGGAAAACATTCACACCTTTTGGGAAAGCTTATTAATTAGGGAAGTTTTTCCTGTTATTTGTACGACAAGTATATTATACTTTTTTGGAGTAACTCCCTTAGAAATATCGAAATTAAAAATGAAAAAAAACTGACTTATGATTTTAAAACGTAGTATCTTTTTTTGAGGTTTTTAAAATATTCTTCTTGATTTTTTACTTCAACCTTTCCTTTATTCTTCAACTATTGAAAAGGTGTATTTTTACTTTCCTAAATGGAGTACTTTGTTCACAATTTTCAATTTTAGGTGAAAAGGTGGTAAATTGCAAAAAAAAACTCTAAAAAGTTAAATAACTCGAATTCCACTCTCATTTGACCCCTGGGAATGGGAACAAAATTATTGCAAATTTGCTCTAGTATAACCCCTTTCAAGGAATGTATCGAATTACCAGTCACACTGTATAATATAAAATCTCAATATTAAAAGAATAATGTTCAAATTTATAACTCAAATTATTTTTGGTCAAATTTCTACAATTGGGCGACCATACGTTTCACATTTTTGGATATTGCGTCGATCATGTCAAGCAATTAATTTATTGTATAGCCGGGTATCCGCTTGTATCCCATAAATTCAATTCATCGAACAGCGCAACTCTGGAACTGCAAGATAATCCGGTAATAATTGCTTGCCCGTGATATTCCTCTCACGTCCTGCTACATAGCTACGGGACTGGAACGTCCAGGTAAGTATATACATATACCACTTTCTTATATCGCGTCTTCTTATGTAGGTAGGTATAAATAAATAATTCCGATACATAGTACCTACCGCTTCTTTTCTGTTGGCAATACAACATTGCCTGGAATTTCTTTTGTAAAACAATTTATGTTAAGTCACACGTTTTTTTATTATTATCTATATTATATTATTGATACGTGAAGGAAAAACTTTGTGACTATTTTTACGAAAATTGCGCGGACGGAGGAGTATGAAATTTCGCACACATATAGTTTATATAGAGAAGGGGTGGCGAATACTAAAAATTCTTATTCTTCTCCGCTCCAGATAACAGAATTACAAATTAATAAATAATGGAAAAATGGATAACAAATATTACCTATAAAATTAATGTTAATATGGAACGCACTTCCTAACAACACCGCCATCTGTGGAAATTCCATAACAACACAATTTTTATTTACCTGACAACCATTGAGTTTCAAAAATCCGCGGCACCGGTACGAAGATGATTGATAGAATTTCTTTCAAGCTTTCAGAAATAATCTTTTAATATGCAAACATATTTTAAACATAGTTTTGTATAAAATACAAATTTAAAATCAATATCAACGTCTGTCGCGAAAGCTAGTTATGTATTAAAATAGATTAAAGCAATAAAAAAACACTACGAACACTACTGTAATGTTATGTATTACATATTCACACACACTTCAATGTATTTGACATTATTTGACACAGATCTTTTGTTTATCTGTGGTAAAATTGATTTGTCGATCAATTTGATTTGTCAATCAGATTTATCTCTCTATATCGAAGTGGTAGGTAGACCAGTGGTATCGGTCGACGGCTTTCGTGCGCACCATTTCCACTTTCACAACACAAGCTTTGCTTTATGTGAAAGGTGTCGAAAGTATATTTTTGTGTTCACATTGGGCGAGCCCAGATTCATTTCTATATAAAAAAATATATCTCACACTGAGAGAAAAGTAAGGGGGAAAAGCTCGTATTTCTGGAGTTTTTTCTCGTAAGAACTGTTTTTTTTGACTCAGAGTGAAGCATTGGTTTTTTCAATGCTCCGTCATTGAATTTTCATACGAGGTATTTTCCCGTACGGTTTACTGGAAATTAGCAGGTATTGGAGAGGAATTGATCGATGCAATGTCATTGAATTTTTAAATGATAGTTCATTGGAAAAAGCAATGCCGTCATTGATATATCTAAGTAAGAGACTTCATATTTCCTATTAACGTACGGGAAAAAATCAATGCCGTACGTGGTATAAACCGTTACATCATTGAAAAATCTAAGTAAGGGCCTGTATATTTTCTAGTAGCGTACGAGAAAAAACCAATGACGTACTTGGTACAACCCGTTACTTCATTGATATATCTAAGTAAAGTCCTTTAAATTTTCTAGTATAGTACGAGGAAATAGCAATGCCGTGCTTGGTACAACCCATTACTTCATTGATATACCTAAGGAAGAGACTTTTTATTTTCTAGTACATTACGAGCAAAAAACAATGCTGTAATTGATTCAACCAGGTAGCAACCCCTTTCTTACCTATTACATCATTGCTATCTAAGCTCTCAATACCTACCTAGATCTAAAAATTCCACACATCCAGGTGATTGAGTTTGTCTTCTTCGTAGGTACTTGATACGTTTTCTCCCAGTTGATCAAAGCAAGACACTATGGAGGTATTGATGACTTGATGAAATTTTTGCGTCTCCCTAGATTACATTCAGCTCGTTTTGTGAAGTTTCATCTAAATTATAAACTGATGAGTTGGTGACGCATAGCCTCCTTGAGGAAACTCGCCAAACAGCTGGGAGAATACACCGTCTTCTCAGGCTATCCCTCAGTTGTCTTCCGTAGGTATGGATCACACATGTTTACCTAACATCTACAATGTGGTTATTTCGAAACTTGATCAAACGAATTGTACGAATAAAAAAATAACGATGAAATTGCGGAAGTTTTTTTGGAATATTCTTCTTTATTAAGACTTCACTTATAAAAGAAAAAGAAGAAGAATTTCCCAAAAAAAATCGCAATTTCATAGATATTTTATTTTGTCTTTTATATTTATTTATTATCCTTATACGGCACTTAATTAAAAAAAAAATATAGCAATAAATTGATAATATTATTTTTTTTTAAGAAAAAACACTTGATCTCAATTGAAGGTCTTTAAAATAAAATAGAAAAAAAAATATTTCCCAAAAAATAATTTCCAAATTCATTGAAAAAAAAAATCTGTTAAGTATACCTACTTATTTATAAGAAAATAGGTTGTTAACCTGAAGAGAAAATAAATATGAACACGAAGTTTGAATTAATCTATTTCAATTTAAAGTGCCAATTGCAATTTCAACGTAAAATGTTTGTCTTTTGTTCGTACAATTCGTTTGATCAATAATTATCCAGATAACACATTGTATAGAGAAATATAACTAGGTACATAATTTGTAAAATGATTTTAGTATAAACTTTTAAGTAATGAGTAAACAAGTCTTGCATCTACGAGCTCAAGCAAACTAATGGTAGATCTAAGAGGTAGGTCGATTGCGTCTGGTAAAAAAATATCCCTACTCCGTCTGGAAATCACCGACGTACTTGTGAAAACCCCGTACGAACTTGGTTTTAACATGTGCCGCACGGGAGAAAGTCAAGGGCCTGGATTTTTTCACGTTGTCCTTGCGAAATTCTCGTATTTACTTGTTTCTGTTGAAATTAATTATTGTCATTGGATTTTTCAAGTTTACTAGCTATTTTCCATTACCTACCAGCTCTTACCTAGTATCCTATTATTTGTACTGGCTTTACTCAAAACCAAAGAAATAATGGAATTTACAACAGAAATATATTTGACTTGCATAGGTTTTTGAAATTGTACGGATGTCCAGGAAAAAACTCCATGCTCCATCATTGAAAATACCAATGATGTTGCGTTTTCATATAAACCATCTCCGTAATAGAAAGAAACAATTCCTGTACGGGATATTTTAAATTATTATAAATTGAATCATCGTTTTATTCCAGTTGCATTAGTTTAATCAATGACATACAGCATTTACATTATTTCTATTCTTACTGAGAAAAACGTAAAACAAGTAAACTTGTTTCTTTCTATGAATTACTTGAATAATTCCCTGATACGAGAATTTCGGAAATTCCATTCTTGGGAATGGAAATAAGCAGATAAGGTGAATTGATTATTTCAATGATAATGGTTTTTTTCATAAAAGTTTATGATTTTTTCTTGTATTCTGCGGTTTTTATAAAACCATTTACTGTACGTGCCTTCATCATGACAAAATTTCTCTCAGTGCATTAATAATTATTAAATATCTTCTTGTTGTGTACATGGGATTTTTTGAAATATTGAACATGTCGAAAATTCTCATGATTAGGAGTATCGGAGACTTAAACATTACCACCTGATGGTGAACATTGTAAACGTAAAGTGATCACACTGAGCCAGCCTTCGAAATAACAGTAGAAAACGGTCGTACGCCCGTAGTGGTTTGTTCCATTTAAAAATCGAACATCAGTATTGAATTGTTAGAGTCATTAGTTTAATGTTATATATTCGTTAATATTTTTTGTATTAAATAACCATAGAAAGAAAATTGTGAAAAAACGCTCGCTCAGTCTTTGACAAAGAAATCTTAATAATGTTCAAACTTATAATCTAAATTAGTTTTGGTCGAATTTCGAGCACTGGCCGACCACTAGTAGCGTTTAACTTTTAAACACATAACATTCCGCATACATGCTCTTATATTCCTTTTGAGAGCCAAGTCTATTATTAATAAAGGCAATCCACCCGATGTCGAAGCAGCAAAAGGAATAGAAGAGCATGTGTGTGGAATATTATGCGCTTGAAGGAAGCGAAAGAGGTTTGTTTAGATAGAAAAGAATGGAAGTCCGTACTCTCTGCCAACTCCCTTCGGGAAACGGCGTAAAAACTAGTTGCATGTAAACATGATGTCCAACTGTCGATGGCCTGAGTCGGTATGTTTAATGTATGAAACGATGTCGTCAATAAATTAAATTTTTACAAAAATTGTTATGAAAAGTTTGAGATGTACTACTATAATGTATATATTTTTTTATAGAAAATAAAATTATCTAGTTGGTGTGTTTCGGCGTTTTTCGATATTTATATAAAATTCTGAAAACTCGTGAATTTGTCATAAAAAAATATTTTTCTTTATAAAAAAGTTTGAGAAATCCAGGAACTTTTTCATTAAATTTAATTTGAGATATTGTATTTTTCTATATACATACACATTTTTAGGGTTCTAGATTTTATAGTTTTCGAGTTATATATGAAAAAATTAAGTAAATATTCAAAGGTTGATTACCCCTGACCGAAAGAAAATTTCAAAATTCTGAGTATACAAGTTTTGTAGGTTTAAAGTATAAAATATTTTCTGAAATTTTAGGATCTGTGCATCAAGCGAATCAAAAGTTATAAGGACACACACATCCACCCTCACACACACCCACATACACACCCTCACACACACAGAGACACACAGAAACACTTAATGTTTTCCTACGAATTCTGAGTAAATCCATAAATATAACAAATATGCTGCGAAGCCTCTAAGTTGGTGTTTTTTGTCATCAAAGTTTGAAAAACAGTTTAAAATCTAGACCTGGCCATACAAATCTCACGTATCAATCTTGGCTTGATACTTCCGATCTGTCTCGAGAAATAATTTCTCTTCAACAAATCGACAGTTGGAAAAGGTTCATAAAAAAATCTCACAGGTAAGAAGTCGCATGGGATCAAGACTGACCTCAAAGAAAAACATTTAAGTAATTCGATCGGAAGAAATAAGTTAAACGAATTAGGTATGTATTCACAAAAATGTTAGATGCTTTATTATCATAATTAAGAAACAAAAACATAGCATTTTATACTATAAGTACGTATTTTGATATAGCTGAGAACGTAAAATTAAAAAAAATATATATTTATTCGAATTCACCAGTAGATTCACGTATTCTGCATCCATTACAGCCCTGAAGTAAACTAATGACAAACATTTTACCACTTCACTCACTTCAAATTTGGATTTTTTTTGTCGTTCTTTCTAGGTAATGATGATTAGCGACCGAACTAAGCAGTGGGTTGATGTAGAATAGTATCGCCATAGCAAAGAGATGTATTAGTAACAAAAACGCTAAGGTGAGCACGTGACCTCATGTCTTCTACGAAGTATTTAGATAAGATTATTTGTATTATTTGTAAAGCGGTTCAACGTGTGGTCACCGCGCGCAAGGAAACAACCTGCCACTTCGAGAGCTTTTAACGTACTGACTCGCATACCAGTAAACAACAAAGGGCTCATCTTAGGTCCAACCCCGTGTGGGTATAAACTAACACAATGACATTGGCCCTATACGTATACGTCTAGAACCCACTAATACAAATACGAGTCTCTTTGCTATGGCGATACTATTCTACCTATCTACCTATGGATTCTTGTATGAACCTCACGGAGTCGCTCTTTTTTGTTGAAATTGTGCAAACATGCAATGCTATAAAATATTTTTTTTAATATACATACTCGTTATTCCGACCAATGCATCTGTTTCAAAAGATGTTTACTTGACACATTAAAAATATAAACGTTTATTTTACCAAAGTACTAAGAAGGTCACCTTCGGTAAGTTTTTTTTTAAATTATCGAATGTTTTACAAAACTTTCTTAATTTTTTGTTTCATAAGATTTTTCTGCAGATAATAATAGCAAACAACACAAAGAAAAAGAATTAGCGAAATTGGTTAAGCCTTTCGCGCGTGATGTAAAATAAATAAATTAATTAATTAACAATTTCCCATACAAAGGTGTCGGTATAGCCGGCGGAACTTATTGCCTGAGGCATTTTTTCCGTCAACCGGTCCCGTATAATCTGAGACAGGCCAACGCCGGATAGAATTTCATGTGAAAAAAATCTGATCCCACCAGGAATCTAACCCGGTACCTCTTGATCCGAAATCTAAGCCTCAATATGCCCAAGCAATCCGCCGACTCTAGGTACTGACACCTTTGTATAGAATATCTTCTTCTTCGACCATGTCCGCTCCCTAGTTGGAGCATATGGACTCCACAAGTCCTCGCCACGCCACCCTGTCCCCTGCGGTCCTCACCGTCTCGTCCCAGCCGATTCCAGCACCCCGGAGATTAGCCTCGTACAGTCTCCTGATTGTTTGGAGGGGCCTACCGCGCCTTCTGTTACCTTCAGGGTGGTAGTCGAGGCTCAGGCGCGTGATGTCATCCGTAGGCTTCCTCAAGACGTGGCCCAGCCAGGTCAGTCGGCGGGACCTTATGGTAGAGGTGACGAGTGGCTGACCCGTCAGGTCTCTGATGGCTGTGTTTGGGATGAAATCGTGCCACCGGACACCCAGCATTCTTCGGAGGCACTTGCTCTCGAATCCTGCGATACGTGTATTTTGAGCACAGGTTGGGTGCCAGGTTTCACAACCATACAGTTAAACGGGCAGAACACAGGCAGTGTACAGGCGGACCTTTGTCTTTATACTGAACGCATTCGACCTCCAAACCTTCCCAAGTTTACTGAATGCCGCTCCAGCCAATGCCAAGCGGATGGAAAGCTCCCTATTCATGGTACCATCTTTTTCAATGTGGACACCGAGATATTTGAAATACTGCACGTCCTCCACGGGCTGGCCATTCAGTGTTAGCTGTGTGTCCTCGTCTGTTATGCTATTGTTTTTCATGCACACAGTTTTTGAGATGTTAATGTTCAGACCCACAGTAGCCGACTGCTCCTGAAGACATTCTAGTGCAGAGGTCAGGTTTGTCACGCTTGTCTCTAACAGAACTGCGTCGTCAGCGTATTCCAGATCGCAGTGTCGGGTGCTCGATTGGATCTCAATCCCCCCGCTATTTGTTGTGGATAATCTCAGTACAAAATCCATAAGGACTACAAAAAGGAAAGGTGCCAGCACACAGCCCTGACGGACTCCCGTTGTGACAGGAAACTTTTCAGTAGTCGTGGCTGCCAGTCGTACCCTCGATTGGCTGTTGAGATGAAGTGCTTTAATAAGACCGATTATCTTAGGTGGGATTCCATAGATCTCCAGCACGCTCCATAAGGTTGGCCTATGGGGGCTATCGAAGGCCTTCTCATAATCCACGAAACAACACGCGATTGGGCTATTGTACTCGTTTGCCTGCTGTAGAAGACATCTCATATTGTGTATATGGTCAGAACAAGATTTTCCGGGAAGAAATCCTGCTTGGTTTTGTCTAAGAGTTTTCATAATTGGTTGGCGGATACGTTCGAGAAGAATGTGAGCCAACACCTTCCCAGGAACGCTAAGCAGAGTTATGCCTCTGTAGTTATTGCAGTTTGTCTTGTCTCCCTTTTTGTGCAGCGTGACTATTTCTCCGTCGACCTAATCCTGAGGACAAACTTCCTCATTCCATACCTGTGCGATCAGATTATGAAGCATTGGCCCTGTTATTTCTTCACAACACTTGAGAAATTCGGTATGTATCTGATCTTCTCCCGGGGACTTTCGATTTTTAAGTTTCTTAATGGAAACAGATATTTCGCTCAGACTAGGTGGGTCTATGTTGACTGGCTCTAGCTGTGGAAGATTGAGGTTTATCGCAGCTTGTGCAGGTTCAAAAGGTTGTGATGGGGGTGGTCGATTAAGGAGATTATGAAAATATTCTCGCCATACCTCCCCAGCGCCTTCCGAGTCAGTAATTAAATTGCCATTTGTATAGAATATATACAAGTATAAAAAAAACGTTTGCGTATAAACTGGTGCATGTTTTTTTTGTTCATGCAATTTGTGCGATTATGTTTTGTGCCACCACTGTCTGTAAGTACCTATCATATGTGTCTTATAAAAACAATACATTCTAATATGCAATGAATGGCACAAATTTGCCGGAAAATGTTGTCAATTTTGCAGTTGGTTTAATATCCGCTTAATTCAATAATGTACTTTGTATTGTAACGCTACTCGGCTGACTAGGTGACGACGTTCTGTTGTAGGCTTTTCAATATGGGTCATCATAGCGTTTAGCCAAAAAGGCTCCGACTACCTCATGGGAAATCACCACAATTATTATTATTAAAACACGAAAGAGAGACGGAAACTGTATGAAACCAAGTTGGAATTCAAAGAGATGAAAGAGATAGCAGAAGGACAATCAAGATTCTTCTAACAGCGGAGTAATAAAATTAATTAGCTATTTTACCATCGGAATATTATTATTTTTTAATGTATGCTTATAATGATTATTGCCACACATTTTCTAATGAACGTTTTATTCGAATAGCGAATTTCTGGTTAGATTAAAAAACATATAAAAATCATAATAGGTACATAAGAACAGTTAAACCTATAACCATAATTTAGAAAAACTTCAATGTGCATGTACATTGACAAAATTTCAAAATATCAATGTAAAAGGTCTGGTGGTTATTTTTTACAACTATTGTATTTTTTTTTCAGAGAAAAAGTGTAAGGTTCCATATTTTCCATACTAACATACGGGCGTATATGAGGGGGGTGGGGGGGGATTCTGGGGGTCCGGATCCGCCCCCCATCCTTAGCATACGACATAATTAAAAAATATCGCAAATAATCAGATGCAATAAATTTTTCAATATCAGCTTACATACCTACCTACCTTTATTGAGGGGGGATTGGAAAAAAATAAATATCTAAATAGACTTTTTGTATAATGTTCCCATTATTGTTATTATTCATTTTTCTCTATTTGTTAACATAATAATTTATCTTTATTCGTTCTTTTACTCTGTATACAAAATCAGCTGAAGACTATTAATATACTAACAAACTATGAAGGCATCTGTCGTATAACGCTAACTCATCACTGTACCGAATCATAGCTTTAGTTTCAAAATAACCTCTGACCATGAAGGGTGTGCCCCTTTGAAACATGTCAGGTGTAATAATATTGTAGAATAATTGATAAAAAATTTTTTATTTAAATACTTTTATTTCATCGGTTTATCACATTATCAATCTGGAGCATATTAATTAATAATTCAAAATTTTCAATAAAAATATTTTTAAACATAATTAAATAGGTAGGCATTTTATTATCATATTCGTATAGGAAGTATTATTGGTGGCAGAATTCAATATAAATTTTACGAGTGAAATTATTCGATGCCACTTTAAAATAAAAAGTAAAATGAAACAAAATATTTCTTTGCTTTCTTAATGAGTGTTCTGCTTATTTATTTTGTATGTACCTACTTGAGACTCGGTCTCTCTTTTTTCCGCCTTTCTACACAATATCCATTATTGCGTACCTAAAGGCAAAATGTCCCATATAAAACTTACTACTAAAATTCTGGGTTTTTAGATAGGTTGGTAAGTACTCGAATCATCGAAATTATGATCCTATGTAACTAAATTTAAAAAAAAATACAAGACCAAAGTGACCATGCACCATAAAACACAAGAAAGTAAATTTTACTTAAAATACCGATTAACTAGTAGCAAAAGCTATTGGACGAAAAGCATAAAAATGAAAAAAAAATACAACATTTTTACAATTTGCCATTTTTTCTCTAAGCAACAGATATACCTACATATGACGTATCGCCTGGAATAACGTTGAATATTATACATTAGGTCGATTTTCGGTTTTTTATATCATTCGATAGAGTAGACTTTTCAAATATTAACGTTGCGCAGTGGCGATATAAAAAAAAAACCATAAAACACTTAATTAGTTTTAAATACTACTTTATTATTCATTTGAGAAACAAGAACACAGAGTAAATTTGTATGAAATAACCACTTTGACTGATAACAATAATAACAGAGAATACCCCACAGTTTGAGGGTTTGGCTATTTATATACCTGGTTAGTTTTTATAAGTTATTTCGTGGAATTTTAAATGGACCGCAAAGAAATCTCTAAAAATCTTTGTAGACTCTTTTCTCGATACTTTTAGTATGCATAACGTTCTTCCATGCGATACATCATACATGTTGGAACTTCTGATAAAACACTTACCCCATATTTCGTCGCTATAATTATTACCTATGATTGTAATTATTGTTATAGCAACGAATACTATCCACTTACAGACGAATAATATCAGTATTAAAAATATTTCACTCTATTTTTCGACAAAAATACCAAGCCTCCGTCGAACGTAATCATCCAAATCCAATCCAAACTCCCTTAAGGCCCCACTTAGCGGCATAGGGACGCAACAAGAGCTCTCCATTGCGCTCGATCTTGCGCAACGTTTATGACCTCCTCCCACACCATGTCTAGATTCCTCAGCTCTGCTTTGGAGGAGCGGAACACAGTATGAGAGGGTCTTCCTCGTCTTCGGGACCCTGATGGGAGGAAGAACAGCGCTCTCCTCGGCCAACTGTCATTCGGCATCCTTAACACATGTCCCAGCCAAGTCAATCTCCTCCACATAATGGTAGAAGTGATGGGCTCACGCTGGGTGCGCCGACGTATAGCGTCGTTCGTGATGCGGTGGTACCATCGTATACCCAAAATTCTCCTGAGGCACTTCGTTTCGAATGCAGATACTTTTTGTGCCTGGGCTTTGGTCAGGTACCAGGACTCACAACCATACAGGAGAATCGGCAACACACACGCATCAAACAGCTTACATTTCTTCTCAACAGTAAACGCCGACACCTTCCATATTTTGGTCATGTTGTTAAAGGCGCCACTTGCCATACCGATACGTATCGGGAGCTCATATACCATATAGGATATTATTTATCTAGTATTAAAACTTCAATGAATGTGAGCCCTTTGTCTTTTGTGGAAAAAAACTTAGATTAATTTAATTTTTATCAATATAATCATAAAACTTGAAGTTTATAAGATTATAATCAAAACCTACTCTTATTTATCTACATAATAATTCAGTAATGTATGTATATTTATTTATTTATTTATTTATTTATTTATTTATTTGTTTCACTCCAACTGTATGTAAGAGCATCACGCTAAAACCGTAGGTTCTGCGTTGAATATTTTTCTTCGCAGTTTTTCGCAAATACAATTGTGGTAATCTGAGATACAAATATTTACATTTCATTAAATATATTTTAAATTATTTACAAATTTCTAAAAATTTAAAATCTTCATACAAAAATGAGAAAGTCATGTTTTAAAAGTAAAATTATACGTCTAAATTTTGTGTAGAACTGTAGCATTACGGTATGAAAATGTACAAAATCAATCGAAGTTTGATTTGAAATACAAAAAATATAAGTAGAAGTCTTTTAATTCTTATTTTATAAAGATTTTCACCGAAACTTCTTATAAAATATGTACGCCATGACAGATGACTAAAGCCGGTAAAGCAGTGTTCGCTTGCACCCTCTCTCTCCTAAGGTACCTCATTAAATGTATCACTACAGTCATAAGTAGGTCAAACTAACTATACATAATATAATACTAGGTAGGTAGGTACCTATATCTACAAACAGGTTTTCATTAGGAACAACTACACGTATTATATAATACTAGGTAGGTAGGTACCTATGTATAACTACATTCTTCTTTTAATTTTTTCGCGTATTCAACAGTGAGTATTAATTTTTCCTCATCTTCTATTTTTTTTATACTTAAATATTGAAAGTGACATTAGTTTTTCAAACTTTTCGCATATTTAGCAGTGACTCTTATTTTTTCCTTTTTTGAAACATTAGCTGGGTACACATTCTAAATCTTAGCGTGAAATGCCGCCGTAGACAAATTCAAATTGGCGTTCGACTACAAACAAAGATATCGCTAATGTATAGTGCGAAAAAATTAACTGTCCACTGGAACATATAAACATTTATTCAAACCAAACAATGATCCTTATAATATAAAATATAAAAAGTGGACAGTTAATTTTCTTCCTACTCTACATTGTCGAAGTAGTTTGTAGTCTATTGCCAAATGCATTTTGTCTAGGCCTACTGGTCCTGAGAAGGGGAAAGCTGCATACAAAACCTGTTCAATAACCTACGGCTCAAGTCTGACTAGCCAAATCAACAACGTAAAGCAAGACGGGTATCAGCTAGTATAATATATAAATATCTTTTCATCATTTACCTTACATTAAACGCACATACGAGTACGCCCATTCCATTCCAAGTGGACCACGTGTCACGCTGTCCGCAAACCGCATCAGAACAAAATATTACTGTGCAATAAATGGAATTTGATCATTTTATTACGAAGGTTGATGGCAAAACGCTTTGGTTATAGGAACAAAGAGAGAGAGAGAGGGGATTGTTGTGGCAAGCAGCATGTCAACTGCCGCTAATCGTTAGAACCCCCCTCTGATGCGGCTTCCGGATAAACAAAACATTGTTTGTACGCATTTGTTTTGTAGACGGCTAGATTATGTCTATATCTTAGAGGAATTGTCTACCATCTAAGTATGGAGTATATGTAGTTGTGCTATTTTCATTCTAAGCTAATATTAAGCAATTATGTATAATAAAAGCGTACACTTATGACAGTTAATATTAGTTGAATTAAAATATTGGGCTAGGTTTTTTTTTAGGAAAATGTTAACTTTCCGGATACCAAATTTTTGTAATAATCTTCATTCAGGTTTTTAAAATAAAAAAGCTCTAAATTTTAAAAAACAACGTTATTTACACTGAATGAAACTACTGCTATAACGTTTTTGAATTTAAGCCGTTATTCCCACCTCTAATCCTGATACATATTTCTATCTCAGGGTAAAAATTTCAATTTGCATCATAATATCACTAAACAAAATGTCAATGACTCTTAGCCCATGGCGTAAATTACATTGTTGAAACAAGGATGTGACCTACTTAAATGATACATAAAAGCCGAAAATTCAATCATTGGTAATGTGTTTGGCCGTTGAAACAACCCATGAAAGCTAAGCACAACGCATCAACGACTATCAAACGAAATAACAGAGTGAAAACCAAGAGATGTACCGCAATTCAAACAAAAGCATACCTACATAATGTAGGGAGAGGAAAGTGCATTATTTCCCTCAACCTTGTTGGCTCGTGTTTGTGCTCCAGTGAAGCGAGCAGATCTTGTTCTGGTTTAAAAGGGCTGCCATACTTTTGTCTGTGGAAATGAAGGTTTCTTTTACAATCAAAAACCGACACAATACATAATGATGACACCTTTATTACACCCCATTTGTCAACGCTGCTCGTATGACTTTGAAATTCAAACAAGCCTCATACTGTGATGTTGAAATGAAATAAAGAAAATATATGACTATTTTATAGAGAGCCTAAATCAATCTGCTGTAAAAAAATCATTCTTATCATGAGTTCACGAGGGCCATTGAATGCTTTTGATGGACTCACCAGCATACATACTAGGCTGGGGCGTTCTTGTATGGAAGTTAAAAAAATGCTTCTAATCTTAATGTAATAGTGATAATTTGTTGCCTTATGATGTATTATAACTATCTACAAAATTTCAGGACAAAAAAATAAGATCTTCTGTCTCCGAATCGACTTTGAAGTTTTGTATGGGACGAAAATATCCCATACTAACTGACATTTTTATAATAATCATGTAAAATGATTACGGCCTGGTTTTTTTATTCATTTTTTTTATTATACCTCAGATAATTTAAGTACATACTTCTATTTATTTAATTACACAAAAATAATAAATAAAACTTTTAAATTTTTTATGTAATGTAAGTACCTATATGAAATTATGTTATTTTGCAGTGATTGTTTTTGATAAATTGGCTTTGATATATATTTTTTACTCGTTGCTTTCTAAGCTTTTATATAATCTTCTCTTGAAGAATTCCTTCGAATAGTTGGCGAGGCTTCTTTGACAATTTCATAGATTGTCAAACTCCTTGGATATGTCAAGAAAAATTCAGGAAACTGTATTTATTCATCTTCGCCATTGTATGTAATGAATGCCGTAAGATCTTCGTTGGATACTTGTCGATTGGTGTTTCTGTTACATTTTGCTGTCTGTCTATTACGTAGTTCTTGTAAAAGATGCTTCAAAATTTACTTTCGGTACTCCAAGGATCAAAGGTGCGTGTTTTCGGGTAATTCGAGCTTTCACTATCCGGCGAGCGGTTCATTCTCTTACTACATCTGTATTTTGAGCGAAATAGCTTTTTATTTTAGTAATTACAGTTTATATAACAGTTTTGATCATCTGATAAATATATGGATAAGAAATTAAACTTCCATATGTAACGGGAACAGTCACAAGGTAAGTTGGTGCACAAACATCTATAATAATAAAGGAAAGTGCCTGACTGACTCATCAACGCACAGCCCAAACGGCTAATCGTAGAGAAGTGAAATTTGGAAATCAGGTAGGTCTCAATACAAAACCTTCCACTAAGAAAGGATTTTTGGAAATTACACCCCTAAGGGGGTGAAAAATAGGGTTGAATGTTTTTCAAAGTATGCGAATATCTCGGAAACTAGACACGGTACGAACTTGAGATTTGGCATATGAATTCTCCTATAGAAATGAGTAGTAGTTTTCTTGGACAGTTTTTCCAAATTTTCACTAAAAGGGACGAAAAAGGGCACATACAAAAAGGGATGATTTTTAAGTGGCTGCTAAAAAGTTTAAAACTGGTTTTATCAAAATTTCAAAAAAATAATTTCTTCAGAAAGAGTCAAATTATACTATTTCGTTTTCAAAAGATATCAGTAATTGAGGGGAGGGGGGTGAGGGGCACTTTTTCAACGTGTATGTGTGTGTATCCGTCCCCTCTTTATAACTTTTGATTCGCTTGATGCACAAATCCTAAAATTTCAGAAAATATTGAAAACCTTAAGCATACAAAATTTGTTTACTCAAAATTTTGAAATTTTTTTTCAGTCAGGGGTTATCAACCTTTGAATTTTTATTTAATTTTTCCATATATCTCAAAAACCATAAAATCTAGAACCCTAAAAATGTGTATGTATATATAAAAATACAATATCTAAAATATAATTTTATGAAGAAGTTCCAGGATTTCTGAAACTTTTTTTATAAAGATAAATATTTTTTTTATGACAAATTTACGAGTTTCAGTGCCTATATTTCAGAATTTTATAAAAATATCGAAAAACGCCGAAACGCTACAACTAGATAATTTATTTTTCTATAAAAAATACATACATCATAGCAGTACATCTCAAACTTTTCTTAACAATTTTTGTAAAAATTTAATTTATTGACGACATCGTTTCATACAATAAACATCCTACACCGCGAGCTGGTCCGGTGCAGCGTGTATGAATATATACGTAGGTAGGTACCTACCCAACCCAACCTACTTTCTCCAATACACGTGTCGAAACTATTGCATCATCTATAATATTAATATAGTTTTGAACTAGCCGACCCGTCAAACTTCGTCCCGTCTTGGAATATAAATAATATGTTCGAGATTTTATGTATAAATTTAAGTTGATTTCAGTTTAAAGTTATTTAACACAGACGACGACGTGGTCCTTATATTACTGAATTTGAATTAGTATAATGATACATTCATTAATACCTTTTTAACTACCTACTGTAACCGATGCATCTGTTATAAAACATATCATTATATTATTTTCTATCAGTATTCCGTGAATCGTATCATTTATCAAACAACTGATTCCTGTTAAACGCCTGATTTAATTTCAAAATTAGAAAAAATGTATATAATGGAAGTTTTATTTTTATTCCGTGCAACTTTTTTCTTTCATAAGACCCTTCAGACAAAAGCAAACACGACAAAAAAATGGGCGATATAAGTTCAGCTGTTCTCATAGGGTAAGAAACACGTAGAATGCCGATTCTGACTAGCGCCAACCGGCACAAAGAATGTTACTATGCATTTGAATGGGGAAACCCACAGAAAAAGCAGGAACCCGCTTTCCGACATGCCCATTTAAATGCATGGAAACCATAGACAACAATCTTTGAGCTGATCGGCGCGGATCGTAATCGGCTTTCAACGTGTTCTTACCCATACGATGACCGCGCAAATTAGCGTTCCATTTTTATATAAAAGATAATACACTTTCCGTGAATTCAGAGAAACACTTTACGTACCTACCTACTACAATATATTTTTCGTACCATGCATCCTGTACAGCGATTCTGAATTGTTGAATCGCTGTACAGGATGTTGTCTTGATCTGTCAAAATATTTGAAGCCATTTCATAAAAACACTACCAAAAAAAAAAAAAAACTATGTGAGTAATCTTGCTTTGAATTTATTGCGTAAACCATGAATAGCAAGTTGATATAATATTATGTTGAAAAAAGGTAAATAGTATTATGAAGTCAAAAGGTAAATTATTTTATATCAAATGTAGTAAAAGTGCAAAATATTAAATTTTAAAATTATCTACAAAATCCTCACATCATTTTAGGATAGATCGTAAATAATTGTTTTGAAAACACTGGCAAGTCAATGACCATATCATTTCGTTACTGTATAGTGCGAAAAAATTAACTGTCCACTGGAACGTATAAAAAATAGAGACGAAAGGGATAGCAGTTAGCCGGATATTATGACCTCCTCACACACCATTTCCAGATCCCTCAGCTCTGCTTCGAAGAAGCAGAACACGAGGAAGACCCTCTCGGTATGAGAAGATCTTCTTTGTCTTCGGAACCCTTGCGGGAGGAAGAAAAGCGCTCCCTTTAAAATATCGGTGTTTTTATTTTCAAAAATTTATAAAATTCGTAGAATGCTAAAGAAGTCCTTACTAGAGCCCGGCCAGTGCGTAAATTACCATGGGTACAACGCATGAATTACGCTAACGTAGGCGGTATATACCAATTGGACTGACTCCGTTGCCGGAACGTTATTGTTCCAAAAATCGCGGAAACTATCTGCATCTTCAGCCAGGATGATATATGACGAAACGTTGTTTTATTAAACTTCCCTTACTTACGAAGACCAGCAAAGCTGCTGTTTTCCTCTATATAGTCTAATAGTCTATATAACGAAATATTATATAGAATTACTCTCCATAATTTACCTTATGCTTGATAATCAATTTTCTAAGTTGTAGAATTTATTTTGTGATTATAAGGTGTATTTCTTAAGTGATACTTTAATAAACAAATCAATGAGTTATCCAAACATGTCTCTTTTTACTATTCGGTATCCGGCAGGATATTATTTACGCCGCCGGACAGACCGGATATCGGATAGTTGCCGATATCCGTTTCATCTAATAAAAAATATAAACAGTGGACAGTTAATTTTCTTCCTACTCTACATTGTCGAAAATTCGTTTATAGTCGAACGCCAATTACTTATACCATTAGAATACTGAGGTTGACCACCTCACTTCCTTAAAACTCAACCGGTTAGAAAAGGCACAATGAGCCACGGACGACTTCGAGCGCAATGGAGAGTTCTTTATGCCTAACCTATTCTCCTGAGTGGGTCCAAGGCCTCCCGTATTATGGGGTGGTTTGGGGGGAACCGCCACGGGCTTGATTTGTATGCGGCTGGCTTTTAGGCAATCGGGCTAGGGTTTGGCTTTGTGCGGATCGGGTTTGCTGCGGTTTAGTTTACTCCGGGCTGGCTTGCGGTGAGCGGGGGGGCTTAAAAGGGAGAATATTACGTTATTATAAAAATGGAGACCTACTTTACGTGGTCATCGCATCACGCCTGGAGGCCAAGTCGAAATATTAACGACAGCTCCAACGTTAACAATTTGTTGTTATTTCCATAAAGATAACGTAAAAACTGTTGTTCAACGTGCGTTAAACAATGCTGTTCCAAATTCCGAGTCAAAAAAATAATTCTGTCAGTTATTC
Organism: Mystacides longicornis; assembly: GCA_963576905.1. NCBI lineage: Eukaryota > Metazoa > Arthropoda > Insecta > Trichoptera > Leptoceridae > Mystacides > Mystacides longicornis. The sequence continues at coordinate 9,204,245 of OY756421.1, read as the reverse complement.
AAAATTAACGTTAAACGTTACCTCAAAATCTTTGGAAGTATTACGACGCTGCTATTATATTGAAGACGAAACGCATTTTTTTTTGTTTGGAAACCATTTTCAATTTGGTAAACGTTAACGTTCGGAACGTTAGCAGTTTTCAGGTTTAACGTTATTTATTTCGACCTGAACGGCTGGACCGATATCGTTTATTCTTTTTATGTCGTGTTTGCTCAGGATAAGATATTTATGAACTAAATTTCGAACCTACGACCAGACAAACAACAACAAATCAACGTGAAAGATATAAATTGAAATGTTAAAAAAACGTCTGTAGCTTGAAAAATGCCCAAAGCAGATAGAAATAAAAACGTTTTAAAGATCACTAATTTCATTGCTTTTCGAGACCTGAATATTTTTTTATTCATATCCAGCAATATAAAAATTGATTTCAAATAACGTCATTTGATGGAATAATAGTTATTCGAGTTATTTTTTGGGATTCTCATAGAACAATGTCAGTCAAGTTAGCGAAATTTTAAGTTCGCGGGCTGATTCTATTTGTATAAGAAGCACATATTTTTTAAATACAGATTAATAACGACAATTAAAAATAAAAATATAGTAATTTAATGGAAATTTTAGAATATATATTTAAAAAAAGAAATGTTGATGATGTTTCTTATTATTATTAATTTTGATGCGAATATAATTAATTCTGCATTGTTTAGGAAGAGAAAGCAAATACAGTAACACGTGAGCGAAGCCACGGGTAACTAGCTAGTTAAAAATAAAGATAAGTTAAGGTCATCAAAATTCCTGAAAGAAACGCAGTCGCAGAATCCTATTAGCTTAGTTTAGCGATCTAACATGGAACATTTTTCCTGGAGCTCAGTTGCCTAAATCATTAAAAAATGTTTCTGTTGGTATGACTGTGCCAATTTATAATAAATATAATTGATCTTTTCGTAGATTATGAAATGATAAAATAGTAGATTTTGTTGTAATCACCTGGAACACAATATAAATTATTTTTTTCCAGTTGTTTTCCAATTTGGTCAGAATGCGTATGATGATTTGAGAAAGCATTATCAACATAATATGTTGATAATGCTTTTATAATATTATATAATATTATTTTACAAAAACTTTAATAATTATTGTTACTAGTCGTTTTTTTTCTAGGTTACCGGCGACTCATTCAATTAGGATTACTTGCGTGGTTTGCAATAAGCAAACAAATCATTCTAATGGTGTTATTAGTCTTTTCTCCTGCAAACTAATTATTCAATCATGTTTTCCGATATTTACCTACACTTATTTTTCATCACATCAGACGACAAGTAAAAGATCAAATGAAATATTGCTTTTTGGAAAGAAATCTGTAATCGATCTCTCTATCGGTTTCGGTTTTCCAAATTTTCCATCAATTTAGAATCAGTTTCCTTTAACACTCTCTTATTTATCGTTCATCTGTATTTTTTGACTACTTTTTCTAATCACTTATATCTACATAATAATTCAGAAATGTTTTTTTATTTGCCTTTGACAATACTTTACCGTTATGTCGGAGCATCACGCTCAAAATACAAATGCTGCGTCAGATATGAATCTGCGCAGAGCGGTGAAATTTGCTCGAGAACGTTCTAAGATACAATTGGCAACGTTAACTTTAATATATTAAGAGCTATTTAAAAAACTTTATTTTTTTAGGATCTTCATACAAATTTTTCAAAAAAGACAGAAAGCCATCTTTTGGAAACAAAATTACTCATGTAAACGTTGAATAGAATCTTGGTATTACGGTATGAAAATGTTATAAAATAATTGGAGATTGATTCGTTATACATATAAAAGTTATTCAAATCTTATTATTCTCAATAAATAAAGATTTAATGAAAAATTTTGGAAAAAAAAATCCTCCATTTTGAAAATTGACACATTTTAAAAAATTTATGGCCACATTTTGTGTAAAACCGTCGTAGCCATTAGATGAGTAATAATTATGTAGCTACCTGATAAAATCATATTATTCAAATGTAGATAGATAGGTATAAAATAATTTGGCAATAATTTTTTAATCATTTTATATTCCTGAAATATAAATAAAGTTTAAATCTTAAAATTATCGTTGAAAAAGATTTGCAAGTAAAATAATAAACATTGAAATTGGTATGAACATTCCATAAACAAACTGGCCGGTAAAACAGTGACCGATAAATTTGATCATTAGGTACAGTGAACTTGACAGAATTGTTGGGAGAAAAGAAATAATATCGACAAAAATTGAGAACCTTTAAATGGCATTCAGGAATACAGGATTATAATCAGTGTAGTAAAACGTTTGTTTTATCCACAAAATACCTAATTTAGAAATGAAATAGTAAATAAACTCAAAACTATGTTAGCTTATTTATCATATCTTATATTATATGCAAAAACAATAATATACAAGGTTCATTTAAATAAAAGACTGGTGGTATTGTTGCCGTGAAAATTTGTTTAAAAAAACAATATGCATAGAGTTTCATCGTGTCAAAAGAAGTATTCTTGAAGAAAGCAATCAGTGAGAGGTATGACTTGAAGCTTTTCGTAAAACTGTCCAAGGTTTGTGACAAATCATTCATCCTAGAACAAACACAAAAGTACCTATAATGACGGATAATATCATTTCATGAATTTTTTGGGCTAGGTACACACTAATATGTAAATTAAAGTCATCTACATAATATTTTAGTCCGTTTATATTTTTGTAATGCAAAATGCCGGAGAACGTTCTTAAATACACTTTGATGTATTTAAGTTAATATTTGTATTGAATTTTGTCACAGACAATGGTGGTAAATGTTATATTGAATCTAAATCGTTATGTAGATAAACGCAAAGCTATGGTAACTTATCTATCATATGTTATATTCTTCAAACAAAATACAAGAATAGATGGACGGCGTTATGCAGAAAGCATCCAACCCACAATTTGTCGAAAATGAGTTAGATATGTCATCAAATAGCCAAACACGGAATCTTTATTTGCTAAAAACATCCAACCCTCATCTATCCTAATAAATTTCCTATTTTACTTTTTCTAACCCACATTCGTAATAACATGTTATAAAATAATGTAAAATGCATCCATGTGGTTTAAATGTATTTTGCTTATTATTGGTTTCAAAATATTGCCATACAAAGTTTAAAGGAGAAAGCGTCCATGTGGCATAAACATTATCAGCGAAATAAAAATAAATCTGTAAATCAATTTACGAAACACATCTATGTGGGTTGATCGCAAAAACATTAAAAATACATCGCTCCACCTGATATACAAAAAACATCTAAGTGGGTTGGACGTTTCTTACATGCGACGCGATTCTCCTTCATCTATGCATGCATTTTACCTAGAAACGTCTATCCCACATAGATGCTTTCTATGAATTGCTTATGGTGCTGTTTTCATTGTAATCTGTGGTTTAGACACACACGCAGTTTATTCAGCAACGTGGTACGCACATTTCTCGCATTTCGATATCGCTCGGTGTTTTACTTGTTTTCATTTAAATAAAAGTGAATTTATTATACGTTTTGTTGTTTTTTATAAATATAAATCTAACGTTTAATACCATGAACAGAGGAAAATATATTTGTAGTTTGGCAAAAAAGATGCTACTTTCCAAGATGACAGATGAAAAATTAAAGGTAAGTTGCTACAATATACGTGGATATGCCTACATTTTAAGCTGTTTTTTTATTAAAAATTGTTTATTTTAATCAATATTTAGAAGTTGATTATTAATTTCACAAATCTTTTTGAGAATTTTTCAGTTTTTCGGGCAGATTTTATACATTTTTCTAACCATTTGTTAACAAACTAGGACGCTACTAATATACTTATGCTCAACTACTACAGAATTTATTATGTTTAAATGAGTTATCAACGTATAATTTATAAATTTATTTCTTTTAGGTTGTCCCGGAACAACATGTGACTCCAGAAAGTGTTCAGCCAAGCTCGCACATCATTGAATGCTCAGAGGTATGTCTTTATTTCATATCCATAACGATATATCAGTCACATTCATAATGTGGTTCTAATGTCTATGATGTTTTGTTTTAGATTGTCCTAGAACAACATGTGACTCCAGAAAGTGTTCAGCCAAGCTCGCACATCATTGAATGCTCAGAGGTATGTCTTTATTTCATATCCATAACGATATATCAGTCACATTCATAATGTGGTTCTAATGTCTATGATGTTTTGTTTTAGATTGTCCTAGAACAACATGTGACTCCAGAAAGTGTTCAGCCAAGCTCGCACATCATTGAATGCTCAGAGGTATGTCTTTATTTCATATCCATAACGATATATCAGTCACATTCATAATGTGGTTCTAATGTCTATGATGTTTTGTTTTAGATTGTCCTAGAACAACACGTGACTCCAGAAAGTGTTCAGCCAAGCTCGCACATCATTGAATGCTCAGAGGTATGTCTTTATTTCATATCCATAACGATATATCAGTCACATTCATAATGTGGTTCTAATGTCTATGATGTTTTGTTTTAGATTGTCCTAGAACAACATGTGACTCCAGAAAGTGTTCAGCCAAGCTCGCACATCATTGAATGCTCAGAGGTATGTCTTTATTTCATATCCATAACGATATATCAGTCACATTCATAATGTGGTTCTAATGTCTATGCTGTTTTGTTTTAGATTGTCCTAGAACAACATGTGACTCCAGAAAGTGTTCAGCCAAGCTCGCACATCATTGAATGCTCAGAGGTATGTCTTTATTTCATATCCATAACGATTTATCAGTCTCATTCATAATCTGGTTCTGATTTCTATGATGTTTTGTTTTAGATTGTCCTAGAACAACATGTGACTCCAGAAAGTGTTCAGCCAAGCTCGCACGTAATCGAATGCTCTATGAATCCAGATGATGAAGTTGATTTGGATACTACAGCTGGTGAAATGGTAAAATATTTATTTTTTTATAAAATCATACATATCATTTTCAGCATACAATAACACATGTTGGTTAATAAATAAACAAGAATTGAAATAGAATATGTACACACTTTGCTATTATCACTTATTAATATAGTTTTAAAATGCCAAAATGATTTACTGCAAAACAATGTGACATCATTGATACTAGTATCAACTCAATCAACCACTATTGATGGACGCTCTGTGGTGCTTGAACTTTTTGGTATTGAATCTTTTTGTAGACATACACAATGTTATCCCACAAGCATGCTGATTTCTTATTATTTCTACTTACCAACCTATAGTATATCTTTAAACTGTAAATATCCCAAGTAGTACGCAAGACTATAAAAATTTGTCAAGAGGATATTAAGCCTCCCACGCTGTTTGTTAATTTATGTGTTTATTTCCAACCTACAAATTTAAAAAATGCTCTTAACAATCACTAATATCTTGTTTTATTTTGTTTCAGGATACGACTTCCTCTGTTATTTTCGATGAAAATTTATCAGCATTCGTTGATAATAGTGTTTCTTCACCTAGTACCTGTCGGCCTAAAAAAGGAAGGAAACAGAAACATGAATTTTCTAGACGTGAATCCCAAATAAACAGAAATTCAAATAAGAGCTATGTAAATTATAAAGGGGTAAAAAAAAGTGAAAAAACATTTAATGCATACTCTTGTTCATGTACAATGAGATGCCACGATGTTGTTGCAGTTGAAGACAGGAAAAATGAGCATGAGAGATATTGGAGCCTTGCCTCTTATAATGCCCAAACGGCTTTTTTGGGAACGTTGGTAACTGAAAATCCTAAGAACAGGTGTTATGGAAGGGACACCGAAAAACGCCAGCACACTCGTGTATATACACTGGCTAAAAAAGTGGTGTGCAAACCAATGTTTTGCAACACTCTAAATATTTGCGGGGCAAGGGTTACAACTGCCCTTAAAAAATGTGGCAACCGTGAGCCCTTATTGGACCAAAGGGGCACGAAGCAAGGAGGTCATAACAAATTGTCAGACGAAAGAGTTGAAGGTGTTATTACACATATTAATAAAATACCAAAATACGTTTCTCACTACTGTAGGAAGGAAACAGCCGCGCAGTATTTACCTCCGGATATGACGATTAGTCTAATGTACAGTCTTTACAAGGAGGAGGTAGATACTGCCGTTAGTATGGAAACTTCTATACTAAATTCAATTTAAGATTCAAGCCATTAAAAAAAGATACGTGTAACACTTGTGATACATACAAGGCAAAGTTAGATGGGGAGAGAAATGAAGAGGTCAGAATTAAATTGTCGGAGGAGATACAGCATCACCAAAATTTGGCAAAATATGCGCAGGATGCGTTAAAAGCCGACATTGCATGTGCAAAGTCAAATGGAGACACAGAGTGTCTGACTTTTGACATGCAAAAAACCTTACCTCTGCCCCGTATACCCACAAATATTATTTATTATAAAAGACAGCTGTGGCTGTATAATCTTGGGGTGTATGCGGGCAAAAGTGGGAAAAGCTGGTGTTATTGCTGGATGGAAGGGACAGCTGGTCGAGGGGCTCAAGAGGTTGGTTCCTGTATTCGCCAGCATTTGAAAGAGCTCAATCCAGGCGTGGAGAATTTAATTTTGTGGGCCGACTCATGCGGTGGACAAAATAGAAACATTAAAATCACCACATTGCTGCAAGCAATATTGCAAAGTCACGAAAGTCTCAAGACGGTGACTTTAAAGTTTTTGTATTCGGGACATAGTTATCTCCCTAACGACAAGGATTTTGGAGACATAGAGTGCCAACTTAAAAGGCAACAAAGGATGTACACACCGATGGATTACATAAATGTTATGAAAACATGTAGAAAGCGAAATGGTTTAAATGTGAAAATGATGGAGGCTACTGATTTTTATTCTACAATAAATATAGAAAAACATATTGTTAATAGAAAAATAGACACTTTAGGAGGAAAAGTCAATTGGATGCATCTCAGGGAGATAAAATTAATGAAGGGACAGCCTTACTCAATTTTTTTCAAAAATAATTTCACTGACGAGACTTACAGGGAAATTGATGTTAAACGAAAAGGAAGAAATGGAAGGGAGGAATCATTTGAAAATTTGTTGGTTCCGCTGTGGCCGGAAGGGAAACCAATTTCATCCCCAAAGCTTAAAGATATAGCCAGTATTTTGCATTTGATTCCGGAAGATGCAATTCATTTTTACAAAAATTTTACTTCTACTCCAGATCTTGTAGACGATATTGATGGTTTCAATGGAGTGGATTTTGAGGTTGAGGAAAATACATAATAATGTTTGTTTTTTTATATATTTAAGTAATGTTTTGTTCTAGATAAAGTATGTTAATTTTTTGTACATAAAACTTTTGTACCGTCTAATTTTTTATTTTATTTTACATGAAAATAAAAAAAAATATAAAAATATCCTTTCCTGGTTTTTTTTATTTTTCTCCTAAAACTTTAATAGGTTTCAATTTTCAAATACAAGATTTCTTAGAAGCTATGTTTCATTAGCGAGTCTGTAGACCTCGGCTTAGGTGGGAAGATGAGGTAGGAAAAGATGCAGCGCAGATCAGTCAGGAGGGCAGCAGAAACCAGTACTTAATGGAGACAAATGCTAAAGGAGGCCAAGCCAAGACTCGATATTATGAGCAGCGCCATTGGAGATTCATTAGACTTACAGGAGGGAACTTACTATTAGGAATGATTTATTTTCAGTTTGCCACTAAATGTTTATGAAGGTTCCGTACCGAATCACTGTTTTGGTGAGTACACAACAATTTAGACAGACTGTTCTATAATCTCACCCGAGATACATTTTACAAATAGGAGAATACCATTATCGGTAGGTACTTCAGAGTCGAGCTCTGCATTATTTTTCTTTTAACCATGAAGGTTTCACCTGTTATGAAACTATCAATTTGCATAGAAGATATATAAATGAAAACTAGGAAGACTAACAGATAGAGCAGGGAACACACCTTCACTTTATTCATATTTCTATGCATGTAAATATTTGTAATTTCTTTGAAGGAAGTTGCAAGATAGGTAGCAATATTGCATAATTTTCACTTTGCTGAATACTATCAACCCACTTAGATAAAAACTCTCATAGATTATTGGGGTTACGATTTATTTGCAGAATGCATCTAACCCACTTGCATAAAAATGTCAGAAGAATATTGAGGTTGCGCCTAATTTGTAGAATCCATCCAACCTTATAAATGCTATTAAAATACCTAATTATGAACACTTAACATGTTTTAAATATTATATCATAAATAGAATCCTGTTATTAATACTACAAGATAAAAAAAATATACATAAATGCATTGTTATAGCCGTGAGATGTTTTTGTAATTTCGATTTTTGAAACGTCATTTTCTCATGTTGGAGCTCCGTGGGTTGGATGTTTTCTGCATAACGTCTGATCATACCTATTGTTGTGGTAAAAAATCTTAATAGACGTAGGACGATCATCGTGTTGAATGAAATATTCTTGAAAGACAGCAAAATGCAGTGATCAGTATGTTTGGAGACATATTCTTGACGGAACCTCCAAGGTTCCTTCAATCCAAAAGAAAGCCAAAAAGACTATGGTCATTGGTCATCCCATCCTAGAATAAAAACAATGAATTATGGTAGATAATTGATAACTATAGTTATTACATGGCCACCATTATAAAATATGAAAACTTGAATCTATACCTGTAGATATATCGCCATTATACATCCATTCTCAAAGTATGACTGCTCATAGCCTCCAGGACAAGATGCATTTATCACATCCATTGGGTTGTATAATATGTAATATAATTTTTGGTTGATGCTGGAAGACAAGGATTTTTATTAAAAAGTGTTTATTCTACATAATTTAGTAAATATTATGTAGGTAGGTATATAGGGTAATCTAAATAAATAAATATTATCAGGTACTTACTTAGAAATATATTAACAGCAGCTATCAATTAAAAAAATATTCGAATTTTGAAAATGTTTTGTTTGTCAAAATATCGATGACAGCGGATGACATGACAGCCAGTACGCCATAGATATCAGTACGCCAGTACTATAGATTACCCATAAATTATTTGCGGTATTTTTTTGTGACTGAAAATAATTAAATCATGATATATTATTTTTATTGAATGTTTTTTTTAATTTTCAGGTTTAGGATTTTTTAATTATAAACATTTTATATGAATTCATTTTGTTGATACTATTCTTAATAGATAACCTTTTTAATAAATTACGATAATAATTTAACACTAACTAAGTAATATTTTTTAGTGTGTTCTATGGTTCATTTGATACGTCATAAAAAAATCTATGGATATGTCTTATTTTGTTGTCAAACTATAAAATGTAAACATTGAGTTTTTTTACGGCTTTAGATATAAAATCAATTTTTGGGATTAATAAAACAGGTAAGCAAAGTTAATTGAGTAAATATTATTTCAAAATAATCGCATAATTACAATGCAGCTAGCCAATTACATTAATTTATTTTCTGTTACTATATTTTTTTTACAGGATAGATTACAAGATATTTACAACAATATCAAGAGTGAATTTCTAAAATGTACAAGTATGCATTTTATTACTGGAATAAGCAAAGCGGTAAGTCCAGTATTATTATTTGATAATTGTACCTCCTTTCATATGTTTGTGTATATAAATTCCATAATGTTTTGTTACAGATTGAACTTTAATTGAACTGGCAGGCAATGCTCTCAAGAATTGTGCCATATGGATACACTGTTACGAAAGCGCTAGACGAAATTTGATAAATAAATAACTATCGGTAACAGTATCTAAAGCTAGAAACAGGAGGTTGGTAGCCCGATGGTATCAAATGGCGGCTTTCGTACGTACAGTGTACGGTTTTTGTGCGTTTGACTTCTGGTGCCGACCATTTTCAACTTTTACAACACAAGCATCGTTTTGTGTGAAAGATGTCAAAAGTGTAAATGTGTTCACTTTGGGTGAGTCCAGATTCATTTGTATAAAAAAAAATGTGTTTTGATGAGCTATGACACGCTAGAAGCAACATCGGTTTCATACATTTAGTATGATTAGAGACACATTATCGTTGAGCATTGTATTTTTTATGAAAAAATATGCTTTTGGCTTAACACAACATAATTGTTTACAACACGTCTGTTTCTACTGTAAGATTTGAATGTGAATTTTATTTTTAGTTATGGATTTTTTTTAAAAAAAAGTTCTAGCTTTTGGTATAAAGAAGGTGTCCATAATATGATTTTTTATTCTGTTTTTATTTTTTTTTCTATTTTTAATCTGCTAGATGTAACAAATAATGTTATTTTATTTTACAAAATGGTAGTTTTGTGTTTTATTAATTGAAATTAAATAAACAGAATGTTTTAATTTATTTATAACCAGAAATAAACTGAAAAAAAAATACACATTAAGTTTTAATTTAATATATTCTCCTGAACTATTTCCAAACAATAGATGTTTTATAATGATTCTTGGTTAAATAATGCCTCCACGACAAATTAATATAAAGGATGAGAATTCATGGAATTTGGTAAGTAATTATTCTCAAATGAGGTTTCTGTGTTAAAATTATCAAATAATGTGATATTTTAAAACAACCCTCTATATTATTAGTAGTGGTCGTACTAGCAAGTCATTTCATTTAAAGTTCTTATAATAATGTGTCCCATAAACAGAAGCAAATACTCCCCTAAAATGGTTCATATTTCTAACTATTGAAGTTTGCCAGTTATAAAAGCATTGTAGTTACCTATAACTTACCTAATAATGACTTATGAAGTCAAGAGCAGCATATCAGTTTGTGAGAACTTTTTTAATGTAAAAGTAGTCACACCTCAATGTGTTGTTACTACACTTAAACGCAATAGATCTGTTAATGAAAAAGCTAAACGCAGGTTTGAAACTTGGTGTGGGCCGTAAATTCTTCAACTGTTGTGTTAAGTTTTGATGATTAGGTGCCGACTTCTTAGTTTACTTATATTTAGAGATATATTCCATAGTGAGAGACTTTACTTGAACAATTTTTTATAAAGTTTATGCACAAAGAGGTTGTTGGAAGCCCGGTGGTATCAGTCGATGGCTTTCGTTTGCACAGCGCACTGAAGGCCGTGAGTTCAAGTCCTGGTGGGGCCATTTGCACTTTCACAACACAAACCTTTGGTTAGTGTGAAAGATGTCAAATGTGTATTTGTGTACTTTAGGTAAGCCAAGATTCATTTTCTTAAAAAAAATGATAAAAATCTGTACTAAAAAGTCAAAACTTTTATTAATACAGTTATATATTTTTATTTTATTCTAAAAAAATTATGATTTTCAAATAAGTATGAATCCACCTTCACAATTTGTTAAATATAAGGAACAAAAAGCTGTGTTGGTACATACTTAATTGCAGAATAATAAAATCAATATTGTGGTGAGAGCCCATAGCTCACCACATATAAATCGAGCACTCTGTCTTATTAACTATGGGGCAAGCATAGAGAATAAGTCAGCAGTCTATGATTATGACTTGCAGCGCTTTCTTATTGCTGATGAGGTGTGACAAAAAAATTAAGTCCAATTAATTATAAGTATATTATACATTATGTAGGTACACCACACTTTTATAAAGCTCTGTATGTAAACTTCCATAGATCAGGATCTAACTCCCATTATTCTACAATTTTTTTTGTGGACGGGTAAAAAAAGCTAGTATATATATATAAGTATATAACTAAGCCTATAACTTTTGATTTAGGGCCATCAAAATACAATACTGGTATTTTTAACCCTTTTCTCATCTCATGAGATTTTCTCTGGTTTTTCGCGGCGCTCTTTATACTTTGTTTCTATCTAAAATTGCATTTTTTATGCTTTATATCATACAGGACTGATTATTCCGTCATTTTTATGAGATACAATCTTAAAAAAATATTAAGTTAAAGATATTTTTAATTTATTTATACCTGCTTCAAAATACGATAAATTTTACATTTTTTTGAAATTTTGAGCTCAATACGGAGACAGAAGATATCTTTCAAATCGAAAAATATTTTGCATACCTATTATGAACAGCATTTAGCACTAAAGTATAACTATTACGTTATCAATAATGGAAGAAACGCAAATCGGCCCGGCCTAATACATACGCAAAAAGAATGATAATCAAACAACTAACTGATAAACGAGTTAAACAAGTATGTTAAGCATTCAAACAGCGATAGCATGAATTGCACGCACTGAAGGATGTTGCGGCTTCGGTCTCTGGAGGTATAATAATGACTACAAGAAGAAGATTAAATGCGATCCCTTATAACCAACGATATCTGTTTCTTCCCAAAAATGCATCATTTTATTCAATAAAGTGTGATATTTTGTGAAAGTTTAAATAAATTCTCTGAAAAAAAAAACTTCAATAAACTGTCAAAGAGAAACAATTTTTTTTTATTTAAGATAATGACGGCTATTCTGAAATGACAAACAGACGATTGAGTTGCGTCGTATCCAATTTTTATTGAGACTTTTGACAATTCTGTATTCTGAAAATGTTTTATCCAATACATTAGTTACGTAACTACTGGCAACCAATTAAGTTTTAAGCAAGAGCTTCTTGCGTTGAGTTGGAACGTGAATTTCAGAATAACAGTCATTATCATTATAATATACAATTACACTATTGTGTCACGCCAAGTCTCGACAGAAGGCTTGTCGGCGTGCTCACTTTTATATCTCTTCTTCTTCTTCTTCTTCGTCGTTCCCTCAGTGCTGAGGATCGTGATTTTCAACATTAACACCATAAGCCAGTTCCCTCCACTCACTACGGTTCTCCGCCAACCGCAGTGCCCCACAAAAGGTCTCCCCAGAGGCCTCTCTCACTTGGTCATTCCATCTCATAGGTGAGCGCCCTCTACCTCTGCTGCCCTCCGCACTCCCACTCATAATTATTTTCTCCAAGTTGTCCGCTCCTCGTCGTGCAACGTGTCCAAAAAATTGTAAGACTCGACGCATACAGACATTGGAGAGTCGATCTGTAACACTCAGCTCTGTCAGGATCGATACATTTGTTCTGTGAGCTGTCCATGGAATTCGCAGCAGGCGCCTCCAACACCACATTTCGAAGGCGTCTATTCTAGCTCTCATCCGAGACTTTTTGGTCCAGGTTTTGGCTCCGTATAGAAATATGGAGAAAACCAGACACTTAACCAGTCTGATTTTTGTGGGCCGTCTAACGTTCCCACTCTTCCAAATCTTATTCAGGGATGTCATGGCGCCACCAGTGTCGTGTCATCAGCGAACCTAAGGTTATTGACCAGTTGGCCCCCGATTCTGACTCCTCCACTCCATCCCTCCAGTGCCCTTCTCATTATGTATTCTCCGTGCACATTAAACAATTTAGGTGACAAAATACATCCCTGGCGTACTTCCTGTTCAGCCCTGTATGGTGCAGATACTTCATCCTCAATGCGAATTCTTGATGAACCTTCAAGGTACAAGTTCTGAATTAGAGACGCCAAGTGGGCGGGTACCCCCATTTCTAGCAGCACCCTGGTTAAGTCGCTCCATCTTACGCAGTCGAATGCTTTGGCGTAGTCAATGAAACAGAGCACAGCTGGGACGTTAAACTCACGGCACTTTTCAATGAGTTGGCGTATGTTGAGAATCTGCTCTCTTGTCCCCTTGCCAGATACAAAGCCGGCCTGTTCTGGTGCTATTTGCCAGTCTATGTAAGGCGCTAGTCTCTTGTTAAGTACATCCAGCATAATTTTACTGGCATGAGAGGGCAAAGATATAGTGCGGAAGTTTTCACATTTGCGGGTGGATCCTTTCTTATGTAGGGGGATGACCACTGTTTCGGTACAATCATCAGGCCATTTACCGGTTCTCCATACTTTTTGGCGTCAAAGATGGAGCATGCGGGTTCCCTCCCTTCCAAGATTCTTGATCAGCTCCGCTGGGATCCCAACAATAATTTATCACTTATAGGTACAAAATATACAAACACTTGACATATGACTATTTACACACCTTAACAGATGTAAAATCAAAAACATTTTTAAATTTATTTTTGTTTAATATTTTCAGTTTTAAAACAAGTTCACTTTTTTAATGGTGTCGCCAACTCAACGAAGTGTCAGTTGCTTTTATGAAAATCTGGGCCTATATCCGGTATAATACCTCATACAACACAACATAACAACAAGGCGTCGATAATGTCAAGTAACATCCGTTGCAGATAACAAAACGAAACAGGGGTTCATACACAAGGGTTGGCACGCCTTTTGTCCCAGCAGCACAGCAAAGTGATTAAGCCTGTTGTTGGTTTGAATTGTCGCGTTTTCATGAATTTCATCTTCTGAGGTGTCGACATAAGCACAAAATCCGTACAAACATTTCTGTTCTTCTCAAACCGCATAAACGCATGACGTTCTCAGTATTCAAAAACTGACGGTACCTATATTTTTTTTTAATTAACTAACATTAAACTTTACAATGTACCTAGGTAATTTTTATTTTTCGTCATTTAATTTTCGTTTTTGGCCATAGAGGAAATTCACGATCCCGTTCCTGGAGAAATGTTGGGACATCTGATAAAAACACCGCGACAAGTAGTTTTGAAAGATCTTTCTTGATATTAGCATGATATTGCTTAAAAACGTTATGAAAATGCCGAAACAGATGGGAAATTATATTGTGCGATATGAGGAATATAATATGGCGGATGTATTAACACCTTCCAGCCAAACTCCTTTGATGAGTGTGGTCTAGCATTACCGTGATAATCACATCTTTTCTGTTGATCAATTTCAGCCACTCTCTTTCAATTTTCTGATCGGTTTTTGGAAGTGGAAATCCGAATCGATGATTTTTTGTTGTGGTAAAAGCTCATTATGAAAAAGTTCCCGTGGAATTCCACCATTTATTTTCCTTATCACGAACCTAAGCGTGTGAACCTTGCTGTACCTACTTTAACGATGAAGATTATCGCGCTTGTTTAGATATTATCAAACTATATTATATAAAGAAACTACCTCAACGGGGAATAATAATTGATCTATTACGGCCGGTTTCATAAAAAATAAAGGAGACTTTAAACTCCCTTTAAAAAATAACGGGTTTTATAACAACAAAACGACATTCAAAATTGACTTTTAACTAAAGTACCGTTGTTGATGATTATTTTTTAGCTAAAGTCGACTTTAGGTAGTTCAAATTTTTACCACCGGTGTTCATAGAAAATTTCGTGGCGCTTTCTCTGTCACAAAGATAAACATTTTGTATGCGGTGACACTGTGGACAAAAATGACTAAAATAGGGCGCAAAACATAGCAAAACCGGAAGAATATTATTGTTCACAGATTTCTTTTACTAATTCATAAACCATAATAATAAATTAACACAAAAAACGGCACTTTGATGCTCTATTTAGAAATGAAATTGACAGATCAACAGAAATTCCGCGAAAATATAAGTAAACAACCTATGTTTTCCATAGATTTCCATGGTAACACTACCAACTGCTACTAACTTTCAAATATTTTTTTGACATTTCAAATTTTAGCTGCATTATTTTTTTATGAAACGCGTCAGCTTAAAGGAGTCGTTAAATTTTAAAAGGAACTTTAACTAAAGTGTTCTTTTGAAGCTTTTTATGAAACCGGCAGTTAGATATCAGACAAAGAAATATTTTTGAAGAAGATGAAAGCCATGTAGATGTAGATGGACAGTTATTTGGACAGCATACCACATCCTTAAGGTCCCTGCACATTTTTTTTTCTTACTGCAGTATATTGAGTTTATGAATCATCAACCATCATTAAGGGTTGCGCCCTCCCATACCCTTGATGTTTCAGGAACCTATATTCTCAGTTCATCCAGACAGACAGACCAAAAAAAAAAGAAAAGATCATTCAAAGGTTTCAGTTTTTTGGCATAATATAAGCAAAAGATTTGAAGTCAAACTGAAAGTACTAGTCACTGAAGTAGGTACCTACTAGAATCCTATTTGTTTGACGAGGTCTTGAAATATAAAAAAGTCATTTGTGAAGCGTCTAAAATCATCTTACTATTCTAGAAATAGGTATTGTTTGTAAAAGCAACCGCTGGTTGCGTAGACAATAAATAAATAAATAAATAAATAAATAAATAAATAAATAAATAAATAACTAAATAACTAAATAACTAAATAACTAAATAAATAAATAAATAAATAAATAAATAAATAACTAAATAAATAAATAAATAAATAAATAAATAAATAAATAAATAAATAAATAAATAAATAAATAAATAAATAAATAAATAAATAAATAAATAAATAAATAAATAAATAAATAAATAAATAAATAAATAAATAAATAAATAAATAAATAAATAAATAAATAAATAAATAAATAAATAAATAAATAGATAAATAAATAAATAAATAAATAAATAAATAAATAAATAAAAATGAAGTAGGTAGGTACATACTAGACTTGTGAATACACACAAAAAT
The DNA here is from genome assembly GCA_963576905.1 of Mystacides longicornis. Classification (NCBI taxonomy): domain Eukaryota; kingdom Metazoa; phylum Arthropoda; class Insecta; order Trichoptera; family Leptoceridae; genus Mystacides; species Mystacides longicornis. The sequence continues at coordinate 9,187,762 of OY756421.1, read as the reverse complement.
ACTAGTATTTAAAATAAGGAATAAAACGGTACCTACATAATATGTCAGTAAGTATCATTTAACATAATGAATGTAAATTAAAAAAAAAATAATATTGTGTCTGTATTAACATTTTCCATTAACCCTTTCTTAACCGGTGATTCCAATTGGAATCATTCATTAATTTTTCGGATATCTCAATTAAGGTCGATGTCGTCATTAAAATTTCTCTTGTATATTATTTATAACAATATCTTTTATCGTTTTGAACACTGAAAATGACGGGAACCTCTTTAACGACCGTGTTTGAAAAGTTGAAAACTTTGATTTTTCAAACTGTGCGTATTTTCATAAACGCGATTTTTCAAGATGCCACAATGGTGATTTATTTTTTGTTTTATAGCATGTTTTATTTTTTTTAATATTATTTAATATATTTTCTTTAACTTTTTACAATAATTCAAAATGATACACTTTTATTTTTTGAAAAATATACAGTTTAGTTTATGATTCCATTTGGAATCAGTGGTAGTTCGAGCACATATTATTTTGAACACTTCTATTTTAAGTTATCGGTTTATTATAATTTGATGCTTTGCCTTTAGTGTCAAAAAATACTCAAGATGTTAAAAGTTTTGAGTTTTCATGATATTTCTATGATACTAGAAGGTGTTTTATCTGATATGGAGCTTTCAGATGATGTGCTGGAGTGAATTTTGAAAGCAGTTTGCGATATAATTGTAGTAATTCAGCTGAACGGCAAATTTTCATAAAATAGAACCAGAAAAACTTAACGTTATTGATTACTGATTCTACTTCATAGAACCAATATGAAAGGGAAGATATATTCTTCTTCGTTTCTGATTTGGCTTACTTGCATATTGTTCCTGCTGCATTATACTCTTGTAAAGCTGGCTATCAGGGTCCCGAAGACGAGGAAGACCCTCTCATACTGTGTTCCGCTCCTTCGAAGCAGAGCTGAGGATTCTGGACATGGTGTGGGAGGAGGTCATAAACGTTGCGCAAGATCGAGCGCAATGGAGAGCTCTTGTTGCCTCCCTATGCCCCTAAGTGGGGCCTTAAGGGAGTTTCGATTTGGAAAGCTGGCTACCTGGCTACCAGCTTTCCCTCCAGCGTTAGGTGGTCATGCTGGAGGTCTGCTACCTTCCGGTATCTTGTCTCTTGCAATGTTTGCGTATGTATCCTTAAGGTCTTAGGGGGTCGTCCTAGATGTCTGCTTCCTTCTAGCATCTTGTCTCTGGCAATGTCTGGGGCTCTTCGATGATCGTTTCGATATTTGATCATCGAAAACTTATGCTAGGGGTGCTGACTTGACGAAATTGGACATTGGCCTGAACACAATCCAATCTAAACTACCTTAAGACCCCACTTAGGGGCATAGGGAGGCAACAAGAGCTCTCCATTGCGCTCGATCTTGCGCAACGTTTATGAGCTCCGTCCACACCTTGTCCAGATTCCTCAGCTCTGCTTCGAAGGAGCGGAACACAGTATGAGAAGGTCTTCCTCGTCCTCGGGACCCTGAACACAATATAGAGTCAATAACAATGCAAGCTACATATCTACATAATATTTTAGTCCGTTTATTTATATTTTTGTAACAGCATCAATCATAGAAAACATATATAAAGATCAGATATTAATATGCCCAGAGCCGTGCAAAATGCCAGAGAGCGTTCTTAAATATATTTAACCACATGAGCTTTGATATATTTAAAGCTATTTAAAAAACTCTTATTTTTTTAGGATCTTCATACAACGTTTTCAAAAAAGACAGATGCCATCTTTTGGAAACAAAATTACTCATGTAAACGTTGAATGGAATCTTAGTATTACAGTGTGAAAATGTAATAAAATAATTGGAGATTGATTTGTTATACATATAAATGTTATTCAAATCTTATTATTCTCAATAAATAAAGATTTAATGAAAGATTTTGGAAAAATATTTCCTCCATTTTGTTATTTGACACATTTTAAAAAATTTATGGCCACATTTTGTGTCAAACTGTCGTAGCCATTAGACGAGTAATTATGTAGCTACCTAATAAAATCATATTCAAATGTTGATAAGTATAAAATAATTTAGCAATAATTGTTGAATCATTTTATATTCCTGAAATATAAATAAAGTTAAATCTTAAATTCATCGTTGAAAAAGATTAAATTTAAAATCATCGTTGAAATTGGTATGAACATTCCATAAACAAACTGGTCAGTAAAACAGTAGCCAATAAATTAGATCATAACGTACAGTGAACTTGACAGAATTGTTGAGAGAAAGAAATAAAATTGACAATAATTGAGAATCTTTAAATGGTTTCAGGATTTTAATCAGTTTAATAAACATTTGTTTTATGCACATAATAATTTATAAATATAATATGTATTTGTATTAAAATTAATCACACTCAACAGCGGTATTATTTTGTGTCTAAATTAGTATGTAAATAAACTCAAAACCACATTAGCTTATTGATTTTATCCTGCATATTATAAAAGTATTGTTAAAAATTTGGACTCATGGTCCTATTGTTGGTGTGAAAATTATTTTGAAATTCATAGGGTGTCATATACTTAACTTTAAACCAATCGTGTTAAAAGAAGTATTCTTCAAAGACAGCGGCCAGTAAGAGGTTTGATTGGAAGCCTTACTTGACGACCCTCCAAGGTTTGTGACAAATTATTCATCCTAGAATAAATACAATATTATTATGATACAACATATACCTAATATCATTTCATCTTCCACATAATTTTTGTTATGTAATATTGTGTACATTAATTAAAGTTATTATTATTATATAATCAATATAAATAAAGGAGTCCGTTCGTATGTAACGTCCTTTATAGACGGCTAAACTAGGGATACCAGAAGTAAAGTAATACCCTCTATAGCGAGTCATAATACCAGTGGACGTTTAAGGCTATAAATATTTGGAAAATGTTATTTATCGATAAAAATATTAGATTTTTTCATAAATCTCCCATACAAATTAAGATTTTCATCCCGCCATTTTGTCAGAATCAGGTATCTTGAAACTGTATTTAAATCTCATTTAGTTGCACCGTCACTACTCATGTACGGTTTTGTTTTAATCTACAATGCTTAAACTTTCTATTTATTTCAAAAAAATTTCCACTATAGAAGTAAAAACATTGAAACAAAGTAAAACAATTTAGCTTATTTTACTTATGAAATGTCATCATATACCTCCATATTGTGAAAATTTAGGGTTGCCGTTTTAAAAAAAACCTGTGGAATGTAATAATAAGGTCTGCATGAATATGTAGGTAGGTATTAATATTGAAATGCATTGAAGTAGTTAACTAAGTACAAAGAGTATGATTGAGTAGTTTCAGCGTGATGTAGTAACGCATGAAAATAACAACAAAATTTCATATTTATAATAATTAGAAGATAATATACCTATAAGTAATAAATCAATTCTTCCTAAGCAGGAATAGCTTTATCATTCTGTTGATAAGTAGAATAATTCTCAGAAGATCAACGCTTTAATGGTAGAATGATATCTGTGGGCTCCGTTGAAACCAGAATGAAAACTTCAAGGCTTGGACGATAATAATATCCTGGCCTTAGAAAATAATCTTTAAGGTGGCATTTGTGGTCCTCATAATTCAACCTAAAATAGATAAATAACATCAAAATACATTTTTTTATGATTGTGTATGAATGTTTAAGAGGGGAATGTCATTTATTTTAAAGGAGATTTATCATTTCATGAAACACCACAGTTGATATCCTTATGAAAGTGAAATGACTGAGTATAACCTCATATTGAACATTTTTCCTAAAGGCATAATAGTTGTTCTTGTGAGAACAATGTTTGCAAAGTAAATAGTTATAAAATAAATCTTTGATAGAAATAGAAACAAATATGGGTAGATTCAAGCAAAAAGAAAGTCATGTATTTGTTTAAGTACCTACCTAATAAAAAAACAGGAAACATTATACATTAATTAAATTTTGAAAAAGGAATAAGTAAGTATATTGTTTTACTATTTTTTGACGTCTATAAAAAGTTTGACGTTTGGCGATGACAATCACAGACAATAATTGAGGCCATAGCAAAAAAACGCAAACGTAATGATTCTGTTTTTTAAATCCTATTTTTATATTTCGTGTACATAATGAAATACAAATAACTAAACACCTACATTTTAATGATCTTTCGGATTATTTTAATATAGGTATTCGAAATATATCAAACAAGTTTGGAAAATACATTTACCAACATTTTACTGATTGAATATTTGTGATTATGGCAGGAACATTAGTAGTGATATGCCAAAAAGAAGAAAAAAAAAAAGATGCCATGGATAGCGAGCATCGCATCCCTTCTGTCAAAAAAATGCAATACGAGTTATTAAAATTAATGTTCAAAAGAAAAACCCACACTGGTAATTAATAATAACACAGTTATGGTGGTTTATAAATTGTGTTTTTAAAACTAATGTTTTATTATCATTGTTTACAGGATCTTGAGTGTTTACCAATTATGACAAATCAAGTATATTTAGCAATGACATATTATACATACGATTTGTAGTTTGTGAAAATAGCATCACGAGTAGTATAAATTTCATTGATATTTAGCAATACAAACGATGAATTTTTTGTGAAATGGAAAAAGGCCAATTGTAGCTCTCCTGAAGATTTAAGATAAAGGTAATGGTAATTTTATTTCATATGAATCACTGAATCTCTTTTTTGATTCTCAAATTAGTATTTTTGTTTTAAAAATGAAGATATTGCTGGTCATTGTCGTTGGTAAGTCAATTTGGATGGATTAAAGGATTTGATAACATCCTCGAATGATAACACTACGATTTGAATAAGTTAGGTTAAGGTGTGAGCATAATTTTTAAGGGGGGTTTCTTGACACCTCCCCGAGTGATACGCTCTGTTAGGTTAAAACATATTCATTTAGAAGGGTTTTGTCATATATCAAAGAAGCCCACTATAATACCATTTATTGTTTTCATCCACAAAATTTAACAAATATCAATTTATAAAGTGGAAAATCTGTCACTGTCTTATTTATTATTCCATTGATTCATTAAATATTTACAAGTCTTCAAAACCCAATAAAAAAAAATGTGTTGCTCTGTGTTTATTTTAATCTAATCATATTTTGTTACAGTATTTATGTATCATTGTGCATCGGGATAAATATGAGTCCTTCAACTGTTGGCGATGAAAAAGTTGAATGGTCGAAGGCAAATATCTTGGATACGCAATGTAAGTTCAAGAAGTGCTTGCCAAGGTCGTGGAGAACCGTTACGGCACAAGAAGAGAACTGGCGTGTTAATCCCAACAGCTCCTTTTTGAATCACTGATTTAAATATCAACTGAATATTCATCCATTTAAAGAAAATGTTTCTATTTTACTTAATCAATATTACTGAATTCTTATATTAATACATAATCTATAAACAGCACACACTGTACGCTTCTTCTTTAAATCTTTTCAACATGTAATTACATATAATTAGCTATAGTATTTCACAGTCCTGCATTTTACATTGTAAAATTAAAAGAAATTGCATTTGGTGATCGACTACAAACAAATTCTTCAACATTGTAGAGTAGGAAGAAAATTAACTGTCCACTTTTTATATTTTTATATAAATTTAATGAAATCTTCGTTTGTAGTGGAACGCCAATTTGAATTTGTCTGCAGGGGGTGTTGTCTTATTGTATTTTGTTTGTCTTTTTGATTTTAAGTTAAAAAGTGGATAAAATAAGTGCACTTATTCTAAGAATGATTTGGAATATTATTATACTGCGTTTATTTTTTGCATTTTATGCATCGTCACTGTTGAAGTATTGTAAACTCAATAGTGTATCTGACATTTAAATATAACATAAGTACTTCTAATAGCTTCTAAGAAAATTGTTGCTTTGAAGGATATGGATTTTGTTAATTTCTTTAAAAATAATATCATTTTGTAAATAGATCACATGCTATCATATACCTACCTATGTTATAATTAAAAAAAGAAAAATGTCATATTTTTTTAACATCATAATCCAATCCAATCCAAACTCCCTTAAGATCCCACTTAGGGGCATAGGGAGGCAACAAGAGCTCTCCATTATGCTCGATCTTGGGCAACGTTAATGACCTTAACATAATCATAATATTATAATGATAGTAATATTCTTCAGTTGTTCATATTTATGAATTTCTTTTTTAGCTTATATTTTGTGTCACCATCTAAATATGAACAGTGCAGATCTTCTTCTTCTTCCTAGCCTTCCCTCCACTGCTGGATGTAGGCCTCTTCCATCTGTCTCCACTTCTCTCTATTCTGAGCCACTTCAACCCATTTTTTACCGGCGACCGCAACAATATCGTCGGCCCATCTCTTTTGTGGCCGACCGACTCCCCTTTTGCTTTCCCACGGTCTCCACTTTAAGACTGGGAGTCCATCTCGAGATTGGCTGTCTGGCTACGTGTCCTGCCCATTGCCACTTCAATTTTGCAATCCGATCCATAATATCGGCGACTTTTGTTCGGCGTCTGATTTCCATGTTTGTAACTCTATCACGCAGACTTATGCCCAACATTTGTCGCTCCATGGATCGTTGCGCGCATTTCATTTTGTGGATAGTATTCATGGTCAGGGACATTGTTTCTAGACCATATGTCATCACAGGCAGGATGCACGCTTCATAGACTTTTCTTTTTAAATTAATGGGGATATCCTTATTTCTCATTATATGATTGAGCTTTCCGAAGGCTGCCCAACCAAGTCCGATTCTTCTGGGTATTTCTGCTACCTGAGTGCAGATGAAAATAATTAATCTTTGAGTATAAACATTGTAAATTTTCACCATTTTTTTAATTGTTATTATTTTTTTCAACTCCACACATTAGCTTAAAGTTTCATAAAACATTTTTTTACAAAATGTTTATATTGTTTTATTTTGGTTTAACTTATTCCTGTCTCCTCCAGCTTGCTATGTCCTTGGATTCTTATAGATACCCATTAAGATGGCATTCTCTGAACATGCCTTGCCCAATTTACTTATATATTTTTTTTTAACGAATCTGTCTTCACTCGAAGTGAACACAAATACACTTTTTGAAATCTTTCACACTAACCAAAGGGTTGTGTCGTGAGCGCGGAAATGGTTGGACGTCTGGGAATCGAATCTATGACCTCCAATATGCTGTGCGCATGAATGCTGGCGATTGATACGACTGGACTACCGACCGCTTTGTGGTAATATAAGTGGAATTAACAGTTTTATTTAAAAACAAATGAAATTAACCAACAATATGCCTTGCCCTTCTGAACTTGCCCAAGCTAGCATAATCAGAGATTGTAATGCTCATGGTTAAACCGTATTCTCCAGGATTCTCTATCTTTTATGGGCTCCAAAATCATTGCCCGTTCTTCGTACCCATATGTCATAACTGTTATAATAGTTTTATAGAGGTTGATCTTTGTTTTCCTATGGACACTTATTGACTTGAGCATAGGCAGATTTCCTGTTCTATTCTTCGGTTGATTTCTATATGTCCCAACTTCTTTGTTGCTATTTCCAAGGCGTCAAAGTCCTCTTAAGGCTATCAGGGATCTTCTTACTATATTGAGGTTATAAGCATATCCGACGATTTGGCTACTTTGGAAATAAATATTAGTCTTTGTATTTTCGTGGTATGATTTATGCATCACATATTCCAAGAATAAGCTGAAGAGTGTGAGGGCCAGTCTGCCACCTTGCTTGAATACCTGGGCATCCAGGAGCGCATCCAAAATTTCCGCGCCGATTTTATATTTTGACCTACACATAGTTGCCCTGATCAAACTTAACTTCACAGGTATTAATTGAAGTATCATGGTCATAAATCCACGACTCCTGTGCAAGCCACGGGTACTTAAGCTAGTATTATATAAAAAGATAAACACATGTGTACCAAAAGAAAAAAAAAACTATCATATTATAAAGTAGGTATGCCATATTGTATTATATATGTACTCTTATATAATATATATATATGTACCTGGTTGAAAATTTTAATCATTTATACGTGTTTTTAAAAATAATCAATTATAAAACATAATAATATTCAAAAATTGTAGCTGAAATAAAAAAATATATTATATGTCCTTCACTATTTCTGAATCACTCGATTTACCAATGATGACAATTGGAATCATAAAATTTTCCAAAAAACTGAAAATATTTTTTTGAAAAAATATATTGAAATCTCTTTATATTCACATTTTATGCCCATTTTTAAATAAAAATATTTTTATTTACGGTGCTTTCATAATTCGGTTAAGAAAGGGTTAAGAGCCCGCGCAGACAGGAAGCGTTCAAGCGTTCGTCCGGTCGACTTCTAACACGCATAGCACACGGTCAAAAATGCTGCGTTCCATTTTCCCTACCAAGCTTGTACGTGAAACGTGTATTTCGATATTACATCTTCAGAAGATGAAGCACTGCTTTTGTGGACTTTGGAAGAGTCTAATAAGAAAAAAGATACCGGATGCATCCGATTAACGCTGAGCGAGATGAAAAAGGAGAGTTTAGTATTATTTTTCCTGAATTACTTGAAGATGAAGAACGTTTTTTTATTAATTTACTTCCGAATGTCAATAAATAGCTTTAATGAATTTCATAATTATATAAAAAAGGAAATTCAAAAAGAAGACAGCAACTGGAGAAAGATGATATTTCGGCGCCTTTCCCTTACTAAGTCAATCAATTTTTCTGTGTAAGCCATGTTGCGAGCAAGCCGTTCCACGAGTTCTTTGTACTTTTTACAATAGAACGCAAGAACGCTACCATTGATCGGCGCGGTCTGACTGCCCTTGTGTCTGCGAGTTGCTATAGTGGTCTACTACTTACAAAGAACGCAGAACGCGGAACTCGGAACGCTTTCTGTCTGCACGGGATCTTTAGATAAGTACTAAGTAGGTAATATTATTTACGTGAATAATTATGAAAAAATATCCGCTATCTTGTAAGCTAATTAAATACACAGTATAATAATAAAATATTATAAATGACAATATTTCGTGGAAAAAATATAAAAAAATTGAATTTCATAAATTTTAAATATAAACACATTTCGTCTCATTTCCCTCGGGTGCCATACACTAAATTTATTTAAGAATCGCTGACATTGGAAATTCTGTTTTAGCGAAATTTAGTCGGAATTTGAATCCCTTTGTGCTGTGTTCATTTGTTAAAACAAAAGAATAAAAAGTATTTATGAAACAACGAAATAAAAAAAGAATAACTGGATCGCATCAATGTGAAATTGTTCGAATGATACGCATAATCTCAATAAAATTTTGTTTTGTTCGGGAATATTTTCAAATTCTGTACCAAGAGAGCATTTTTTCAATTTTTTTAAATTCATTAATTGTTATGATATACCCAGGTACCTATATATGTTTTTTTTTTTCAATAAAAAAATTTTTGTGAACAAAATCAGAAATTTATTCGATTTTTTAACACAAATGACCCCATTTTGAATGATCGCAGTGTGCCCATTGATAAAATCCTCAAAGGTGAATTTTTTATTTTGTTCAAACGGAATTTTGAATTTTTGTTATTATATTCAGTAAAATGAATTAATAAACACGATGTAACATCCATTTAATTTTTTTCATACTGGCTGCAATAATGGCTATCATAACTGACTGCCCAAATTTTGCCTGTTTCGTTATGGTCGAATTTGAACCCTTCTCTATTATGTACTAGCTTATACCCGTCTTGCTTTACGTTTTTGATTCCGAATGTCAGGCTTGATCGGTAGGTAATTAAACAGGTTCTAGTCTAGCTTCCCATTGCTTTGCAGAAGAATGACACTTTTAATGTTTATTAAAATTTTGTATGAAGATCCAAAAAAATAGAGTTTTTTAAATACATAGCTCTAAATATAGTAAAGTTAATGCGGCAAATTGTATTAAAGAACCTTTTCTGGCATTTTGCACGGCTCTGTGCAGATTCATATCTGACGTAGCATTTGTATTTTGAGCGTGATGCTATGACATACGGTAAGAAGTGGTTGGTGACCCAGCGGTTACAACGCTGGCTTTCGTACTGCGGACGTCGTGGTTCGATCCCAGGTGCCGACCGAATCTAGTCATAATTAGAACGTTGTGCACCAACAAAGCCAATAGACAATAAAGATGAGACATTGACAAAAATGGATATAGTCATATCCTGGCGCCAATTACATGACAGCAGTCGCAGTCTTTAAGTTTGGTTGCTCTCTTGTTCTCACTAATTTCCAACTTTTATCTCTATACCTATTTTATTAATAATTATTAAATATCTACTTGTTTCATGCATGGGATTTTTCAACATGTTGAAAATTCTCATGATTACAAGTTTCGGAGACTTAAACATTACCACCTATTAATGGCGAACGTTGTTAACGTAAAGTAATCACACTAAGCCAGCCTTCGAAATAACAGTAGAAGACGGTCGAAAGCCTGTAGTGGTTTGTTACATTTTAAAAATCGAACATTAGTAATGAATTGTTAGAGTCACTAGTTGTTACATAATATCCTTCTCTATTACATGTACCTAGGTACAACTGAAGCAAAACACCCTGGATATTTACTAAGGCACATCGAACTTAAACTTGGACAAAACAGACATCTTTTTCAGGTCTTATGTTTACGAAATATATTTTTGGATGTGTTGCTTTTTAGAAAGAAAGTAGGTATACCTATGGTCTTCCGTAATTAAGATCAGCGCTTTATTTTCAAAGACGATTTTGATAAGACGCTTTGTCAAGATTTTTTTTAGCACAGGTTCCAGTGTTTGATTAGACTTTGTTTATAGTAGAATGATACTTTGTGGATGGCAAGACAATCCAATTCAGTACCTACATATTATTATTTTTTATATTATTTCAATTAAAACAAAAAGTTCATCGCACAACCTAAAAAATTTAAAAACATTTCTGAATCTGATTTTGTATAAGAGGAGAGTTAAGCAGAAAAAAAAATATCAAATTACCATATTTTTTTTTTCAAAATTAAGTAGGTTTAAAAGGCACTTCTCCGAAATGAATTCGATATCGGGAAGTAATAATCTTATTCAAAGTGCTTCGTGAAAATTAAATAAAACCATAAAAATAAGTGTGTAATGAATTGATTTTATTAAAACGGAAACGGGAGGTAAAGTGGAAAAACAATCAACGATAAGAATTAAAAAGGGTTAGGGAGGTCCTGAAAGGAAGAGAATAATCGTCGGGATATGTTTTGTGTAGAAGCTCTTTATTATTGGAAAACAATGTCCGGTAAATGGACGGCCGGCGAGTAGCGAGGCACAAACTCGATTTTATCATAATATTATTATTATTATGATTATTATTCCAAATATAATATTTATGGATTACGTCCTTCGTGAATCGTTAATCATTCGGACGTCGCAATCCTTAAATTTATTCCGTTCTTTGTAGCTCGTAGGTGGGTACTGGGTAGGCCCGATTTGTGTTGTGCTTTTTGCTTTACCAACACCATCATCAGGTATTATTATTGAAAAGGAAAATTTTAAAATGGACCCGATGCCGAATAATAATTATTGTTATTAATCACAGGACAAAATACATGGAACGGGTAGGTAATATACAAAATTAACCCGTTTACCTCATTGTTAATTCCACAATGAGAACACTGCCTGTCAACCCACTCACTGCTGAATTTAAAATGCTGGCGCCAACAAACATTTTTTGTCACAATATCATAAGAATGACGCTCAAGTTGACAAAAATAATGAATCGCGTGTACGAGTGAAAGTTGTTTTGTTGCCCTAGGCCCTAAAAGAACAAATAAGTAATTAACTGACGAAAAATCATTTTTTTTATAATTAAATGAATTTGTGCTCACTCAAAGTGAACACAAATTCACTCATTGACTCTTTCATAATAAGGTACTTAAAAGCTTGTGTCGTGAAAGAGGAAGATGGTCGGCACCTGGGATCGAACCCACGGCCTCCGCACGAAACAGTGCGAAAGCCGGCGTCGTAACCGCTAGACCACCAACCAATTACATGGATACCAATTCAATTCTATATAGTTCCAAAGATTTTTCACCATATTATGAACATTCCTGACTTAATGTGGTGGACCGAATATGATCTAAAGGGAATTTCAAACACGATCTCAATGCCTATCGATCGTGTTTGAAATTGCCGTACTGTCAGAAAATTACGAGAATTTTAGATACCCACATACATCAGGTGCAACTGTAAAAATAAGCGACAAAGTTCATCACACGGTAACGGGTGAACAAAATATAAATAAAACTAGCTAATACCCGTCTTGCTTTGCGTTTTTCGATTGTCAGGATTGATCGGTAGGTAATTTAACAGGTTCTAGTCCAGCTTCTCGTTGCTTAACAGACCTCTCTGTAACTGACATAATCGCAGAAAAAGAAGAATGACACTTTCACAATTCATAAAAAGAGAGAAGCACGACAGTTAAATTGTTTGTAAAAAAAGAAAGAAGAAAAATTATAGTCTGCCACTCACATGGAAAAAACAACTCTGTCTATGTTACATCTTTCAATTAATTCAATTTCATTGTTCCATCAAAGGGAAAAAATCTACATAATATTTTAGTCCGTTTATTTATATTTTTGAAACATCATCAATCGTAGAAAACATATATAAAGATCAGATATTAATATGCCCAGAGCCGTGCAAAATGCCAGAGAGCGTTCTTAAATATATTTAACCACATGAGCTTTGATATATTTAAAGCTATTTAAAAAACTCTTATTTTTTTAGGATCTTCATACAACGTTTTCAAAAAAAGACAGATGCCATCTTTTGGAAACAAAATTACTCATGTAAACGTTGAATGGAATCTTGGTATTACGGTATGAAAATGTAATAAAATAATTGGAGATTGATATGTTATACATATAAATGTTATTCAAATCTTATTATTCTCAATAAATAAAGATTTAAAGAAAGATTTTGGAAAAATATTTCCTCCATTTTGTTATTTGACACATTTTAAAAAATTTATGGCCACATTTTGTGTCAAACTGTCGTAGCCAGATAGATGAGTAATTATGTAGCTACATACCTGATAAAATCATATTAAATGTTGGTAAAAAATAATAAAGATACATTAAATTAAATTCATAATACATTTCAATCTAAAAATTGTTCTTTCATAAAGATTTTAGAGAAAAAATGATATTTGAAAATTGAAATGAGTATGAATATTCTTTAGTAGATTTGGTCGGTAAAACAGAACGTTGAAAGAAAGCCAATCTGACAGGAAGTGATGACGTTCCTATTTTACAAGATTATAATGGATTTGTCAGGTATGTGTGTATGTTTATAGTCAAAAAATATATTTGGTTTTACACACATCATAATAATTAAGTAATACTTCCTGTTTATTTTGGAAAAGAATCAGATATGTAGGTATTTTGGTAAAGTAAAATTCACTTGATTTATCCACAATATGTATTCACAAAACTGTATCGAACTCAAATTTCTTATGTAGATAAATGCAAACTTATGTTCTCTTACCTTTAATTTATTTTATTTAATGTTATATTCATCACAAAACAAGGTGGGTAATATTTTAAAAAACACAGCATGTTGTATGTTGAAGCATCCGGTAAATATTTCTTGATATATCCAAAATCCCTGCAAGGTTCTGAGTGTTCTGACCTAAAAAAAACCAATTCTATTAATATATGAAAGCAAAATACAGTGATTACATGGCCATGGTTGCAAATATATAAGACGACATTAGAAAATTTTGCTTTTTCAGGGATTTGTTTTAAAAATACATGTTATGAGAATTTGATTAGAATCAATATTAAGGATTTAGAAAGTATATCAAACTACTTATGAACTTCAAATTAGAATAAAACAATCAACTGCTAGATACATATTTGATATGATATGCTCTGCATAAAACCTTCATTTGGAATCTTTCATAGTATTATTTGTTTAAAAGTGTAGCTTTTATACCTTTTTAAGATCTTCATTAAATCCATTTAGACTGCATAATGTATCAGGTATTATTATTTCAGATAGACTGCAACTCCATGCCTAGAAAACAATATTACAAAACAAACATCAAAATCTGTCTAAAGTTTAGTTACAGGAGGGACAGCAATTTCAAAGTATCATATTTTATATACCCATATTTTTACAATTCACAACTAAAAACTTCATGATAGGTAAAAATCTTAATAATTAAATATAGCTTAGGTACCTACTTACAAAAAACTTACAAAATTTTTGAAAATAAAATTCCTGTTGTTTTTGTTTGGCTGTCAGAATAACAATAATTGACAGTAGGTTACCATAGACGAACTTTTTAATATGTAATTTTTTGTCTTAGCTTCATAATATGAAAACAAAATAAGAATGATTTTTTTAATAATTCTTCTTCACATTTAAAGTGGTTTTTTGTGTGAAAAATTTTTTTTTTAATAAGTCTAAATATTTTAAGAGACCATTATATAAGTAAATCAAAAATATACATCATAAAATAATTTAATAGTACCTAACTGTGTTGAATTATATTATTATCTTTGGTTATCCATGGATGGTTTAATACTTCACTATACGTCATATTTTGTTGTCAAACAAAAGGTTCGGATTGATATCGTCGATTATGAAAAATATAATTACCTTATTTTCAATTGAGTTTAATGAAAATAAAACTGGTAAGTCAAATTGATTAAAATATCTGTAAGCCTATGCCGTAACTTAAAACATTTATGCGTTGCTAAAACAATTATAATGTTATAAGGCGGGAATTAGTGTGTTACCGAAATCACAAAATTAATTTATTTTGTTGATATTTTTTTCAGGTTCCTGAGGCAAACGTGTTTTCAACGAGACTAATTGCTTTCATCCCACCTTTTTGACATAGCAATTAAGTACATACTTCTAAGGATCAAATTGATTGATAAAAGTGCATTTCTAACAAAGAAATTCAAAGGTTTAATTTTTGCAAGACAATATAATAATATTGTAAATATACCAAAATGGTAAGCTACCTATGTAAGAATTTCATTAATTATGTTTATTGGATTTCTTTATGTGTATTTTAAAATCAGAAACTTTATATTGCAGATCCATGTTAGAGAGCTCATTTAAATTTCCCATTTGAGAAGGGAAACAATTATATTGAAAAAATATTCAATGGCTGCTTATGGGATGTAAAGAAGATTGACCATAATCAATAACAGTGTCTTGCGGATGCCAGCGATTTTATCAATTTTACCACATATCACTATAAATAAGTTCTCAACCCGTTAGAAGCATATCAGCTTCATATAGAGCCTAAATGTATCTTAAACCATATTATTAACCACTATAACCGCAAAGGATTACTCTGTAATGGTGAGCAATGCTTAATTTTGACAGAAAATAAATAAATAAGAATGATAATGCTTCTGGCTCGACACAACACAAGCTGACACAATAGTGTGTTTCTAGCACATAGATTTTCATATATTCTTCGTAGTAAAAAAGTGAAGCCGATTTGGCCAGCAATTTTGACAGTACATTTATAAAGAAACTTAAAAATGATCTAATTTCACTTATTTCAATGTAAAAATATGTTTTATTGTAAAAAACACGAGAAAACTACTGAATAAATATACGCTGTACCACATTCTTTTGGGAACCAAACTGTCAAAAGTTGCAATATTTAGGCTTCACTTTTGAACGCGAGTCGGGATTCTAGGTTATTGTATGGATTTCTGTGTTCTAGCATCAGATTTAATTAAACTTTAATTTTTTTATTTCGGTTATGGAATAAAAATGATATACCTAATACTTTTGGGTTAAGAAGTGAATAACTAATAGTTTTTTTTATAACGGTGGGTCGGAATATCTTTTCTGGTTTCCATTTGTTTAAGAGAATATTTTTTTACTCTGCTAGATCTAACAAAAAACTTTGAGATTATACATATTATGTTTCAATTGTTGATTTTATGTTTTATGAATTAAATAATGATTGGACAAAAAATAAACAAAAATTCTTTCATTCATTTATTCATACCCATAAATAATATTACTATTTAAATGGTTCTACGTTGAACAACTTGACATTTTTCAGAAGGCAATAACTTACATTTGAATTTCTTTCCTATGTACATTTTGGTTCAATTTTTTTTAAATTTTAATAGAGAATGGCATTTATCAATAAGGATAAGAAGAAATACCTAGATTTGATATTGATATACCTGCATTGATCCATTGAAAATTTCCTTATAGGTAACTTCATATATTTTTTAAAATTATATTGTAGTGGTGTAGTTTTGTTTTGATTCCAATGCCTTTCTCAAAATGACACTAAATAGTTTTGCCTAATTGCCACATAATTTTTCACCTATAAATAACATAATAATAATACAACGTCTATTGACGTCAAGTGAGTATCTCAGTAGGTTTCGAATCCTACTATGGGCTAAGTTGAACCACCAAAATAGAGAGTATTGTTAAACTATGAAGGTGAGTTTATTTGCATAATCAAGTTGATTTTTATCCGCTCTGTAATAATCTACTAGATGTTGTTACTTGCAACCTGACGTTATAACACACCAACCATTGATGTCAAGTTAGATGCAGAACTCTTTCAACAATTTTCGGCGATTATTTTGAGTTTGATATATCCAGATATGGAAATGAAATAAGTACCTGTAGTCAATATTTCATATACAGGATATTTTATTATTTCAATTATGCACCTACTTGAATAGTTTTTTTTAAATATAAGGAATCTATAGATATAGCTGGAGAGAAAGAGTGGTAAACATTGCTGCCAACTATTCATAGGATTATGACCAGAGAAAAGACGTTGCGTTACAGTTTTTACTTTTGACGTTGCAAAGCATAAGGGCAGCATTATTATGTTTATGGCATCCCATCCCTAGAGGGACGATTTGTGCCAGACGCAGCATTGTATTATGAGCTTATAGTTCACTACAAGTATTTCAAGCATTCTATTAAATGTCAATTGTGGGGTAGGTGTAGAGAATATATCACCACACTACGAATTTGACTCACATGTCTTTCACAGTTATTCTATTTTTCATAGATACAAGCCGGTTTTATGAGTAACTCACCAATTAAAATCGTGATTCTTGACAAACGTTACGTAGATTATCCATATAATAATTCAGAAATGTTTTTTTATTTGCCTTTTGTCGTTGCTTTACCGTATATGTGAGCATCACGCCTAAACGGCTGAACCGATTTCACTAATTCTTTTTTTTGTCGTGTTGGCTTTTATCAGTAGAAGGTTCTTATGAAAGGAAAAATTAAGAAAGTTGCGTGGTAAATTGGGAAATTAAATAAAACTCGCATTAGTCCCTCCTTCTCTATCTACATAATAATTCAGAAATGTTTTTTTATTTATTTTGCTTTTTACCGTATGTCATAGCATCACGCTCAAAATACAAATGCTACGTCAGATATGAATCTGCACAGAGCCGTGCAAAATGCCGGAGAAAGTTCTTTAATACAATTTGCTGCATAAACTTTAATATATTTAGAGCTATTTAAAAACCCTATTTTTTAGGATTTTCATACAAAATTTTAATAAACATTAAAAGTGTCATTCTTCTTTTTCTGTGCTTATGTCAGTTATAGAGGTCTACAAAGCAATGGGAAGCTAGACTAGAACCTGTTTAATTGCCTTTAACCGATCAAGCCTGACAATCGGAATCAAAAACGTAAAGCAAGACGGGTATAAGCTAGTACTTCAATAATAATATTATATTATAGGAACCTACCTACATAATATCACAGTTTTGTTGAACCATTTTACTCTCACATGGTTTGAGTCTCAGCTTAACAATATTATCAGTTAGCACCCTCTTTGTGTGGAATCGTAGAAATTTTATGTGAAATGCCTAATAAATAATTTATTATTGATAAAGGGGGCTGTTTTACCGCCCTGACCTGGTGCAGCATATTATGTTTAGGGTACCTACTCGATGTACAAGAAACCAAGAGTCTTTCTACATACCTAGTAAACCACAGTACAAACTACATAAGACACACAGTGGTGCCTCATATACATTATATGGGAAACAAATATCTAACTAATATAGATATAGAAGTGGTTGGTGACCCAGCGGTTACAACGCCGGCTTTCGTACTGCGGACGTCGTGGTTCGATCCCAGGTGCCGACCATCTTCCTCTTTCACGACACAAGCTTTCAGTAGCTTACTGTGAAAGAGTCAAGGAGTGTATTTGTGTTCACTTTGAGTGAGCACAGATTCATTTAAAAAAAAAAAAAAAAATCTGTGTGGCTTTTGATGAATTCAAATCCATTCTTAAAGAGATGTTCACACATAGGTAATATTTAGACCCTTTTATTGTCTTGCACTTATTTGTCCATTAACCTCTGAGTTTAGAAGCTTTGATTCTTGTGATGAACATTATTTTATACCTAATTTTTATATTGTATCATGGTAGGAAATGTTTTTTTTTAGAAACATAATATGTACTCCTTTATGCTAATTGTATACAGTCACATTTAATTTATAATATATGTAAGAGGCATAATGCCGTAAATTGTTAAAATAAATAAATAAATCTGTATTTACGGAGATTTTACTATTAATATTTTATAATTTTAGAAATTTATTAGGTAATAACTTAAAATATATTTGATGAAATGAAAATATTTCTATCTAACATCATCACCTAAATCCTTGTCGGGAGAGCATAAATCAGCAGAAATATGCGATGCTTTGGCAGAACTCGCCGACAGGAACGAGAGGTCGAGAAATTTAATTCTGCTCAACGTTCCAGAAATAGACAATTCCATCCCCATGAAATACAGATCTCTGGCGACCGAAAACAAGTGGAGGGGATCCTTGCCGACACTGAGGACGGCCAAGACCCCGTCAGAATGTTGAAATGCTTCCGGATTGGATTACGAAAACCAGATAAGATAAGACCCATTAAGGCAATCTTCAGAGACTCCACGGAACCATCGATTATCATGCAAAACAGGCACAAAATTCCCAAAGAGGTAAAAATAAAACATGATCTCACTCTAACGCAGAGGCGGGAATTGCAATCACTGTGGGCGGAGGTGGACGACAGGCGTGGCAGAGGGGAAGATAATCTGACGGTAAAATTTATTAACTCATGTCTTAGAATTGTATCGTTTCAGAAAATAGTCACTAATCAATATCATCTCAATTTACTATCAAAATGTGCGAGGGGTCAAGAGCAAGCTAAGCGTCCGGCGTTAAATGTACCGTTGCTGCACTACGACATATTCGCGTTTACGGAGACCTGGTTGGATGGCGGCGTTCATAGTTCGGAACTTAGCCTCTCGTCGTATAATATTTACCGCTGTGACAGAAACGCTAAAACTAGTAAAAACCAAAGGGTGGGGGTGTCTTGCTGGCGGTCGGAAAGCACCTGCGATCTCGTGCCCTAAAAACAGGACTTGATAACGTGGAAGCATTGTGTGTATTAGTTCATATCGGGGAGCGTCGGTTGATTGTGGGATGTGTTTACTTGCCACCTGCATCGGATGCTTCCACTTACTGCAGTTATTCGGAGTCTATGGAAGCTTTATCTTTGAAGTTTCCTGACTCCGGTTTTCTGGCCTTGGGGGATTTGAACCTGCCGGGTGTTCAATGGAGTAGTGAAGGCGATAGTCCTGGCACTTGCTGCGATGGCAATCAGGGAGCTCAAAGAATAATTGAATATGCAAGCTTTGTAGACCTAAATCGACATAACGTTGTTCTTAACGACAGATCACGCCTTCTAGATTTAGTTTTCTCTAATATCGATGGCACAACGGTGTGCGGTTCCGATGAGACTCTTTTACCGGTCGATTCCCAGCATCCGCCGCTGTCAATTGAGGTGCCTATGAGCGCGTTGAGACCTCAAGAACGCACATGAATATTGAAATTTTTTAAAAATTACGATTACAACTGCGCCATAGCAAACCTTTTTGACGCTGACTGGAGCTTTCTCCGCGGCGAAGACGTGAATAATAACGCCCAACTCTTATACGAAATACTATATAGGGTAATTGATTAATGTGTCCCCGTTATATCATACAGAGAGTCGTCTTTCCCGGATTGGTTCACCCCAGAACTAAAAAGAAAAATTACACAAAAGAAATTAATTAGCACATAAACGTATGAGTGCTACATAGCGGACGCAATTGATCGGGGCCTACAGGTTGATAGCCTGAGTACTGACTTCAGTAAAGCATTCGACAAAGTGAACCATGCCGTTCTCATCCGCAAACTGACCATCCTGGGGTTTGACCCGGGCCTGGTGAGGTGGTTTGAAGACTACCTTTCTGGCCGAACCAATAGGGTAAGGATAGGTGGATCCTTCTCCGAACCATTTGAAGTATCTAGTGGTCTCCCTCAGGGTAGCCACCTGGGGCCGGTTTTATTCCTTCTTTTTATAAACGATGTTGACCAAATATTCAGCGGTGTGGAATTTTCGATATTTGCTGATGACCTAAAAATTTATAGAGGGGTAGAGCGGCTCACTGACTGCTTTCTCCTGCAAAAAAAAACTAGATAACCTGAAAGACTGCTGTAACCAAAACTATCTATTCTTATATATAGACAAATGTCAATTTATTAGATTAAGTAGAAAGAAAAATAATATTCATTACACATATTGCATTGAGAATACGGAATTATCTGAGGTTGACGAAATTCAGGACTTGAGTATCATTTTCGACAGCGGGCTGTCATTCGTTAAGCACATTTCACATATTACATCCAAAGCAATGCGAACGCTAGGTTTCATTCTGCGCTCAACTCAGGACTTTCGAAGAATGACTCTATCACCCTATTGTTCACTTCATTGGTACGAAGCGTGCTCGAGTATAACAGCCCCATATGGTCTCCAACCTATCGTGCACATGTGGATAATATCGAGAGAGTCCAGAAAAGGTTTCTAAGATATATTAACTTCAAACTGAAAATACCCCGAAACGAATCACTCTACAAGTTCCTTTTAGATACTGTTAATATAAAAACCCTTGAAAGCAGAAGAACTTTTTACGACCTATTATTAAATGTATAAAATTATTAATTAATCTTTTTAACAGCCCTAATCTTGTTAGCCTGATAGAGTTGCGTGTGCCCAATAGGAACACCCGCAATAATGACACTTTCCATTGTAGAAACATTGCAACAAATTATATTCGGCATACCCTGGTACCGCGGTTACACAGTTCTGCAAATTTATACCTTCAAAACATAGATATCTTCAATTGCAACATAAACGAATTAGAGACACTTGCTAGATTAGCAATTGATTCCATTTCTGATTAAATTTTGAGGAACCATTGGCATTCGGTGTGTTTCGTATGGGCCCACTTGGATTCTGATGGGTAGCAAAGCAACGCTGTCACCTCACAGCCGTCGGCGACCAGTGCATAGTGCGGATCAAATACCACAGCCCGATCTTGGTCTTCCGCTTGTGCATCTTCACATACTTGAATCACACTACTTAATATTATATATTCACTGACCGATAACCATTCCTTTGTATACAGACTGTCTTATGTAGTTGGAATGTAGAGGTAAGGAACAATCAAACACTTTGTCTCACATGATGTAGTTTTATTGTATCAAAAACAGAATAAGTAGACAAAACACTCATATAATTAAGATACAAACCTGACTTTTTCGATACGACCAGTCCACGAATTTAAATGTATAATGGTCGCGAAAAGGCTACCTACCTGTGTCGCATAAACGGAAACGACATACAGGTAAAGTATTAATGCTTTTTGGGTTGCGATGTGCTGCGCAGGTACTAACAATAAGACGTAGGACCGTTTGGTTTGCTATTCCCCTCTGTTTTGCAATCCATCTTTATGTTACTTGCTGCAAATATTTCTAAAGCAGACGTAAGAATCGCCATTGCCTGTCTGACGTTTCAATGTCAGCGAAACAAAACAACACGTCAAAAGTCCGCACGACTGCGAGTGTTGTCTGAATGGAAACCAACATTGTTGTAAGAAATAAAAATAAAAATCTGTTTCGGTTGTTTAATGTGTTTAATGTTGTTTTATGTACTTATTATACATACACTGTTATCTTTATTGTTGTATAGTGTTGTAAGTTTTACTAAAATATATTATGATGTATCATTACTGTTCAAGGCATTCTGCCGTAAATAAAATAAATAAATAAATCACAATTATTGTATTTGCGAAAAACTGCGAAAAAAAATATCTTACGCATAGACTGGGGCTTAAGCGTGATGTGCCATCATACGAAAATATAAATAAATATATAATATATAAATGCATAACTGAATTAATATTATGTAGATAATCTAATTACCTACATTCAAATCGGTTAGAAAATTACTTTCCAAAATACATTCCGTTGACGAACGAACGACTGACTGTCTATCTGTTCTGGTATTTTAATTTAATTAATTCAATTATAACTCGTTTCGCATCTTGGTGTGTAGGTATATACTGTATATTATATTTCTTATTATTATTAAATAACCGTTAGTCCTTGACTAAGAAGAAAACAGCTTTTAATAAAATATTATGAAATACTCAAATCATTCGTACTTAAATGCTGTAGGTATTATAAATCAGATTAATTTAATATCGTATACTAAGAAATTGAAATTATTATAAAATCGTAAAATGAATTCATCTCGTTTTGCTTCTGTAGTATACGAGTAGTAGCTTTTGTTATTGGAATATACATAATATGGACCTACGTAGGTATGTTTGTTTATTCTGTTTATTTGTATGAGTATTTTAATAATATCTCAATATTGAAATATATTATTATCTAATTTACTTCATCAAAAAAATATTAATATTTTTCGAGCGAATTAAATATAAATATTTCGTTTTGAGTGAAACGCTTAATAAAAATCGTGAAAAAAAAAAAAACAAAATAATGTTAGGAAAGTATTTTATACTTACCTTCTTTAATACTAATGGAATTACTGATTCACTGACTTTCATATAAAGTACGTTTTAAAATGTAAGTATAATACAGTTTAAAATGTATGATTCGGTTTGTTATAAATTTTACTTTATCTGCGTATTTTTTTACTATCAAATTTTCATTCAATCAAAGTGATCATGTCTACAGATATAAAATTTTATTCTTCAATTTTTACCAAAAAGCGGCACATGCTTTTGTAGATCTAAGTAGAACAAAAAAAAAATGTCGTGACAACCCCATACGCAAAAGGCCTTAGTGTCATACCAACCATCTACCAGTGAAGTTGTTAAATCTCTGTTTCAAAGCTTTTTGACATAATATCTCTAAAGTATCATAATAATAATATGTATTTCATAACCATGAAAGAGGAAAAGACAGTTGTTGTGTATTGCGATAATGTTGACATTTCCAACAAAACACAACTCACATTGTCTTTGGAACCAATAAAAAAGTAATATTTCAATGCTGTCGAGTCAACGTTTGCAGTCTCATAAAGCTGTGTTCTAACGCTGGAGATATGAACAATGTTCTTGATTACATGAAGTTGGTAAGATATTATGTTTCCAATAATAATATTACCAGGAATTTTATCTATATGGTTTTTTAAAATATGAATAACCTTTTATCTAAAACTAGCCTTCCCGACAGACGTTGTCCTGTCAGTAGTCCTTCCTTAGTATGAATATTGATTTCAAATTTGTAATTTATACAAAAATACGATTAAAATAATAGATATGTTTGCATGTTAAAGTCGTATTTCTGAAAGCTTGAAAGAAATTTTATCAAAAATCTGCGTAAGTACCTATAGAAATGTTTTGAAATTCAATGGTTGTCAAGTCTTCTTTTGAGTCACAATCCTAGGATTGGTCTGCACCAAGCATGCTGACTCTTCTTCTCCACTTCTCCCTGTCACTGGCAAATCTTTTCATTTCTTGGTAGGTGCTGCAGCGCATGTCTCCGATCACCTGGTCTATGTAGTTATCCCTGGGTCGGCCTATGTCGGCCTAGGTCGGCCTATCAAAAGTACAATATCTAAAATATAATTTGCGGGAGTGCGGGCGAAACTTAAAATGTCCGGGTCATGACTTTTCCCAATGACCTTTCTTTAAGTTTAATTGTACCTTTCGGGCCACAAAATTTTGTGAAAAATGTATTTTTCTATATACATACACATTTTTAGGGTTCTAGATTTTATGGTTTTCGAGATATATAAAAAAATTTAATAAAAATTCAAAGGTTGATTACCCCTGACTGAAAAAAAAATTCAAAATTCTGAGTATACAAGGATTCATTATTTCTGAAATTTTAGGATATGTGCATTAAGGGAATCAATAGTTATAAGGGAGGGATGGACACACACATACATTGGAAAAGCGCCCCCCACCCCTTCGCCTTTAATTAATGTTATATTTTGAAAACGAAATAGTATAATTTGACTCTTTTTGTAGAAATCCGTTTTTTGTAATTTTGATAAAACCAGTTTTAAACTTTTTAGGAGCCACTTAAAAATCATTCCTTTTTATATGTGCCCTTTTTCGTCCCATTTAGTGAAAATTTGGAAAAACTTTTCAAAAAAACTACTACTCATTTCTATAGGAGAATTCATATGCCAAATCTCAAGTTCGTATCATGTCTAGTTTCCGAGATATTCGCATACTTTGAAAAACATTCAACCCTATTTTTCACCCCCTTAAGGGTGGAATTTCCAAAAATCCTTTCATAATGGAAGGTTTTGTATTAAAACCTACCTGCTTTCCTAATTTCACTTAACTACGATTAGCCGTTTGGGCTGTGCGTTGATGAGTAAGTATGTCAATCAGTCAATCAGTCAGTCAGGCGCTTTCCTTTATTATTATAGATAAGATGGAACAACCGTTTTGGGGCTTCTGATACAAAATGGTACTACATACTACGTCTACATACTTGTCAACACACCACATAACTCACTCTAACAGGCATACATCTGTTCTTGTGAAATGGATTGCAATTGGATAGAGCAGAGTGCAATAGTATTCAAACGGTTAAGCTATGTCAAGCTGATAATAATACCTACATTTACTAAAGCATCATTCTGATCAATAATAATAATAATAACGCCTTTATTGATAATATATACCTACAAATATAAAAATAACATGCTTACAGATAATAATTAACAACTAAAATATACAAACAAGATACCTCCCGAAAATGAGTATATACTCGTGCTTCGGGAGGGAAAGTAAATAAACTCAATAAAGTATCAATGTTGTATTTAAGACTATTAATAAAATAAGCTAAGCATGCCTGAATGAATATAATAACCTGAAACCTATACATATTTGAAATATGACATGACTTACCTTGAACACATCCCCACATTCTCCTTCTATAGTTCACCATTTAGACAACTTCGATGTAAAAGTAACCGTTGCCTATTTCATTTCTACTTTTTAGATTTTTTATCACACCACACAGTGTCCCGTTAGTTGTAGGCAGAGAGAACGGACCTGCTTCCTTTCTAACCAAGCGCACTTATTTCGCTTCTTCCACTGACATGCCATTTTCATGAATATTTTCTATTTATTTTGCTTCTGACCTGGCCTTCCATGAGGGCGAATTCGATCCACGTCATTCTCAGTCCGTAATTATTTTGCAACATACCCAAACCATCTTACTTATTATCTTTCATATTTGTAACAACTCTAAATCCCATTCCACATTCTTTCCTTATTTTCTCACTCCGTTCAAAGTCCCACAGAGTCTTTCCACACATTCTTCGTAGAGCTCTCATCTTTAAGTATCTATAGGGAAAATTCGTAGATCGATCAATATTTGCTAAAATATTCTGATTGTGGGGAAATCTGAAGCTCAAATATCTCGATAATGCAAGCTTCGAAGATAAAACGAACATTCTTAACAATTGAAATAATATTTTACACAAGAAAATATATTTTACCAAAACAAATTATTATTTGTCGTTTATTTATCTATCAGAGTTAATAAAAATATAAGTAAATACCTATACGTATACTTACTAATGGTATAACTAGTAGGTACTCCCAGATAAGTTCAAATCACCGATTAAAAACTGAGAGCAATATTTATAAGTAAAAAAATATATTTTCAGAAATCTTTAATTAGGGAATCTATTTTTGAATATCGGCAAAACTTCAATTGAAAAATTATATTAAAAATATTTTTCTGGTAGTTTGGTAGGTAGACTCAGATATTTTTCGTCACCTAATGAAAAAACGAGAATCTTTGATGGTTTGCTTCAAAACACCAGCTGTTTTTAACCGTTCTTAAGAGTCCGCATAAAGCAAGAGCGATTCAAAGTAACAATGAATGATATTTAACAAAACTGACGTGACTAAGTACCTATATCACATCAGATGAAAAAAAACACTGTACCACTAGTATAAGTTTTCGATGATCGAATATCGAAACGATCATCGATAGAGTTTCGAAAAATTGCCATACAAAAATGATGAATGATTCGATCGTTTGATTTTCGAACACTATTTGCACGCTAATAAACGCTTATTAGCGTGCAAAAAGTTTTCGATTAAACTCGTACTAGCCCCACGGTTGAATAATGAAGAAAAACATTTCCACAATCAGTTAGTTGTTTAGTAAGAAGCAATAGTAAGCATGGAGCATTTTGAAATTATATTTTTTTTCATGGATAGATTCAATATAAGACTTTGTATATATTTCAAGATGATTTGGGGTGATGCATAGACAATAAAATACACAAAGAGCAACAATGTTTTATTTGACCAAAATTATGTTTACCTACCTTACTACTGTTTCAAAGGTCGTCTTAGAGCCGATATTAAGAACGATAGACCAAAATAACCGTTAATTATTAAGCAAAGTTTATTGTCGGTCTAAATGGCTTTTTTTTTACTTTTCACTGGGGTTTTTTGGGGCAAATATTTTATTGAGCGCCGCCAAAATTTTATCAATAAATTGACTAGTTTTGTTATTTTTTTGCTTCATTTGACGAGACTTTGTGGGTACCTTAATACTCACTGTCCGTTTCCGGTACATCAACACTGAAATCCCCAGTAACTGGCTACTCGAATGCCGGTACCTTAATGAAGGGCAATAGACAAAAATAAAAACTCCATATCAATAGAAGATGAAATTTCTCAATAAGTTAAAATTGTGACGGAAACAGAGAACTGTGAAACAAACTATTAGTTCACAAATGGCTTACAGACATTATTAACCCTTCAACGCCTAGTGTTACTTATAAGTAACGCAAAACAGTATATGGAATATTTAGTATTGCTACCAAATAGTTTATCGTATGAATTTGAATATAATATTTTTCCATAAGCAAAAGGTTGTTCTTCAATACTAACTAAAATTTCAGCCATTACGGTTGTGCGTTTATGAATTATTGTGTCTCGAAAATTGTGATTTTTCAATTATGAACAAAATTGGGGGGTTAGTACATATTTTCAATTTTTAATATATATTATTTTTTAATTATTTAAAAAATATATTTATAATTCCCATGTCAATTGTTGTCTTTTTCATATTTAGTTCAAGAAATTTTTATATTTTAGTATTTAGGTACCTTATTTTGTACCTAAACATGAGCGTTACGTATAAGTAACGCCAGGCGCTCCCACTACCAAAAAGTGCCTAACATTTGAAATTTACGACTACATTATTTTAGTCATTTTGTAAGTATATTTTAAGTTTTTTATATGATATGTTATAGCTTATATTTTCAGACATCCAGTTTTGGAACCAAACTTGACTATTGAAGATATGTTACATACAATCGAGGAAGAAAATGAGGTGGAGGGAGATAATAATATTGGACTAATTGACGTTTTTATTACGCCGCCAAACAGCAGAACTTACCGATGAAGATTCAGCTGATGAATATGAGGCTGGTAATGCAGATAATTTACCTGGAAGAATACTCTCATCATCTGCGGAAGTCAGATTTCCAACAAATCGAGCATTCGGAATGGATGAATCGGAGGAAGCTTATCATAAAGCGGTTTACCGAAAATGGGGCGTTGGAGATTTACAACAGCCTCAACAGCAAAAACGGAATGATGAGTTTGATATTTCAGTTTTGTCTGAAAAATATTCTTCCATGAAT
Organism: Mystacides longicornis; assembly: GCA_963576905.1. Taxonomy (NCBI): domain Eukaryota; kingdom Metazoa; phylum Arthropoda; class Insecta; order Trichoptera; family Leptoceridae; genus Mystacides; species Mystacides longicornis. The sequence goes on along the minus strand of OY756421.1, from coordinate 9,159,674 downwards.
ATTTTAGATGTTTTCAAATAATTTGTTGATGCTGAGGTGATAATTTCATTATTGCGGAATCCAACAAATATGCAACTTTCATAAATGCTCCGATCCCAATATCACCCCAGAAGAAATAAAATTATTCATTGCAAGTTTATACCTCTCAGGTTATAATGGCTTCCTGGGAAAATGATGTATTGGGAGACCGATGAAGACGTTAAAAATATTTCGGTTTCTAACTCGAAAATTATGCGATTTTTACATTTAGCTGATAACTCAACGATAGACAAAGGTGATGAATTTTACAATTTTAAAAACAAAGGGATATAATTCCACAGAAACTATCCGAGAAAACAGGATACCTAAGAATTGTCCTTTGCCGTCGTAAAAAGTTATGCTGAAAAAAACTAGAGGAAAATATGCTACTAGTCCAGATGCATCTGAGAAAATCCAAGTCACCAAATGGATGGATAACTCAGTTATATCGATTGCTTCGACCTGTTTTGGAATTGAACCGATTTCCCAGGTGAAAAGGTACTCACAGCCACAGAAAAAAATTATACTTGTGCCTCAACCTTCCGCTATAAGAGAATACAATAAGCACATGGGAGGAATCAGGGTAAGGGATTGTAAATAGTGGTGGTGTGTTTTTACATGGATTTTAGATGTGGCTATGAATAATCCCTGGTTATTGTACAAGCAGTCGCGGAGTTCTAAAATTACAAAATTGGATTTTAACGACATATTATATGCAAAAAAAATTCATTCGTTATAGAACTCCGTTGAAAACTCCTGGATCCAGCATGCTGAGAGCTAGGACATCGGAGGCATCTTTATTACTTAGGTATGATAATCTTAACTATTTAGTTCAAGAAATACCTAACAATAAGCGCTGGAGATGTGCAAACAAAAAGTGTAAATCATCGGTGAAAACGATGTGTAGTAAATGTGTCAAATTTTTCATATAATATCATTAAAAAAATGTTTAAAACTTATATCATATCATTTTAACTATGTATTATTATCCTTCAATAAATAAAAACAATCAATACATTGAGTTTTTCATTTCATTTAGCTCATAAATTTGAAACAGTTTGATACCAATTTCTAACCACTTTTTGCTAGTGGGAACGCCTAGCGTTACTTATATGTAACGGCCTCTCTGGAGACACTGGTGACCTTGACAATCAAAATTTTATCATTGGGTGTCTATTAGGATCTAAATGAACCCATTTCATAAGAAATTCATAGAAAATTCGCAAAAAATGAAATCTCGGCGTTGAAGGGTTAAGGCGGTCGGTGAGTTCTGTAAATAAAATTTAGGTACCAACTGAAATTTGCATGAAGGATGTTACTATACCTATCGGGCCCAGCACACAATATGGTGGCAAAACGAAAGCGTTTCATAGTCCACGCGTAGCACGGATCGTACGAGCTTGTTCATTAGCAGACAACGATACGCCTACGCTACGACACCGTGTGCGGAGGACCTCAAAATTACGTGAGCAAATCCATAATTTTTAAATCTGTGGGTGAGATATAATGAAATAAGGAAAATAATTTGATCTTCTTATGTAAGTAGGTGTATACAGAAATGATTAAAGTGCGCGTATGTTATGGCCCACCGTTTCATCAGAAAAATATCGTATACTAGCTATTACCCGTCTTGCTTTACGTTTTTAATTCTAATTGACAGGCTTGATCGGTAGGTAATTGAACAGGTAGTCTAGCTTCTCATTGCTTAACATACCTCTATAACTGACATATGCATGCACAGTAAAGAAAAATGAGACTTTCACAATTACTAAAAAGAGAGAAGAATGACACTTTTAATGTTTATAAAAAAGAAAGAAGAAAATTTGTAGCCTGCCACTCACATGGAAAAAAACTTCATGTAGGTATCATAATATATTGCATCTCCCACTTGATTCAATTTCACTGTAAAAAAACTTCATGTAGGTATCATAATATATTGCATCTCCCACTTGATTCAATTTCACTGTAAAAAAACTTCATGTAGGTATCATAATATATTGCATCTCCCACTTGATTCAATTTCACTGTAAAAAAACTTCATGTAGGTATCATAATATATTGCATCTCCCACTTGATTCAATTTCACTGTAAAAAAACTTCATGTAGGTATCATAATATATTGCATCTCCCACTTGATTCAATTTCACTGTAAAAAAACTTCATGTAGGTATCATAATATATTGCATCTCCCACTTGATTCAATTTCACTGTAAAAAAACTTCATGTAGGTATCATAATATATTGCATCTCCCACTTGATTCAATTTCACTGTAAAAAAACTTCATGTAGGTATCATAATATATTGCATCTCCCACTTGATTCAATTTCACTGTAAAAAAACTTCATGTAGGTATCATAATATATTGCATCTCCCACTTGATTCAATTTCACTGTAAAAAAACTTCATGTAGGTATCATAATATATTGCATCTCCCACTTGATTCAATTTCACTGTAAAAAAACTTCATGTAGGTATCATAATATATTGCATCTCCCACTTGATTCAATTTCACTGTAAAAAAACAACTTTAATAATAATATACCTACGAACCTACCTATGTACATAATAATAATATGCAAGTTTTGTAGGTATTTATTTTACTCTCATATGGTTTGATTCTTAACTACATTATTTTTTATTTTTTTTACCCATCACGCCGTGTCCCGTACGGGGTAGGCAGAGAGAACGGAGCTTCACTCTTTTCTATCCAAGCATACTTCTTACGCTTCTTCCACCGACAAACCATTTCTCATACAGCTTCTCCTATTTCTCTTACATCTTACCTGGCCTTCCTTGAGGACGGAATCGATTTCCACGTCCTTCTCCGACAGCCACGCTTTCTTACACCTTTCCTTTCAGCCTTATGAATTATCTTTGTCATTCTGTTTGCATCCATTCTTTCCACATGCCCAAACCATCTAAACTTATTTACATTATAGCACCCTCTACATATGTGTGGAATGGTACAAATTTTATGTGAAATGCCTAATGATAACGGCGGCTGTTTTACCGACCTCTAATGTCGATCGAAACGTAATCCGAAAATGTACTTTCATTTCAATGTTTATAAAATATGTTTCATATGGATTGAGTTACATTTATTTTTATTTCAAATCAATCTTGAATCTTTTAAATACGTTTTTACTCAGTCAAACTTTGGTTCCTTGCAACATTTACATGCATGAGTAATTTTGTTTGCAAAAGATGGCCACCCGTGTTTACGGAGATGTTACTATGAAGATGTCATTATTTTAGAAATGTATTAATAACATTAAATATATTTGAGAAATTGTAAAAAATTGTTTTTTTTTTTTTTTTTTTTTTTTTTTTTTTTTTTTTTTTGTAATTTGTAAAAAATTGTATAATATGATTACCATAAGTATACCTGCAAGGGTCTAGGCACAACGATTAAAATCAAACCTAGAGTGTGAGGTTTATGCGTGATGATCCAACATACAAAAATATAAATAAATAAATAAATATTCATACATAACTGAATTATTATATAGATGTGTAGGTATACATTGCCTGCCATAAATATGTATCTGCATGTATGGGGGTTATCAGTCTATATAAGGGATGTTAGCCAAAACAGATGTCGTGACATTATACTGAACCTATAGATTTTACACACACATATTGTATGTTGTGTATTATGCATTTACACCAAGAGTTGTAGGTAGTTTAAGTTCTGTGTCTACCATGTTAATTTAAAATGAACAATAAAAACAAGTGTTCCAAAATACCAAATCAAGGACTTCCACTCCTGACACCCAACTCCCCCAACTCAAGAACCACGGACACTATGGACAGAGTCTGATGGACGTTGTGGGACGTAACATGCACATGTCACTAAAACTCGAGTACGGCTGGACCGATTTGCATTATTTTTATATTTAGAAATATTCGAATAGTCTCAGTGAGAAATAAAAAACGGTGAGAAAAATGGAATTATTGCGAGCAAAAAAAAATTTCTTTGCTCTTACAAAAATTGTCTACCTGACAGACGAACTGCACAGGTAATACGAAGTTTATGGCTTTATCTTTGTTGTATAAAAATCAAACAAAAGAAATGCACAGAAACATAAACTAACTTACTCCTCTTTGTACAGAAACAAACGAAGATTAATTCCTTTTAAAAAATATACCTCATTTAGAATGTACATAATGGAAAATAGCTAAAGTGTGCAATCATTTTTAGATTTTCAGATGGAAACTTAAAATAACGTTCACAAGAAAAAATTCCAGTGAGGAATGAATGTTCAAAATGATACGAGAATTTATTATTTTTATGAAATATTATTAAAAATTATGCTCAGAGTGTATTCTGATCGAGATAGATATAATATGTACCTACTACTGCTCTTATTTTTCTCAGATTCAGGAGGACGCTTTTCGTTGATTAAAAAAATGAAAGAAAATAAAAAGATGACCAGTAGAAACGTATGATTGATTAACGCTTTCTAAGAATAAAAAATGGTCTCATCTCTTTAGAGAAGGTATTGGTGTCATTTACCCTTGAAATTGCAATAAATTTCATTTCCGATTTCTCTCGACAAACTCCACAAAGTTAACAAAATAAAAATAATGCTGTTTCAATAGTGAAATGATAGGTTGCCCTCAGAACAGACCACGTCTAATGAGGCAGTAAAATTTCCAATTATTTTGTATAAATAATGTAATGGTTACAAAATAATTAGAAATTTTAAGTTTACATAATAAATTTAAAATAAATTTTACGAATATAATTCTAGTTGTACCTAATTTTAATAACGAAATAAAAATTTTCATTCATTTTATTCATTCAGGTTGTCTTGCGGCTTAGTCTTTGGCCCAATGAAAGCGACGGTATTTATCACTGGATAATATTTTTTTTTAAAAGGTTATAACTCAAAGCACAATTTACAAAAAAAAACAATTATTTAAAAAAAAAATCTTTAATACCAATCGTGTTATATTATTTGAAGTGGTTGAATCTCCGACTTTTCTTGTGAATTTTGTTGGCTCGATCACCGGTGACAAACATCTTCTTTTTTCAACGTGTATTTGTATTCACTTTGGGTAAGCACTGATTAATTTAAAAACAATACATGTGATAAGTATTTTTTTTTGCTTAGTCAAATGTATGGAGTTCACAAAATTCATTCAGTTCATAAAATTTAAAATTACAAAACTTGTTTTTTTTTTTTTTTAAATCGTTACAAATCATTTTTTAACAATGTTGTCTCTAAATGTTTTCATAGTGACGTATAAAAATATGATTGAAAAAAATCTATTATTCCAGGCGCTGCAAACAATTAAATTTCAATGTAAAAAAGTGATGAAAATGCTAGAAAAAACTTAAAGCAATCTCGAACAGCGAGGATGGCCGCTATAATAAGACATAAATATTTATAAGTCACATTGAATATTTTATTCAGTGATACCGAGAATGATTTATTGCCATAAAAATATTGACGATTTTTCCAAAGTAAACAGATTCAAATTCATGGGAAATCCAACATTTCCCACAAAGTTATGGGACAGTCTTGTAGGTACATAGCTATACCTATGTTCGATCATACATATTTAACATACACACGTTCAGACATTATTTTTGGTACGTGATTTATTTCTTAAAGATTTTTATCATCACTTTTGGATTTAAAAGGTAAAATATTTACTCTGTCGCCATTTACGTGTAGAGTATCTACTTGAAAAATGTTTAGCTTTACACAATGACATGATTTCATTAAACTGTGTACTCACATGCGCCGCGCGCGGCGCAACATGCAACGTTACCAAATTCATAGTACGCGGTGGTTTGTGGTTGTTCGCCACGAACCAAACAAACAAATTTTTTAATATCCCATTGGTCGGGATCATTTTTTTTACTAGCTTTAACGTTACAAAGACCATACGATACCTAAATGAATTATTCATGAGAAGAAGCATTTCATAACAGAGGCACATTCTACACAATACAAAATACAGTTTTTAAGAACAAAAAATGATCGAAGCCGACGTTCGGATAGACGATAAAACATTCTGGCTTAGAAATATCATGCAATGAACCGGAATACAGCGAGTGGGAGAACTCTTCGGACAGCCCAGGATATAGGCCTACAAGACATTGAGGGAATCAGATGATAAAATAAGTATAATTTAAAAATTATCTGTCAGTAGAGCCATTGGGACTTATTTTTTGCCTGAAGTCTTTTTTGAAATTTGGTTTTTGGACGGCGTCCAATCTAATACAGATGAAGAAAAAGAAAGAATCGTAAATTAAGGTAAATTAACATTTTTGATTGCTGCTCAATGTTATAGATTCCAAATTAACAATAGCATTGTTACAACATTGTTGTGGACTGTGGTTCCACATTGGCAACAATAATTCACTTAATCTTATTAATACACACACGATAATAAGAAAACAACACAGAAACATCGTACTCATTTTCGTGATATAAAAAGAAAGCTAAGAGGTAAAAATCTATCATTGAAAACAAAACACACATAAGTCAAAAAAATATTTGAGTTAATATTTTTGTTTGCCGTTACCAAAATGAAATTTTAATTCAGGAAGTTTACTCATTACTTACTCATTACGTAGTGGATTTTAAAAATTTGTAGAATACAGTTGTTGTTTTAGCCTGATCATAGTTTGCTTTACAATTTCTATAAAAATATCTTCCCTTTCGACCAAGACAGCCAATTTAACCCTGTAACCCAAACCTTCGTCAAATCAACGATGCCGCTTTGTAAAAACCATTGCCATATTTGTATGCGTGCACACGCACATGCTCCTGTTTCAAGCTAATCTCAGCCATCCATTAGAAGAGTAAAAAGAGTAAAAAAAGTGCGTATTTCTGTTCACTTTGAGTGAGCACAGATTCGTTTTATATAAAAAGATTTAGAATGATTTTTATTAAAGAATGGTGACATTTTAAACATTCGTTTTTCTTTAATAATGACATGAGGTAATGATGATTATAAACAACAAATAATAATGTTTTAGAATATTCGTGCTATTTACGTTTTTTTTTTCTTCACTCAGTATTAACTTTTTTGTAAACATTCGGCTATTTATATACCCAATCTGTTTGATGAAAGAAGCATGAAATTTATTTATAATATTATTTTTTTAGACATGCACATTTAGGTATGAGAGGTTTAATCCTGTAGATTAAAGCGCCACCGATACGTTTTTCTTAAGTAATGAGCTCCTGCTGATACAGCTACATTAATAATTATATTTTAGCTCCGTAAAAGTCAAAGAAAACTCACGAAAAAAATAATTCATTTACTTTCTTATATAAAACGAAAAATAAGTTTTGGTTTTCTATTTTTTTAATGAATCTGTGCTCACTCAAAGTGAACACAAATACACCATTTGACTAAATTCACAGTAAGCTACTTAAACTAGAGACTAGAGCTAGACGTCTACCAACCAATTCAATTCCAATCGAAATCAAAACTCCCTTTACTCAACACTTAGGGACATAGGAAGGCAATAAGAGCTCTCCATTACGCTCAATCTTGCGCAATGTTTATAACCTCCTCCCACACCATGTCCAGATTCCTCAGCTTTGCTTCGAAGGAGCGCAACAGATTATGAGAGGGTCTTCCTCCTCTTGGGACTCTGATGGGGGAAACAACGGCGCTCTCTTCGGCCAACTGTCATTCGGCATCCTACAGTCCCATTTTCAACCAATCAATCTTTCTTCCTTTCCTGTGTGTGTGGCCTACCTATTAACTTGGATCAATAATAATTATTGTTTTTGATAAACATGAAAGAACCGATCACCTAGTAGATATTCAGAATAAAAAGAAGATGTTTTTGGATTTGTTATTTTTGGGTTGTTGCTGTCTGTGAAAAGTTGTTTAAGAAATTTTTGAAGTTAGTTGAAGATCATTGAAGAATTAAGAAATCCAGAACCGACCGGACGAGAAGCCACTCAATACCAGCGTATCAGGTAGGTTACACACACACACATATCCCTCCTTACAGCCCAAACCAAGTTCAATTGAAAGTTTTGAAAGATTAATTCATGAGAGTGAAAAGTCGTCCTGTTGGTTAGTAGCCTAGCGCATTGACAGTTCTAGGTGTTTCACAGGGAAAAATAATCTAGCAAGTACTACAAAGAACAGACTACAGTATTGTTACTACTCGACAGTATTGTTGACGTCTGTGCGTGTGTGTGTATGTGACTGTCGGCGAAGTAAACTGTCCATGTTATATGTTATTATAATATTATTGTCTATGGGTTGTCCATTTTTTTTCTCTCTTTGTATTGATTTTATTTTAGTTTAAGAAAATATTGTTGTTGTTTTGTATTGTATGTGCATTGTTCACCGCAAAGGATTATTACTCTGTAATGGTGAACAATGCTTAATTTTGACAGAAAATAAATAAATAAATAATAATAATAATAAGTTGAAAGTAAAAAGAAACATAGTAAAACGCTAGTTACCAAGAAAACAAACACGTTGGTTCCTTTTTTGACATATGTGCGATGCATTCAGAAGTAAAGAATGGACAAAGTAGGTGCCTACTCATTGGATCGTTCGAGTTATGTAATGAATATAATAATATTAATAATTATTACTACACAAAAGCGACGAATTTCTACTTTTTGAGTCTTTTCCCTTTTATATAAATTTCAATATTAATTTAAGATACGATTAAATATACAAGATGTTAATAAAATTTACAAGTTGTTGAAAATGCATTTCTTGGTAGAAGTAAGTTAAATGTAAAACTTTCAACGCTTCCACAAATTAATTAATTTTCCTTGACATGTTTCGAAGGGATACGCACATCATCGTCACAGGGTATTTAGAAAATGTTTCTAAATACCCTGTGATGATGAAGTGAGTGTAGCTACGAAACATGTCAGGGAAAATATTATATTCATGGAAAATGGGTGATGAAAAGTTTTTCATTTAAATTTGATACTAGATTTTGATTTTGATTGATAGGAAAGCTAGAATTCATCTCAAGCATAATTTCAATTCATAATTCACACATTCTTATCTAAAGTTTTACTCATTTCAATGTAACGACTGGTCCTTCTTTGGCTGATATGTTTTTTTCTGTGATGAGTATTTATTCAATTTAATTAATTTCTCCCCACCTTAAATGAGGGGTTAATCAAAATATTATGTTTTCCTGATCACACGTTGTTTTTTTCTGGTATATTATAATAATATGTGGTGTATTTAATTACACTTTCTATACATAGGTGCTAGTAGGCCGGTGCTTGAAGCATTCTCTACCAGTCAACCGGTCCCGTCCAATCTTCAGAGACAGTATTCCAGCCCCGAGTAGAAATTTCAAGTAAAAAAACACATTGAAAATTTCTGACTCGATCGGAAATCGAACCCTGGACCTCTTGATCTGAAGTCGGCGCCTGTGCCACTAGGCTACCGAGGGCGGTAAATTTATAAATTTATGCATTGGTAATATTTTTTGTAGAACTGTACGTTTCGTTTACGTTACGTTTCTGTAGTTTCATAGTTCATCCTATAATAATTATTTAGGTAGGATACTTTTGAGAGCTGATTATTTGTATATTAAGTATCCCTGTTTAATATTAATTCCTATCAACTTATTCACGCCATGAAGATAATAATATAACATCATGGATAAGGCCATGAAATAGTATATTTAAAAATGAACTTTTCTATAAACAGTAGTGTTAGTATCTACTATTTTGACAGATCGCGCCAATGTGTCAAAAGCAAAATAACAAGCAATAACTAAACACCTCGCAACCAAACTCGCAATGTGGCCACCGTTTATCCTAGCAAGTTTGATGTGAGGGATTTATTCATATCTTGTCATTCAAAATATTCTTAAATCATTATTTTAAAGTTTGGGAACGCGATGGTAAAGAGTTTGAAAAACAGTAATTGCTTGTTTGTTTATGGCGGATTAGAAAGTTTGGTATTTTTACGCATTGAATGTATGTCCAGGGCACCATTAAAATTTTTATTGTTTACAGCGATTAGTATAGAAGGCATATTCTCCTTTTTTTTTTTTTTTTTTTTTAATTTTTTTTCATAATATTATGTTATTACAATATTTTCTTCTTATAAACTATTTTCTTAAAAATAAAAATAAAACGTTACATGAATACCCTCCCTTTAAAAGAATGATACTTGTGTAAAGGGAGGGGAGCACAAAAAAAAACCATCTAAAACACAAAATAGTTTCAAACTCCATAAAATATTTCAATCTTCAAAACAATAACACTCAACTGCGATTTTGAGATGAATGCTTTGATTTTTTTTTTACTTCAGTTCAATATCAGATCTCGTTCAGAAAACATCTCTCCATAGTTTATCGCAATATATATCCCAATATGCGGGAATGAGAGGGAACTACCTGCGATGGCGTTGGCGCGTCGCAGATAATCAGATCCATACTAACTTGAATATTATATTTTATATCATTTCTTATCCATTTTTTTTTTCAACTTTTTATTAGTTATTCTGTTATCCGGAGCGGAGAAGAGTCCAATAAATCAAATATCGAAAGAATCTGTTCAGCTGATCTCGAGTTATACGTGTTCGTATACTAACCCGACTTTTATTTATATTAGAGATGGCAAGAGATCCAATTAAATGGCAAAGAAAAGAGTTATATTTCTCATGATTTTGTTTATTTTTCAAAAACTCGTTTACTATAATCACCAATCAATAAACGGATTTACCTACTGCTATCCCTAAAATTGGTATAAAGTAGGTCGGTATTACAAACGAACGCTGGCGTCAATGTTAGCAACGACCCGAATGACGAATATAATGAAAATAATTGACTAAAGACTTGGGTTAATTAAGATTAATTAACGCGCTGTAATAACTAATAATAATTTTCCATAGCATTGATCTAATGTATCATTTCCTTTAGCACTTATTATAATACGGGCTCTATCCGTATTCAAGTATGTACATACATCAGAAGTTTGACAGACAATTATTATAGTGATGTATGCGAGACTTAATTTGGAGTGAAAACCTCCCCCACGTCCCACCTAAGGGGAATTATGGAGTTTAATGACGTTATTACAGACTTTGAGACACACCACGGCCGTTTGTTATAATAATTATTAAGTACAATATCATGAAATTCGGGCTAAAGCGAACTAAATAGGTAAACTCTTAATCCAAATACTTGTGTGCGTAGAAAATAAACTTATCCCGAAATCGCTGATACATTTAAAGAAAAAATAACAACTATAATGACTAACAATTCATTGCTTATGTTCGATTTTTAAATGGAACTGTGCATGGCGACCCTGTTCATGACGACATCATCAACCAATAGCGTTCGACCCTGTTCATGACGACATCATCAACCAATAGCGTTCCTCCAAGATGTCTTCATCCAGTAGCAGCCTGCCACATCGTACAAGGCAGCACACCAACCATCAGTCTTCACCAAATCCGCATAGAGTCAACACGCACCATCATCCGTCTCGCGACGCGCATCGCGGTGCGCCACACGGCGCCCGCTCAATTATAATCGCTACTACATTAAATATTTATATGTTACTTCATCAATAAAACTGATCAACCGGCAACCTTCTATCACTCTACCAACCACCAATAACCACTATTGGCTTACGACCGTCTTCTACTGTTATTTCGAAGGCTGGCTTAGTGTGATAACTTTCCTCCTCCTACAGGAGGAGGTCATAAACATTGCGCAAGATCGAGCGCAATGGAGAGCTGTTGTTGCCTCCCTATGCCCCTAAGTGAGGCGTAAAGGGAGTTTGGATTTGGATCGGAACTCTGGTATGTATTTTTTTATTAAAACTTTTTCTACAGTAATATGTATGAGTTTGGAAACAAGGAACTTGCGATTCGGTCGCCGAATTTATTCTGACTATCTAACCTTTTCACAACACAAGCTTTTCTTTCTGTGAACGATGACAAAAGTTCACTTAAAGTCTTGGATCAGATTCATTTTATAAATAAAAAAAAAACTCCAAGTGTTACGCTTATGACCCTACCTCGATATTATTGTTGTGTCCTCGCCTACACCTTTTAGAAAACCTGCATTTAAGTATTTGCTTTGTTATATTATGTAGGAGTATTTCCTTTGATGTAGAAGACGTTCATTAAAATAATAATGATTTGAGCTAATTAAGGGATGCAAGTTAAGCCTTTAAGTTGATCAATAGAGCAAAGGGTGGGCGTTACTAATTACCTACATTTAGATAATAATATATTACCCCCTCTAACAATGTACGTAACTTAGTTAACTATAGCGATATAATACTCATTCAAGGATGCCTAGGTGATCCCAAGCATTGAAGGAATATTGTCATATAAATAACATAAATCATTTGAGGTTATGAGAAAAGTTATTAAAAACTAGCTGACCCGTCGAACTTCGTCCCGCCAGAGAATTATTAATAAATAATATTAACTTTTGTTGACATAAATGGCCATCACTGACATTATCAAAAATATAAGGTCTGAAATCTGAAGCAAAATGAATGGACATAAGTAAATAAGAACAAAAATGTTTCATGGAATTTAATAGTGATTGATTACTTGCTTACTACATCACTCAACAAACGAAATGCATTGAGAAAAGAAAAAAATGACCATCATATATTTTTTTTCAATTTTGCTACAGTTAATTATTTTGATATTACGGTTCCTTCAAAGTATATGAAAAAAAACATGAAGCTTATAATATTGCATGAGAAAAAAAAACGTAAGCTTATATACTACAAAAAACGCAACAATTAGAGGTTAACATTGTGCACAACCAATATAATATAGACATATTATCTTACCGACCTCGGTAGCCTAGTGGCAAAGGCGCCGACTTCAGATCAAGAGGTCCCAGGTTCGATTCCCGGTCGGGTCAGAATTATTCTGTGTTTTTTTTTCTAACCCAATTTCTCGAGATACTAACCCAAATTTATTTTTAAGTATTTCTTTATTAAGTTAATGGCAAAAAATTTATATATAAACAAAATAACAATCATAATATTTTTCCACAACCTATGAGATTTACAACATACTTAAATATAGAATAAATATCAATTTGGCAAGACAGAACAAAAATTATATAAAATAAAAATAAGAATGTCAATCTTAAAAATGATTAAAAAAGAATCAGAAATAATGGAGCATGCAGTAATATAATAGAGATGTCAACTATTATCAACAAAAGCAAATTAAAAATTAAAATATGTCATGTTAATAACATACCTATATTATGTGTATCAAATGATATGAATATAATGTCATTATGTCACCTATTGATATTTGATTTAAGCTTTTACACTAAAACACTTCAAAGCATATTCGATAGATGGCAGCGACTAATTAACATTTTGTTCATTAAAAAATATTAATTTTATTGTCTATGAAAAAATAATATGAGAATGTGTAATGACACTATGTAAAACAATATGGAGGGATAAACTGACATTTCATAAGTAAAATAAGCTAAATAATAATTGTTTTACTTTGTTGCAATGTTTTTAAGTACTTCTATGGAGTAAAATATTTTAAAATTTTTATCAGGTCTGGTAGCTACATAATTACTCATCTATCTGGCTACGACAGTTTGACACAAAATGTGGCCATAAATTTTTTAAAATGTGTCAAATAACAAAATGGAGGAAATATTTTTCCAAAATCTTTCTTTAAATCTTTATTTATTGAGAATAATAAGATTTGAATAACATTTATATGTATAACAAATCAATCTCCAATTATTTTATTACATTTTCATACAGTAATACCAAGATTCCATTGTACGTTTACATGAGTAATTTTGTTTCCAAAAGATGGCTTACTGTCTTTTGTGAAAAATTTGTATGAAGATCTTAAAAAAATAAAGTTTTTTAAATAGCTCTAAATATATTAAAGTTAATTTATCAAAGAGTATTTAAGAACGCTCTCTGGAATTTTGCACGGCTTTTCGCATATTAATATCTGACCTTTACGTTTGTTTTCTATGATTGATGCTGTTTCAAAAATATAAATAAATAAATAAACGGACTAAAATATTATGTAGATACAAATCGAACATTCAGTGTCAACGATTTTTTGCATTAAAAATAAGAACGTTTCTTAATTTAAAAAAAAAAGACAATAAATAGAGGCAGCTTTTCCTGGCACCACTGATTATCAGCAAATTTGGTTGCTCAGATTTTCTTACCAACTCAAAGAGAATTATCCGTCTCCTCACAGCAATGTTGAAGTGGTTGGTAGACTGGCGGTTACAACGCCAGCTTTCGTACTGTTTCGTGCGGAGGTCGTGGGTTCGATCCCAGGTGCCGACCATCTTCCTCTTTCACGACACAAACTTTATGTAGCTTACTGTGAAAGAATCAAATGGTGTATTTCTGTTCACTTTGAGTGAGTACAGAAACATTAAAATAAAAAAGCTTATAACACATACCTAGGTACTCCAATTTTGAAAAAAACTGGTTTCGGGCTAGTTACCCCAGACATTGTTCAATGTTAATAAAAATAAATAAATACCTAAAAATAAAATACTCTTTATTGCGCACAAAATATAAATAAAAAATATTATTGTGGAAAGGGCGGGCTTATTGCCGAACGGCAATTTCTTCCAACTAACCCCACGTGGAGAAAAATAGTTGTTACCTTAGTATAAACATATCGCACTAAAGGCTTACAAATTAATGGAATTTTTCAAATAAAAACTATACAATATAATAAATACATAATACACAGAATTTCCATGTTGTAAAAGGGGTTAATGTGGCTTAGGTAGGAATGATCTTAAATCAGATTATGTGACTGAATACTAAGATAACTGTTATAGATAAATTACCCATTATGTTATTTCTGAAAACCAAACCAAAAAGTGGTCGGTTTCGTGCGGGTCGGGTTTTCTGCGGATCGGTCTCCTCCGGGCTGGCTTGCGGTATGCGGGGGGCCTTAAAGGGAGAATGTGTGTGTGTGTGTCATTTCTGAAAGAACTGAGAAAGAAATTATGTGGATAGGGGCAAAAGACAATTCAAGAAACATTCTTTAGGTCATACTGCAAATACTACTGCATCAAAAATTCAATACATACAAGGGACTGCCCTAAAAAGTAGAGTAGAAGTATAAATTTTCTTTTTAAAATGAAAAAAAATTAATCCGTTTAATGATGTATGTATTGAAAATCATTCGTGTTTATGATTTAGTTGAAGCGAGCGCTAATCATCCCTGAACGTCTTCCATTTACAAGCGGATTGAAACCTGAAATCCATTAGCGAAAAGTATTACCTATGAGGAAATGACTATTTCGCGTGTTTGTGAATAGCTACGGGAAAATAAATAAACGAAACGTGCTTACTTAGTGCCTATGCTACAGGCCGTTTTTGATGGGAGTTTTGCTATTGAAATAATAATGTCAACGTTATAATATTGTCTGCGTGCAGCGCAATAGACGGGTTTGTAAGTAAATGAATATGACACTAAAAGTCTTAGTAGTTATAAATTGCAAATATTTTTAATAAATTTTTTTATATTTAAATAATATAGGTATATTATTAAATATAGGCAAGCCGGAAAGAAAGGCAAGGACATCATTCTTGTAGGCTCTACAAGATGGATGTCCTTGAGAAATTCCTCCATGTTATATTAAATTATAAATTATGTCCTGTTATCAGAGTGACTTTCATTTGCCGAATATTTTACTCCATACTTAATCGCAACATCACAATGACATCTTCTTCACAAATAAAAATCCCAACAGTCTCTCAAAAAATCTTGTTACCTTATGAAATGAAGAAGTGCACTCTTATCGAGTCATCCCAACACAAAATATCTACATAGGTAGGTATATGCTTGTTTCTATACTATCTTTCTATGGTGCTTGTTCTTAAAATTAAGATAATTATAATACAATACAAACTATTGAAAGTTTAATTCATGAATTTTAATCAATTCAATTCATTTAGTTCGATTCACATCGTAGGGAAGGTACCTATGTAAAAAGCAAGCGCTTATCGTTGGCTAATGGGAAGTTTTCTGGGGAGCTTTCGACAATACACACTAGGTGGCAGAACTTCTAATCAGGTCTATTGTCAAAATAATTTGACATATTTTTTTTTTATAAAAAATGAATCTGTGCTCACTCAAAGTGAACACAAATACACTCCTTGACTCTTTCACAGTAAGCTACTCAAAGCTTGTGTCGTGAAAGAAGAAGATGGTCGGCACCTGGGATCGAACCACGACGTCCGCAGTACGAAAGCCGGCGTTGTAACCGCTGGGTCACCAACCACTTCATATGTCATAAGACATCAGCTGTCAAACATACCATCTAGCATTGACTGATGAATATTATGCTAATATAATATCTCCTCTCATTTTTGTTTTCTCAATTCAACAATTTAACGTTTTAATTATTGATTATTGCAAAAGTGGCTTTTTCTAGGAGGTAAACCATAGTATGTCCTTTTACACTACATACAAACAAAATCACTAGGTATGTATTTGTCTTCAAGGGTGAATTTTCAGTCCCGTTCTTTGAGAAAACAATCTCAATGCTGCTGTTCTGTATATTATATTCTTGTATTCTGTTACGGTATGTTAGGTTGTATTTAGGTAGATATATAAAAAATAAAATAAGATAAACAATTTTATTTGTAATAGTATATAAAAAGAAATGTAGGTACAATGATTATTCTAAACGTATTGTTTTATTATTATTATAATACATAAGTTGTTTAATTTGAAATAAACTAGAATGATAAATTGTTTTTTTTTTCATTTTCACTGTAACACAAAGTATATATAAAAAAATTAAAGTATTTATTTACGAAAGACAAAACGGACCATTGAGGTTTTAAACGTTAATTTAACCAGTGTTGCCAACGGTATTTTTCAAACGCAAAGAAAATTTTAGTACCTATCCGAAGAGAGGTGGGAGTTCATTATAAAAGGTCATTTAGTATCCGGAAAGGTGAAAACTCGCTAAAAGGGTAAGTAAGTAACAAAGTAAGTAAGCAAGTAAGTTCCAAATAGCCCAAACGGCAGTAAATCGCCCCCTTTGGCAACACTGAATTTGACAATAGACCGGATTAGCTAGGGCGCCTCTAGCGGCACAGAAAGGAAGAAAAACATCCCATTTTATTTGCTTATCCTAGTTAAACTATGATTTAAGAAATTGTCTTGCTGAATCACTTGAAGAATGGTGAACGTTTTAAAAAAAAAGTACGTGTAGGTAATGTGACTTTACATCGTCCGTAAGAGAAGTAGGTACCGCATGTATACATATTCCGTACCGCATGTATATGTATATTCATCCGTACTCAAATAAATTAAATAATATTCATCTCCCTTTACAAAACACAGTATAATAATTTTAAGCACCTATTTTAAAGTCAGTAAATCTGTGACAATGTGGAAATGTTAACGTTAAAATAAATTATTATTTTCGCCAACGAATTATTATGTTCGCCATTAGTGGCTTCATTTTATCAAAACATACATACCTTCCTTGAGGCATTTTGTATTCAATAAAGTTCTTCAATTATTATGAATATGTCATATTCAGTCTGATAAATAACATACGAGAATTCTGAAAAAATAGACACAGAGATTAATGCAATCGATCTATTTTTTTTTAAATTTAAGCCACAACAATTCTGGACTCACAAAAAAACATTTATCTCGTGACGAGATTCAAAGGAATGAGTTTGAGAACTCATCTATTTTGGCATTCGTCATACGATACTCCCTTGGGGGCATAGGGAGGCAACAAGAGCTCTCCACTGCTCCTAATCCTGATGTGCAACTGAAAGGAGCTTCTCTCATACTTCCCTCAGCTCTGCGTCGAATGAATTTAAAACCTTACATAAACTTATACACGCAAATTTGAATTAAACATATTTTCATTATTTCTTAAATATTGTTTTTTTTTTGTGTTGGTTTTTTTTTATTTACAAACTAATGTATATTATAAACTATTTTGAAGAATAAACTCTTCCAGACTTAACAAAAAAAAAAAAAAAAATTAAAAAGAATACAAAATATATTTTATAAAACACTAGATATTATTATTCTCTGTACGAAAAAGTAAAGTTCAAAATTATTATTTTACTTTGATCATTATAAAGTTAAAAAGATATAATTTTTAGAAAATTAACACAAATTCCATTTATTATGTCGTATTAAAATTAATTTTACATTTTTTCATCACCTATTGATTTTACAAATACCTATTAATTTTTTTGGAGATCGATGATAAAATTGAGAGAAGTTCAGAAAAAAATAATTCTTAAAAACGCATCCTAATGTAGGCCACACACGCTCCGGTATACCTGCACAGGTCGCCTGCGCAGGCGGCCTGTTCAGGTGTACCGGAGCGTGTGTGGGGGTAGACCTGTGCAGTTTTTTAGACCTGCGCAGGCGACCGGAGAAGAATCGAAAATCAATTCTTTCACAGGTTCACCGGAGCGTGTGTGGCGGCACTCCGGTCGCCTGCGCAGGTCTTTCAGTAGTTTTCCAGCGTTTGCATGGAGTGGTTGTGCATTCCTTAATTGCATATGGCTCAGTCGAGAGTAGAACTAGAGTTTTTTTATAATTATTATTTTTTTAAATAATAATATTTTTATATTTAGTATATAGCATTGTATTTAATTCTTTATTTTATAATAGTTATACAATGATGTATACTTCATATATAATATATTATTATTTAATAAATAAATATTTTAAATAATGATAGGTAAATAACACTCTTCTATACATCCAATCCAAACTCCCTTAACGCCCTACTTAGGGACATATGGAGGCAACAAGAGTACCTACTCCATTGCGCTCGATCTTGTTTATGACCTCCTCCCACACCATGTCCAGATTCCTCAGCTCTGCTTCGAAGAAGCGGAACACAGTATGAGAGGTTCTTCCTCTTCTTCGGGACCCTGATGGCAGGAAGAACAGCGCTCTCCTCGGCCAACTGTCATTCGGCATCCTTAATACATGTTCCAGCCAAGTCCATCTCTTCCACATAATGGTAAAAGTGACCGACGTATAGCGTCGTTCGTGATGCGGTGGTATCATATTAAACCCAAAATTTTCCGGAGGAATGTTGGTTCTTCTATACATAGGTGTCAGTATAGCCGGCGGAATTCAATGCTTGAAGCATTCTCTACCAGTCAACCGGTCCCGTCCAATCTGAGACAGGATTCCAACCCCGAGTAGAAATTTCAAGTGAAAAAACACATTGAAAATTTCTAACCCGGCCGGGAATCGAACCCGGGACCTCTTGATCTGAAGTTAGAGCCTTTGCCACTAGGCTACCGAGTTCGGAGTTTTGAATTTTTTAAATATTTAGATTTATTTATTTATTTTATACGTTATGCATATTAAAAATAGTGTACAAAAAATAATGTATAGACAAGTGGCAATGGCGGAATTATAGCCGTAGCAATCTCTAACATCCAACCACAATTTTTTTTTCACATTTATAAAAGAAAATAAAAAATAAAAAAATTTCAAGTAAAAAAACAGAAAAATTCTGTCCCGACCGGGATTCGAACCCGGGACCTCGTGATCTGAAGTCCACGCCTATAACCACTACGGTACCGTACCGAGGTCGATCAAAAATATAGTCAGTAATCAAAAAAAATAATGTTTCTAAGTAACTGCGCAGGCCGCCTGCATAGGTATACCGGAGCGTGTGTGGCGGCACTCCGGTCGCCTGCGCAGGTCTACCTTACGGTAGACCGGAGCGTGTGTGGGCGTTGTGATGTATACCTGCGCAGGCCGCCTGCACAGGTATACCGGAGCGTGTGTGGCAGGCATAAGCCAGCTAAGCTATGAAATTAAAGTTCCTTCCACAATGAAACATACATTTTAGTTTCGTATGTTAACGACTCGCGGAGTCATTGGTCCTGCCCATAGCCACTTCAGTTTTGCCATGCCATCTACGATGTCCGCTACTCTAGTTTTGTTCCTTATTTCCTCTTAGGAATTTCTTCTTTGGTTAAATCAAGCATTGATCTTTCCATGGATCGCTACATGTATATAACTTATAATAATATCTGCTAATTTAGAAACCTCAGTCTTGGTCTTGGAATGTAGATGGCCAGTTTCTCAGCTTTTTCATCAGAGTTTGACGTCCTCCTTGTGTCTCACGCAACTATATCAATTAGGAAACTTTCAGGACTTATTTTTCTAACTATCTCTGTACCATTCGTCATCGTTCTACAACATTTGACAATGCCTTGAGCTTTACACATCTCTCGTATTTTCAATACTTCTGAATCGAAATACTCAATACAAATTTAGCCAGTTACTATAATATCTGGTGGCCAGTTACAACTGTACTTTTAAATCACATTTTTTTTTTGAAAAACAAAACATGATATTTCTGAAAAATGTTATAGTAAAAAATGTTATAGTACCTAACAATTGTTTTACCTATATAAAATATTTTTTTTAGAAAAAATATCTTGAAAAATGAGCGAGATATAAATGTTTGAGTCCTTAAGTGGCCAGTTACTACACTGCTTACTCTAATTTGATAATATTACTTTTAATTACCTATAAGGAGGAGATGGACTTAGCTGGGATATGTGTTAAGGATGCTGAATGACAGTTGGCCGAGGAGAGCGCTGTTCTTCCTCCCATCAGGGTCCCGGGGACGAGGAAGACCCTCTCATACTGTTTTCCGCTCCTTCGAAGCAGAGCTGAGGAATCTGGACATGGTGTGGGAGGAGGTCATTAACGTTGCGCAAGATCGAGCGCAATGTAGAGCTCTTGTTGCCTCCCTATGCCCCTCAGTGGGGTCTTAAGGGAGTTTGGATTGGATTGGATTCGATAATTAAAAATAACACTCTCCTTTACGTTATTATACGTAATCATTAAAGATTCCGATAGACGGGGAAACTTTATGCTTAAAAAGCATTTTTGAAGACCTTATATACCTAAGTAGGTATACCTAATATTTTTATATCTATTACTAGCTTATACCCGTCTTGCTTTACGTTTTTGATTCCGATTGTCAGGCTTGATCGGTAGGTAATTAAACAGGTTCTAGTCTAGCTTCCCATTGCTTAACAGACCTCTATAACTGACATAAGCACAGGAAAAGAAGAATGACACTTTTAAAATTTTTGTTTCACCGACCTCATAATATTATACGAACCTACCGACATAATTTGCAAGTTTTCATAGAGAGAGAGATAGCTCTGTGGTTTGAATCTTAGCTACATTCCCTAATGTGTGATAATTAATTAGGCTTTCCACCCATAGAGAGTGATTTGCGCTATCTGTCAAACTTCAAAATGGAGGAATCATTTTGCAAATTTTTTCATTAAATCTTTATTTATTGAGAATAAAAAGATTTGAATAACATTTATATGTATAACAAATCAATCTACAATTATTTTATTACATTTTCATACCGTAATACCAAGATTCCATTCAACGTTTACATGAGTAATTTTGTTTCCAAAAGATGGCTTACTGTCTTTTTGAGAAATTTGTATGAAGATCCTAAAAAATAGAGTTTTTTAAATAGCTCTAAATATATTAAAGTTAATGCAGCAAATTGTATTTAAGAACCTTCTCAAGCAAATTGCACCGCTCTGCGCAGATTCATATCTGACGTAGCATTTGTATTTTGAACGTGATGTTCCCATATACGATAGAAAGCACACAAACATTTCTGAATTATTATGTAGATAATGCAATGTCAATAGTATCTTAATATGAATGGCGTCTCTAGTATATAATATGAAGATACTATTCAGATTTAATCACCACTTTAAATGTATTGGAAATTTATAAAAACTCTTAGAGATCATTACTTAAGTAGGTTAAGTTAGTTATGTAGGTTAAGATAATTATTACGTGACAGGTAGGTACCTATAAAAAGCGCTTAGAAATGAAAACTTTCATAAGACGCAGATACGAAGTTGTTTTATGTTAATTTACTTTTATAATATTTGAATCTACCTGTCAATCGCTCCAACATTTATATAAAATCCCATGTAAATGTCAAAACAATGAATGACATATTTTTTACAAACATTTCATGGATAGAAATGTCTATGTTGTCAAAGGAACAATATGCATTGTTTGGAAAATACATAATAATATGTTACAATGTCCTTGTCTCATTTAAGTATGCATAGTTTCCATAATATATTATTACGAATGCATAAACACCTGACAAGCAGGAAAATTGACCCAGTGCCCTTATTCTCGTAGCGGTCTTAATGCGCTCTTATCTTGATTGACAATCATAAAATGGCGGATTGGTATTCACAAAACAAGATATCTAGTAGATATCTTAAAAATTCGATATGTTTGAAATATCAGTATGAAAATGATCCAGTTCAAGATAGGATTAACATTAGATTCCGATAGTTTTGTGAATACGACTGCTTGCGATCGTGTCTTAATCTTATCGTTAAGTGATTTTTAAATGCGATTTATAACGAGAATAGCCCTACTGTGCTCCTCGCTTCCTTATTTTGTATTAATCCTTTCCTGTATAATTAAAATTGTAATAAATGTGACTGATAAAAGCTAAATAAATTAATTTCGAAAGCTTTAAGATTCATTTTCTGCCGTTGCATCGTTTTCAAGGGAATCTAAAATAAGGTTACTTAATTGATAACGTAAAAATATATAATAGAAATAATATGTAATCAACGATAAAAATAATGTCAAAGAATATAGAAATGAACAATTGGGTCAATGTGTAAAGAATTGATCACAAAACCATCAGTTAATTAGATGGACAGAATTGGAACAAGCGAAAGATAAATCTAAATTTTAATAAAGAAAATGTCTTCCATCATGATCCTTCTCTCCTCGCACAAAGACGTCAACACTGATGGGTTAATTGAAAAATAAGCAAATAAAAATCCTCCTCTTCTTCCTGTTTGTCTCCTTTGTGTCAGTCGGGAGATTTGCATGGGAAATTTTATGTAAATAAGGTGTTACTTCTACTGTGATTTTCATTAGTCTGGCTCCAGGGAAAAAGGAAAGGAGACGTAGACGAGATGCATCTTGATGGAATATATTACCAACCTGTCTACACGAAGCTTCATTATTTTTGGAACGGAAAATACTAGTTTATGATACATTTATTTTGCAAGTGTCTTAGAAAAAAAAGATCTCGGCTGCTTACCAGGCCTACTACATAATATCTCTCATTGTTTCCAGAGTTTACCTGAATCTTTTATTTTTTCAACGTTAAGTGGCTGAAAAAACTGACTACAGGCGTGAGATCATGGTTGAAAAGTAAATTCGGAAATACCTAAAAGCTACCAGCCTACCTACACCAAATTGGAAAAGTTGACAACGACCAACGTGTCTAAAAAAGTTACATACATCCAGGCGTACAATTTTCGAATGTTTAAAGTGGGAAGACACAAGACACAATCGGAATAAATAACATAAAACCCGATAAACTGATGGAAACTATGTTGGATAGCAGCGAAACATGGGCCGCACTACGCCAAATGATTTGTACGGCAATGAAAACAAAATAGGCTGACGAAAGAAAGAGAAAGGGTCATCTTAAAACGTAAAACAACTTACTGCAGTGGAGTAGGTACCTAACGCCCGAGGGTTTTTAGTCGGTAGGTCTGCCTTCATGCAGGAGTCCGGCACGACCTCTTATTTCTTTTGTTTTTTGAGACTTTGAAAACAAAAATTTGAAAACACTAGATATATAATAATACGCTCCTACCAATTTAAGTACAAAGAGAGATTTTAAAGTTTTTGCATTGAAAGAAGCGAAAAACATGCCATAAACATACACGCAGTTACTAAGCATTAGTAATATTGTAGATAATGCAAATAGTTCTCTGAGTAGATGCATTATGAATTCATGATTTTGAAAATAAGCAAATTTACCTATGTACTGATTAACATATTTTATTTATTCATCATGAAAACAGCAAAATTGACAAAACAACACAAGTTTTATACATTTTCAAGCATTTCTGATATTCTTGACCCCAATCGTTAAAAAAATGTCAAAACTACAAGCATTTTGTTATTTTTGTAATGGTCGTTATTAATTTGAACTCTAGGTACATAAAGTTTGAAGCAATTTGAACGCAGAATCCTTCAGTGCGTATTAGTTTTCTCAAGAACATGAATGACCAAAAAAATATAGGAATTCGAAACATTTTGAGCGATAGTATGTTGTGTCTTTTTTTTATCCATTTTGTAGTAAGAATATATTTTTAAAAGCTTTTTCAAGTTTGCCCTAACACAGGCTTGGCCTATTTGGGCAACATTTTTGTAATTGATTAGAAATGTTTGTACTTACAAAATAATTGTTAAATAAATAAATAAATAAAAACATAAATCTGCGTGACACCCGCTTATAACACCACCGTCTTTGACATCTGTCTGAAAAGCATTTTAATTGGATTACAACAGCAAGCTTTTGATTGTGCAAACATTTTCCAATTTCGGATATTTTTAATCATTATCTCCAGGTATAACGAATACTTTCAGCTTTTCAGTCTAAATAAAGTTACTTTCGCTTAATTTGCTTTTAAAGTAACGTCTTCGTCATAACATGTTTTTGATAGTAATGGAAGGTTACACAAAAAACAAACATTACCTCAAAACTTTTTACTCCACAGAGTTTAACAATAGGTACCGTTGTTCTGTGAACAGAACGGTGACAAAACATGTATTATGGATATTGAAACCGTGTTCTGTAGTAAGGTATAATATTGCGACCGTGAGCATTATGAACTGATTCAGTATTTAATAGCAACAAAAACAAACTATTACGAAATAATAATAACAATAAAAAAACATAGTCTAAATGAGGCACATTAAAACTCAATGAAACAACGACTACTCGACCATTCATATCGTATGATAGCAGTTTAGCGGTGTAATCGCGTGAATACTGAATACTCACACATTGCCGATGTTGCGTACATACTTGGCCAGCTGGTATTCTCAAACATTATTTTTGTAAACAAAATTTAATATTTTCGTAAGTTAATAAAAGTTTATCTCTCTTCGGTGCGTGTATATTTTGGTTTTCAATATTTTCGTTTCAGTTAAGGTCATCATATGTAGACAAATTCATAATATTGTCTTGCATTCTGCTGTAAGCCATTGGTTTCTAAGCTCGTTGCTGCCCTGGCTGTAATGCCACTGCGTCGCACTGCATAGCCTTTTTTGAGCAGTACAGTACGAAGGTGTGCATTTTTTTGTTCTTTCCTAAAAAAATAGGTTGCTTTTACCAAGGAAAATTGTGAAAATGTGTGCCTGGACTACCCATGAAAATAGACGCCATATTTTGGAAGTAGTTTTAGGAAAGAAGATTTTGAGATCGGAAACGATGGAGCAGATCGAAGAAAGCCTTAATGAAGAAAGCCATAAAAGAAATGATAGAATGTGACATTTTTATACAGTTTATGAACATAGTCGTTGATTCAATGTTCTTGTCGAAATTAATACTAGGTAGGTACTTATTCAATAATTGATTTTCTTAGCTGTAAATGGCAATAGGCAGTTAATTTCTTGATGTCCTTCTTTACAATCGGAGACCTTCCGCGGAGTCTATAGTTCCGTGTAACTGATTGTATATACCTAATACGATGTAACTGCCCATTCACACATTGAAAAAATGTCCATATGTGATTAATTCTTTACAAAACAATATGTTCTAATTTTAAACTCATATCTGCCCAACATACTATCGACGGTGAGCTGACAATACCTGCTATCTGACAATTTTTGGGAAATGCGTTTTTTGGTTCCATTCGATTCTAAATCGAATTCCGCACATTCTGACATTATCAGATAACTGAAAAATAGATTATAACCTAGTGTTTTTTTAATAAAAACAACAGCTGCCAATGGGCTGCTAATAAAAAGCATGACAATACCTGCTATCTGTCAGTTTTCCTTGCAAATATATAGAGAAAAGGGCGCTCATTTTTCATTCATTTAATTTTAGGCATTAAATGAAGCATCAGGTCACTATAAAAAAGGAATTGGATATATTGAATATCGATGTTTACAAGGAAAACATAAAAAACTGTCTATGATAAAAGTTCATTGACGTATTTCATGAATACCGTATGAAAATATTTTCACTGAAAAAATACTGATAATTATTTTGTAAGTCGAGTATGAAAATAATAACGCAAACGATGATTTTTGATTATGACACATAGGATACAATATTCCAGTTGATCTGGACACAAGATAAAACTAGAGAATTATAATTATAATCATCAATTCATTTTTAATGGATTTACAAGCTGATTAGTCGACACCAACATCGAATGCCACAAAAATTTCGTCCACAATAATTAATATGTGAATTAAAATTGTATTTATTATTATGAAAGAAGAATATAAAACAAGAAACAATAACTCTTGACAGAAATATATTTGTAGAAAGCAATATTCAACTTCATTTAAATTAACTGAAACAATTGGTAGCCTAGAGCTTCCGGGGCCAACTTTCTTACTGTACCGTATTAGAGGACGTGGGTACAATCGCAGGTGCCATAAAAAAGGTAAACGAAAGTCACATATAAGTTTTGAACAAGATGAAGTAATGAGTTTCTGTTATTTAGCATGTGGTCAACGGAGTAAGAGGACGTTCCAACGAAATACCTACCCTCGTATCTTCATCACAAATGTGAGATCATGCAATAAATTACCTCACTTCCTTAGTTAGGTTATTGAATATATTTAATAGGCACTTATACACAGTTCACTTTTTGAGTCTTTTAACAAACTTTAATTTGTTGACCTAACTCTTTGAGCGTTTCTCATATTGCCTATACTTATGTATAGTTGTGACAGACAGAATTCTTCTTTGCCTTGTCGTTTCTTATGCACGTGTATATTATGTATTCTTTTTAAATATTCAAAATAAAATGGGATATTGTAAATATAGAAGCAAATTTCAGGATTTCCCAAACATATTTACTGGTCAATGTAATGATTTTCAATGTGCTGAAGGACTCTCTGAAAAAGTCTCTTTGACTTAAATTTGCCATTGCTCGAATTGCTCTTTTTGTGTTATAAATATCAGACCTTGTAATAGAAAGACAACTCGTCCGAAGTAAGTGTTAGGATTAAAGAAACTGACTCTTGTCACAAGGTCTACAATTGTGTTTGAGCCAGTAGCATGGACATTAGCAATAATTGAATTGAAAAACTGATTTATGGGATTGCGTTGAAGTGGGATTTAATAAATAGAGTCTATCTCTGTCACCCATCCATATTTCCTATAGTCCAAAATTATTGCCATCTCTCTCTCCTTAACCTTGAACCCTACAGTAGAATGCATTATGCAACGCTATCATCAGTAATAAAATACATTTGTTCCGCACCGCACGTAGATTATTTGATACGTCGCTTATTGCCGCATTTTTATCGCTTCGCTAATTTAATCAACCCGCATAAAATTAATTTTTCTTAACCATTTAAACCCGCTTACTTTTGTATGCAACATGATAAATATTGCATTGTTTGTGTTGTAATAAATCAGTGGAATCATCGAAGACATCAGGGGGTCCATCCGTGCACCAGAGTTCCAATCACCAAAGGTAGGAATTTATTTATTAATTCTCACCATATGTGCAAACCTTTGATGAGTTTTTTGATTCCATTAAAACCGCACCCCGCATATACAGTCCGCTAATCCGCTCAGACATTGAATGGTCCATTACGAACCGGATTAAATTAGCTTTCGCAAAATAAATTTATTGCAAATTTATTTAACCCATTACAACATGGCGTCCGATATATCGGACGCCATTATTTTCGATTTTTCTCAAAATTTTATGTAACAATTTGTATTTTTTCTGATTGAAAGTTATGCAGAAATATTTTAAATAACTTAAAAACCTAGTTTTTTTATTGGTTACACAATGGTTTATTCACATTTGTCGAATTTCCAAAATTTTAGATCGCAAATCTTATTTGCATGGGACAGGGTAGGCTTCCTGCTTATTTTTCTATTTATCAACAGTAATATTTCAACATTATTTTTTGTCAAAGTATACCATAAAAATCACTCATTCGAATGGTATAATTATTTTGAATAAGTTTTTGTAAATAAGTTTGATTTTTCCAAAAATATTTGTGTGTCCGATATATCGGACGCCATGCACAGTGACCACTTCAGTTACCTAAAAGTTGTTCATACATTATCATTTTACGGGTGGATGGTGCATAAGATATCTAACATATTTTTTAAATAATAATGCTGACAATGATTACGAAGGCCCGTTAATGGACTGCCTGATAATTCTTAACACACTTCCTGATGAACATGAAGCATATTTGAATAAATTGAGCTGTTTTCAGCTTCAAACAAGATACGAACTATAAATCGTTGGGATTGTAGGTCCATGAACTGGGTTAAGCCATCTAACTTTTATGGTTCTAAATCTCCATGATAGTAAATAAATAAATAAATAAAACACTTATACATAGAAAGTTGTCATTTTTTTCTAGTCAACCAGTCCAGTCACAAGCAGTGACTGTCCAACTGCCTCTTATACTGATTATATTAGGAGAGACGCGTATATCCAGCAGTGGATGAAAATTTGTTGGTAGAGAAAAAAAAAGGAAATCCATTAAGTCAATTTAAAAACAAGGCACTAATATCCAGCTGGTCTTTTAAAAAAACACAGCGAGAAACCGAGAAGAGTGAATTATGGTGTAAGAAGACCTACGTGTAGTACCCAACCTTTCAAAAGCTGGCCCCCCTTATTAGCGCACTTCTTGAGGACAAAGTACTCTTGGTTCACTAGATGTCTACAGATTTCAAGCTATGGATTTCTAGATTCATACATTTTGCTTGAAGATGATGTTCTTTCAAATGCGAAGAAAAGTCAATTTTAGGGTAATAGATAGGGTTTCATCCAAAACATTTTGTTCCATCATAGTCTACAATTTTGACAATATACTCACTAGTTATTTTCAAAATCCATAAATAAATATTCATTGGTCAATAATTTGATTACATCAGACTAATAAAAATTAAATTTCAATCCCAAAGTTTGCATCTTCTTCATCAAAATAATGTATGTAATATAGATAATAAACATAAGTATGGCCCAGTAAAGTGTCTTGTATGCATGACGTCCGATATATCGGACGACCCAAAAACTATATAAAAAAATTTTTTTTTCAAAAAGTCATTTTTGATATTTATTTTAATCCGCATATAGCAAATTAATGAAAAAAATATTAAAATAAATGCGACACACAACTTTATGCACTAATGGGTTAATTTCGAAAAAATATTGCATTTTTTCGGAACACAAAACCGCAGTTTGAACAAGCATTGTCGATAAATTACAGATTAATTTTGTTCATTCATAGTATTAAACTATTATTAATTAATATTTTCGCCGCATTTAAAATATATTTAATCCATATTAAATTTGGAATTGTTGTAACGCATTCACAAGTATTGTTAAAATTGATTGTTGTTCGCTAAACATAGCAGCGCTGAGTACTATAGAAAAAATTAGATTTCTCAAAATAAATATAGTGCATATTTATTTAATTTTCGAAAGATATTGAATTTTTCGAAATACGAAACCGTTTGAACAGGCTTTAATAATAATAAGGTTAATTAATTGTTCTTTCATATTCTTCAAGTATATTATTTAAATATATTTCCGCTTATAATAATAATATTACAGTTCAGATATCAAATTTGTATTATTGTCATAGAATTATTCACATCGCCTATCATAAGTACATTCGTTGACTGATACGAGTTTGAAAAAATAATATTATCTCGCAAATAAGTATATTTAATATTTATTTAAGTATAGAAAAAATATTACATTTTTTCTGAATACCTAAAACGCACTTTGAACAAACAAATAATATTATCTCGCAAATAAATATTAAATATTTATTTTAGTATCGAAAAAATATTGCATTTTTTCTGAATACCTAGAACGCATTTGAACAGACATAATATAATGTTTATATTGTTCATTTATAAATTAGAATTAAATTTACCGTAAAACGATTGAAATATTGT
Source organism: Mystacides longicornis (assembly GCA_963576905.1). Taxonomy (NCBI): domain Eukaryota; kingdom Metazoa; phylum Arthropoda; class Insecta; order Trichoptera; family Leptoceridae; genus Mystacides; species Mystacides longicornis. The sequence continues at coordinate 9,129,648 of OY756421.1, read as the reverse complement.
ATTTATTGGAAACTGTTAAAGAATAATTATTATTATTTGGTAAAAACATCGGTTCGCGGCGTTCATCGCTCACCGCTTACATACTTAGCTGTGGTACCTTTCTGTTGAATACAAAACGAGTAAAAATACGTTCATTGAGAACTTAAATCGCTACAAATTATAATTAATAGTATTGATTTATTGAGAAGTCGTTTTATATTGTTATTAATTGCATAATAATAGTTGGTGATAACTTCTCACTGTAAATTTATTAAAATTCGCTCACGTTTGTTTATAGAGAAATATTTTTCGCTATATAGTAATTGGTAGATACATTGTTGTTTGTAGTTAACTTACAATAATAATAATAACATAATGGCGGACAGACTTATTATGTTGGAGGCCTTAAAGTACAGCATAGAGGAAAGGGTTAAGTCTTTATATGCAAAACTTCCAACATTGGTTTCGAATACCAGATCTGCTTCGCAATTTTTGATTGATTCTTCGACATTAGAAGGAGATTGCAAACAATTTAATGATACAATGGAAACTATTGTCTTGTTAAAAATTAAACATGTCGAAGATTATAATATACCGTCTTTTGAAGGTCTAAATGTTTTCAAAGATATGGTTTGTTCAATTAAATGTAAACGGGATGAATTCTGTGGTGGCATGGTAAAAGGCATTAAGTCAGTGGGATGACATTTCTCAGTATGGCGGATTTACTTGTCAGCATTTTAAGAGGTTTCATTTTTGTCAAATATTATTTAATACAAATAAAATAGATCAACTTTGATGCATTTACTTCGTTAAAAAGGGTTCACTTTATGATAACTCATATTTATTTCTTCAATATTTCTTTGTTTATATGCTTTATTTATAATGCGTGTCTTTTTACCTTGACAATTTTGGCTCATAGGTTGAAAAATTTTGTACTTAGGTCAAAATTTACAAGGAAATATACCCAGTTACTCTCTATCACATGCTAATTTATTATTTTTCAATACTTACATTTTATTCTTCATAAATATTAGTTATTTTTTAGCTTACCTATAATTATTTTCTAGCATAGCATTCCCAGAACATCAGTAGGTATATTTTTTTTGCTCAGAATGTAATATTGTTAAGTAATAAATGAAGAATATTCTTTGAATAATAAAATGAAATTAGTTAATTATAGGTATTATTACCTTTGTTAAGATAACCCTCTCTCACAATGTACCGATCCTTCAAAGCAGAGCTGAGGAATTTATACACGGTTTGGGAAGAGGTCATACAAGCTGCACAAAATCATGCGCAAGGGAGGTTCCAACATCAAACCATTGCAAACCAGATGAATATTCGGAAATTTGAACATTACGACCTAATGGCGAACATTGTTAACGTAAAGTGATCACACTAATCCAACCTTCGAAATAACATTAGAAGATGGTCGTAAGCCCGTAGTGGTTTGTTCATACTATTTTGAAATCGAACTGTATAATCAGTCATCAGCTGTTGATATAATAGTTCGCACTAGCACGACTTTCTTTAAATTATATTAATAATAGTATTAAAATAGCAATGGAAAAATATTTAAAAAAATAATAATATGCATATAGTATTACCGATCTATTGTCTATAGCTTAACAATAAAAACAACGAAGGTTGTAAACAGATTGGTAGACAGATAAGGAAGATACCTGCCACAAAGTTCACAAAATACATTATTTAAACACATTTTAAAAAGGTTCACTTTTAAAAGAACGGCTTCTCACGGCAGCTCTATCATAGACAACACCGTTTTACTTAGTGGTAGACAAAATTCGACGCGCGTCGTTTTACCTTGCCAAATAAAATTAATATTGAGTTATGCCGGAATGAAAAAATGCTTTTAAATCATTTATAAGTGGATTTTTTTAAATTTATGTTTTTGAACTTTGTTCTGTTTGTGATAATGTATGATGTAGCGCATATAACTCAAAATGCTGAAAAACGCGACTTAATGCCTTTTACCATGCCACCACAGAATTGCTAACAGAAAAACAAAAACTTGTTTCACCATCTGTGTCTGTTACTGAGAGTACGAACTCAAAAAATCGCATAAAACTACCAGTTTTAGACATACCTAGTTTTGATGGAAATATTCAAAATTGGTCTATATTTTACGAGTCATTTAAAACAAACATTCATTTAAATACTTCGCTTGACAATTCCCAAAGAATGCAGTATCTCATTGGGAAGTTGACTCAATCTGCTCTAAATGTCGTTGTCGGAATAATACCTACAGGTGAAAATTATAACAATATTTGGAATAGTCTGGTTAAAAAATATCAAGATGATCGCACTTTAGGATCGTTTTATATAAATAATATTCTAGACATATCTCACTCACGTCATGATTCAAAAAGTTTAAATCTCTTCATTGATAAATTGTGTGCAGGAGTCGCTGCATTCAAGCAATTAGCCATTAAAGATAATTTGGATTTTGTTTTGTTATGCTTCGCTCTAAGAAAATTGGATTCTCAAACTGTAAACGAATTTGAAATGTCAGTTAGAGAAAAGGAAATGCCCTTGCTAAGTGACCTAGTAAATTTTGCAAAAGATAAAATAAAAATAATGGAGCATACTTCAAACAATAATAATTTAAAGAATTATAATAATAATAATTATGGAAATTATAAACAGAAAATTAATCATCGCCATGTTTCAAAGTCTTTTATGACCAATACCAAACAAAATACTTGTTCATTATGTAAAAATTCACATAATCATTTTTATCAGTGTTCTGAGTTTAAAAAACTCAAACCAATAGAAAAGTTTAATTTTATAAAGTCGAATAATGGGTGCATAAATTGTTTAAGTTTAGCCCATAAAATAACACACTGTAGTTCTACAAATTATTGTAAACATTGTAATAAAAAGCATCATACGTTATTGCATTTTGGTAATGAAAATGTAACTTATAATAATAATAATAATACTGAATCTGTGATGATTGCCAGTACGTCAACATCATTGCTCGCTAGTAATAATAATAAATTACATACAAAGGTACCGTACATTCTACCGCACAAATATACGCATATTTGAATGAAAATAATAAGAGATTGATTAGATGTCTTATTGACAATTCTGTGGTGGCATGGTAAAAGGCATTAAGTCGCGTTTTTCAGCATTTTGAGTTATATGCGCTACATCATACATTATCACAAACAGAACAAAGTTCAAAAACATAAGTTTAAAAAAATCCACTTAGAAAGGATTTAAAAGCATTTTTTCATTCCGGCATAACTCAATATTAATTTTATTTGGCAAGGTAAAACGACGCGCGTCGAATTTTGTCTACCACGAAGTAAAACGGTGTTGTCTATGATAGAGCTGCCGTGAGAAGCCGTTCTTTTAAAAGTGGACCTTATTAAAATGTGTTTAAATAATGTATTTTGTGAACTTTGAGGCAGGTATCTTCCTTATCTGTCGACCAATCTGTTTACAACTTTCGTTGTTTTTATTGTTAAGCTATAGACAATAGATCGGTAATACTATCAGCATATTATTTTTTTTTTTTAATATTTTTTCATTGCTATTTTAATACTATTATTAATATAATTTAAAGAAAGTCGTGCTAGTGCGAACTAGAATTATATCAACAACTGATGACTGATTATACAGTTCGATTTTAAAATAGTATGAACAAACCACTACGGGCTTACGACCATCTTCTAATGTTGTTTCGAAGGTTGGATTAGTGTGATCACTTTACGTTAACAACGTTCGCCATTAGGTTGTAATGTTCAAATTTCCGAATATTCATCTGGTTTGCAAACCGTGTATAAATTCCTCAGCTCTGTTTTGAAGGATCGGTACATTGTGAGAGAGGGTTATCTTAACAAAGGTAATAATACCTATAGTTAACTAATTTCATTTTATTATTGAAAGAATATTCTTCATTTATTACTTAACAATATTACATTCTGAGCAAAAAAATATACCTACTGAAGTTCTGGGAATGCTATGCTAGAAAATAATAATAGTTAAGCTAAAAAATAACTAATATTTATGAAGAATAAAATGTAAGTGTTGAAAAATAATAAATAAGCATGTGATAGAGAGTAACTGGGTATATTTCCTTGTAAAATTTGACCTAAGTACAAATGTTTTCAACCTATGAGCCAAAATTGTCAAGGTAAAAAGACACGCATTATAAATAAAGCATATAAACAAAGAAATATTGAAGAAATAAATATGAGTTATCGTATAGTGAACCCTTTTTAACGAAGTAAATGCATTAAAGTTGATCTATTTTATTTATATTAAATAATATTTGACAAAAATGAAACCTCTTAAAATACTGACAAGTAAATCCGCCATACTGAGAAATGTCATCCCACTGACTTAATGCCTTTTACCATGCCACCACAGAATTGTTCGCAAAATAATTTAATAACGCTCGCCTGTTGTAAAAAATTAAACTTACGAATTATCCCTTTACACAATTCGGTCATCAAGGGTGTGGGAGTCAGTTCTAAACCAATTTATGGTTATACATCGTTGAAAATACAATCTCGCATTAATCAGCACTCATATGAGATTCAATGTTTAATATTGGATCAAATTACTGAGGATATGCCTTCTGAATTTATCGATACTGGAAATTTTCCCAAATTAATGTCAGTACCTTTAGCTGACAATACATGGAACGTACCGGGAAATATAGATGTCATTTTGGGAGCTCAAATCTTCCCTCACATATTATTGGGAGGACGAATCAATGTAAATAATTTATCTCCTTTAATTGAAACTACATTAGGATATTTAATAATGGGAAATTTACCTAACACATCTAATAATAATAAAATTAACAGTGGCGTCTCGCATACAATGTCGATGATTTCTCTTATCGATCAACAAGATTTAGAGACATTGTCATATTGTACATATTCTAACAATGAGTTGGAACAATCTTTACATAAGTTTTGGCAATTAGATGAAGTACCTAATGTACAGCATTTAAGCCCAGAGGATGAGGAGTGTGAAAATAACTATTGTTCTACGGCCATTAGAGATGGTCAAGGGCGATTTATAGTATCTCTTCCATTTTCTAAAGAACCAAATTTATTGGGTAATTCGTACGCCACTGCTCAGCGACGTCTAATGTCTCTTGAGAAAAAATTCAGAATAGATCCCACATTACGCAATCAATACAATGATCTCATTAATGACTACATAAAAAATGGTTATTTAATTGAAAGTCCCTCTCAACATGACAACGGATATTTTATACCACATCACGGTGTCATTCGACAGGATAAATTAACTTCAAAGTTGAGAATTGTTCTCGACGCAAGTACAAAGACGCATAACGGTGTGTCGCTAAATGATATTTTACACACTGGAAATAATTTACAAGCAGATTTATTTTTACTTTTACTTAACTTTCGCTTATTTGCTGTAGCCATTACCGCAGATATTAAACAAATGTATTTACGAATTGGTGTAACCGAAGAACATCAAAAATACCTAAAGATTTTATACCGCTTCAATGATGAAGAAAATGTTCGCATTTTTCAATTTAAATGTGTTCCATTTGGATTAAAGGCAAGTCCTTACTTAGCTATGCGTACAATACGCAAGCTTGCAGAAGCTGAGGTACAATCCTTTCCAAATGCCGCTAAAACCGCAACTTCGGATTTCTACATGGACGATTTAGTCAAATCAGTTCACGCCAGCCCCGGGGATCGAGAGGCTGCGAAGCTGATTAATGAGTTGATATCTTTTTTCGCTTCAGGAAACTTCGAGCTAGTAAAGTTCGCCAGTAACTCAAAAGATCTACTCGCTAAATTACCGCCGCAAAACTGTGCTTCTGTAGAGTTTTGTGATAATATGAATTTTAAGATACTGGGACTGCAATGGTCTCCAGAATCTGATATATTCTCATTTAAAATATCTCCATGCACTGACAAATGTACAAAACGAATCATGTTGTCCGTGATAGCAGGATTGTTTGACGTTTTGGGACTGGTTTCACCAGTTATCTTAACGGCTAAATTACTTATTAAAGCTTTATGGAGCGCTAATATTGGTTGGGACGAACTGCCTCCTAGTAATATAATCAGTGCTTATCAAAGTTTGATTAATGAATTGCCATTATTATCGAACTTAAAAATTCATCGTTACCTGAACGTAGCTCCTGGATGTAAGGTTAAAATTGTGGCATTTTGTGATGCGAGTCTTCAAGGTTATGGATGCGCAATTTACCTGCATGTTACGGACGCTCAGGGTAACATAACTACTAATTTAGTATGTTCTAAATCTAAAGTCGCACCAGTTAAGGTTGTATCACTCGCACGCTTAGAGCTTTGCTCTGCGTTATCGCTTTCTAAATTAGTTCGAATCGTCTATGATTCTTTCAATCCTCGATATCCTATTGAGGAAAAATACGCTTTGTCTGATTCCACGCTCGCTTTATCGTGGATTCATTCATTCCCGCACCGCTGGTCTATATTTGTAGCTAATCGAGTAGCCAAAATTCATGAAAATTTAGATTGCAAACATTTTTATCGTATATCTGAAATAAAGAATCCAAGTGATTGTTTATCTCTTGGATTGATGCCTTCGAAAATATTGAGGCATGAGTGGAACGCACCTAAATGGGTCTCGACTGCGCCTTCTTGGCCTGTCAAACCATTTATACCCACTACTTCAACAGACATATATGAATTTAATTCAAAGATTTTAAATGTCATTGTACCTGAACCGCCTATATTATACACGCTGATCACTCGAATATCATCATGGAATAAATTACTTCGCGTCGTAATATATATATTGCGATTTATTCGCACAATATCAGCTGTAAAAAATATTCAAGTTGATAATTTGAATCTAGCCAAAAAATATGTTTTGCTAACCTTGCAACAGGTACATTTTGGCAAAGAATATGCAGCTATTTCGCAGGGTAAGGAGCTACCTTTACCTTTCAAAAGACTTGATCCTTTCATAGACAAGGAGGGTGTCCTTCGCATTGGAGGAAGATTGTCTAATGCAGACTTACCTTATGAAAGGAAACATCCCGCGCTACTTCCAAAATCTGATCCCGCTGTGGATCTATTGGTAGATTATTACCATACTTTACAAACCAGACAGAAATGGTGCACTAAAGATAAACCCATTGAAATGGGTACTATCGTTATTATACATCTCGATGATGTTCCACCCCTTCGGTGGCCCTTAGGAAGAATCGAAGAGGTTTTTCCTGGCTCTGATGGAGTCAATCGTGTGGCGTTGGTTAGGACCAATAATGGAACGTTTAAACGTCCAGTTGTAAAATTATGTCCTTTGCCAACCCAGTAATTTATCTTACAAGTATTCTTAGTTGTAAGTTTAGTTAATAACAATAATTCTAAATTTATTAAATATTGGTTGCTAATATAGTAACTTGTTTTTCTTTCTTTTCTTTTTTTTTGACGGCTTGTTCAAACGCTTTTTTGTTCATGTTCACTTTGTCATTATTTGTTGAAAGCTTCGTACGCTTTAAGCTTTCAAGGTGGGGAGAATGTTTGAGCCAGTAGCATGGACATTAGCAATAATTGAATTGAAAAACTGATTTATGGGATTGCGTTGAAGTGGGATTTAATAAATAGAGTCTATCTCTGTCACCCATCCATATTTCCTATAGTCCAAAATTATTGCCATCTCTCTCTCCTTAACCTTGAACCCTACAGTAGAATGCATTATGCAACGCTATCATCAGTAATAAAATACATTTGTTCCGCACCGCACGTAGATTATTTGATACGTCGCTTATTGCCGCATTTTTATCGCTTCGCTAATTTAATCAACCCGCATAAAATTAATTTTTCTTAACCATTTAAACCCGCTTACTTTTGTATGCAACATGATAAATATTGCATTGTTTGTGTTGTAATAAATCAGTGGAATCATCGAAGACATCAGGGGGTCCATCCGTGCACCAGAGTTCCAATCACCAAAGGTAGGAATTTATTTATTAATTCTCACCATATGTGCAAACCTTTGATGAGTTTTTTGATTCCATTAAAACCGCACCCCGCATATACAGTCCGCTAATCCGCTCAGACAAATTGTGTCCAGCTTGATCGATTACCCGGAGCACTATTATATTGCAAAAAAAACCTTCCTTTAGATTTAAATTCAAATGATTGCACAACGAATTGAATAATGTAATGACAAATGCACTTTTTAATTCTGCTTTTATGCATAAAATCGATGTATTTAAAAAGAAATGTGATTTAAGAGAGTTGAATTGATAGAAAATTTAAGTTTTATATAGGATTATTAATAACAATAGCTGCTAACTTACCATTTTTCAGAAAGCAATATCAGCTATGTGCAGTATCCAGTATTTACAGTAATATTTATTACAAAATAGCATATTCAGATGTTCAATTACACTAATTTAAGAATATTTGCATCATTACATTTTCGAAATGTTGAGAAATGCGTATTCCAGGAAGTTTTTTGTCTCTCCTGAAAAATTTGCTAAAGTGGACTTAGCAGGTATTGTCAGCTCACCGTCGCATATAACTAGCTTAAATTTCAAAAAAATATTTTTATTATTTTTTTACATGTTAGGTATTTAGATAGGTATCATTTAAACAGAAAAAACGAGAAAATCACGAAAAAAGAAATTTGGGCAGATATGGGTTAGCAAAATTGACGCTAGTATGAAAATGAAAAGAAAAGAACATTTGAGAACAGCAGTGCATAGTTTTTCTGATAGGTACAACAGTAGAGTTGAAAAAAGTTGGTCGTTTATTCACCACTAGACAACTGTATGTATAATCCACTGTGTAGAGTATGTCGCTGATACTCCATCCAACACAGACAGACCTACTCCCGACGGTATGGATGTGTAGGCATTACGGTATATGCGGGAACAACACTCATGTTCCTTAACTGGCTCCCATCACGCGATACATGCATCAACCCTTGTAAGCTGCCGCCGACTGGGAGGTTGTGCGAATCGGCGGTATAGGTATGTTTTAATTTTATTGTATCCTATAATAATTTTGTACCGGCTTACTTACCACGCAACAACACAAGCGATGAAATGAGTAAACGGAACCATAACGTGAACCGACGTAAATCGAGACAGAGGTGTAGTTTTACTCTTCATCGAGGACATTTTATAAATGGATAAATTGTTTTCCACTCACTCTGCGTTATGTTGTACACTTTGAACCTGTTAGATATTCCATTAAATAGATTAGCAAATAACTACATTGTTAAATAATAGTTAGGCATATGAAATGTGTTGAGCCCATCACCTCTACCATTGTGGGGAGGAGATGGACTTGGCTGGGACATGTGTTAAGGATGCCGAATGACAGTTGGCCGAGGAGAGCGCTGTTCTTCCTCCCATCAGGGTCCCGAAGACGAGGAAGACCCTCTCAAACTGTGTTCCGCTCCTTCGAAGCAGAGCTGAGGGACATGGACATGGTGTGGGAGGAGGTCATAAACATTGCGCAAGATAGAGCGCAATGGAGAGCTATTGTTGCCTCCCTATGCCCCTGAGTGAGGTGTAAAAGGGAGAATTGATTGATTGATTGATATGAGGTTGTCGGTAGGCCCAGTGGTATCAGTTGACGGCTTTCGTACGTACAGCACGTTCTGAGGGTCGTGGGTTCGAGTCCCGGTTCCGACCATTTCCTTTTTCACAACACAAGCTTTGCTTAATGTGAAAGATGTCGAAAGATTTTTTGTGTTCCCTTTGGGTGAGCGCAGATTCATTTAAAAAAATATGCGGTCGTTGAATGGCTCATACTGACTTATGAAGGTATGTATAAGATAACAATTATAACCGCAAAATTAGCCATGGTCCTATATAGAATGATTAAGCTGTAGGTTCGTACATTATTTTCAAACGAATCCCGTTGGAGATGTTACATCACAGATTATAATAATTTTCCTGCAACACACTAGGTATTATACAAAATGGGGTCCAAGGAAATGTTACGCGCAATAAAAGAGCATTTAATGCCTCTCAGCCACTGCATTTCAACTCGACTCTCACCTACAAGTGGAGGACCCTGTTACGTTGGCCTAGGCTGAAACGGCGGTTACATTCGGTCCCTGTGGATGCTAGGGTCAACAAGCTGAAGAGAGTACGGGGTGCCTTGCATGGCTGTCCAACATGCAGGGCATTTCCTACACCTGATTCCTTTCCTCCTGCCTTCTATGAGCCCTCCCATCCATATTCACCTAGTCCTATCATTCCGGAAGGAGTAAACCTTTCTGCCCAAAAATCCCCAATCCAAGGTGTCATTCGACCCGTGCCGAGGGATGCGTGACTAACGGGTAGGTTAGTAACTAACGGAGGCTCCCTGATACCAGGCAACCTCAGGGTGACTTTTTGCCTTACCCCTACATGCAGGGATCTGTAGGGGCGGACTTTTATTTCCCTAGTTCTGGCTATGGAGGATGTACATGGCACCTTTGTAGAGCCGACCTGGTGTGATGGATATAATAGGTACTTCCACATCAGTGGTCAAAGTGGACATAAGTTCACATGATCAAAATAATTTGTTGCAACCGAGAGATGGGAATCCTGTTGGGACCTATCTTTCAAAAAGAAGATTAAGGAGACCTTTTGCGGAGGGCAGGAGCCGGGAAGAGGCACTGTCACTCTGCAAGAGGCCTCTGGAGACGTGGCACAATAAGAGGCACTCCACGAATTCATTGAAGGATGTCACAATAGATCTTATTGGTCGCGGTGACTCAAAGGGCATATGGTCCTTTGACCTTCTTTACAAAAAAAAAAAAAAAAATTATACAAAATTATTCACAAAGTAATGTTTTTGAAATGCGTGATTGCAATAATTAATTCTGCGAAGATAATCCATCCGCTTACTTAAGCTATCACTCTGTCGGCATGATTTGCCCCTTTATTCTTCAGATTCAACTTTTCAATCTCGTCAAATCTACATATTAAGTAGGTACACAGAATTTATCTTTTTCACACAGGGCAATCGTATTAAATCAAGAGCAGATACTGTCAAAACTAAAGCACGCTTAGGATCAAATTAGGTTAATCAAAACGCTCCAAGCTTTTTATAACTGCGCTCAAACTCTGTTTGATAGAGTTGTAAACACAAATACTTTTATGGTATTTTATGGACAAGAATACAACGGTTATAATGACATTATAACCGTAGTAAGTTTTTGAAAACTTTCATTATCTTCTGCCTCCATCAACATGAATAAATTGTGTGAGTTGTTAGTGGAAGATGACAAAGATATCGAGGGGTGAAAGGCTATTTTGGTTTAAGCGACGTTGTTGGCGATATTGAGTTATATAGATTTTAAAAAGCTGCACATTTTTTTATTCAGTTATATTTATACAAACAATGGACATTTTATAGAAAAATTCGTTGAATTCCATTTCTTTTACTCTGTATGTTTGTATGAAGAATATTTTCTTCATTAGTAGGTACATATTTCTGACACAAAGGATCCATACTCTAGCATACACGACATCAGACTATAATAATTATTAGCGTTCGTTCTATCTGAAAGATCTTTAGTTTGAAACAATGCCAGTTTTAATACTCCGATATCATCTCTTGAAATTAAGACGAGCGTTGTATTACGTGCTTTATGGGTGTCATATCGATTTTATCAAACTCTTAGAGCCGTGGCATTCAGGAACATGGCATTATTTTACGAGTGGACGGAGCTAACAGCACACACTGTCTATCCTAAATACGTAATAAATATACTTGTCGCCATAATCTTATGTCGCTTTAGCTGACACAGAATTGTCGCTTGGCGACAACGTTAGATATAAATTGCTACTGTCTTATTATTACTTAGGTACTAGAATCTCACTATACTAGTTAGTTTTTGTTAGAATATTATTCGGGTGTCTTTAAATTTAATATTTCAACAATTTAACGGAATACAATAGTCATTACTGGATTTATTTTCATACACTATCCAAGTTTTCATTGCTTAGGTAGGTATACCTAATGCAAAACTCAAGTCAGCTATCATTTCTTAAGCCCATCTTTTAACTCATACAGTTTATACGAGTATGTGTCTAGATCAACCATTACTTTACTTGTAGCCCGCCGAGTTTTCTGTGTGGCCCGTCACACTTTTTATTTGATACGAGCTTTCCCAACAGGCAGTCTTGTCTTAACTATGAATATTTTAAATTTGAATTTATAATGATACTTTAATTTCTTATTTAACCAACATAACATCGACCGATGCATCTGTTTTAAATTATTTTTACCCACAAAACTTATTCTGGTAATCACACCAACTATCAATATTTTCATAGATGTCAAACGCCAATTGAAATTCGAAAAGTTTGTATAATTTAAAAAGCACTAAGGTACAACCCTCTAATGCCCCATTTTTTTTTCTTTGTGAAAAAATTAAAGTAGAATAATTGGATTATTTAAAAATTGATGTGATCAATATTTTGAAAAAAAAAAACTGAAAATGATGACCTGGAGATGCATTTTTTTTACCCCGCCTCTAGGCGGACTTGGGCAGCAAGAGGTAAAAGGATAACAACTGGAACTGGGTTCAGTAGTAACAACAAACCTTTGCTTTTTCATTATAGGTATCTATTATTTGAAATAAAATAAAAAATATACAACATATAAACATGTTTTATATAACAAAGTATAAAAACTAATAAAAAGATTTTTTTTCACGCCATAAAATATTTTTGAACGCAGAATTTTTTGGATCTATTTCCTCTGGTGAACCAATGAAAGTACTTTCAGAAATTACTTTCATAGTTGCTGATTTCAGCTAGATCAGGGCGTGGTTTTTTGGATGGGAGCATTCCTGCAAGTTCGACTTCTTCCAACTGTGATTCAGAAGTGGAAGAACTAGCTAAAACTATTTCATTTAGCTGTGTTCCAGTAGTTGATGTACCAGGCAAATTTATTGCCTCGTCGACTGGGATGTGTTGTTAGCCTGTTTCTTCATCATCGCTATCAAATACATTTTCCATATTAGAATCATGAGTAACAGGAGCATAATCAGGGTCATCATCCGAAAAGTCCTCAAAATCAGTATCCAACTCGTCTTCATCCATTGAATGTAATAAATTAGAAATTTCATCTTCGGACATCATGGATAGACGGTTAAGTTTACGTCGATGCATTTCTAAAAAGAACGAGTAGATTTAATTTTTCGACATAATTAGTCAAGATAACGAAATCAGTTTACTGGCAAATACCTATATGTGAAAAAAATATAATTGCCTGCCCGGATCCGCCTCAGGGCGGGCATAGTAAATGGAACATATTTCAATTATTTCAATGACGAACATACCCCGGAATATGATTTATCATAAGCTACAGCAATAATAAACTCACCTATATTTTATTTATCCGATTACCAGCACTGCAAATATTTTTTATTATTTTCCAAAAAACGCGCGCATTTAATACAACCGTTTGAACCAAGTGCACGCATTGATCTGATGTTTACTCGAAAAAAACGCATGAGATGAAGCGTGGCGGAAAGCATAGTTGTATTGGTGGGCTCACCGCCTAGTGGCGGGCGTGGGCATTAAGCCGATAATTTAAATAATACGAAAGTTATAGGAATATTTTCTTTGCCCGCCTCAGGGCGGTTTGGGGCACTAGAGGGTTTTAAAGATACTTCTTTGACTTTTCTTTAATTTTCTAACATTACACGAAACTTTCTTAATTTTTTCTTAATAATAACCGGCAAAAAAGAATAAGCGAAATCGGTCCAGCCGTTTAGGCGTGATGCGATAACATCGGGAAATAGCTCTCCATTTTTATATATCTAATAGATTTAATTTTTTGTTGAAAAGTTGCAATACCATTTCATGAGACTTGAATATATCTTCCATATCTTCGCGAACCATCTTACCTATTTAAATAAACGGGTCTTTTTGTTTTCATTCATCCAGTAGTGGTTGTATGGATCTTGGTGACTGTAAACTCAGCGTTGTGCGAACAGAAACCCCGTTAAGACTAAATTTTAACGTTTTCTTTAAAGTTATAATTAATATCTTTTGATTTGGCAAAATAAATAAAATCAATTAGAGCCAATTTGATAAGTTTTACTTCAGTAATATTATGGCAGCTGTTAACTGTCAAAGTTTAAAGGATAGATACGCAAATATCTACTAAATTACTAATATTCCATCCAAAGTTAGGAAACAAAAATCCTTTATTGCACACAATCTTCCGAAATGTAAAATATATCCCACATCATAGAATAATAAATACTTGCCTAACCGATACGAATCTAATGAGGTCATCAAAAAACATCTTCTTAAATGAATGATTCTGTCAATTCAGGCAAACAAAAACACTTTATCTTGAGATTTTATTTTTAGTAAGGCCCCACTTAAGATAAGGAGGTGCATGCATGGTATATTATTACCTGCATACAAAGTGTTGCAATAAACGAACCGTAACTTTGAACATTTTCATAAGGTATTCACTCACCCATATTTTATGCACTAGCATTTTATATATTGTGATACAGTATAATGTGTATATTATTATTAGCGCAACAGCACAACTCGACCTGCTGAAGGAAAGCAGTTCCTTCTCACTTATCCATACGGAGGTAGGTTCCACTGCCTTTGCTGAAGACAGTCTCTTAGCCATGTCTGTATTTATTTACTTTCTTCAACTTATTTCTCAATGATTGCCGTTCAACTTTCTCATTCTTTATTGATTTAAGTTTCTAAAAGATCGCTTACATTCGGAAATGTAAAATAAGTGGATTCTTTTCGTCGAAAATACATAATATTTATAGCAAATTTATCATAATATTTGATAAATTCTGAGACGTTTTCCATACCCTGGCAATAGTAAACTATTAAAATACCTTCATGAAAGAAAATACCAGCTTTACAATTAAAATAATTTCTACGCAGTGAAAGGTTTTTTTGAGTTTTATTTGAATGCTAAGACGTTGATAGCTGCTATTGGAACACTGACAATTCCATGTGTTTGTTTATTGTTTTTTTTTTATGCAGTGTTCTGTTGGTGTATCTATTAAATAAATAAATAAATGAATTTACACTTTTCTATACAGCATAAAATAACTAAGCATAAACGAGAAGCTGTCTACGGTGTGTGCGCGACGTGTCCTACAATTAATTCTTTGGGCACATAGCGCGGTGCGCATACGATTGGAACTTGGATAGGCTCTTCATAACAGGGATAATCGAGAACACCAGGGGTCGAGATAGGGCTCCGATGAGATGGAGTGGCCGAACGAGGGAAGAAACGGGTGGAACATTGTGGGAGGTCCTCCACATGGCAGCGGACCGGGGGCTCTGGGACAGACTGGTGGAGCTGGTGCGTGATGATGGTCACGATCCTTAGAAATAAGGGACCGATAAGATGATGATAAACCATAGTAACCGTTAAGCCGATTGAAACATATTATTTATCTCCTCAGGCAATTTTTCTGGATAACTGTTCTTGTCCAATCTCAGACAATTCTCACCCTGATGGGTGGAAATTTGAATGTGAAAAAATAAAAACTGAAAAAACCTTATCCGACCTGCAATCGAGCCCGGGACCTCTTGGTCATATCAAAGTATTTAAACTACTTGATGTAAGTAATTGTCAACATATTGTAGCAAACAAAGATTCGCCGAGTACGACTCGAACTCGCCCACTTTCTCCCGAAGACACTGAGGCTTAACACAGAACCGCATAACCATTATTGAACACCTATGTATATTATAAGGGACAAGGGAATAACATCAACATCGGCAATAAGTTATCATCAGTTTCCACAAAAATTGACAGAAATGCTTCATAGCAAATAATGTTTTCAAACGGCGTCATAAGTTTATCCTAGTGAGGTTAAAAATAAGGAAAAATTAGGCAAATTTCAATCATGACTCATCTATTTTTACAAAAATTTCTTCTCTTTCTTCTTTCCGTTCATAAAGAATGCTGTAATTTGGTCTGACCTACTGGGCACCTCTCCAGACACTGGCCAATCAATAATGAGACTTTACGACCATGACGTTTTATTTCCAATTTTTACTTATAGGTAACTATTTTTTACAGACCAAATTTACTGTTACACCATGTGGATGCATTTTAATATTTTCATTTATCAAAAGATACTATGGTTGTTGATAGGTAGATCAGTGGTATCAGTTTATGGCTTTCACATGGTTTCGAATATCGGTGCCGACTTTCTCCACTTTCACAACACAAACTTTGCTTTATGTGAGAGATCTCAAAAGCGTATTTGTTTTCAATTTATATGAGCCCAGTTTCAGTAAAAAAAACTATACCTTGGTACTTTTTTTACGATCAAAATTATTATTATTTTTTTTTTGATGAAATTGTGCTCACCCGAAGTGAACACAAATACACTTTTGATATCTTTCACACTAACCAAAGGGTTGTGTTGTGAAAGCGGAAATGGTCGACACGGCCAGGACTCCAGCCTACGACCTCCAATACGCTGTGCGCATGAAAGCCGCCGATTGATACCACTGGACTACCAACCATCTGTCGTTAGTGGAGCAAGAATACTTTACTAGGAACGATAAGGGCACTACTGACGGGTAGATTGCTTAGCGGCTAAAGTCTAGCTAGCCACCTAATTAATTGTTTACAAAACAAACGTTCCAAAATGTTCGTAACTAGCCACCATGAGCACTTGGTGACTTCTCTAGTGCATCCAAGTATCCTTACATGTGGTACAATGAGATAAGACAATAAAGTTTAGGCTCATAGCAAGCCACCTATCAGTTCGGACTTTATACATTGTCCCAATCAGGATTACCCCAATGTCATATTTAAAAAGTATAATAGATACAATTTGTTTCAAGTTTTTAAGTCTATAGTTTAAGCTGCAATATAAGTATCATGTTATTGATATAAAATTTGTACATTTTCATAGGTATATTATTTTATACCTTTATATTACATATATTTATAATATGTAAAATTTTATACCATAATCGCGAATTGAAGCAACTCAAATTGTGATTATTCGAGATTCAAATGGTGTGAGAGCAGTAGGGCGTTCGGATACACAAGGTAGTTCCTTAACTTATGCAAGTAGGATGTACTTGAATGATGAGACAACATAAAATATTTATATCAGCTAATTCCTAAAAATACACCCCTTATTCAAAATAGAATTCAATGAAATATCCACGTACATGCGTTAGGGCAAAATTTTATTTTAATACATAGTACATGTATGACAGAGGACATATAAAGTGATTTAGTTGCCTATGTCCATTTATGAGTTACTGAGTGGGATGACTGACGGACGCCTTAATAATTACAAATATCAATGGTGAAGTGGTTGGTGACCCAGCGGTTACAACGCCGGCTTTCGTACTGCGGACGTCGTGGTTCGATCCCAGGTGCCGACCATCTTCCTCTTTCACGACACAAGCTTTAAGTAGCTTACTGTGAAAGAGTCAAGGAGTGTATTTGTGTTCACTTTGAGTGAGCACAGATTCATTAAAAAAAAAAATATACGAGTATCTCAAATCTGAGAACACTACAGAGATGAGCAGTGATGATTTATGGATTTACCCTTCCGAGAATTCTAGTGCGATGATAATTTTACATTGAAGATTTTATTTTAAAAAGAAAGGTGAAATAAGAAAGCTTCACTTCAGTGATGGGGCTCCTGTATTGAAATCCTTGACCAAAAACTTGAGAAGCTACTTAGGCATTATACATATAATAACACAGACTCTTTACACAGATATTAAAGTTTAATCATATTTTATATGGGACTCGAGGCACGTTCAATAGAATGGGAGTGCTTTTCTTTACGTTTATTTGAAACATTGACAGAATCTTAGAATTCTATGTGCCAATCGTTTGTATTTTTTAATGAAATTTGTCATATCCTTGCGCGTCACGAATATAATAAAAATAAAGAATTAAATAGAAGCTCAAGTTTTGAATGGCCTTAAAACGAGGTTACATTTATTTATGGTGATTTAATAAGTAATAATTGACGTTTCACCTTTCTTGACTTAACGTCTGCTTTATTTACCTACTTATGTTCATGAGAAGCGTTATTTGAATGTTGGGTTTGCCTTTTGCGAGATCGACTACCTGCTTTCGACAACTTCTTTGAAGCTTTGCCCGAGAAATTTTAGCTATGGGGTAGTTCATCAGCATAATATGCATATACCCGGGAGTCTGACACAAGAATTTCGAAATCATGACCTCTCCTAATCTATTCTTCTTTGATATTTTGATTATATTTTTTTTACAGATGAAAGAAAAATAAGATGGAATAATATTCATAAAATCAAAGGTTTTGACATCATATATCTGCGAAAATACATTTTTCTCTGTTTTTTTTTATTGATATTATCTTTTATTATTTTAATGATATAATTTCCCCCTAACAAAATCGAACACAAAGGTTAATCATATTGTTACATAGAAACATTCTTTCATTATTCAAACAATTGACACCCTCCCTCATTCGTATAATTTTATAAAACGAAAATAAATAATTCAATAGCACATAATTATTACCTATATTATACGCTGAGGGTATCTGGGGCAATGCTCCATGCTTATTTATCTACAAAATAAAAATGTCAAAAAGGTTTGTAGTGGCTCGCGAATCTTCCTGAAATATTTGAACGATTTGGTCTTTATAGCATATCGATGGAGTTTTTTTATCTACCCTATGTTTTGTACTCGTATAAGCTTTTCCTCATTTCTACCCTCAACAAAAATAACTGTACGTAAAACTGAAGATAAGTAACAACAATTTTTGATTTAAGGTTAATTTTACTATATTTTCACCTAAAAATTGTTCAGCTAAAGACTCGGGCGAAACCTAAAGACATGGTTACCTAGTAATGAAGTCTTGAGATCCGAACATGTAAATGAGGGAGGGATATCAGCTTTTATCTTCTCCTGAAAATCGAACATTAAACTCCTTCAAATATCAGTTTATTTTAAATATTTTTTACAGTAAATATTATCTAGGTACCTATCTATGATTAATCTAGGTAGGTAGCTTATAATTATTTTTTCAATATATTTCTTTTTTTGTTTTTCATGAATAGTTTGAGATTTTTGTTGTGCATATATCAACTTATATTGATTTATTTTTATTTAAGTTTATATTAATTTAAGTTATGATTGGCTGCGTGTGCTCAATGAATAAATTAAATATTGAATTAATTTCATTCATAAATTTATCAAGAAATCTTTTTTTAAATCAATTCTTGAAGTATGTATTTCATTTAATTTTTAATTAGAATTCCTGAAAAATTTATTCTGTGGAACTCTGTTATTTAATAAAATTCTGATAATCAGTTCACAATGAACGAATTTATTTATCCCCCAAAGCACGAGCTCTGCTCAATTTTGGGGGTAAAAAAATATATTAAAAAAAATGTATAAATTTGTTATTGTGAATGTATTTTTTTAATGTTTTTTATTTCCTTAATAAAAATATTTGAATTTGAATTCTCCATCAGAGGAATGATTCATAAGCTGTATAATCAAACATTAGGTATATTATTGTACTGTTTTTCAAAAATATCATGTAGGTAGATCTATTCTCAATAAAGCTCTTCCAAAACGAGTATATACCTTAGTACCTTTAGTAGTTTCCTTTCTCTGTTTAATCAAAGGGGAATGATTGAATCAAGAAAGTTCATAACCTTTTATAGCGCTTATTTATTTGTGCTACATAATATATGTAAGATTATAAGTAATCCATATTTCAGATCCGCTTATGTTGTAAAGGTTCCTACATTTTAAAATAGTTACATTAAAAAAGGTTCTAACATACGTTTTCAACCACTTGGTAGGATCTGATATACTTAACTAGTGTGGGAGTTATACCTATATATTATTTTGTTGATGAAGCGTTTTTGACTATCTCGAATTAACATAATAAAACTGCTCAAACTCAACATCAAAGCGTAAATACGTTCCTATAACGTGTTTTTCTGATTGGGGGTGTCTCCAAAGGATAAAATTAAGGTTTTAGAAAAACATTCTTCAAAGGAGTCAAAAATGAATCTACTTTAACCCATAACTTCCCAGTGTTCCATTATTGGAACGGTATAGTTAATTATTTTTATTATTTTTTTGGAAAAGCGCAACTCGTTTATTTTTTCTGCTTAATGGCTTTAGTTAGAGATATTGTTGCATGATATTCGCGTCTGCTTTTTTCTGTTATGAAGCATTCTTTACAGCAGATTTTGTGGAAAAACTTAGCTCGTTTTAAAACGTCCGTATATTTCTAGTTTGTTATAATTAACATTCAAACAATACGTTATAAGTTCTATTGCTGTCTCTTTTGTCGATATGTAAAAATGTTGATATGTAAAAAGTTTTATTATTTTCTTAATTTCTTAATCTATTATTAAAAATTAAAGAAATAATCTTAACATTAATTCTTAGAAAAAATCATTTGGTGATAAATCTCTGTTTTATTATCATCACGATCTGATTAAAATGTCAAATAAATAATTCCACTTGAAAATAAATCGAACTGAAATAATGATATACTACGTGAGGAGCGAAAGCAAAATGCTTTGTAATAATAATACCGAGAGAAGGATAGAGCTGTAGGCACAGGACTTTGCGTGTTCCTAATGTGTGCTGCATTCACTTCTTATTCAACATTATTACTTACCTTATTTCGTAGATGCCCAAGAAGAGTTTTGACCAGATAAATTTGGGTATGAGTGGATGGGTCTGGGTATATCTACTAACTAACTGTTCTTGAACATTGATGGGTCATACACATCACTTCCTGAACCAAAAATTTATTTTTTAGTTTTGGAAGTTATGAAACGTAAAATAATACAGTTATAGAGCCAAACAGGTTATTTTGGGATTTCCCAACCTCTTTTTTGTCTAAAATTCCAAAAAATTCAGGGAGTAGGTACCCTATACAAATTCAACCCTTCGTTACTACTCAAAATAAATTTTGCACGAATACTACTCAAGGGTCGCAATCTGACCCTCCCAAAAAAACAAGGTTTATTTTATTTTTTAATAGAAATAAATTAATAAATCGCACTTAGTATTTTTAAACATATAAGTATTAAGAAATCGAATAAAACACAATAAATTGTTATCTAAAGAGTTCGGACCTTAAAAATTGTGTTGCAAACCGGTATTTCTTTAAGAGAAAAAACACTGTTCATTTTCTGATCTTTTTTAAGGGGATATGCTGCAACACCTTTCTTTTATATGTGACATCAATGACAGCTGGAAAAGACCCTTCAGGCAGGGACACTTTGAACACCCTCGATGTCATCATACTGAATTGCCGGGGCATCTTGTATATTAGTATTTGTGTGCACACTGCACATAGAACAATATATCATCGTCGATGAAGAGATTAAAACATTAAAAAGATAACTTTTTGGTCCTAAAATTGATACTTTTTCATTAGAATTTCCCACAGAAATAGAAATAACATTGTAGACTGGAGGTTAATTTGTCCACAGCATACTAAATTTTACATGTGGCTAAGGTAAGCCCAAATTGATTTTTTTTACAAAACTACCTCAACAATCTATGATTTAATAGAGGATAGAAATATAAAGTTGACAAAAATTATCGATTTACATTATTAAATGCAGTTTTAATAAAATCAAATAATGATCAAAAAGTGACATCTTTGCTACTCAAGGTCACTTTGACCCTGTTCCTACTGCTATGACACAAAACATGCACCTGGCGACTGGGTACAACCAAGATGTGAAAAAGTACCTCCAATACTGATAATACACTGAAATACACGAGGGGTTTTATAAATGTATTTTGTGGGAAAATTTCTTTCTAAAAGTTACAGGGTCATACAGACCCATGAGTAACAATAGACATTATTATTTTGGTTTTTACCAATACTTTTATCTCAATGAAAGTCTTGTCTCTGAATGTATACCCATACTACTAAAGCTGTGTGTGGCCGAGTACGCAATATTATCTGATGTTATGACTAGATATATTTATTAGGGTGTGTACCTACTAATCCCCGCTCTTATTATTACCAAGTAGGTAGGTAGGTATATAAGTAGAAACGCACGTATCCAAAGTGCTAGCTATTTCCAATCGGATAATAATAAAAATTTATGGGAACATCTTATTGAAAAACGTAATTCAATTTTGGTTGTAGGGACGAAGAGGTCGTTTGGAGCAGATGGTCTAATTACCGATCGCCTCATTTCATAATATTACAAGTCTCTTAGAATTTGGCCTGCTTATTACTAAATACCCACCGTAAAATATTATCAAAAGGCGGTCACATGGGTTAAAATGTTGAGAATATTTTATCTTTTTACTAGCAGATCCAGCATACGTTGTTCCTCCATATACCTACTTAATTAATTCATTTTGTTATAATTTTAGCCTCTAGGACGTCAAACGTAAAGTTAAACATTGCAACATTTGAGAGGGACATGTCTCGATACTCTTTGGCCATAAACGTTAGTGACAAATATGTCGTTAAAGAATCTAACAACTGATGACTCTAAAAATTAATTACTGATGTTCGATTTTTGAATGGAACAAACTACCACGGGCTTACGACAGTCTTCTACTGTTGTTTCGAAGGCTTGCTTAGTGTGATCACTTTACGTTAACAACGTTCGCCATTTGGTGGTAATGTTTGAGTCTCCGAAACTCCTAATCATGAGAATTCTCGACATCTTCAAAATGTCGAAAAATCCTATGCATGCAACAAATAGATAGATATTTAATAATAACTAGTTTTTTAAAGGCGCCCTTGGCGCCCACCTATGGCCTTTTTTATGCAAACTTTACTTTCTCATAGCATAGCTGTGAGCATTCACATGTGAGACTTCAAAATACTTGGTTGATTCAACTCTTTATGAAAACTCAAATACCTACAACTTAAACTTTTAATTACAAACTGTACATTTAAATAGCTTTTGGCATGTGGGCATTTACCGATTTGATTGATTAAACTTTTTCATATAAACTTTGCATTCGTATTGCCGAATTCTTATATGAGACTTTAAAACACTTGATTAATTGAATTCTTCATGAAAACTTAAAAAACAACGTGAACTTTTTATAACAAACTTTACATATGTTTGGCTTTTCAACGTTATGAATTCACATGAAAATCTTTAAAAAAATACTCTAGGTGTGTAAACTTTTTATTGAAAACATGGCATTCTTATGGTTTTTCTCCGCTATGATCTCGTGTGTGTGGATTAAAGATTCGTGATTTGGTAAACTTTTTCATGGAAACTTTGTTTTCTTATGGCCGAATTCATTTGTGTGACTGTAAAGCACTCGATGATAGATTATAACTATTCATGATACTATAACTATTTATAAAAATGCAAAAAAAAAACTTTTTATTACACACATTGCATTAGTAAGAGTTTTCTTGGCAATGATTTAAAGATCTGATTTGGTAAACTTTTTCATACAAACTATGCTTTCTTTTGGCCGAATTCATATGTCAGACTAAACAAATTTTGAACTTTTTCTAACAAAATATGCATTTAAATGGCTTTTATCATGATTTTATCATTTGATTGATTAAACTTTTTATCGCAATGGTTGCATTCGTATGGCTTTTCTCTGCTATGAGTTCACAAACTTTTTATTGCACACATTGCATTAGTAAAGCGAAGTCCGGCTGTGCGTAAAAGTTTCCTGATTTGTCAATTTTTTGGCCGAATTCGCAAGTAGTGATACTTTACAGCACACGGTTGATTGAACTATTTATGCAAACTTAAAAATGAAATTAAACTTTTTATTGCAAACTTACCATTCAAATAGCTTTTAGCATGTCATTGGTTGTTTAAATTATTTGATTGATTGAACTTTTTATTGCAATTATTGCATTCGTATGGCTTTTCTCCGCTATGAGTTCGCGTGTCACTCTTTAAATTACTTGAAACCGCAAACTTTTTATTGCACTCATGGCATTAGTAAGGCTTTTCTTCACTATGAAGTCCCGCTGTGCGTAAAAGTTTCCTAATTTGGTACACTTTGCTTTCTTATCGCTGACTTCGCATGTGAGTTTTTTAATAATCCAAAAAATTGTTTTTCTCTACGTCAAGACCTTTAAAAAAAGTGCTCAGCCACCAGGCATAATAATATCATTATGTTACTGTCAGTTGTCACTGCTGTCAGCCATATTGTATTAGAAGAACAATATTATTATTTGTCTTTAGTTGCGAGTGGCGCGCCATCTAGCGGCGTTAATGACATCAGTCAGTCAGTCAGTCAGTCAGTCAGTCAGTGTTCAAGACAAATATTATATAGATTAACGAAATATAGCGATGAAAGTTGGAAATTATTGAGAAAAGGGAGCAACCAAATTTAAAGACTGCGACTGCTGTCATGTATTTGGCGCCAGGATATGACTATATCCATTTTTGTTAATGTCTCATATTTATTGCCTATTGCCTAAATATGTCGTTCCTTATTGTGTGGTTTTTCTCCGTTATAGGTAAGTAATCTCTTTAAGAGTCGTGATTTTAAAAATAGGCAAAGCCTTCTCTATACAATAGGATATCAAATGCAAAGATGCTAATCTGATGGATAGTTTCTGAGATGATAGTGTTCAGACAGTTATATATTACTAGCTTTCCCGGCAGACGTTGTCCTGTGGATCCTTTGGTCCTAACCAGAGGCGGCCCGTTCATTGTGCACTGCGCCTCAGTAAACAAAAAATTACTAAGTAATTAAAATAAATAATAAAGTTAAAATATTCATTCTAAAAGTCCATATTTCATTCGAACTCAAAGCTCAGACGGGATCAACGCGAGAATATAATTATACGCCCGGAATTTTGTTGACTTTTTATAAAAATTTGATGAAATCATTGGATGCCGAGGAAAAAGTACTGTTTCTTAATTCATACACGATGTTTTCATCTGATTTATAAAAAGTAATGTTTTTTTTCTGTAATCTGAGTTCACTCACACTAAGCAAAGGCTTTTGCGTGAAAGTAGAAAAGGTCAGCACCGGGATTGGAGCCACGACTTCCTGTATGCTGTAGGCAGGAAATATGTCGACTGAACCACTGGGCCACCAACTATTTTCATTTATGCGTACAAACAATTCACATCTAGAAAACTGTGAACTACCTACAGAATTGGAATAAAGGATACCCCAGCCTGTAGATTCTCAGAGGAAACTTCCATTCACTTTCTTTGCTACTATATTATGCAGTGGCGGCCGTGTACTTGGAGGGGCGCTTAACTCTGAGAAGACATGACTGACTCCTCCACACATCTGCCTTGAAAGCGAGCTGTAATATCGAAAACAAAATATCCTTTCTGGTCACGGTGACAAAAAGGGGTATAGACACTTTGACCTTAAAACGCTGGCTCATAAAATAATTTCGGTGAATAAAATATTTTTTTTAAATTTATATGAGAATGGAAAAAATAACAACTAATGCCTCTAATAATTAATGACTAATGTTCGATTTTTAAATGGAACAAACCACTACGGGCTTACGACCGTCTTCTACTGTTATTTTGAAGGCTGGCTTAGTGTGATCACTTTACGTTAACAACGTTCGCCATTAGGTGGTAATGTTTGAGTCTCCGAAACTCTTAATCATGAGAATTCTCAACATGTTCAACATGTAGAAAAATCTCATGTATGAAACAAGTAGAAATTTA
This sequence comes from Mystacides longicornis, assembly GCA_963576905.1. Classification (NCBI taxonomy): domain Eukaryota; kingdom Metazoa; phylum Arthropoda; class Insecta; order Trichoptera; family Leptoceridae; genus Mystacides; species Mystacides longicornis. The sequence goes on along the minus strand of OY756421.1, from coordinate 9,104,027 downwards.
ATAATTAATGAAACATATAGAGAATGAATTATATGAGAATGACAGAAAAAAATATATCGAGAGATATTGAGAAATTGTAGAAATGATTGCATAATAACTTCCTATTCAGCTTTAGGAAAATGAATACAACCTTCTATAAAATGCAATACTTGTTTAGTTTGGTGGTAGAACATTCAGTCCAAAATATTAGTTAGGTCGGTAGGTGTTGGTCGAAATAATATTAATGGATGAGCTACGCTCCAGCCAGCGTTGTTGAGGTTATTCGGGTCATCTACGTTGTAAATACCTTCCCCAACGTTTGTTCTATTGCTCCTTCTCTTTGTGACGTTTAACCGTAGGGTGTTTAGGCTAAGTTTAACCGCTTTCAACAAACTAAGCCGCTGTTCAGATAAATTATAATTTATTCATGTTTAGGAAATTTCACGAAGTATCAACGATTTCAAAGTTAGCCCATGTATTTAATAGATACGTTTCTAATCAACTATCGTTGCTTTGGATCGAAATTTTGTACCTGTAAAATAAAAATGTTTATGAAAACATTTTTTTTTTTTTTTTTGAAAAATCTGTTTTCGTCCAAATACACTTGTGAAATCTTTCTCAGAAAACAGCAAAGCTTGTCTTGTGAAAGTGTATGTACCTATATGGTCGGCACTGGTATTCGAACCCATGAATTTAATCACGCTTTTCGATACGATAGCCGTCGACTGAACTGCTGTGCTACCAACACTTTCCTTTCCTTACACAACATGCTTTGTTATTATTGGTAAATAATGTATGATTCAATGTAAAAACGGGAAAGCCCTATTAAACTACACGGTGAAACAGTAAAAATCGGAAGTTATCCAAGATCGTGCGTTGACCTTACCTACTTTCTTTAAATCATAATTAAGTACCAACGTTATTTTGTTTGCAAAACGGGAATTTCAACGGAACTTTTTTCGGAAAGATAAAAATATTGTATTTACTTAGGATACCTACCTACATTAATATTTTTACCGAGCTGAAAGATCAGAAGAATTTCGTTAGTATGCGAGTATATTTAAATATTATAAAGACTTTTGTTTACTTACGTGGATAGTTTTGCCATATTATGTTGTTCTTCAAAGGGTTTATAATTATTTATTTATTTAGCTTTTGCCATTCATATTTATTACAATTTTACAGGAAAGGATTAATAAAAATAAGTAAGAGAGTAGCACAGGGTCAATTTTCCTGCTTGTCGGATGTTTATCTCTAAGTTATCAACAAATGCTATCGCTCCGTCGACGCGTCGGTTAAGGTGATTATAATAATATTAAAAAATCATCCTTTTTCTATGTGCCCTTTTTCATCTTTTAAGTAAAATTTTGGAAAAATGGCCAGACAGCCTCCTACACATTTATTTTCTTTAGGAGAATTATTCGTATGCCAAATCTCAAGTTCGTACCATGTCTACTTTACGGGATATTCGAATAAATTAAAAAAAACATTCAACCCTATTTTGTCTACCCCTTAGGGATGGTATTTCCAAAAATCGTTTCTTAGTACTAAAACCTATCTGCTTTCCAAATTTCCTTAATCGTCCTTATACCTCAACTGGTCAGAAAAGGCACAATGAGTCTCGGACGCCTTCGAGCGCAATGGAGAGTTCTTGATGCCTCCCTATGCTCCTGAGTGGGGCTTAAGCCTCCCGCATTGTGGGTTGGTTTGGAGGGAATCCGAGGCGGGCTTGATTCGTGTGTGGCCGGCTTTTTGGTCCGATTGCTTCAGGTTTGCTGCCGATTAGTCTCCTCTGGGCTGGCTTGCAGTGTGCGGGGGGGGGGGGGGGGCATAAAGGGAAAATGTACCTATGTGTGTGTGTGCACTGTGCATGTGCTTTCCAAATTTCATTTCTCTACGATTAGCCGTTTGGGTTGTGCGTTGATGAGTGAGTATGTCAGTCAGGCACTTTCCTTTAATTTAATAGATTAGTTTTGGTGTATGTGATTACACTGACAAGAGCTTTCCTTTTTGTCCGCGAAAAAAGAAATCCGCAAATAATAAAACAAGTCAAGCTTTAGTGGATTATGTAGGAAGCCAAATTATTTGCTACGTAGTACCTACCTAGTATTAATTTATTATTTATGCTGGGGAAAAAATGTAACATATCAACGAAAAACCCCATAGTAAAGTACGCCAATTTGTATACTGTGAATAAGAAACACACTAAGTACCAGAAAATACATTTTGAGATAATCAAATAAAACTGATTTTCCCCCATTATGGATACTTAGAACTATGATGATTTTTGGATCTGTTTTTTTACGCCTTTAGATCATGGATATGGACTATGTGCAATGTTTACGCTTATACAACATTTTCTCATATACCTACTCAACTAATTTTTTTTCGTTTTTGCTACTTAGTGCGTATTTTATTTCCAGTTTATCTGTTATAAGGTTAAATAAAGTTAAATCAAATCCACGCCAATATAATACCTTTATAACACTGAATTTACATACCTCGATAGCCTAGTGGTATATAGGCTTGGACTTCAGATCAAAGAGGTTCCCGGGTTCGATTTCCGGTCAGGACAGAATTTTACATCGTGTTTTTTCACTTCAAATTCCCATCCGGAGTTGGTATATCTCAGACTGTTGTATTAGAATGAGAAGATAGCGGAAGTACTTACTTATACCACCGTGTTACTAATATATTTTTACTGTCGATAATCTAAGCCTTTGTTTGAAATGACATACATGCGTCATACAAAATATAAGTAGTATAGGTACGTATTGTGCTTCGAAAAATCTAATAAAATGTTGTTACCTAACGATTTATTCATAATAGTCATTTCTATCAAAATTTGAGGCAAACACAGTTATTAGTTATGCTATGGAAACATTTGTGCCAACGACACACATTTTCACATTTTAAAGATTCTTGGGCCGTTTTAAAATGTCTAAATCGCAGCAACATAATATTTGATGGAAACAAAAGGTACCATTATTTATATAGGTACCTACCTACGTAGAAAAAATATTTTTTTTTACAAATTTATACAAACAAGGACCTAAGACCGTGTCCTGTTTCAAAACAAATAGGATCATTATTTTTTTAAACTTTCATTAACACATTATCAGTTGCATAGTTGACCGTAGATAGGTATTATTCTATGACAATAATTTTTTATTATTTAAAAAAAAAACTAATTAAAGATTGTTGGATAATAAAACACAAAACTTAATAATGCAATTTAATTATTTGATGAGACTTTGCACGTTAAATATTTATCAAAGAGGTTTTATAAAAGCAGTTTATACCTATTCTGATTTTCAGCGCGTGTACGGCATCTTTTACCTATAATAACATTAACTCAGAATTTGCCTGCTTCTGACAGAGCGATACGCCCACACTTCAGTATACCGTAGAGCATTAGGTACAATATTTATATCATAAACCGCAAAGTAATACATGATACCAACGTTATTTTTATACCTATTTGAAAAATCTGCCACAATCGGATCATAGATAAGTGATACAGGTAAAAACTTATCCGCCCACATAATATGCAACCACTTTCTGCATTATAAAAATAATATTATGGTTATATTCTGTAAACATGCAAATTACTTATATCTCGACAAGTAACATGAACACTCTCGTTAAAATGTACCTACATTGCATCGCATATTAATTATTGTCATATTTTAAGAAAACTTTATTATTTTTTAGATTATGTAAATCAAACCTCTGTTTTTTTCTTATACTTTCTAAACACAGTCAAGTTCTACTGTACTTACATAAAAATAATTGATATTTGGCATGGGAGAATATAAATTATTATTATTAGCAACTGTTGAGGACATGTATTGAGGATGCCGAATGACAGTTGGCCGAGGAGAACGCTGTTTTTTCCTCCCATCAAGGTCTCGAAGACGTTGAAGACCCTCTCATCCTCTTCGAGGCAGAGCTGAGGGAAATGGACTTGGTGTGAGAGGAGGTCATAAGCATTGCGCACGATCGAGCGCAATGGAGAGCTCTTGTTGCCTCCATATGCTCCTAAGTGGATTTCAAAGGCAGTTTTCATTGATTTGATTGATTAACAACTGTGTCCTTCTAAGCCTAAGCCTTTGAAAGGTTCATGAATCCACACATTCATAAATGTGTTTACATTTCACCCAGATTGTTGATAGTTCAACTGCCCAGAATTTTGATAGTAGGTACCTATAATTATAATAGGCTAAGATAATATGAAAAACTAAAAGACAATCTTCAATTATTATTGAAAAAAATATTTGCATAAATGTAACGTATTATTTGAAACGATTCACCCGATTACTATAAATTATGTCATATCTTTCCCATGAGAATTATAGATCTTTGTATACATGTACATAAATAGTATATAATTAAAATGCGCCAAATCAAATCAATGCACTCAAAATAAAAGAAACGTGATGCACAAAAATAGCAAAAATTATGTTTTTAATAACTTTGGTAGGACTGTAGGAGATGTCTAATTTTAAGGCTACATTCCGATAAAATTAAATATATTTATGTCAATTCAATTAAATGAGCACTAACTATATAAAAATGAAAAACATACCTATATTTTTATTCTTGGAGAGCGCTGTTCTTCCTCCCATCAGGGTCCCGAGGACGAGGAAGACCCTCTCATACTGTGTTCCGCTCCTTTGAAGCAGAGCTGAGGAATCTGGACATGGTGTGGGAGGAGGTCATTAACGTTGCGCAAGATCGAGCGCAATGGAGAGCTCTTGTTGCCTCCCTATGCCCCTAAGTGGGGTCTTAAGGGAGTTTGGATTTGGATTGGATATTTTTATTAATATAAATACCTAACTAGCTTTCCCGACAGACGTTATTCTATAGTACATAGGTAAGTAAGTAAGTAAGTAAGTTTATTTCAATTTAATCAATGTACAACATTATCAAACACAACACAATTTTAAAGTATAAAGATTACATCATGCATGTATTCAAATAAGTGATATAGGTAGGAACATTACAATATAAATAAATTAAGTCATAAAAACAGTGCTAGATAAAATACATTAAAAAAAATACAAATATAATATATGATAAGTCAAACAACAAAAATCACAATGACGTCATACGTTAAATATTATTACCTAAAATTCAATTCAATTCAATTTCAAAATTATTAAACAAGTACAAATGTACAATTTTAGTAAACACAGCACAATAATTAAAATTAAATCCTTCAACATACAATAGAATTCAAATAAGTAATATAGATACGTTAAAAGATAAATAAATTAAGTCATAAAAACAAAGTAAGATAAAAAACATAAATATAAAAATATAGTCAAACATTAAAAGTCACACTAAAAATTTACAAAACAAAAACGAAAGACTTTTTGAAATAATACGTCATAATATTTTTATAAGTTTCAAGGAGTTTGGTTCTGCAATTACGATAGTAAATATCACATAATAAAACCCGTACACAATACAATCTGAAAAATTTTAACTGAGACACAGTGCAATAATATAAAGTAAATCTAAACCGTAATATTCCGAAACAGGGCCGTGTGTACACACACTATAATGTAAATAAAATGTTAAAAATTACATGCTGCCTCACTAGGCTTACGCCTGTGTCGAGGCTAATTCTTAATATCTACCATTCGCACTATATCAACACATAAAACAGCTCCATCTGTGATTTATCTCTTCCAGTAGTCATCAGTCATTCATCAAGACTTTTTGAAAACTCTTTCATACTCTCACAAGCTCTCACCTCATACGGTAACCTATTATACATTCTCGGTGCAAGATACTCTGCCGTTCTCTGTCCCAATGCCGTCCTCATCCTCGGAACATGTTTTATGCCGTTTGCCAGCGACCGAGTATCACGCCCCCCCGCGACAGGTGATATGTGAGGCGACCCATATAACCGGTCCATAATCCGTTTTATATACAGTTGTCGTATATTCATTACCTGGTATTTCCTAAATAATGGCTCTGAAGGACTTTGAAAGTCCGCTCCACTCATTATTCGAAGAATCGCTTTTTGGGCAATGTTCAACGGTTGAATGTGAGTCATCGCTGCACCACCCCATCAGCTTTCAATACCATATAAGATTACCGACTGGCACAATGAGAGATATACACGCTTAAGTTCGTTGCCTTTTGGCACACTCTTTAAGCTTTTAAATATGAAATTAAGCTTACCAAGACGTTTTGTTAGGTTTTCCAAATGTAAATCCCATCTCAGGTGCTTGTCGATTATTAACCCTAAGTATTTTATTTCCCCGCATGATTTTACACAAGGACAATCGCAGTCTTGCAGAGTTGAACATGAATGCATTTTCAGACTTCTGTCGGCCCTCAGTGAGCCCGTCGCTGTGATAGAAAATGGTATAAATTTTGTTTTATCAACATTTAGAGTGAGTAAATATTATCTAACCATTCACTCATCTTTCTCAATCCTAATAATTGAGCCTTTTCAAGAACGCCATCCCATGTGCTGTGATTAAACACTACTGCAGTGTCATCAGCAAAGGTAATTATTTGCCCCGCTACATTCATCTTACACAAACGGTAAACGGTAAAACGGTAACGGTAAAAGGTACTATGAATATTGATTTCAAATTTGTAATTTATACAAAAATACGTTTAAAATATGTTTGATGGTAAACAATTATTTCTGAAAACCCGAAAACAATTCTCTAAAAAATCTGCGTAGGTACCGATATTTTTAATATCAATGGTTGGCAGGTAAACATTATTTTTATTGCTATAAAATTTTTCATAGATGGCATTGGCGTCGCAGAAAATCCGTTTCATATTAACTTTAATATTATATTTTATATTATTTCTATATTATCTTTATATTATTTCTGGGTTGGCTGGCACAGATCCTTCGGGATGAGCCCGCCCTTTCAACTGTCCAAATGTTCTTTTTGTCACATTCTACGTAAGCAATAAAGTTTTATTTATTTATTTCGTATGTTTATTTTATATTTTTATTAGTTATTCTGTTATCCGGAGCGGAGAAGAATCCAATAAATCGATCGGTCCTACGTAGAGTATCGTAAGTTGAAAATGACAACTTTACAGGACGGTCATTCAAAGGTTTGAAGCTGGTTTGAAGTGATACATTTATCTAGAAATTAACATTAGAGAATGGAATTTTTGAACAGCGCTAAATAAATACCGATATTTTAATTTTGTATGGTCAGTTTTTCATAATTATTAATACTTTTGGTAGAAATGATCTTACGATATTTTACTACGGCTTCTTTTTGCACAAAAATATCGTATCTTACACATAGCATAGTGTACGTTGTAACCAAATCATATTCGAATATCGTATGTCATACTTATCATATTTTACTACGAAATTTTTGAAAAATTTCTTGTCGTATCTAACACTTTTATAAGATTACTTTGTAATTATTGTGAAATAAATTATCGTATCTATTTGTGAAATATGTTGCGATAATTCCAAACGTATTTGTTCCCTTAAAAGTACCTAAATTTATTTTATAGAACTAAGAATAAAAACTTTATTACGGAATGCCGAATGCATTTTTGTAGTACATCTTAGGAGTGTCACGCTTACTTACCTATGCGTTTAAATAAAAAATAAACTAATTAACACTTTTCAATACAAGGATCTCAGTATCGCCGGAGGAACTTATTGCCTCAGTTATTTTTTTCTAGTCTACCCGTCACGTCCAATCTTACACAGGCCAACCAGGGGTAGACACTTCAAATGAATAAACACTTATAAAAACTCTGACCCCACCGGGAATCGAACCCGGAACCTCGTACTCTGTAGTTTACGCCTATACCACTAGGCTGCCGAGGTCGGCTCCTAGCGTTTGCTCGTATACAAAAGGATAAAATCCTTTTGAAAATACCGAAAAAACACTCTTAACAATGTTCTTAAAGATAATAAGACTTTTTAGATAATCTACACAATTGTGAAGCGATATTTTTTTGTAAATCTAGGGTAAGGTTAACAATGAATGTTTTGAATAAGAGTTGTAAAAGTAGAAAGCAATAATAATAATTGTGTGCATGCTGACAAAAACATTTAAAAACAATACAAAGATTATTTTTATTGCCGTAACACCTTATCGGTATGTCTACACTCTTTGGGCTACAGGTATTAATAATATAATAGCATTGTATATTTTTGCAAACTAAACATTCAACAAAAGTCACTTTTAAACAATGCGAGATAAAATTTTTGTTCTTCAATATTGCTTTATGATTATAACACTTTATGTACTTAAATTTGAAAAAAATATGGGCTCAACCAAAGTGAATACAATTACATTTTGACATCTTTCACATAAAGGAAATCTTTTGTTGCGAAATGAGAAGATAAGTAGTTAGAATTGATTTAGGAATCGAAACCATGCCATTCACAACGAAAGTCGGCGACTAAAGAGCTAGGCATCAACCACTTGACCAACTATGGTACCATGCACCTCTATGGTAATGAAACATTATAAAAGGATATTCGATTTCAAGATAGATTCTTTAAATTTTATTTTGATTTTTTTTTGTGTCATTGATCACGCTGATCTGCCTTTGGGATGGAAATATTTTTATTGTTTAACTAGAATGTTTTTTGCAATAGTAGGTACGACTCGACTGACTCCGAAAACTATGCGATCGCATACGCTAACTTATTATTTTAGTTTTGTAATAAATATTTTTCGGAAAATAAGGGATTGAGCATTTAATTCAACGAGATTTTAGGAATATATTATTCCATATTTGAAACTTCGTCAATTTTAATACCTATATTTTTTATCTATTTCATGTCTTTATCTATTTATTGAATACAATAAAACAGTTGTATGCGGAATGTTATGCATTTGGAAGAAGCGAAAGAGGTTCGTTTGGATAGGAAAGAATAGAAGTCCGTACTCTCTGCATACCAATTTCGGGAAACGGCGTGATGGGTAATAAAAGAGTTTACTTAGATACCTATTACAAATGAGTACGAACTGTGAGTATTTGAACAAAACATATCCCCCTTATAGAGACAACTCTCGTATTCAGGAGGAAGTAATAAATCTTACCTACTCATTTTTTCCACTTAAAACACCTGTTACTCTCGGTTACTGGAGTTGATGAGTTCGAAATCAATGTATTTCAGAGAAATCATATTTTAATATGATATTCGATATAGTGCTTTTCTTAAAATAAACAGGTGATAAATACTGCAGTAGATACTTTCTTCAACGTCTTGATACTTTCTTCAACGTGTAGATTTGCAAACCACGCATTTCTTCCGGAAATGTAAATTTCAACTGGTGAAAAATAGGTACCTTTGCTTAAGAACTTAGATATTTATTTATTTATTTATTAGTGAGTACACGGCAACACTTTGCCTTTAACAGAAATTAACAAAAAATACTAAGATACTACATCAATATATACAACATCGATTGAATGTCGAAAATGTCGTTATAAAAAAGAATATCTAGGAAAATATTTAAAAAATAAACAAACTTATGGATGTTGCATGCACCTACTCTTCTTTGAGCTTTTGTCATCCTTTTTCTCAAGGAGATCGTCCATCAGAACATTTATTTCACTTGATTCGGTTACAAAAGGCAAAGGAGATTCTAAGAGAGTATAAAAAACCTTAATTTATGCTACTATTCAAAAGTTTTGAAGTGTAAAATGTCTTATGTTGAAAATACCTAATCGCGTATAATGTGGTAAGAATAACATACAACAAAAAATGTCCTAATACTCCGATGTAAATTATGGTAAGATATCATACCATATCGTTTTCAATTCCGCTTTCCGACGTAAATTATTTTAAAGTACACTTACCATATTTTGTTTTAATGCCTAAGCCATGTAAAATATTGTAAGTTCTTCATACAATTATTTACGTCGTTGCATAATTGAAATTACTCAATCAATATATTTAATAATTCGAATTAATTGGGAAATAGATCAGTGTAACACATGAATAATGAACAGATTACCCAAGTTACGAACAAACATATTTTCTGTGAGTTAAATAATATTATATTCCAAACGGCGGCATAAACTTTATTTCAAATTTGCTAATTTAATTGATTTTTTTTGGCCAACTTATAAAAATACGCTTAAAGTGAACAAAAGTCTAATTGAAATGTGCGCGTACACACGGCAACTAATTTCTTAATAAATAAAAACAAAATAATAGATGATCCATGTTTTGTTAAGTCGAACGTCGTAAAATATTGTAAAGAGAACTTACAATAGGCGTGCCCAAGTAGTCAGATGGCGTGTATTGTGTCCAGAGACAATACAATGCTATACGTTGGACTATTTTGTCAAAAGTGATGATACCATAATTGACGTGTATCAAAAAACATATTTCTAGTATCGATATCAACTTCCTGTTTTGGGAAGTGATAAAACACATAAAATGAAGCATGTTTCCGGTAAAACATGAAAAACGCAATTTTGTGGGATACCATAACTTACGTAGGACCGATCGAAATTATATATTGAAAGAATCTGTGCAGCCGATCTCGATTTATAAGTGTTCGCACTAACCCGACTTTTTTTATAGATGTGCGTCAATAGGTACATTTCATCAGAAAACTCTATAGAATCATTTTAAGGCATATTCAGAAGACTCGGGGTGGCAAAAGTGGTTCAGCAGAGAAGAGAAGTTTACAGCGTTAGGATGAAGATAGCTGATCCCAACTGTCTGTACAGACGTTAAAGTGTTGGGAGTAAGCCAGGGAGAGATAGAATTTCTACAAATAGAAAATGTTCTTCTGCATTGAGTTTCTTGAATTAAATTTTAAATCATTTCAGTTAGGTACCTATATCTTTTCTACTGATAAAGTTCTAGGATATGACTGATATTATAATCCATTTGCCCTGATGCAGCCACTTTTCTTTTGTAACTGCTCCGTTATGCAATTAAAACTACTGCCTTTACTGATTAACCAGAGAAGTTATGTTAAGGTTCAAAGAACTTCATTTGTTTCCATTTTAAATTGATTTTCGTAACTGAACAAATTCTTCCGATGTGTAATTTGTTGGATTCTTCTCCGCTCCTGATAACAGAATAACCGATAAAAAGTTGAAAAATGAATGGGAAATAATAAAAAATATAATACTAAAGTTAGTATGGAACGAATTTCATGCGACGCCGTCTTTGAAAAAATTTAACAACAAAATTACAATCAAACATTATTATATAAATTTAAAGATATAAAAAATATGATTCAGGACCTTGATTCATTAATAAAATAAAATGGAATAATAATAGGTATAAAGAGAATTTTTGATTTAAGTAATATGAAACATGTCCAGTAACTCCAACAAATGGAGGGTATGGGTAAGACCACCTATATAAAAGGTATGGGAGTTTGTCTGTTTTGTAGAACTTAGGTACTTATCAACCTGGAATACACAATGTACTTACAAACCTGAAACACACAGGTACACATATTGTGAAGACTTAAAATAAAAGGTTTAAACTAAATGGTGCTAAAATTGCCCCCTAGGGTGACATTTCTTCTCTTCCAGGTTAATTCCACACATCACACATACCTATATACAATACGGTCGTCACTTCTTTTCAATCTTTATTTACACACACCTGTTTTGTTTTTTTTTTATATAAATGTAATACGAATTTTTTGGCAATGCGTATACCTACCTATTTCTTTTTTTTTATTTCATTGAATAAAATAGTTTACTGTTCTTCTTGCACCCTATCAGACACAGACGTTGGCAACCACTTCTTTGAAGGCGTCTCTGTCTCTTGATACTCGATTAAACTACTTCTCCACTCGCCATATTCTACTAAGAAAACTTACGGACTTTTTTATAAGCATCACTCTGAATCAGTCAGCTCTCCTCAGTTCCTCTGAATACTAAGTAAATCTGTCCACGGTAGGTATACTAAGCATTCTTCTGTGAAGCTACATCTTGAATTCTGCCAATTAATACATAGTGTATACTTTCAGGGTCCACGTTTCCAACCATATATCAGAAGAGTCCATTCTTCAACAAACTGTACAAGCTGCCTCGATCCGGCATAGGTTAAGTATATACCGCTAATAAAATATGTACCGTAGCTCGACGAGAACCACAAACGGAGAAAGAATCATTGCCAATAATAATATTTGAATAACAACTTTACTTGTTGGATTAATACAATGGATTCTGATTAACTTAATAAGTAAAAATGACAATCGCTTTACTATTTACAAAGTAATTGCATTTTCAATAAACAGTGGTTATCTTAAAGTGAGAGGCTTTGATGTTTAGGGTAATAAATGTATGCATTTTTTTTTATTTTTATAGACAGCTGTAGCATTTTTTTGACGTAAATAGATTTTTTTTGCCGTGGGGTTGCCGGCTGAGAATAGCACCTCTGATCTTTTTGCTGGTTTTTCGAGCATCCTGTAAGAGGCAGGAAATCGAAAAATCAGATCGGGACCGTGAGGTTGACCACCTCACGTCCTTAAACCTCAATCGGTCAGAAAAGCCTCGGACGCCTTCGAGCGCAATGGAGAGCTCTTGATGCCTCCCTATGCTCCTAAGTGGGGCTTAGGCCTTCTGCATTGCGGGGTTGGTTTGGGATGATCCGCGGCGGGCCTGATTTGTGTGTGGCCCGCTTTTTGGTTTGAGTGCTTCGATCGAGCTAGGGGGTCGGGTTTGCTGCGGATTAGTCTCCTCCTGGCTGACTTGCGGTGTGCGGGGGATCCTTAAGGGAGAATGATGATGATGATGAGATAGGAATTTGCCATTTAAAATATAAATGAATTAATGTAAGAAAATATTGTGTTAGATAAAGATGCAGTCAATTTATTTATATTCAACAATAGCTCGAATTTCAAAATTTAAACGTTCATGTAAAAAGTTTGAGAGTCTCGCTTTGGAAGAAGTGTTGTGTGCCCCAGCTTTATCTTCACACAAAATTTTTACGAATTTTGAAGCCCCATGTAAGAAAGGTTTCTAGAAGGAGCTGAAAGACTTAAACAGACAACTCCATTAAAGAAAACATTTCATGGCAGGTATTTTTAAGTCATTTCACATTTTTATTTATAAAACAACTATTTTCTTGAGAGGGAAAACATTTTTCGGCATAGTCACTTTCAACTTTTTTTTGACATTGCATCCATTTGGATGATTTATGCCACCAACAAATCAAAATGAATCATCCACCGTAGCTTTTACTTTATTGAAAAAAAAAGCTTGATCCGCGTTTATTATTGTATGAAGATGACATTTCACACGAAATTTTGTAAACAAACAAAATAGTAGCCCGGCAACGGGAGTGCTTAAAGCCGAGTTGCGCTATGTCAGATTTGAATGATTTCGAGTAGGTAGGTGCCAGACCTTATTTTTTTATTTTTTTTTATATTATCAAAATATTGTTAAGTCCTTATAAAATCACACGAAACCTTTATGTTTTGGCCAAAATGAACTAATTTATGTTAATTTTAATATTTGTACCTACTTAAAAAGTATTCTTTGAGTATTTTCTTCAAAACGTCATTATATTTCTTATAAATTTAGTTGGTGTATCATGGTTGTAAGACCTCGATGATTACGTGAATGCAATATTTTTGCTTTATTATTTGTTTAAAATTTCTATTGTCAAAATGATAAACCAAAACAAAATGGACCAAAATATGAAGGGAGCACCTAATTTGACGGGAAAAAAACTTAAAAACAGTATATTGATTACAGAAAGTTTTGTTGTACACTCGAAACCGTTGTTGGTTGACATAAAATCCAATATGGCGGGCTAAAATCTACAGAGATCAGCTCGCAATCAATCGATATGGGTTAAACTACCTCGACGACGGCTTGATCGCAACTTTTCTACGATTAAACGGAATGAAACTGGACATTCAAATCTCAAAATTAAGATGTATGTACGTTAGTATAAATGAACATTGAACTTATCAAAGATCCATAGGTATGCACCGCCAGAGGGAGATCGTGGTCTCACACGAACATTATTCACAAATAACCCTCTTGTCTCGTATAAAAAGTGCCATAAACACTAAGCAAGTCTCATTTTAAACATCCAACTTTGTAAGAAGACTGTTAAGTTTTCATCCCTAACAATTTTCACGTTCCCAAGCGATCCTGCATTCAAGAGATAAAACTTCCACCAATTGAAGCCTTTTGTTATTCCGTTAGTCTACACAAATTAACGTCTAACACTAAGCCTTTTAAACAAAATACTGTGGGTGGTACCTATACATAATTTTCAACAAAATCTACCATCAGGTTGATTCATTAGGTTCTCAAAATGTTGCAGGTATCAGATAGGTTTCTGGCATGTATGTAGGGTACAAAATCTACTTTACCCAAATCAAAATTATTAAATAAACCTTCTACAGAAACTGTGGCAGCCTGCAGCGGATTTCCCTACACCTTTGCATACATCAAAGCTCTGCCAAGCTTTGTGGCATTTATTTCTGCGTCATATAAGCTGAAACTCCATATTATCGTTAACTCCTGTTTTTTTGTGGAAAAATGTCTTTGAGAATAATTCAATTTTGCTTTCTCAGCAACAACTGTTTTTAATTCAAATGATTTTTTTCTTTTCTGTTCCAAGCAATTTCATAACTATTCAAAGATCATATATTATCAAAACACTAACGGCCGGTTTCATAAATAATAAAGGAGACTTTAAACTCCCTTTAAAAAATAACGGGTTTCATAACAACAAAACGACATTTATAAACCGACTTTTAGCTAAAGTACCGTTATTGATTATTATTTTTAGTTAAAGTCGACTTTAGGTAGTTACCACCGGAGTTCATAGAAAATTTCGTGGCGCTTTCTCTGTCACAAAGATAAACATTTTGTATGCGGTGACACTGTGGACAAAAATGACTAAAATAGGGTGGAAAACATAGGAAAACGGGAAGAATATTATTGTTTACAGATATCGTTTACTAATTCATAAACCATAATAATAAATTAACACAAAAACACGGCACCTTGATGCTCTATTGAGAAATGAAATTGACAGATCAATAGAAATTCCGCGAAAATATTAGTAAACAACCTATGTTTTCCATAGATTTCCATGGTAACACTACCAACTGTTACCAACTTTAAAATATTTTTTTGATATTTCAAATTTTAACTGGAATATTTTTTATGAAACGCGTCAGCTTAAAGGAGTCTTTAAATTTTAAAAGGAACTTTAACTAAAGTGTTCTTTTGAAGCTTTTTATGAAACCGGCTGTAAGCAATATCATAGCAGATCTTAACCTTTATCATAAAATATAAACCTTTATCATTAACAAGTTCTTGCTTTCACACCGGGTCATAGGTACAGAACAAGCAAGTTCCTAGTATTATATTATGTACCTACATAATTTGTAGTAGGTAAGTATCAAGACAAAACTTTATGAGACATCTGATTAGGAATTCAATTTAATAACTTTCTAAGAGATTCTATCTTTAAATCTGCACGGAGGGATTTCCCTTACACTTAAAAGTCTAGAAACTTTTCAAATTTGTCAAATTACTATATATAGAAGTTAATTTAGTACATACTTTCTCAGTGTATGTTGATACTTACATAATATTTTATAACTTGATTTATTAGGTACTTACTTACTATTTAATGCACGTTCGCTCCCAGTGTGGAACATGTTAATGTCACGAAGTTTCTCCAAGCATCTCTATATGGCATCAGTTGCACAGCTTCTTGCCTTCATGCCTTCTTGTCCCTTCTGGATTATAGAAAAGGTTTTCGTGTAGAAAAGACTCTCGGGAGATATGCGGAGAATATTTCATTGTTACCTATTATAATTGTAACAAAGGTGGTGTCGACTGCAACGATCAACTATGCGCTAACTATAACGTTGCAAGAAGAACAAAAAGATGGCCGTTGGCGGTATTTTTTCACCTTATAAATATATCTGGCATCAATGCATTTGTCATACATAAGGCGAATACTGATAAGGGTAGCACACATATAAGGCGGATTTTTTTGAAAAAAACTAGCAATCGAACTAATGGAAGATTACCAGAAAAGTCGCATTCAACAGCGTGCTGTCCCTTCTTCGACAAAAAAGCGGCTCCGTGAGGTTCATGATATACAGGAATTTATGAATCAATCGACTGCTAAGCGCAGTCGCTGTTCGTCATGCCCTAGAAAGGACGACAAAAAAGTGCCAAATAAGTGTAGTAAATTTGTTTGTCAGCAACACATCAGGGCTTACTGCATTGGATGCAGTGGGGCTAGTACGAGTTTCATCGAATGCTAATTGCACGCAAATAGGCGCTTATTAGCGTGCAAATAGTGTTCTTAAATCAAACGATCGAATCATTCGATCATTTTATTATGAAAATTTTTCGAAACTCTTTCGATGATCGTTTCGATATTCGATCATCGAAAACTTATACTAGGGCTACAGAATAGATGAATCTGAATAATATAGTTTTTTTAAGTTGATCTCGGCTCTACCAAAAATACGTAGTTTTAAGAGGCATTAGAAGTTGTTTTGTGTTTTTTATTGTTTAAAGTCATAGTTATGTTTTTGTTTCTTTATTATAATTATAATAAAGCATTTAAATATTTTTGGTAATACATACATCGTTTCATTTATTTTTTCCTCTCTATTTTCATTTATTTATTTGGGGTCAGTAGTGACCCCATGCGACCATTTGTGTGATTTTCTTTATGCGCCTAGTTAGGGGTTAAGTGTAAATTAAAGATAATCTTCAGATTGAGTTGACAATTTATTAAAATTAAATTAAATTGCGGAAATTTTGAGTTTAGTTTGAATTTTAACAACCGTCAATGATTCCTCCCTACAATTACACCACAACCAAATCCCACCAAATAAAAAAAAAACAAGCTACAACACAAACTTAAACCAAAAATAAATCCATCGATGTAAAATAATAACAAGAGTCTTCTGTCAGTACTGCCAAATTATTTTTCACCTTAATTTTGGGAAAGAATGCTCCCTTCTTCATATAGACAAGGGCTGAAAATTATCATCACTAAAAACAGGTTCTTACAAAAATATGAACGAAGTACCTATCTACTTCTCTGTATACTAAAAAAACGGTTTTCTACTTAATAATATTATTTTTATGAAGAAAAAATATGAATTGTTTCTCAGCTATTTCAGATCAAACTACAAAAGGTTCTATTTATTAAGATGAGGCTTGTAAATTTATGGTTTTGTAAAACTTTTAAGTTAATGGCTTGATGAAATTGTTGTTCAAAACAAGAACATAGAAACAGTCGAATACTTCCACAAGTTTCAAGAAACCAAGGAATCTTTATGGGTACCTTTGTCTAAATACATCGCATGCATTCCTGTCCGAATTTAGGTATTATTTTTCTGAAGTATTTAAATTTACTTATATGAAATGTTGCTTCATAGATTTTGAAAAGGCCTTCGACAGCCCACATAGACCATCGATATGGAAAATTTTACCTCTGTACGGTATACCTCAGGAGATAGTTAAAATGGTGCAGTCCCTTTATGAAAACTCCGAGTGTAGCGTCAAAACGCCAGGTGGTTCTACTGAAGCTTTTAGGATCACCACGGGAGTCGGACTGGCTCCATTTATATTTATTATTGTTATGGACTTCCTTTTGAGAAAGTCCATGGAGGGAGCAAGAGGTATAGAAATAACACAGAGAGATGGTCTAATGGGCGAACTGTGCGATCTGGAGTACGCGGACGACCTAGCGTTGTTCAATACGACAGTGGTGGAATTACAGCGCAGTGTTTCAAGACTTCGATAGAACAGCACGCCTTAAAAATATTCCTGCCAAATATGAAAAAAAAAAGTTGAAACAAGGGACAAAAGTGACCATAAGGTTCATGGTGTTATATTACAAAATTTTGCCTTAATACGTTCAGTTATAATATTTAGAAAAAAAATGGCTAGAAAAAAATCCTATCGTTTGGAGTGTCAGGTCGAAATGTGTTTTGTAGTGCTTTCAATAATACCTAATTACCTATTCGAATTCCGTTGAGTTCAAAGACAAATAATAATATATCATTAAGGTGAACAATATAAACTGCTCATGGCATTTCAAAACAATGAACCTTGGTAAGCGAAAATCAGAGGCTGACTTTATTGTTGCCAAATTTATTTCACTGAAACATATTTTGAAGAATTCAATCTTAAAATTAGGATTAAATATGGATATTGAAGTTCATTTTTCAAACAAAATCTTTTATGAAGTACATATTTTTTAAATTTATTTTTATTGTAGATATAGGAACCTGAGAAAGTTCAAGAAATGGTAAAAATTGGATGGAGGCATAGTCATTAAGGAAAAAACACAATAACCATGATGGAGTAAAATTTTGAGTTTCATGCAAACGTAGAACCTTAAGAATAGCGCAATGACCATCTCCATTTTTATAAGTATTTGTTAATGGGTATTATGAAAGTTTCCGCAAATAGATACCTGGTTTGTTAAACCTGAATAGAGGATTCCAACCCTGGACCGAGATAAATGGGACTTTCGACCCTCTCTTTATTAGTGCTATCCGGTTTAAACACAGCTATAAGGAATGGAATATTATCTATAGTGGGATTGCAATACAGGTTGTATATAGATTTGTATTTATTAGACCAATTCAAAGTTAGCCCACAAACAATAAATAAATATACCTACCTATGTAGGTATCAACGTAAATGGTTAAATTAAATTAACTGGGTGTAGTACCTACGTATATCTGAAAATTTTATAAGGTTATTTTATAATTAATATACCTAATATTTGCCTTGAACACTGACTCACTGACTGCCTGACTGACTGATGTCATTAACGCCGCTAGATGGCGCGCCACTCGCAACTAAAGACAAAATAATATTCTTCTTCTAATATAATATGGCTGACAGCAGTGACAGCTGACAGTAGCATAATAATATTATTATGCCTGGTGGCTGAGCACTTTTTTCAAAGGTCTCGATGTGGAGAAACACAATAATTCGGGCTATTTAAAAACTCAGATGCAAAGTCAGCCATGAGAAAACAAAATTTGTCAAATCAGGAAACTTTTACGCACAGCCGGACTTCGCTTTACTAATGCAATGTGTGCAATAAAAAGTTTGCGAACTCAAGAATCACACACACGCGAACTCAGCTGAGAAAAGCCATACGAATGCAACCATTGCGATAAAAAGATTAATCAATCATATAATAACTCATGATAAAAGCCATTTAAATGCAAATTTTGTTATAAGAAGTTCAAAGTTTGTTATAAAAAAAAATATCAAGTGCTTTAAAGTCTGGCATATGAATTCAGCCATAAGAAAGGATAGTTTGTATGAAAAAGTTTACCAAATCAGATCTTTAACTCACAGATGCGATTTTATTGCCAAGAAAACCCTTACTAATGCAATGTGTGTAATAAAAAGTTTAAGTTGTTTTTTGTATTTTCATAAACAGTTCTATCATCGAGTGCTTTAAAGTCACACAAATGAATTCAGCCATAAGAAAACAAATTTTGCATGAAAAAGTTTTCCAAATCACGAATCTTTAATCCACACACACATCATAGCGGAGAAAAACCATACGAATGCCATGTTTTCAATAAAAAGTTTACACACTAAAGTATTTTTTTAAAGATTCTCATATGAATTCATAGCGTGGAAAAGCCATACATATGCAAAGTTTACATGAAAAAGTTTACCAAATCAGAAAACTAACGTACACACGCGACTTCATAGAGAAAAAGCCTTACGAATGCAATGTTTGAAAAAAAAATTTAATCAATCATATACTGAAACACTCACATCCTAAAGCCATTTGAATGCAAAGTTTGATGTAAAAAGATAACGTTGTTTTATGAGTTTGTTTGAAGAGTTCAATTAATCAAGTGCTTTAATTTCTCACATATTAAGAGTTCGTCCATTAGAAAACAAAATTTGCATAAAAAACTTTACCAAATCACGAATCTTTAATCCATACACACGACATCATAGCGGAGAAAAACCATACGAATGCCATGTTTTCAATAAAAAGTTTGCATACTAAAGTAATTTATTAAAGATTCTCATATGAATTCATGGCTTAGAAAAGCCATACATATGCAAAGTTTGCATGAAAAAGTTTACCAAATCAGAAAACTAACGTACACACGCGACTTCATAGAGAAAAAGCCTAACGAATGCATTTATCAATCGTAGGTATAATAAAACACTCACATCCTAAAGCCATTTGAATGCAAAATTTGTTATGAAAAGTTCACGACGTTTTTTGAGTTTTGCATGAAGAATTCGATAAATGAAGCTTTAAAGTCTCCTATGCGAATGCAAAGTTTGCATGAAAATGTTTAATCAATCAATAGTTTAATACCCACATACTAAAAGCTATTTTTGAATGCAAAGTTTGTAACGTTTAAGTTGTTTTTGAGTTTTTATAAAGAGTTGAATCAACCAAGTATTTTAAGTCCACATGTGAATTCAGCTATGAGAAAGTAAAGTTTGCACGAAAAGGCCATAGGTGGGCACCACGGGCGCCTTTAAAAAACTAGTAGGTACCATATGAAAATGTGGCGAAATTTACTAACGTTGCTAGCCATTACCTGCCAATGGAGTATAAGTGCCACTTCGAGATTTCTTTAAAAAAATATTTTTATTTTTTTTATTTTTATTTTATTCAGTTCAACGGCCAACCGGCCTTTTACAAAAAAACAAAAAAAAATACTTAAAATAGAGTAGTAGTGCACAATAGTATCAACATAAAATAAAAAAGAATACAAAAATAAAAATACAATGAGTACATACAAAATTATAGGTAACAATTCAAAAAACGTCGTTGCACATCAAGATACATAGCTACGCGCTAGATACAAAGGCATAGGTACATAGGTCCAAAATCACTCGAATTTGGGTGAAAGGCCTGAAAGACAAATAAAATAAACACAGGTACCTACCAATAACATAATATTAATAATGACTGCGCGCGGTGTCTTACTTATATATATACTATGACAATATCAATATAACAACACAAAGTGTTCAGGGCCGCACTTCATACTACAAATTACATCAGAAAAAAAAATGCATTAATAAAAATAAAATATAATGACAAAATTATCTTTGACCACGAATCTGCAACGCTTCTCTGACCGCCGCCTTGAACTTAACCAGACCGTCGCTGAATATGTCCAAGTGACTGAACTCATTGGCCCAACGAGACATTCTATTGATTGGGGAGTTTAATGCATAGTTCGTATTGGAGCCAACAATACCAAATGTTATCGATTGTCTAGTCGACCTGACAGGAATGTGGAAATTCAGGAGCTCCAAGATATTGGGACAATCAATCCCCGCGTTTACGACCTTGTGGAGAAAGGACAAATCCAACAAGATCCGTCTGTCTGAAAGATCAGACAGGCCCATCATATCTGACAATAAACTATAATCTAGCCGCTCATATGGAATACCCAGTCTAAAATTGATATGCCGTAAGAATTTTCTTTGTACTCGCTCTATCTGTGCTATATGAACTGCATAGTATGGGCTCCAGACAACCGAAGAAAACTCAAGGATGCTTCTAACTAAGGACACATACACAACTTTGAGTGTATAAAGATTGGAGAATGGTCTACAAATTCTGATTACGAAGCCGAGCAAACGCATCGCCTTATCAGTGATGCTGTTAACATGAGCATTCAGGCTCATCGTCGTATCCAGTGTGACCCCCAAGTCGCGAATAATCTGAACACACTCGAGAGACTCACCATTCAAACGATAATTGAATATAACGGGCTGTTTTATTCTATGGAAGCGCATTACTTGGCACTTTTTTGTGTTGAGGGATAGTCCATTAAGATCACACCATTTACCCAACGCATTGATATTTTTCTGTAGCAACTCACAGTCATTTGTGTCCTGCACAGAACGATAGATCTTTAGATCATCGGCAAAAAGTAACACATTAACGTCTTTGAAAATACCTGTTATGTCGTTAATGAATAGGTTGAACAATATTGGGCCCAAATGAGAGCCCTGTGGAACACCGCTTTGAACGGTAAATGTGTAAGAGGTGGTTTGGCACAGGGACACACACAAGCTACGCCCTCTCAAGTAGTCACGGACCCAGGACAGCAAAGAGCCGCATACCCCCATGCCCGATAGTTTTTCAATTAAAATAATATGATTGACTCGGTCGAACGCCTTGGAGAAGTCAGTATATATGGAATCGACCTGAAGACGCTGCGAAAAGGCACGAACAATAAACTCCTCGTAAACAACAAGATTGGTCTGAGTCGACCTAGCAGACATAAACCCATGCTGCTGTGGTGAGACTACAGCATGAATCGAGGAAGAAACTTTGACAAGAATAACCTTCTCCAACAACTTCGGGATGGATGACTGAATACACACCGGTCTATAATTGGTCACGTCCTGCCTGTCCCCAGACTTGAATATAGGCACAAGAAAACTATGCTTCCATTTAGTAGGGAAAATACCCTTGGCAATGGATCTATTGAACAATAAATATAACGGAAATGCCAACCCACGCCCCGCACCCTTGATAAAGATCGGCGGAACACCATCAGGACCCGAAGATGATTTGGACTCCATCCCCCCAATTTCCCTCAATATGTCGCGAATTTCCACATTAAGCCTACTCAGCTGGAGATTTATTTCAGACCTGAACACATAACCATCATCCGCCACACTACTTCCATCGTATACTCCCTTGAAATAATCAGCAAACAATTTTAGTGTTTGGGAAACCGAATCCGAAGTCGAGTCACCATAACGCATGACACTTGGCAACGAAGTGTCATCTCCCCTCAAAGATTTAGAATATTTAAAAATCTTTTTAGTATTGAAGCATATAGAAGACTCAACGCCTTCAACATACTTATCAAAACAAAGTCTAGAAAGAGCCTGACATTCACGCCTAAGATCACTAAACTTACGATAGTCGTCCGCACGCCCCGACCGTTTATAAACCCTGTGAGCCCTTTTTTTGCTCGAAATCATGATCTTTAATTCCCTAGTAAACCATCTGGGATATGAGTCCGTATATAAATTTTTGGTTGGTAGGTATATGGCGATCCCTAATGTCACTGATGACATCGTAAAAATAATCAACAGACTCATCTAAAGGGCGAGATTCCAAAGGGGACCAGTCCACCTGAAATAGAGCCTCATTAATAGATCGGTAATTAGCGGCAGTATATTCGAATCTGCGCTCAGTAAAACTAGCCCTGTCCATTTTTCGTGAATCGACAGATATCACTAATGGTGGATGATACAAATCTATCGGAAGGACCGAAGTCATCGACAACGATACGCGAACCAACGGATCATCACTCATAACTAAGTCAAGTATTCTACCACTAAGATTAGCATTTGTGTTTAGTTGATACAAGTTTAAAAAATTAATACAGTCTACCACCTCCCTCTCCCTGTCAGACAGCATCACATCACTTGCCACGCTCGCAGCAGCTCCTTCACTCGACCAGTTTATTCCAGGTAGATTATAGTCACCAACGATGATATATTTATTGAGGGGCAACGCTTGGCAAATTCTTTCAACATCACTTAAATGATTTAGATAAATAGAGTTATTTGAATTAGGAGGTATATAAGCACAACCGACCAACAATTTTAAATCGGTATTTACAGTTATATCAATAAATAGATGTTCAATATTATTGTACTGGGTCTTGATTAGTCTGGATTTATACTTCCTCGCAACAGCTATTAGGACTCCACCTCCTCTGCTCTTGCTACTTGTCAACTCAGAGCGATCCAATCGATAGACGTTAAAGGCAGTAGATAGTCCCAACTCCGGAGTTTTTATGTCCGGAGTTAGCCATGTCTCCGTAATGCAAAATATATCGTAATCAAAGATGTCGGTTGATGTTCTTAAGGTCTCCAATTTTGTCCGCATGCCCCTGACATTCTGATAATAACAAGTTATACGTCTGCGCCGTTTTTTAAGTGCTTTGGTGTTGTATTCACTATTCTAGGGTTTGAGTTTACGTATTTGATGGTAATATTTTTTTCACCCTGCTGGAGCCTCTGTTCAAGTTCTCTCCGTAGCTCCCTGATCTTATTTCGTTGACGCCAGGTGAGGTCATTTCTCACCATTATTCCGAACGGTGCCGACCTACTGTTCGACAGCACCAACAAAGCTTCAGACTTGTCTCTCAGTTCGACTTTAAGCGGTCTTGGCCTATCTGATTTCTTACCAATTCTGATTGCCTTTCTTATATCGATTTCTTGGTTAACCATTCCATGAATTGTAGACGAAGCCACTGAGAGGTCAGCCGTCAAGGAAGCCTCCCTGCCCACAACCACAGGTTCGGGAACATTGTATAATATGAGGTTCCTCGAACGATCTACTCGCTCCTCGACTTCCGATAACAGTTCGCACAAATCAGGCGCTTCCGCCTGAACATTTCTCTGGGAGGACAGTGACTTAACCGCCGCATCCAATCCTTTGACCTCTCCCTCCAAAACACCCATTTTGACAGCCATTTCACCCATAACGCCCATCACATCATTATGGAACACAGATATTCGTTTGATTTGTTCTTTGGTGAGCTTACTATTCTCACCGAACAGAAATTCATTAAAATTCGCCAGCATCACATTCACGCGATCCAAGTACTCCTGTGGTTGGCACATTCTTAAAGTTCGTTAATGAAGAAGAGTGAGCGAAATTATTTTAAATTATATTCAATTTATTTAGTTTATCTAGTCCGGATGCGACCCTGCACCATTAATTGCACCACACAGTGTCAGGTGTGATTGTGTTAGTATGGCGATGCGCCGCGTAAATGTGAGAATACTCAAAAAAATGCGTTGATCACAAAATGAAACTTAAAAATTCACCCGTTCCAGAAGATAGTGAAATATGGGAGATATGTCGTTAGGATCCCAAAGTAGTCAGCAACACAGTGCACACCGTTCCAATAATCACAAGTTACTTTTAAACATGTAAATCAATAAGAAACGAGAGCGATAAAAAAACGCGACCACTATCTATTTGTTCAATTCAATTTTTTTCCTATACATTAATATATACCTTAATTCAATTTTAGACTATCATCAATCAAAATGGAAAATTATTCCATCTAAGACTCCTCATCGGGAGATCCCTAGTTTGGTTTTTATGAACTCCTACTACCAAGGCGTTCCATCAACGACAATTTGATTTCAAAATTAGATTTACTCAATGTGAACAAATTAGAAAAAAAGCTTGAAAAAAAATCTATCAAAAATCTGCAAATATTTTTAATGTCAATGTCTATAGAATTTTTCACAGATGTCGTTGTTGTATCGAAATTCGTTCCATACGTTTAATATTACATTTTATATTATGTATTTGATATCCATTTTTTAGTTATTATGTTATCCGGCGTGGAGAAAAATCCAGTAAACCAAAAATTATAAAAATCTGTTCGGCCGATCTCGAGTTATAAGTGTTCGCACTAACCCGACTTTCTTTTATATTATAAGTAAGATAAGATATGTGGTTCTTGAATTATTTATCTGTCATTTCATTCCGCCATTTTGTTTAATAATTGTGTACGACTTAATTATTATAAATATTATAAAAAAGAAATCTAGGATTCTCATCGCATATTACCCCTGATCATTATCAGTTATGATTTTTTGTCATGTAGGTATCTCGCAGGGACGATGGATAGTGGAGAAGGAAGGTGAAGAACTGAAGACCAGAGACTGGCCGAAGAAGTGCAGGAAGACAGCCGATAAGGTGGAGCGACAATATTATCCTACGGGTCGTTGGGGCAGAGTGAATGGGGATGACGAGAGACAGGGAGGAATGGGGTGAACATGAGGAGGCCTATGTCATGCAGTGGACGATCACGGGCTAATAAGTATTTTGTACAAACGGCAAGCTAATTTAAAGCCTAAAAATTATAGATTTAAATACCTACCACTATTGTAGTATTTTCAGAATGGACTTTCCGTTGTAGAAGGTAACATAGTATTATGTGTGGGGTCAGACGAAAAATCAGCACAAAAACATGAAGATTTTAAAATTCCGGAGTTATATTTTGCTTAAAAGGTTAATTATTAAACTGTCTGTCTTTTCAAATGTTAAGAGGATCACCATAATAGATAATATATTTAATATTTTCTATAAATATCATGGGCAAGTGATCTTCACAAGTTCGTATGAAATTTATTCGATATTATTAAATTTGCAACCAAAACAATATTAGTTTCGGGTCTTGATTGTGAGAAGAGAAGGGAAGACAGCATAATAGAAGAGACTATTATTTGTTATCTATAAGTTGTATTGTTCCTCTAAACAATTAAAAGCTTCCCTTACCTTTTGTTGTCGTACACTTCATAGAGTTCATTAATTAACTTAATTAGCATAATATCACGTATAGGCAATTAGTTTAATATTCAAATGGGAAATTACTATTCAGCGATTTGTGTTATTTGGAGTTTCCAAATCGGATCATAATAATAAAGTTCTTATACATTAATTGCATAGAAAGATACTTTCTATTCCAGAAAAATATATAATTGAGAGGTAACGTTTAATTGTTGTGAAATCTTCAGAACTGGGTACTTTTAGTCTGTATCAAACTACATAAGTAGAGATTAAGCCTGCAAACTTCATTAAGTTATTGTGTCAGATTAACTAAAATTATATTAATCATTTTCATCTCTAGCAAAATAGATTCGATAAAAAATTGTAAATGGAGCAAGGACATTGTGCGCACTGTTGGGCAGAGTGGATGGGGATGACCATCAGAGACAGTGGCTTGAACATGAGGAGGCCTATGTCTTTCAGTGCACGATCTCCGGCTTATAATATCGCGGGCATCAAGCCAGAAGGGCGTATGAACGAAATGACTACTTTACAGGAGAGACAAAAAACTATTTATTTCCGTAACGAATGAATTTATCAATGTTATTATTTTTTATGAAATTAAGCAAAAAATAATCACAATCAAAGGGTGCCACCCAAATTCAATTTTTTTATTATTTACGCATAGATTCTGCACATACGCCCTTCTGGTTCGTTTATATACGTGAATATGGACTCAATATTTGTACATGAAATTATAAGAAAACTGAAGGGCGTAAAAACAAGTGTCGGAAACAGCTATATTTTATAGATAAAAATTATTGAGCTTATTTATTACTAAAATTTAAGCCCCTTGATTCAGAAATTGAGCCAATTTTTCTAAAGCTTATACGATTTTTAATGTCTGTTCGCCCTTCTGGCTTGACAGATTTCAGTGTTACCGTGCCATTTTAACAGGAGGTCGTATATACTTTTTCTTATAATCTTCGTAATAATCACTCTCCAATTCAAAATAGTTGTAATTTTAAAATGATTTTGATAAAAAATTAAAAAATATTATGATTAACAATTATTCCATAACCTAAAATGAAAAGACTAATAACATTTTAATGTTCCTTATTTCAAGTTCTATCAATGAGTATTCCTGAAATAAAACAGAATAAAGCCAACACGATCACACTTACAAGTGTCAATTTTGAATAAAATAATTATTTTATAGTAGAGACATAAAACAAGCACTCTCATTTACCTACAGTGTTTTTCTCTAAGGCCAAGGAAATCAATTAAAAAAGCACAAAATACTATTGGTGCACGCATAGTACTCAAAACTTTATTTAAAAGAAATTTTAGTAGGTACATAATATTTGTAATAGGTAAATAAACAGAAATGGATATGACATCAATTTTTTGAATTTTTTACTTAAATAGTAAAAAAAAATCATAATTAAACAAAACAGATTTAAAAACCTTTATACTTATTTACATAAAAAAACAAAGAACTTCTTATTTTCTTCTGGAGACAATAAAACTCTTCACTATTTAAGGTAAATTACCATTGTCATTCAGATCTACCGATAGGCTTTCGTTATAATTCTGATGACTCCTTGAATAGTCCCCAGTTGACACAAATTCCTGAAATCTTTATACTAGCTTTAATAGGCACCTATTTTTCTAAAATAAGCCTGATCGACGTTCCTGCAAGATCCAGATCGAGTAGTTATGCTCGATATTACCGCCTGCTTAAATTCCTACCAATAATTTGTTTTTGAAAAAAGTGAGTTTGATTCATCTTTCTTAAAAGGTGGCTACCTCACATTATTCCATTATTATATTTACGTGTGAATTACAAGCATTTGGGCATTTTAATATTCCAGAATATCTTAGTAATAGAAAACTTTATGGTTCATAATTTTGAGCTTATCAATAATCAAGGCATATCTTTACGTGCCAAACTGATTACATTATGTCAGTCCTTTGGTACATAAATTTTGGCATATTCGGATTCACGTTCAATTGTCCAATGCATTATGTCGCACTTCATGATTAAGCTATGGTCCAGTTCCAAAATTGTATGATCCAGGACATCTATTTCACAGTCTTGTGCAGCAATAAGTGGTGTAACATTGATACCATTACGGAATTTAATATTTCTTCAGAACACTAGTTAAGAAATTACAGCGCAGTGTTTCAAGACTCTGCGACGAAACAGCACGCTTTGACCTTCGAGTCAATGCCAGAAAGATGGAGCTCATGGCGAAAAATGCCTACCCTGATAAACAGCTACCGATAACCATCGAAGGTCACCAGGTCTCCCGGGTAGATAAATTTAAAGAACTAGGAGCAAAAAATACCACCTCTGGTGACCTAGAGGCTAAGCTCCTGCTACGTATCGGTATGACAAGTGGCGCCATTAACAACATGACCAAGATATGGAAAATGTCGGCGTTTAGTGCCGAGACGAAATGCGTGTGTGTTCTCATTCTGGATGGGTGAGGGGTCCTGGCACTTGACCAAAGCCCTGACTCAAAAAATCTCCGCATCCAATTGAAGTGCCTTTGGAGAATTTTGGGTATAAAATGATGCCATCGCATCACGAACGACGCTATATGCTGGATACGCTGGCACACCCATCGCGGGCCCATCATCTCTACCATTGTGGAGAGGAGAGGGAGGTCCCTCTCATCCTGACCACATGACCCCGCCAACTGGCTGGGTCATGTCCCAGGATGATGAATGACAGTTGGCCTAGGAGAGTGTTGTTCTTCCTCCCATCAGGGTCCCGAAGACAAGGAAGACTCTCTCACACTGTGTTCCGCTCCTTCGAAGCAGAGCTGAGGGATTTGGACATGGTGTAGGAGGAGGTCATAAACATTACGCAAGATTGATCGCAATGGAGAGCTCTTGTTGCCTCCATAAATGCCCCTGAGTGAGTGTAAAAGGGAGAGTTAGTTATTTAGCTAGGATGTAACCAGTGTAACCAACAAAAATACAAACGTCCGTTCGTTAGTAGGTTGATACGTATAGATACTGAGATGGTGTTCGCCCGGTTTTTACGAAAAATATTACATGCACGCATCAAAATTACAGGGCGTATGTACGTTCGCCTTTATGGCACGACAATATTACACAAACATATTCTGTTAAGTCTGCTGCGTATGTTCATACGCCCTTCTGGCTCGACAATATTACACAAACATATTCTGTCAAGTCTACGGCGTATGTTCATACGCCCTTCTGGCTCGACAATATTACACAAACATATTCTGTCAAGTCTACGGCGTATGTTCATACGCCCTTCTGGCTCGACAATATTACACAAACATATTCTGTCAAGTCCACGGCGTATGTTCATACGCCCTTCTGGCTCAACATGATCGACAATACCATAGCATATGCCCATAATTATTTTTTTCAAAATCTTAAAACATACTAAATCGAATGCTCTTATTTTTTTAGGAGAGGTGGAGATGATGTTCAGGCATCGAATGGCATTAAAAACGAAAAATCGCATTTTTGCATGTTCGCCCTTCTGGCTTGATGCCCGCGATATGTCGTATAAAAATAGTGCCTAAGGAATTAATTACCTTCATATTATTACAACTTAAATTGAGTGTTTGTTACCATCAGAATTATTATATGTAGGCTTCGTACTGTATTTAAGATAATCTGTAATTAATTAATTTACACGACGAGATTTTTTTTTCTAAATAAACACGCCATGGGACGCCATATTGTCGTTGTGGTCGTTGTCAAACTCTACAATTCCGTTTTGTTGTGTGTTGTGCTTTCTTTACGTGTAGGTACCTATATTGCGCCAAAGTAGTTAACAGTGGTCGTCCATCGCCTTGTCTTTAAATAGTGGGGCTAGTACTCGTACTTATTAAACTCGTTTAATCGAAAGCTAATTGCACGTTAATAAGCGCTTATTAGCGTGCAATTAGTGTTCGAAAATCAAACGATCGAATCATTCGATCATTTTTGTATGGAAATTTTTCGAAACTCTTTCGATGATCGTTTCGATATTCGATCATCGAAAACTTATACTAGGGCTACAGGTCTTGCAGGGTGGAAGTTTTCATAATTAAAAACTTATCAAGCAGCGGTCTTCGTCTATATACTCACCGCACTCAGATTCAGTAGGGAGCACTCCCAATATTTATGCTGGTTTTCGTACCTCTGGTGACACTTTTGAAAGAGCATTTTATTTAAGAAAAACGTATCTTTACGTTATTATGAGGACTGGTAGGTAGATAGTTAATTCCAAACTCACATGATGGCAAATCTCACCGCTTAAATAATATTAAGTTCTGATTAAGGATTTTGAATTCTCAATCAACCGGCAGATTCTCCAGGTTTAATGCCAATTAAAACCGAAAATGATGAGATTTTCGTTCAGTAGGTCGGTTTTATACATAATTGCAATTATTTGACTGATCTGAAATTCTATTTCCATTCTTCGAATTCTCAGGAATAGAGCGAATGCAGTAGGATCAAATCGTGCAAATCCGTAGTATTATTTTGTTCTCATCTAGACTAATAAGCGAAATGACTGTTGTGGTTATTATTTGATAATCACTCCTGAAACAAGAGTACAAAGATATTCCCATATAATAATAAGACATAACGATGTGGTTAAAATATGTATGTAGTTCATCAAAAACTTGCCTTGAAATATGGTTTAGTCTTTGATCCTAGGAACGGGATAACGTATCTCGTGGATATCACTGTACCGTATGACGAAAATTTGAAAAAAATCCGAGCAAGACAAGATAATTAAATATCTTGATCTTGCTCACGAAATCAAAGATATGTGGCATAGACCAACCACATCGGTGAGACAACACCGATATTTTTATATTTACTTAGTATATAGCATTGTATTTATTTATTTTTTTTACACAATGATGTAGCTATACTTTGTATGAAATATTGTGATATGAATAAATGTTTTGAAATAATAATAATAATTTGTTTATGTCAAAATATAGAACAAAAAATATCGGTTTCCCAACCGTCCGGAAAATATGTTACTGAATCAATCCATATCAATAGAGGTATTTTTCAAGGAGATACTCTAAGTCCGCTTTGGTTCTGCTTAGCTCTAAATCCCCTGAGTAAATTATTGGAATCATCAAATTGTGGCTATCAATTAAAAAGATCTGGTTGTAAATTTCATCATTTAAAGAATTATCTAACAACAATTGACTCTAAAAACCGGATGCTCTCGTACTCATGACTACATGTAAGTCTTGAAGATTTGACTGG
Source organism: Mystacides longicornis (assembly GCA_963576905.1). Classification (NCBI taxonomy): domain Eukaryota; kingdom Metazoa; phylum Arthropoda; class Insecta; order Trichoptera; family Leptoceridae; genus Mystacides; species Mystacides longicornis. The sequence continues at coordinate 9,072,490 of OY756421.1, read as the reverse complement.
ATTGTTGAGTTATTGGTGAACTAAATAGCGAAACAGAAGGTTTTCTCTGTGCAACACAAGAGCAGGTCATAGTCACAAAGAACTTTGAAAAATATTATAATATAATGAAGACACCAAATAATATTATTGATAAAAATGTCGTCCTCTCCTCTGTGGTACTGAATAACTGCACAGACATAACGATGTGTCTTAAATAGTTCATCAAAAACTTGCTTTGAAATATGGTTTGCTAATTAATATAGTCGTTAGTATTAATAACACCCACGCTGATGTAATTTACTCCGATCTGTTATTATTTTACTCGAATGAATACTAAAAGTACAAGGTCACTGAGTCAACATATTTTTAGATGCTTATTGAAAAGTATTTTTTTGGCCTTAATTTGCTCCACTTTAGATACCTAACCAAAAAAATGACCTTTTACATACCTATTATGCAAAAGCGATCTTAGAAGATAAAAGAACGTGTTAAGGTGAAATTTAAAACGGGTTTGAAAATTAATGTTTTTTTCGGTAAAAAAAGAACCCGAAGGATATCCCACTCCTTTCAGCAGGCAGCCGATGCCGCGTGTAAACAGACACAGAGAAATCAATATAACAGAATAATGGGGGTATAATGTTAATAATATTCCGTTTTATCAGATCAAATTCAATTATTGAATAACCATTTAATATTATCGCAGTGTTCTCTTTGCATACTGTATTTTTCAATTTTCCCTTAATGTTATTTAACACTCGTTATGACTCATTAGTCTGTGAGCACATGGCTTGAGCCAACGTTCACGAGCGCACCATAAAATTCTAATGAGATTAGTTTAACTTCGTTTTGACCTTCAAGCTACTTGCGATTAATCGTTGATCAATTAGATTTGTGCAAAAAATTTTAATTTAGTTCATCATCTTCTTTGTGATCGATTTTTTTCTTTGAATCACAATTGAGTAACAATTTATCTATACTTAACTATCACTTACTTACTAGTAAGCGCTAAGGAGTAGGCAGTCACTGCTTAGTCTACAACTGGAGGAAAAAATGGTGAGTTTTTAGCCTTAATGGCAAGGTATTTTGATTACAAAACAAAATTATGGCATTTTTTGATCATATACTTTCCCATGTTTTGCTTCAGGACAAGTTTCAATTGTTTTTTTGTCTTCAGTTTGAAATTACAGTTCAATACTAAGCTACGCCCATTTCATATCGATTTCGTTCATCATCGGAAGGGTGTATTTTGATTGCTGAAAATAGTAGATTAGTTGGTTAAAATAAATTTCACCTTTGCATTGAACAAACAAACAAATTATTGATTTATTATCATTCTTTTTTTTTTTTTGATAGACCGCGTTTAATTATTTAAAAAAAAAGAAAAATAAACAAAAAAGTAGACATTCGATTGGGAATATTGCTCCTAGGTATGTATATTTATTTTTGTTCGTGTAATGTACCTACCTAGAAGTAGAATTAAACATTCGTAAGGTTTAAGTCCCTGAGATCATAATTTCATAAGACGTTTTAATAAAACAAACATTCAAGAATTTAAAAAATTCCTTTGTTAATTTTACGAAATAACTTCGCGTTATTTAAAGCCATCTTTCAGGAAAGTTCGTCTCATTCAATGTCAGATGGAATCAAGAACAGATTACTCCCATACCTACACGGGCTTATTCGTGTAGGTACACAATGTGAATCTACAGACAACCTATATAGGTACTTATCGGTTGTGAAGATTCACGGTTGGTATAGGTAGGTATATCAACACACTCACTGATTATAAAAAAATCTCATTTTTTCTGACAATTTGAAGGGTTTGGTAGCCTAGCGGTGACAACGCCAACTTTCGTACGGGGGTCGTGGGTTCGATCCCAGGTGCCAAACATTTTCCTCTTTCACGACACAAGCTTTAAGTAACTTACTGTGAAATAGTCAAGGAGTATATTTATGTTCACTTTGAGTGAGCACAAATTTAATTATTTCAGAAAAAAATTAATAAATTGGTGATCATTGAAAATATTTTGGAATGGTGCGCTATAACAGTGTTTCCGAACGCATCAAAACAACTCAAAAATGTCCACCATATACTCCCCTTTAAAAAATGTCTTAAAATCTTTCAAATGAAACGAAATCTTCAGTAATGTGTTTTTAATGAACTAGGTAGGTATTTTAATTATTTTTACAAAAAATAATACATACATAAATGGAACAAAATGTCAAACTAGAGCGGCCACTGGTAGGGTCATGGTGGTGGCTGCTCTCAATAAAGCAAAATCCCACATTATCAAGTTACGTGTCCCATATTAACATAAAAAGCTGTTGTTTGAACGTTGTTACTATGGGAATACCGACCGACCGATACCGTTGGCGACCATTCTATTACACTTGGCTTAGGCCCCTGAATATAATGCCTTAGGAACACGTGATCAATTATTTACTCAATAGAGACACCAACAGAACACTGAACAACACAAACAAAAAAAAAATCATGAAACAAAAACATAGAATATCCAGTGCCATGCGGGAGATACCTGTTATTGGAATATTAAGGTGGGTACAATCAACGTCTGATCATTCAAATGAAACCCATAAAAAACCTTTCACTGCGTAGGTACCTACTTAGTAATGTTATGTTACTTAGGTAGGTATCTACATAATAATTCAGTAATGTATGTATATTTATTTATTTATTTATTTATTTATTTGTTTCACTCCAACTGTATGTCAGAGCATCACGCTAAAACCGTAGGTTCTGCGTTGAATATTTTTCTTCGCAGTTTTTCGCAAATACAATTGTGGTAATCTAAGATACAAATATTTACATTTCATTAAATATATTTTAAATTATTTACAAATTTCTAAAAATTTAAAATCTTCATACAAAAATGAGAAAGTCATGTTTTAAAAGTAAAATTATACGTCTAAATTTTGTGTAGAACGGTAGCATTACGGTATGAAAATGTACAAAATCAATCGAAGTTTGATTTGAAATACAAAAAATGTAAGTAGAAGTCTTTTAATTCTTATTTTATAAAGATTTTCACCGAAACTTCTTATAAAATATGTACGCCATGACAGATGACTAAAGCCGGTAAAGCAGAGTTCGCTTGCACCCTCTCTCTCCTAAGGTACCTCATTAAATTTATCACTACAGTCATAAGTAGGTCAAACTAACTATACATAATATAATACTAGGTAGGTAGGTACCTATATCTACACACAGGTTTTCATTAGGAACAACTACACGTATTATAATACTAGGTAGGTAGGTACCTATGTATAACTACATTCTTCTTTTAATTTTTTCGCGTATTCAACAGTGAGTATTAATTTTTCCTCATCTTCTATTTTTTTTATAAATATTGAAAGTGACATTAGTTTTTCAAATTTTTCGCATATTTAGCAGTGACTCTTATTTTTTCCTTTTTTGAAACATTAGCTGGGTTAACATTCTAAATCTTAGCGTGAAATGCCGCCGTAGACAAATTCAAATTGGCGTTCGACTACAAACAAAGATATCGCTAATGTATAGTGCGAAAAAATTAACTGTCCACTGGAACATATAAACATTTATTCAAACCAAACAATGATCCTTATAATATAAAATATAAAAAGTGGACATTTAATTTTCTTCCTACTCTACATTGTCGAAGTCATTTGTAGTCGATTGCCAAATGCATTTTGTCTAGGCCTACTGGTCCTGAGAAGGGGAAAGCTGCATACAAAACCTGTTCAACCTACGGCTCAAGTCTGACTAGCCAAATCAACAACGTAAAGCAAGACGGGTATCAGTGCTAGTGTTTGATATTGGAGTTTTTACATAATATAGGTACCTACTACCTTTTATAAATATATTTATGGTTATTGTCTATGTCTAAGTAACATGTAACAATTTTGTGATGCCACAGCAAAGCTGTCACTGGCTCATTAACGGAATGTCTAATAAGATCATTTACCTACGTGTTTACTATGCTACTCACCAATTTTCTCATAAAACTTGATATACCTCTTTTTCAACTCGAGGGAGAGAGAGCAGAGCACAGAGGGGGTCTGTCTCTTCCTTCTTCTCTCTCCACCCTCTCAGTTAAATCTCCTAACCGAGAGGGGCGGTAGTTGGTCCCCGAAAATGCCCCTGTGGCTAGCTCAGTCTTCACCGAGGACCACACTACCTCTATCTCAACAAACATTCTCTCTCTGGTAAGCTGGTGACTGATAGAGGGGTGCATGCATGGAGTTATCAAATCAAATTACCGATTTGGGTAAGTACAACGACCAATAATCCTTACTTTATTTCTTTAAAATAAACAAAAAAAATATGAAAACAAACAAAAAAACAAAAAAAAAATCAATATGTTGGTCAAGAAATTAGTTAAATTAAGAAATTAGTAATAATAAAAATCTAACTCAAAAAGAAATAAAACTAACTTACGTATTACGAATTATTACAAGGAAGACAAAACATGAATCTATCCTAACAGATGTCACACCCCGAAGAAAAAAAATAAAAGAAATAATTACAATACATACTTATGAATAAAAAAAAAACATAAACTTAGGTTGTGCAAAAAAAATATACAAATAAAATTTACAGGGCCCTTACGGCCGGCGATTTATGGTCCACTTGAAATGCATCCTTGTCGGCACCCCATCAAGTAGGGACATCGCCACCTGGGCTGGGCGAGGATTAGTGGTCCTGGCGTCCTCCACTGAGCATTATACATTTTTGTAAAAGATCTGACGACTTACAATAATTATGGCTTCCAGCTTCTTGCCCGTACTCTCCCCTTCCGGGCGCATCCTGGGGAACTCTCCACCCTCTGTGTGAGTCTCTCAGCCATTGATCAGGCTGCCTTGTCTTCTCCCCTTAGTAACTGTCGCGCACTATTCACTTTGAAAAAGCCTCTCTTCTCGAACGAAACTATTCATTGTAATAATTATTGTCTCTATGATTTTCACAAAACAGGGTTCGTAATTCTCCACTCCGACCCGAATTATATATGCGCACGCGTCCGAGGGCATACTGCCCGAAGGCAGATGCCTTCCTCACCGTCAGGACTATTAACTGTCAACCGTCTGTCCACTCTTCACTCTTAACTGTCAACTCTCAACTATTTACTGTGTGTGCTGGGACCTCATATGGGGTTATATAGGCCTTCCAGCTAACCACCCCTTTCTGACCAGCGTGGGGGATGATTTTGGTGGTGGAACCATTCTGTCATCTCCGTGATTCGTTGTCTCACCCAGATTGTGCACACGCCCTTGTGGATGATTTATGGACTTATGTGTTCGTCTCTCCGGGGTTGTTTGTGCACCGTAATAATATTTTCGGTACCCCATTGAACGAAATGACTTTAATACACAATAATTACATATTATTACAATTAATTGGGTACATATGTAAATACATAGGTACTTACTATTCTATACATTAGGTAATTCATATCTCTTTGGAGATGTATGCATAAGAATTTGGATTTTAGATAATGGATCATTATTTACATTATTTAATCAATGACTCATAAGGAAATTTTAATGTTTAGTGTTTTTGGGGTGTGCATCATATAAAATTATGAAACTAAATATCTAAATTATAAAAAAAATAACTTACAACTATAACTTGGTCGACTAATTCAATATCTTAATTAATTGAAAAATAATTTCTTAATTATAGTAAAAAAATTACAATTATAGATATGTATATACAATTTAATTAAAATGTATCACTGGAGGACCTTTGGTTTCAACTATACTACTAAGACAAAGCATTATTATTAATTACATTGATAAAGGGATGTGAGTTTTTCGACATTATTTCATTTACTACAACAAGAGCTCAGTACCTACTGGCTGACGTTATTATTTTACATTAAAATTACTCATTTAAAAAAAAATACACATTTTCCAATTCGAAACATGCTATGTCCTCCAAATAAAAGTCTACTGAATATCCTTACATCCTTATTTTAAACAAACTTGAGAATATCCCTTGAGATTAATTGATTCATGATCAAGAACAATTTACTTAACTTCTGTATTCAAGATTTACAATTAAAATTACATCTTTCAAGTACACAATAATTATTTCTGAAGAATTACAAGGAAAATATATTGATGACATCTTATATAAATTAAGTCTTACATTCTGTATCAGGAGCACTTTAATTTAAACGGGATGTGACATGTCTAAGATTAAAATTTATAATTAGTCCAATTAGAAATGCAATTTTTGTGTATAATTTATTTTATCGAACGGCTTCCTTACTGCACCTAATGTAAGTACCTAACTCGTTTCTACACACTTGCGACATAGATAAACATGTGTTTAACAGATTATTTACTGTACTTATTGTCTCTTCAAGCCTTACAAAATTCACCTATTATATTTATAAACTATTGTCTACTCCGAACTCATTGTTTATATTTTGAACCATTCAGAAATCATTTTCTTTTTCGCGTCATTGTCCAAACTCAAGAACCGACCCGTCTTCAAACTTTTTATTGATTTGAGAAATATTAATTTATGGGTCCTCTTGTTTTGAAAATAAACCGAGTGCCATTAATATTTTCTGACTATTATTCCTGCTGCAGTTATATTTTATAACCCTCAATAATTTGTACCCTTTTTAGAACATCCGAAATTTAAGACAATATCCTATTCAGTTCCTAGTTTTTTAACACTTTAAGAACAATACGAATGTTAGTTTCTTTCGTCACAATGCTTTTTCGTGAAACCTTTGTCGGAAGAAATTTCTAAAATATTGTTTAACTGTATTATTTATGATATACCCAAAACATATTTTTTTTTAATGTGAAATTTAGTCTTAAAAATAAAAATATAGCATATCAAACTTTTTAATTTCGCACGAAATTTGAAAATGGGACGTACGTCTGTGTGTCTTGAAACTTTGCGTAAGAAAGTTTGTAAGAAATATTTAATGTAACATTAAATATTTCTTACAAATATTATTTCTAAAACAGCATATTATAAACCTTGTGAAGTGAGTGGATATAAATTCAACATACGATAAGTACTATTATACAGGAATATCCTATAAATTATTTGTCCAAGATGGAATTTTGAAATAACACATTCATTTAAAATAGTTTTACGGACGTACCTAACCAATCCGCTAAATGAACTAAAAATAGATACCTACGTATTTTACATTTTTACAAGAAGTTTCGGATGTTACTCATCTTGGGATGTGGATATCCTTCTTTGCTGTTGAATGGTCTGCTTGTTGGTAAGTATAGAATAATTTGATTTTTTATAAGCCTTTGAATATCTCAACCTTTCTCTACGCGATCTCCTCAGAATCCAGTTTCGGCCTAATGCAGAATTTATACATTGTTACTTAAATAATAATAAAATAAATAAATAAAGCTTTATTGTGAAAAATAAAAACAATTTTTCTACAAACATTGAAAGAGTCAAAGGGCGGACTTATCCCGAAGGACCTCTTCCAGCCAACCCATTACTTACTTCGGAATATGTTTATTTCTCCATAGATACAATAGCTTTTAATCGTTAAGTACTTTTCACATACTTTTCAATTATTTGTAAAGGACACATCTATATTTTTTTAATGAATCTGGGCTTACAAAAAGTAAACACAAATACACTTTCGACATCTTTCACAAGAAGCAAAGCTATAAATAGTCGGGATTCGAAGCAACGACCTTCAGTGCCCCGTAAGTACCGCTGGTCTACCAACCACTTCATTTTTTTGTTTCTTTTATCTATTACAAAACTGCATAGATCCTGTCTTGACATATGTATTAATTTTTCCTGCCCTGCGCGTGTGATTGAACACAACTAAGAACCAAACGTACCTATGTACAAAATATAGATAAGTTTATTTCCTATTTTGCTGACAATCTAAAAAAATAATCTCAACAATTCAATTTAACCAAGAAAAAAAACCGACGGAGTGTTCTCCAAACCAAAACACACTCTGTATAATCCTTCAAATTAAGAAATTCAAACTTAACGTCTTTCAATGTATCTTATTATATATAGAATGCCTAGAAAGGGTTTAAAATGTTTAAGGCTCATTCACATTTTTATGTCTTATATTATTTATATTTTTTTAGCACTCTACAAATTTATATTTCTACTCATTTATTTACTAGACAAAAAAATCTTGCTGTGCTGAAAGCATTGAAGTATCCCAAGATGATAAAAATGACCGACCATAAATGAACCTTTAAATATCTATTATACCTTAAGAAGTAGGTATATTATTTTATCTTTCCAAAATGACTTGAAAGTTAATTTGCTATAGTATCCTCGAAATGAACTGGTAGTTGGGGTAATAAAACCAATACGAAAGACATAATCCACTCTGGTATTATTAACATCCATTGAAAAGGGAATAGGATCCCTAAATTTTAATGGCCCCAGCTGCCAGTCATTCTGAGGATACCTACTATATTAATTATGTAGACAGCTTTTGATTGATTTTTTTAAGATTTTCAGGACCCCAAAACGAGAAAAACCCTCTCATAGGGCTAAGGTATTTCGATATCGTTGAAGCCGCACATGATCGAGCGCAGTTAAGGACTCCTATTGCCTATACCAATGCCCTTAAATGGGGTCACAAAGGGAACAAAACCCTAACATATTTGTTTTAATTGTAATAATGAGATTGTCAAATTTTGTATTTAACAATAAGGTATGTATAAATCTTTCAGCATCCATGTAAATAAGGCTTTAGACTTAAGCTGTTATAAAGTGTAGTTAATATAGGTAGGTATGTGAAAAGGGAGATGTATTTTCATTATGAAGATTCTTTGGCAAACAACGGAGTAAACTCACCCAAGAAACAATATTATTTCTTTAAAGCATGATAATTATTATCATACCCACTTCAAGTAGGCATTCGGATGAGTTTTACAATATTTAGTTATTTTTTTACTTACTTATGATATTTACTACCTAGGCCTTTTACTTGTTAAACATTACCTAATATTGTACACAATTAGAAAAGAGACATAACATTATATAAAGGACAAGAACGGTTTTTTAATATAATATATACTTTAGGGAAATAAATGAAGAAGATTGCAACAAACTGAAGAAAGCCTTGCAACTAACTTACTGTCAAAGAAGTCACTTTCCTTTAAAACACTTTCATAAGGGATAAGATTCATAATATCTGACGAAAAACAAAATATAAAAAAAAAAGATTTTATTGGGTACATTTTAAGAAGAAAAAAATAGTGAAACAGATTTTAATACTTACTTTGGAATTTCGTAATAACGCTTACCGAAGCTAAGAAAATATCGTAATTTTAATGCTACCACATAGCTAACGAATACAAGATATTTTATTTCTGTAATAGGAAAAACAGTTGTGCTTTTTAATATATTATTATGAGTTTTTTAGAACACAAAAAAATAACATTGGTCGCATCAGCGCGGAAAGGGATTAAAGCGCTTCAACCAATAAGAATATCGTAAAAATGTTAATGGTTCGTTTTAAAATATAAATTTATCAAATATTTAAAAAATTATAGCATGCTTTGTCCAAATTTACTTCAAATGCCTCGTCTTTAACCCTATAATATCACAAATCTTCGTCAAATTGACGACGCCACTTTGTAAAAACTATTAACATTTTTTTATCCGTGCACGCTCATGCTCCTGTTTCAAGCTTACGTATCTCAGCCATCCATTAGGACTTGTGATGGCCGGTTGTGTTTTGTGTGCAAGTGCTCTCTATGTGCCATTTCTAAAATTTTGACTCGTCAAATTGACAAAAAGGTTTGTGATAACGGGTTTAAAAATAAGGTTTATCAAGTGCCCAGTGTTAAAATATAAATGCAAACGTTAACTTTCCGAAGTTATTTTTTGTCTACTCTTGGGTTTCCAAAGACTTTTAAACTTTTTCAACTATATTTGGGCCACCTTGTATTTTATTTTGATACTTCTAGATACACATATCCATCACACATAACTCGAAATCTTCGCGAAGATAAATAATTATTAGGTAGGTATTTATTTTTTCTCTATCCAACGAAATAAAATAAATCAATTGTTGGTGTGAAATTATGTAGATTTTATTGTTTTGTTTATTACTTTGCAATGACAAAAAAGTTATAATGTTTATTGAACATCGTTGAACCTTCCTTATTTATCCACACCGGAAGGAAAATAATCACTATATTATAATGTATGAATTTTCCAAGGGGTATGTATTGATTTGATAAAGTTTTCAGTAGATTGTATTCAGTACTTACATCATCATCCCTCGGGTAATACCATACAATCGTCTCACCTACTTTGTTCTTAAGAATAATGAATTCAGTCGTCTCATTTTGAATCTTATATGCACAGTGATAAGTTTCAGCGATGTAATTCAACTAAAACTTATTATTTTCTTAGCAATGTACGAAAATAGTTTATCTTAATTAATATTTGTGAAAACTGCATATTTTCGTAGCAAAACTCAGTAACGTAAGAAAATAGTTTTGTTAAATACCTACACATTTCTAAAAACTGCATATTATTCTGCATTACTGTATTAATTCTACAATGAAAGTAGAGTTTTTCTACGATTTAACAAGAATGTGCTCTTATTTTATTATAAGGTTTTCAAATTAACCAGTGGCCAGTGGTATTCCAAAACAAGAAGCGAAAATCTTCAAAATAACAATTATTGAGTAAATTTGATAGGTAGGTATTACCTACTCACATACATACAAAGAGAATTGAATAACGAAAACGCTTTTAAATCTTGCATGATAGTAGGTGCATATCTATTGTAGTTAAGAAAATTGCACACGTCAAATTTGGAAAAAATGGACTGCAGGTATTATTTTTATGCGGAATCTGATGCACTATGGATTTTTTTGCAAATGTTTTTATTTGTGTTACCTATCAAAGTGCGAACGAAATAAACAAAATTAACACGCAACGTCGTGAATTTGTTTATAAAATGTAGTGATAATCATCATCATAGGACTCGCAGTAGGTACTCGTATAATGTAACGTCTGAAAATTAATTGCAAGAAGGTTACGTCTGAATTTTGTAACTGTACTGTGAAATAATATAATATGTAAATTTTTGTAAAACTAGGTAGGTAAATAAATAAAATTGAATAAATATTGAAAACAGAGTTTTTTTTTTAATAGAGTCTTCACTCATTCGCGCAAAAACCAGAGCTATGTTCTAAACCACTTAATAGTTTTGTGCTAGATTGTATATTTTTTATATGAAAGAACATATATATCTACCTTCTTATTTCTTTCTTTTATGGCTTCTCTGCACAGTCCTTGAAGAGTAACGGCCTTTTGAACGATATTCCTCAAAGATGTCGTTTTCTGCGCAACATTCATAGTTTTTCTGAGGGTCAACATCTTATACGTTTACTTTACAGAAAAAATGAGATCTAAGACTAATTAAATAAAAAGGCGAAATAATTTAAGGCCAGAGAATCCAAGAACAAACAGAGGAAGGCATGGATTCATGTATTTGGCGTCCATGATTTTTAACTCCCTGCCACAAGAATTGCAAGACCAAAGGAGCGAAGCGGCATTTTCGAAACAAAAAGAAGTATAATAATATTATAATGAATATGAGAGATCGAGAACCCAACCCCCTGATGATGGTATAATTATTTTTTCATTGTGTTTGTCTATTTTATTCACGACTATGAATTTATTCTTTTAAATGTTTTCATTGTTACTATTTATTATTTTATTCATGGATTTTATTTATTGACAGTTTTTTATTATTTTTTTTTGATTGTATTTGTGTTGTGTGTTATTATTGCCAGTTAAGACATTTTTTTCTATAATTATTTTCATTGAATTCTTGTTTTTTAGATTATTTATTTGAAGTATTTGTATTTTTTTTGGCCCCTTATACCAGCACCTCGCTGTCTGGGTTTTTTTTTCTTTTTCTTGATAATATTTTATGTACCTATTTATATTGCTTTAGTATTGTAAATTATGTATGATTGTTGTACGCTTATATTGTAGATAGAAAGAAAAAAAATAAACCATCTATCTATCTATCTATCTATTAACATGCGTGAAACGAACCAGCACAAACGCGGCGGTCGAATGTCGAAAGGCCTCACGACCAGTTTGGTGAAAAAAGGACCTTTTAATGACCACCCTGACGACCACAATAGTGAGAAAAGAAATAGATCTAAGCACCTACCAAATAAGAATGACGAACTAGAAGAAGCAGGAAAACTTTTAGGATTGGACAAATAATTAACGTTGGAGGACTGACTAGAGCAAAAGCGGATATCGTGTCCTAAATCATGAGCGAAGTGGATTTTGTGACCTTGCAGGAGACGCACATTGAACCACATGACGGGCATAAATTAGAAATCGCTGAATTTGAAGTAATAGCCAGCAAGGGCCATATTAAAAAAAACAAGGAATGGCAACGTACGTCCGGACAAAGCTCAAAGAAGAGGCATAGGTAGGTATATGATAGACGAGGGCGAAAATTTCGTTACCATAAGAATACATATGTACATACAGAAAAAAATGCACGACCGGTCGCCGTACGGTGAAAGTCGAATGCCTACCAATTTTGGGGCTTGCAGTTTAGGCGCGTGCGACCTAGTCGAATTGTCATTTAGACGGTCAATTTTCGCTGTGTGGTGGAAATCGTGCGGCTTTAGTCACCTTTGTAAATGGGCTAGCGGTGCGGCTTTGTGAAACGACTAGCCGCACGACGAAAATCGACCCGTGTAAACCCCGTATAAGACAGGCCAACCCGGGGTAGAACTTTCATTAATTTAGTCTCACTTCTTTATCTGTTTTCATTTGTACCAAATATTTGAAAATAATATACGGACGGACCTTTTAATAGTTAGGGAATACGACATAATAATTGATGAAATTTGTGATTTAAGACCCATCAATGTAATTATTGGCCAAACGAATTCCGATGAATTGATTTGAGCAGGTACCAACCTACATACTAATAATATACAAGCAGCTAGAAGATTACCTGATGTGTGGCCTGGAATTATCGGCTCTAGGCCAGGATATATTCACACTTTGATAGGCAATACGAATAATATTTTATATGGGATAGGTATTATAATCTAGCATAAATCATGATAGCCGACATTTCGCTGCGTAATAAATCCAACAATAATATATTATATTTTACCTATTGTAATTTTATATCCACGCGCGCACACTATCGTGTACCTCCGAACATTAGGTATGTCGAATGTTAGGAGTCGCCAACATTAGGGCGAACGAAAGGTGCGGATATTATTAGAAAGGTTAATGACATTGGAGTTATGTACCGCAAAAATGTGACATTATGATGTTGACAACATTTTTACTTATTCTAAATATGTTGTGAAATGTTTTTGATTCTCATAAACAAAATAATGCAAGAATACACACACCTACATAAAGAATATTATTGCAGGTTGAATCAAAACATGACAATGTTTTTTCCTCGAGATCCCGGAAGAAGATTTTACTCCTTGAGTAATAAAGAAGACTTGTTTGAATTATTGTATTTTACACAGTTAATAATTCATATCAATTACAATATATAATAATTATACTTGTCTTTCACAAAAGCTAAATATATAAGTCAATCTTCTTTATGAATGAACCTATATCAGAATGAATTTGTCTGTCCTAAAAGTATTCAGATTCAATAATATTAGATTACAATAATCTTATTTAGTATGTAGTTAAGTACTAAAATATTATTTTCCTATCAGGAATAAGAATCAGTCATCTACAAAAGCTATGCCGTCCTAGATGTCCAATATAATATTACACTATCAGAATATTATACCATAGTTCACGATCCTCAGCATCAAGCAAAGGAAGTCTGAGACGAGATGTTTCTTATGACAAAAATACACGATACAACTTAGCGTTAAGGTCATAATAACCTATTTAGTAATCAAGTCATAAACACTCAATATATTAAAAGTTATGCGAGATAATATATTCAAGTTGACAGAAGATAATTAAAAGTGGGATCCGAACCTTCAAATATAACCGTAAGATATTTGCGTTATCTCCAGTTGGAAGACTGCAGCGGAAGAAAGAAGAGGTTGGAGGCAAAGTTTACTGGAGGCAATTTCTTCCAACCAGCCTGCGTATGTATACATTGTTGAAAGAATAGGCCCAATTTAAACCAAATTTTACTGAATTATTATGGTAAGATGTTGAATTTGATCATTAAGATAAAATTCTTAAGAAGATCAAGGTGAATCGTAAAATACATACGATTCACCGATTCACCCATTGCATCTACACAGAACTTTTTAGAATCAAACGTTTGAGACTTACAACAGAGAATACTCTTAAAAGATCCTACATGGATAATGTATTGTGTCACGAATATACGATGACACGTGGATCTTCTATAAGATTAAGACTATTTTTCTAAAAAAAAAACTTCAAAATCCAACATTTTTACTAACTGAGGGTTTACCACCCCTAAAAAATGACAATCCTTATCGATATTGTATTTTAATACATAACTTTCATGCACACACACAGAAACGTGTAGCTGGTTTCATAGGTATAGAATGTTGTATAGAAATCAGTTATGTGCAAAGGTAGACAGCGCCCACGACACATCCACAGCGTGATTTATTACATAACACGGGATTTCGTAACTTTGTGTCGACTCTCTTACCCTTCAAGGTAATTTCCGTCTTCAAAAAGAAATCTCCTATAAATTCTAAACAGCCAACAAAAATAAAATCGTACCCATAGAATGTGTTGCGTTTTAACTAGGACTAAATATTTTTACTTAAAAAATGTGTAGGTAAGCAATGTAAGCATGTTTCATATTTACCGATTTCTATTAATCTTTTTGGCGGCCTACTTGTCATTATTTTGACAATATTTAATACACCTTTAATAATACTAAGTATGAAGGAGTGGGCATTAAGAGTTAAGATAAACGTGAAGACCTTGTTGCGAGCGTTATCTTTTCCTATGACTTGAGCTTTGGTCCCTGTAAAAAGCCCACGCAGACAATGTTTTTACCTTGATTAATAATAAATGCCTTAAACTTGGAAATATGGTTATAAGAGTTCTACAAGAGTGCAGTCTTTCCCTCAATCAGCTTCTCACTTAAAACGAACAAATTTTATATGATTTGCTCCACTCCATTTAATGTGCTGATCTGAGAGATACCAGCAGTTTGGTTAGGTTACGGAAGACGGTCAATATCTGTTTTTCTTCTGTAATGTCTGTGTCTTCTACGCATAGTTTTTCTTGCTTTGGGGATGCAGATATGCATGTACATTTTAGTAGTGTCTATTCTGCTGCTATTTTATTTGGTCTCCCCTACAACATCAGCATCAGGCTGCTCTTCGAGATCATCTACTGAATCGGTTATTATGCATTGACATAATATTCCTTACCTATATAAAGTACAAATCTCATATGGATCCCAACAAAAAAAAACTGATTACAAAAGCTATAAAAGAAATTTGTTAAACGATATATAATTAAATCGCACTCAGCGAAAGGGCATATTATTATGCTGTTTTTAATAACGCATTGTTACATAATTATTATTAAACCTCCTGGTTGGTATGATTATATTTATACCGAACTGCTTAATTAACCACTTTGTTCAATTTGATACCCAATCTATTACTCCTACATGCAGACTCCCACAGTGTACTGTGAGTAACTCTACAAGATACTCTAACAGCCTCACCCACATGGTTGTTTCAACATTCTCCTGGCTAATGTCACTAGATGAAGGCATACTGTGTGCATTAATTTATCTGCATAATATTATTATAACCCATACATCAATTAGTGGTCAATCATCAAACAGACACTAATTGATGCCCTCCTTGTAAATTCACTCCAATAAACGGATTGGTTATTTGGTAGATAAGAGGATGTTTCCTATGAAGAAAGTACGAATAGTAGGTATATCACAAAGAGATTTCGCAGTAACTTTGAAACACTTCATTTTAACAGAGAAAAATATTTTATATTAGGTGTAACTCTGTAATAAATGTAAATTTTGAATAACAGCCAATGATATCTACTATATAAATGAAAGTCGGGTTAGTGCGAACACTTATAACTCGAGATCGGCCGAACAAATTCTTCCCACGATTGATTTATTGGATTCTTCTCCGCTCCGGACAACAGAATAACTAATAAAAAGTTGAATAAATGAATAAAAAAGATATAAATTATACATTTTTAATTAGTATTGAAAGCATTATCAGATAGAACTGCCACCGCCATCTATCGTAATAGTAGTGAAATTTCGGTAGAAAGATTCAATAGATGACGATAATGATTTATTTTTTAAACAACATCTACTATATAAATGAAAATCGGGTTAGTGCGAACACTTATAACTCGAGATCGGCCGAACAAATTCTTCCGACGACTGATTTATTGGATTCTTCTCCGCTCCGGAAAACAGAATAACTAATAAAAAGTTGAATATGGACTAGAAGGATATAGATACTAATATAGATACTAATAAAAAAGGATATAGATACTAATAAAAAGTTGAATATGGACTAGAAGGATATAGATAGGTACAATATAATATTAAAGTTAGTATGGAAAGGATTTTTTTCGAAGCTACCGCCATCTATTAGTATGGAAAGGATTTTTTCGATGCTACCGCCATCTATGGAAAATTATAGAAAAACAAAATAATTATAGTTGTCACGTAATGCGAACACTTAAAACTCGAGACCGGCCGATCAGATTCTTCCGACGATTGATTTATTGGATTCTTCTCCGCTCCAGATAACAGAATCTACTATATAAATGAAAGTCGGGTTAGTGCGAACACTTATAACTCGAGGTCGAAATAGAAAAAAAATGCATGGAAAATAAGAAAATTATTGAAAACACAGAAAGTAGGTAATCTTTTTAGTACTTTTTGCAAAATAATTTGGTCTACTTTTGAATTTTAATTAATTAATATTTGAAAGAACTGTCAGTGGATTGATTGTAAAATAATATATCGTATGAAAAAGATTGATTGGATAAGCCATATTATATTCATTGCAGTTAATTTTTAAAGGAAAGTTTTAATACACGGAATACCTACATTATTGTAATGAAGCGTAAGGAGTTTCGAAAATTTTCTTTATTTACAGAGATTTTTAAAACCGTCAGCAAACAAAATCGTATACATAACATTGCTACTAAGGAGTCATACTTAATTGAAGTTCATTTTATAAGGAGTTTAGGTAAGTTTTAACACAATGAACACATGATTAGGTATAATGAAGAACAAGTTGAATATTTTTTTGTTTGTTTACAGAGATTTATAAAACCACCAGTAAACTGAATTTTTTACATAATTGACAACGAATACTTACTCATTATAAACTTAATTAAAAAAAAAACAAACTAAAGCATGTTCAAAAGAAGGAAATTGGCTGGGAGAAGGGTTGGCGGTGCACTAAGACCTCTAAGAAGGTCTCTCTTTAAACCACAGTTGATGCACAATCCAATCCTGATACCATCCCTGATTTATGGGAGTAAAACTTGGACATGGACGAACAATTTGGAAGTTGGAATAAATGCTGTGGAAATGAGATCACTGCGTAGGATATGCGGAAAGAGACTGATTGATAAGATGAAGAATGATAATATTAGAAAGGAATGTGGAGTGAATGTTAATGTAGTGACTAGAATGGCAGTGAATAAAGAAAGGAGGTTCGGGCATGTAAAGAAAATGAACGAAGAGAGAATGACGAAAGCGATATATGAATCTGAAAGAATGGGTGCACGCAGACGAGGCCGACCTCGAATGACATAGACCGACCATATCGTTGCCGTCTTACAGGAGGGCCAAGTCAGAAGCAAAAGAAATTTATGAGCATGTATGCGGAATGTTATGCGTTTGGAGGAAGCGAATGAGTTTGGATTGGAAAGAATGGAAGTCCATACTCTCTGCCTACCTCCTTCGGGAATCAGCGTGATAGGTAAAAAAACCATTCACACCTCAATGCGTATTTTGAATCGATACGGATATATTCCTTATCGTAATTTGATCAATCAATCAATATTATTTTAACTGAGCAAAATAACTATTAAAATATCTAATATAATTAGGTACAAACCCAAATTCTTTTTTTACATATTAACATCAAATCAATCAAAATTAAAACTCCCTTTGAACTGCATTCAGGAGCAAGATGAAGCAATAAGAACTCTCCATTACACTCCATCTTGCGCAATGATGACTTCCTCCCACACCATATTAACATAGGTTAAAAGTTTTTGATGAAAAAATAAACTCAGACCCAATGAATGGAGCGTGCTATGCAGGTTTTGCTAATGTCAGTAAATAGTCATTCGTATTAAATGACTAAAAAAACGAATTTGAGGTCTCTCGCATAAAACCATAAAACCCATATTATTTATTTCGATACAAAGTTCGACGGGTCAGCTAGTGTTATAATAAAGATGAGCAATACAGTGCAATCATAATGTAAAAAAATGTGCTTCTATGAAGTTGAACTGCGAAAAAAATAGTGAATTTTAAGCTAAATTGAGACATCTCTGTACTCGTACTCTTCTTACATCCAGTAGGTAATGTCAAAGGGGTGTAATTTATTTCCTTCTCTCTCTTTGGTCTAGGGACAATCATTATCTTTCAATAACAATTCCTCCCTTCAAGTAGAAAATAATTTAAGTCACATTCATAAAAAATATTAAGAACTCATTCAATCAAGGAATCAATCTTCAATATGAATGACACGAAATGACCCTTTTTATAAATTTGCTATTTTTAGTGGAGGTACCTACAGCTTTAAAACAGAGAGGTTATAAATAAAATAATTATGTTTTTTAATTTTAAAATAGCCGAATCACTCGGAAACGAGTGCAGAGCTAAAAAAGAAAATATTATAAGGTATTATCAATGGTTGTGTTATACACTTTTGTACTTAACTGAGAAAGGTTTAACTGAATAAATTTTCTTAGCACTATTTGAGGTGCTGCAGCAGCTTTTTAGCATAAAAACGGTCATATTTTTTTAATTTTCAAACGTGGCAGGACAATATCGAGAGCAATGCAGGTTCGTCAAAGACTAAAATGCGGTTTGTCACTCCTTTGAAATTTGTTATAACTTTTTGTGTGCACTTATTTTGACTCGATTGCGTATAATATTCTATATTATAACATATCACTGATAACACATTTCAATTAGCACCTGTGAATGAGAGGTCTGATCCTTTAAAAACCAGTTGTGCTCTAAATGTATACAAAGTTACCGATAATATAAGTTAAACTCAGATAGTTACAAGAATGCTGGATTAATCAGAATAGTGAGAGACACGAAAGAAGGAAGACACTGAATACGCTACGTGTTAGCGTCACGAGGTGCAAGAAGAACCTGCAAAGGTGGGACAAAAGTTTAGAGAAGCGTATAAGATGTGACTGTGGAGAGGTCCAAAATGACCTTCCAAAATTTGGAACAGAAGCGAATGACAAGCCTATTGCTGCTGCTACATATTGGATAGGAAAGGCAAGTAACTCAGATACGAATAGGTTCACCTCTTACACATCCCTTAATTAACAACCTGAATGTGGTATGAAATTGAACAGGTGACATTTCGAATCTATATTTGGCACAGGATGCCATCGTATCATCTTAAGGCCCAGTCAGGTTTTCCTTATATTTTTTTAACACGATACTAGGGGTCTCAGATTGGACGAAACGTTTGAACTGGTAGATAAATAATTAAGAGACTCCAGCTATATAAATTTGCGATGGTTAACATGCAATTCCTCATAACCCACATTGACAAAATTTTACAGGAGAGCAATAAAAACTGTTTTAAATTCGTAATTATGAATTATAAATGACAATTTTTTATTATTAGTTTAGCTAGATATAACATTCTACATAACATTTTGTGAAAAAATGGAGTAACCATCTCAAATTTCAGATACATTTTTACACATTTCTGTACACTTAACTCATTTTTGGAATTTCGTGGGTTATGAGGTATTGCAAGTTAACCATCATTGACACCTACATTTTATAAAAAGTGACTATCTTGACGGTGACTATACCTACAGACTTTCAAAATTACTGCTTCTCAAGCATCTGGAAATAACGTGGCAGATATGAAATATAAAATAAAAGCTTTCAGTGGTACACTTGGATAGGTAAATAAAATACAAACTTCATTAAGAGCAAAAAAATAACACACTATTTCACAAAACACATCTTTTTGCTTCAACTATTTATAGGTTATTTTTTCGAATTAAGAATTTGATCAACAATTTAATTCGAATCTATAATATCTGTG
This sequence comes from Mystacides longicornis, assembly GCA_963576905.1. Taxonomy (NCBI): domain Eukaryota; kingdom Metazoa; phylum Arthropoda; class Insecta; order Trichoptera; family Leptoceridae; genus Mystacides; species Mystacides longicornis. The sequence continues at coordinate 9,052,225 of OY756421.1, read as the reverse complement.
TGAATGTTGACGGGAATGTTGGACAAGAAAGACGGTTTATTATTCTACACGAAGATAATAATATTAGGTATGTTTAAATGGAATAATATTTTTTAGAGAATCTGAATTATTTTTTGTTTGATCCGTACAAATAAATTAATTTATTATTCATAGCTGCTTTCGCAAACGTACGAGCGCAAAATCCTCTGGGAAACTGGGAGCTACTCGGTTGATTGTACATATATGCATAACATAGTTTTACATTGGGAAGCAGGGCTAAAGTAGTAAAAAATATTCCTTTTCTATAAAAAATGATATACCTTATTGAGTTTGTATTTTTAATGTTTTGTATCACACCACTGCAGGACCTGTGAAACTTCAAAAATTGATGTATTTATTTATTATTTTCCTGAGTGATGTGCAATTTGGAAGATACCACTATTTATTAAAAACAATGGAATTCAGAACTTACTGCTTAGCGCAAAAGGCTAAACAAACCCGTTTGCTGTATGATGATATTTTAACAAGTAAATAAATAAATAATTACATTATTCCAAGCACTATGTATCAAACTGAAAATTACAAAGGTTATTCTTTTATTGATTAAAAAAAATGGCATTGTTTTGCATGACAGAAAAAGAACAGTGTTTATAATATCTTACACAGAAAAAATACAAAAACAATGTCGCAAAGACCAAAAGATATCGTGATAACAATAATAATTATACGTGTATGATATCATTGATAATAGTAGATACGTTTATCTGAAGACACAAGTTATGTGAGGTAGAGATAACCAAACAGCAGAAAAATACAGAAGAACTGGCTTGAGACGGCCATTGGACAGCTTTCGAAAATGTGGTCACGTATTGAAAGATCTTTAATCTTCACCAAACAAAACGGAAGGTCTACGATGCTTGACTCTTGCCAGTACTGAAAACTGGTTTGAATGTATAAAAATTAACCCAAAGAAGTGCAAAAAATTAAGAGGGATCCGATGAGAAATGAGACAAACAATTCTATGTGAATGCCTAAGCGATGGAATTAGAAATAGCAAAGCTACTATGACATGGAAGGAGAGCAGGGTAAAAATGGCGAGAGCTGTTCAATGTTCATGTCCCCCGACAGATAAATGGACAAAACGCCTCCTGTGCTGGCGCCCTGGGACTGAAATTAGAAATCCCGTCCGCCCTCAGATGCGATGGACGGAAATCGTGAGAGCCGTCGTCGGCTCGCAGTGAATTCTGGTTGCACGGAATTAGGAGACGTGGAGGAGTCCGGAGGAGAAGTGCACAAGTATGGGCTAAAGATATAGGAAGGAGTCGCGATCGGATTACATTTAGAGGTGGGAATAATGGCTTAAATTCGAAACCGTTATAGCAGTTTCATTAATTGAAAAAAAACGTTATTATTGAAAGCGCAGCTTTTTATTTTCCAAACCTAAATGAAGATTATAGAATATTTGGTACCTGGAAAGTTAACATTTTACCTGAAAAAAATAAAGGTCATTTCCAAAATTTGGTATCTGGAGAGTTTACGACATAAGAAAAAAGGTTATTTCCAAAATTTGGTATCTGGAAAGTTAACATTTTCCTAAAAAATTTGGTATCCGTAAAGGTACGCTTTCTCCAAAAAAAAAAATATAAGGTCATTGAGTATAATAATTATCGCGAGCGCATGCCTATAATACTTTAATTCAACTAATATAAACTGTCATGTAAATGAAAAGGGGGTAGGCTATTATTATTGCTTCATATTAGCGTCTTATATTAACTTGACTTTCGAACCACCCTACATATTTCATAGCCTAAAACTAGCATCTAGTTTACCTAACTCTTTGATGACACTTTTATGACGCAATCCAATGATACCTAAACTATCGATTACATCATATTTATGCAACTATCTAAACCCTGCGAGCAAAACAGACCATCTGCATAGCGAGGACACCTGAATCGTGTTATAAAATGTGCCTAAACTGAATATGACGTTCTCAGCTCTCTTTTGCTTGTATCTGATAGATTATCTAGAAACCTAGAACAACTAACTGTCTACGAAATGGACTTTTCGTGATCGTCTAGAAACTAACCTAAGGACCCAAAAGTTGTGAATATTATACTATTAACTTGAGATTTATCGTTCAACTGGTTAATCCTGAAATATAAAATAGTTTATTTAGTTCTGAAACAAAAAAAGATAAAATCAAAATATTGAAATAACATCTACCTATGTCAACCATATTTTTTTCATCTAACTATTTGAAGCAGATCTGGTGTAATTATGACATAAAATCAATAGATAGATGTTGCACAATTTCTCGTCACATGAGTAAATTGATCCTGTATATAATTAACTAGAGGTCCGCCCCAGCTTCGCACGGGTAGATAGATACTTAAAAATAATTTAGTTTTCATACAGATCCCTAACTTTTTCAAAATATTTTATAGCATATTATGTTAATCTGGAATAATTGCATTGCAATGTATCGTGTCACGTCACTTTACCAGTTTACCACCGTGACTACTTTGCGCGGTATTTCTACTAAACTTGACATGACTCCCCCCTCCCCGGCTGCGGCTCCCGTACGCACTCTGCATCGGATAAGTTGAGATGATAAGAGACTATGCTTTTTTTTCCAATACTCACATTTTTAAACTCGTGATAACTTTCGAATGGAATGTCCGAATTGAATAATTCAAAAAGTTGTACAAACATATTGAAGCAGACTTGAATATGAACTAATTTATTTTAATAAGGATTAATACCAAGATACTAATAAAGAGCCTTTTCTAGAGGTGACAATTTATTGATTTTTTTAAAATAAAAAAACACTTATTGTAGCATAATTATAATAGTTAGACATATGCTGTCGCGATACTTTTTGTAAATAATGATGTCTTCTACAAAATTGTAGAACATTGTTTTATTCTATCATCATTAGTTTTCACAGCGTTTGCGATAAAAAGAATATTTTAGGTAAATTTTTTACACCTTGGGTTACATTATTGAAGTTTTCGTAGGTTACCCACTTTTTTTTGGAAATTAAATATAGCCTATGTTCACCGCCGATATTGTAGCTTCCCAAAAGTGAAAGAATTTTTCAAATCGGTTCAGTAGTTTTGGAGCCTATTCGATGCAAACAAACAAACAAACAAAAAATCAAATCTTTTCTCTTTATATATTAGTATAGAAGTATAGATTAGTTTTATAACAATTAAATATATAATTTCGTCTGCTATTACAAATAGAGGTTCAAAATCTACCTACTTATTCTTTCAATTTTCCCCACCACCCATGCACCCAGAAAGAAATTTATAGAGTTTAAGAATAAATCCAAATACATGAAATTTAAACAGTTTAATGAAATATTAATCCCTTCACAATAATAATATGTAATTTATTTTCAAAAGAAATATAGGTACCTACCTAATTAAAAATATTTTTTTGAGAAAAGTTGATGTATGAATGGGATGTTTTTCTTCCTTTCTGTGCCGCTAGAGGCGCCCTAGCTAATCCGGTCTATTGTCAAATTCAGTGTTGCCAAAGGGGGCGATTTACTGCCGTTTGGGCTATTTGGAACTTACTTGCTTACTTACTTAGTTACTTACTTACCCTTTTAGCGAGTTTTCACCTTTCCGGATACTAAATGACCTTTTTTTAGTGAACTCCCACCTCTCTTCGGATACTAAAATTTTCGAAATGACCGCATACCAAATTTTCAGTTGGGCTTCTTTGCGTTTTAAGAACAGTGTTGGCAACACTGGTTAAATTGACGTTTATAATCTCAACGGTCCGTTGTGTCTTTCGTAAATTAATACCTACTTTAATTTTTTTATTTATACTTTGTGTAACAGTGAAAATGAAAAAAAAAACAATTTATCATTCTAGTTTATTTCAAATTAAACAACTTATGTTTTATTATACCTAATACGTTTAGAATAATCATTGTACATTTCTTTTTACATACTATTACAAATAAAATTGTTTATCTTATTTTATTTTTTTATATATCTGTCTAAATACAACCTAACATACCGTAGCAGAATACAATAATTTAGTATACAGAACAGCAGCACTGAGATTTTTTTCTCAAAGAACGGGACTGAAAATTCACCATTTAAGACAAATACATAGGTACCTAGTGATTTTGTTTGTATGTAGTGTAAAAGGACATACGATGGTTTACCTCCTAGAAAAAGCCACTTTTGCAATCATCAATAATTAAAACGTTAAATTGTTGAATTGAGAAAACAAAAAAGAGAGGAAATATATTAGTATAATATTTATCAGTCAATGCTAGATGGTATGTTTGACAGCTGTCATAATTTGACAATAGACCTGATTAGAAGTTCTGCCACCTAGTGTGTATTGTCGGAAGCTCCCCAGAAAACTTTCCATTGATAAGATTAAGTGCTCGTATGTACACATTAATTAAATGGCGATGGCCCAGTCACGTCGCTCGATTAGAGGATAAATGGACAATACGGCTCCTATGCTGGTACCCTAGGACTACAATTAGAAACCCTGGCCGTCCACAGCTTCGATGGAGGGGCGACATTGTAAGAAACATTGGCTCGCAGTGGATGCAGGTTGCACAAGATCGGGACACGTGGAAGAGTCTGGAGATGTCCAGGAGTGGACTGATACAGGCTGAGAAGAAGAAGATGTATACATTTGAGGTTCTATCATTCATTCGAGACATTTTGATCCCACCCAAAAGTGATAAAAATGTTTTTTCATAAAAATAAACTAACAGAAAAAGAAAGGCTTATGAACTTAATATGTTTTTTTTTTTTAAATAACTCGTATTTTCTAAACAGAATAATCTGAGCTAACGAGAATCCTGACTCCTTCCTATTCACCTACGAAATACCCTGTTCTTTTGATGAGCTTAACATCTCTTTGAAACTCCGCATATACTTTACCTACAGAGACTTAAACATCACTTCTACGAATTCCTATGTTTGACGGGGGTCTTCTTCGAGTAATAATAATTTAATCTAGGATGATCTTCGGCAAAATATTATTGACACGTGCCAAAATTCAAGTTAAATAGGCGTTTGTACAGCGTCCATTAATCTCGAAATCTATTTTGATGGCAAATAGTACTTTATTTCTCTACTGGAAACCAATTAAAATTTTCTACTTAGTTTTTGAAAAAATATTATTTTGTTTAAAAAATGTAGCTATGTATCTTGTATACAGTTGGAGGCTTTACACAATATTTTGGGGTTTGTCCCATGAAGCACATTTTTCTGTTTTGCTGTTATTTTTGTTTTTGGAGTAGGGAGTGTTGTGGTTTTTTGTGGGTTGTAGTGCTGAGCTCAAAGTTTTCTATAATATAGAGGGGCTAATATGAAAAAAAAAATCACTTTAAATTTGTGTCCAGTAAGGTGGGAGGGGCGGGAAGTGTGCGAATGATTTCCCAATTATTGTGTTTTTATCAATACAACAACATTCATAACGATGACTTTGAACAATTTCATTTTCAATGTATAGTTACCTACTTATATCTACATAATAATTCAGTTATGTATGTATTTATTTATAACAATATTGTATGATATTATGAACGTAATATGTCGAGATTAATTAGGTACAAAAAATCACAAGATGACTTGTGTGGCGCCATCTAATAAATTTGTTCGACAATTCGAGGTAATCGGGTCGGGAGAAATCTTACAGAAAAAGATGGTTGCTTTCAAAATTTCTCTCTAAAATCAATAGATGTCGCAGATGGTCACAAGGGAGACATTACTACCTGGTTTCTCTCGATCACTGACGAGCCGCTCGCAGCCCAGTGCTAGCGACAGAATACACTCGGATATCATCGGAGTGGCCGTGGTTCGAATCCCCAGCGTAGCACTGGCAAAAAATATTCGAATCAGTGTACCTACTTAAATGATGAACGTTGTATACGCAAAAGTGATCACAACTAAACCAGCCATCATGATAGATGAAAGTCGTAAGCCCTAATGGTACACATACTAACATAGAAATAGCACTCATAAAAAAAATGTGATGTTTGCAACAGATATTGAACGTGTATTCGTATTTATTTATTTATATTTTTGTAAATTGGCACATTTAATCGTCGTGGATCCTTGAAGGTTTATTTATGTATGGTAATCATACATACAAATTTTTCCAATTTCTCAAATATACCTGCCTATTTTATGTTATTTGCAAATTTCTAAAAATTTAAATTCTCCATACAAAAATTTCAATTCATGTAACATTTCGGTATGAAAATGTATGAAAACGATTGAAGTTTGATTTGAAAAAATACAAAAAATATAAGTAGATGTCTTATAATAATTCTTATTTAATAAAGATTTTCACAGAAAAATATAAAGTATAAGGTACCTACGCCATGACAGATGCCTAAAACCGGTAAAGCAGAACTCGCTTGCACCCTCTAGCCAGTTAACATTCTCAGTTAATTATGATTTGAAGAGTTGTTCTATATCTGATATGTTGGAAGGAAGATCTATATGAATATGAGCTTAAGGAAAGTTACAATATTTCCTACAACTTTATTGAAAATTTTCCTATTACTTTCAATTGTGATTAGATCCTAAGGGTTACGAGACCAGCTTTCGAACTGCTTCATACTATCATGGGATTGATCCCAGGTGCCTACCAACTTCCTCTTTCACGACACATGCTTTTGATAGCTTACTGTGAAAGCAATATACATCAGATTCCTTTTTTTATATCTACTATAAAAAAATCTTATATTAAAATTAACAAACACTCTAAAAATATTTTTTTCATTCTCAAACCTTTCAGTAAACAATAATTTAATACTCATAATAATATAATTCATAAGTAAGTAAACAAAAACAACTTATAATAATTTATTTTTAATAATAATGAAAAGATACGTGACTGCTATTCTCAAATTCACGTTCCAACTCAACGCAATCAATGATTGCAATTGGTTCCATGGCATTCACAATCCAATAGTTGATAAAATTATTATTATGAACGGGCTAATGATTTGTTATTGTATTTCTATGGTCAAATCACAACAGCCCTGTCAGATGCTCTGTCAAAAAGTGTATATACATATGTAGAGATGATCACTGCGCTATTCCCACGTGACAAATAGAACGGTGCTTCATTAGTGGTAGGCAACACCATGCGACACCTAGCAACTTCTGTGACAAAACTAAATTCATAAAAATACGGAGTAGTTAACTTTGTCATTTTGACGACTGATAGAATACAGGGTAAGTAAATCATTCCAGCACATAGTGCATTAATTTCTCTGGTTGAGCTGTAGTGTGTGCCTTGTATCTTTTACTATAAATACACATCTGGCTGAGTTTTCGTTTTGAAGTATGTACCTAAATGCTATTAATTTTTGTCAGTAGATATAATATCTAAGTACGCCACAATTGTTGGAAGAATTAGTTATAAAATGCAAAGTGCACTTAACCAGTAATTTATATCACACGGTAGCAATAAAAATTGACAATTTATAGACATAAAATACCTATAAATCTGTGTAATGTTTAAATACAGGCAAAATGCTTTTTCGAGATAAGATCTATAATTATACCTATGTAAAAACAACAGAAAATAAAACTGCATTCCAGTTTACCTATCTACGCGTTTGTCGCATATTCTTATACATAATTATCTTGCTGTAAAAGATTACTTTTATTGAAATATGCCGTATTTTATATTCCATATTCTTTCCACGGTATCTAGTCAGATAATTATCCTGTCCTTGTAAGTATTATTATCCTGGTTAAGCTACACCAAATCGAGGTATTTTCGTTAAAACACTTTAACTGGACTAGGGAATCCAATCCCGCTCGGAATGACATTGGTTAAAAGTCATTTTTAGCATTCTTTTAAATTCTTATTTAATATTAATATTAAATAAGAATTTAAAAGAATGCTAAAAATGACTAGTTACGTCAATATTCACTACAGGACATCATCTACCGGGAAAGCTAGTATATAAATTAAAAGGATAAGAAACAAAACTAAAAGATACTAAAAAAAGGAAAATAGAAGGGAGGTGGATGGGACGGGGGAGTGCGAAGGACAGATTGGGCTTCAGACAGGTAAGGATATAAAGACTAGTTTATGAAAATTTAATTTGTTGTTAGTTTTTTTTTCACTGACGATAAAATAAAAAATAAATATATCTCCTAACACAATATGAGGTTAGTATGTAAACACATCCAATGCTAAAAAAATAGTGAATAAAACGTTCGATTATAATAGATACCTATAGATCCTAGTAACTTCATTATTTGCTTTGCTATTAGTATGCTCAATTCCTAGAAATCATAAGCCTATAACAATAGAGTTTCACATTGCTTCGTGTACGACAGTTTGTGCGGTGTATAATTTCACTAACAGAACATCCGCATACAAAATAATAATATTACGTACCCAGTGCTCTTGATTATGGTCATTTGTAACCATCGCTGTTTCTGTTATCTTGGTAGCAGCGCCACCACACAAGGCATATATAACGATTCTTCGGAGGATTCTACATATAAAGCCATGCTATCTTCTGTAAGCTCCATATACCTACCTACCTACTTATTACATTCAATAAATGCTATCAAGTATGCACAGCCACATTGAAAGTCTTCGTCGGAAATCACATTGACTCAACCGTATTTTACTAACACGACTAGTTATTGAACAAATGAGATTAAAAGTGTCATTTCTACTCTTATTTAAATATGATTGTTATTTTTCATTTGAGAGATGCTGTTTTCAGGAACATACGATGAAAATGCACCAGGTAAGAAAATACTAAATTGTTCAGTTACCATAATTCAGGTATCATAATTAAGCAAGTTTTGGAAACTTAAGAAATCATAGGTACCCACTTAAAATTATTAGGTATTATTTAAAAAAAAAAACAAAACTTTTTTTTTTTTTTTATTGGCAGAGGCCTTCCGGTCACACGACCATCTTCAGTGCCACAAATACTAGAACTAAAACAAAAGAAGTGAATGTCATAGAAAAAAGAAAGTTAAAAACATAGACTCGTAAAAGTTGTTAAGAGAATCATAGACAAATAAAGTTATTTTTATTAAATAAGTCATAGACAAAAGAAAGTTGTGTAAATAGACAAAAAGAAGTTATTATTATTAATAATGTCATAGACAAATACTGATGGCTACAAAAACAAATAAATATTATTTTACCTTCTTTATTTTGTCTATGAAAATCATAGACAAAATAAAGAAGGATACACCGATTATTATTGAGAATATTATTGAGAAATTTGAAAACATAGAACCAACAGAAAATCCGTTCCATACTAACTTTAATATTATACTTATATCATTTTTAGCCATTTATTTAACTTTTCATTAGTTATTCTGTTATCCGGAGCGGAGAAGAACCCAATTAATCAAACATTGGAAGAATCTGTTCAGCCGATCTCGAGTTATAAGTGTTCGCACTAACCCGACTTTCATTTATATTAGAGATAATAATAATTTTATTGTATGTATCTATTCGATGTGGGATTTCACAAAGTTTCCGCCGAAAACATCAATAATTTGGAAATCTTATTGCTATACCAGCTTATCCCTTATATCCAAATACGAAGTAGACCATTGTTTCTGAAATTGTTGAATCTCGAAAACTGATCAGATCACTTGAGCCACAAGATAATGGAATCACAAGAACACAAAATGAGAATTAAGCAATGGGCATACCTACACCAACAAAATGGTGAGATGACATTGTGAAAGCAAATTAAATGGATGAGGCGAGACAGAGATGGAAGACGAAAGGTGAAACCTATTTGAGACAGGTATTCCACGATGCCATTTTTATTTTGCGCATATCATCATCGACTGCAGAATAATTGCAGCTTATCAAACATACCTAAGATCTGGCTCGAAATGGGCAGCTTTCCAAAATTTGGTCTCATGTTGAAGTATCCTGAAATTCCCAAAAACTATGATGCTTGAGTCTTGCCAGTATTGACTTACGGGACTGAAACTATAGTGGTCCAAAGAGCAATGGAACGAACGATGCTTGGTGTAGAGTTTAGGTACAGTATTATGAACAACACAATACAAACCACTATGAAATAGAAGGAGATCAGGGTAAAAATGATGATGTCTTGGTCGTACCGCTTGAAAATATGATACATGGATAAAACGTCTTCTGTACTGGCGCCCCGAGACTGCAATTAGGAATCCTGACTGACTCCAGCTTTGATGGAGGGAGACCCCACTGAGAACCGTTGTCTCGCAGTGGATGCTGGCTGCATAGAATTGCGAGACATGGAGAGGTCTGAATAAGAAGTGCACAAATATACAAAGGAAGGAATCTAGATCGGGTTATATATTGCAACATCTCTCTTAAACCAATCTACATAATATTATGCTATTTATGTATATTATTATTTATTATTAATTATTGATTCCACGCAACAATGTTGCTTTTACAAAACATATTAGGTAGTATATAAAAAATTAAACATTGACAATATTATTATTATTTCTGAGAATAACAAAAAATGTACAAGATTGAATGTGTCAAAAGCAATTTAAACAAATAACATTAAAAAACACAGAAAATGTTGAAATGAATCTATAAAACTATACCTAATCAATATAAAATAAACAGTTTAAAACATGATAAAAAAAAGTTAATAATAATATAACAATCATTATTGCACTGTTCGTAAAACAAAATAAAATATTAAAATCAATTATTAACACTGGATAAAATGAAATACTTACAACAGAATGATAACATTAGAGCAGAAATTATTGAGAATAATGGATAAGGAAATGAAATAAAAGGAGCAATCTTAACAATAGAATGAGAAGTCATGTGGTAAAAGCAAACAATATGCAGCAAAAAAATTGATGCATACAACAACACAATCATAATACCCACAATTAGTACCCACCCACACAAATAATATAAATAATGAGTGGAAGGCTAATAAATAAAATAAAAAACAATAATAATAAAAAGAATCCACCACTATTAATTGCTCACACACACATTCACACGCACTAACATTCCCACAGACACATTTCTATCACTCATACTTGCTGTAAAAAACACAGAGTTATACAGGGTTATATTAAAAAATAATGTCAAAAAGAATATTTTGCCAAAAGTTGATGTATGAATTGGGTAAATTACGAACTCGTATGCATTCATTTGAGGTTCAAAGACATTTTGTTCCCAACAAAATTTGAGAAAAAATGCAAATAGAACAAGAAATGATTATGATTATTATTTCAGGCTTGGAGACCCTTTCAAAATACCACAACAAACAAACACATCCCATTTTACATAATATACGTTCGGTGGCTACCTTGTGGCTGTTTGTTGCGTAAAATCTTGGGGCCCGTGAATGATGGAGAAACCTGAAGAATTAGATTCAACGAAGAGCTATATTATTATAACATCTACAAGGCTCCCAGGCTCTCTGTACAGTGTACATGCCAGGCTGAGTAGGCTAAGATGGGTCGAGCACCTGCAGAGAATGCCATCCTCACGGGTCACTAGGAGGATCCTCGAGGGTCACCCAGGAGGAAGACGACGAGTCGGAACACCTAGACTCGGATGGGAAGACGAAGTTAGGAAGGATGCGGCCCAACTCTTGCAGGTGACGGATTGGCGGACCGCAGCGGAGGACATGAGGAGTTGGAGGCGTTGTCTACAGGAGGCCAAGGCTCGATTTGAGCTGTAGCGCCATCGAAGAAGAAGGCTACCTTGTGAAATACGATATTATTATCATTTGTTTACTTTTTAATCAAAACAATGTTTAATTCACTTATCTATATACGTCAAGAAAAAACTTTCTGAATATTTTTATGATAATTGCGCGGACGGAGGAGTATGAAATTTCGCACACCTATTAGTTTATAATATAGAGAAGGGGTGGCGAATGCTAATATTTTTTGAAAATAATGCGTAAAAATAGATTAAATCAATAAAAAACACTACCAACACTAGTGTAATCTTATGTATTTCATACTCATACACACTTCGATATACATATTTATTGACATTATTTCATACAGATCGTTTGTTTATCTGTGCGGTCAAATTGAGAAAAGATTTATATTTTTTTGTATTAAATAACCATGGAAAAAACTTTGAACATATCAACATTTCAAATTTGACCTATCCGTGTCATTGTTTTTGAAAGAAAATTGTGACAATAGCCCTCGCCCAGTCTTTGACAAGGGAATCATAAATATATATGTTCAAACTCATATAAGGGTTAATCTAAATTAGCTATGGTCGAATTTCGAGCACTGGCCCGACAACTAGTTATTTTAAATTGACAAAAGCGTTTCGTTCATATATTATGTTCAGTAGGTATTAAAAATAATAAGTGAAATAAATAGTGTTTATTTCAAAATATAAAAAAATACCAATTATTTTATGAATAATATTGCTATATGGGCAATTCTAAAATATACTTCTTAAATAAATATTCAAACTGAAGATGGTCGCATACCTACCGCGAAAGACCTTCGCCAATAATAAATAGTTAGTTGGTAAATTAAACAATGTTTTATTCAAAAATATAATAATAAACTAACGAATCATATTCGAATTTCATGAAATATTGCTTTGGGCAATTCTAAAGAATATAAAATAATAATATATTATTTTTCTTAGATAGGTCGCTACCTACACAGATTTTTTTTTGACAGGATGTAAATATTTTACTCTTTCGAAATTGGTTTTGGAACTTTCTGATTCAATAATAATTATTTCTTCTGAACAATATTTTAAGAAGCAATCGTCGAACCTTTCCATGAAGCGAATAATACTTACAATCACCGCAGGCAACAGCCTCTCTCAATATGTATCTAAGGTGACTTAATAAAGCGTAGGTAGGTATACACGTTTTATACTAACCCGAAACGCTTTTCAAATTTCCTACTCTACTCCTATCATTCAAAAAGGTACTGAAAATATGTTTTCTTCAATTGAATAAAACTCTTATCATATTCTTAAAATATTTCGAAATATCGTAGGTAGATAATAATTGTATACTTATTGTAGACTAGCTTTCCCGACAGACGTTTTTTCGACGACTTTTCCTAAATATGAATATTGAATTCGAATTTGTATGATAATGAATTATTAATCATCATTTGACCAATGTGATTCCGAACGATGCGTCTGTTTTAAACCATGTATATTCTATCCGCATTCTGTCAATCGCACTAATTGACAATTTCAGTCAAAATTTCAAAATAGGAATAAAAATTATAAGGTAAAAAGTACTAATAAGGTTGTCTACGTAGAGTTTTCTTTTATTTTCTAATCTTCCATGCATTTTTCTTAATTTTTTTCTTCTAAAAGGACACAAGTAAGTGTAACATTATTTCGTTTTCCCGTAAGAGAAGTAAAGTCATCGGTGACTACTGTCTTAATGGAGACCCACTGAGCAGGGTTTCTGAGATCAACGACCTTGGAGTCATCTTTGATGATAAACTTGCATTTGTTTCTCACGTGTACAGTTTGATGGACAAGGCTAACAGAATGCTTGGTGTTGTTAAAAGGGTCTGCGCGGATTTTCAATATATTTCCACCATGAGAACATTATTCATGACCATTGTCAGAAGCCAGTTGGAGTATGTTTCTCCTGTTTGGTCTCCTTACTATAAAAACCACAGCGATGCATTGGAGGTAATTCAGAATAGGTTTCTTCGTTATATTAATTATCGTCTGGGTCTTTCTTGGGAGGACCTGAACTATGACCAACTGCGTTTGCAGCTGGGATTGTGTAGGCTCTCGGATCGACGAGTTGCGACAGATTTGTTAGTGCTGAAAAGAATTATTGTAGGTGGAATTAGCTGTCCCGAATTGCTAGAACTTATTGGTTTCCATTTTCCAAACAGACCGACTAGACAGCGTGTACTTTTCAGTTTGTCTAATGCTACGACTAATAACAGTCAGTTCTCGGCGATAAGAAGATTCCATATGGTGGGCAATCGGTTTAACCCACTTGTTACTACCGTTTGATATACGGATCACCATAGAAATAAAAATATTCCAATTAATGTGGGTAATTTCGAATTACATTATTTATGTTACACGTTAGCTGAGATGTCCCTTTGTCGGTCAGTTATGTTTTGAGCTCGATCGAGCTCGAAATTTGAACTGTGCTCGCATTGTTATTTACTTCAAATTTATGAAGAGTTTTTCAAGGTGAGTGCTGAAATATGTATTTTTAATTAACAGTATTTCATTTCAAAATATGCAAGAATGTAGTATACTGTTTATAAACTGATAGCCATCTAATCTTGTTTCTAATATTATCTATTCATAATTCAACTATTAATTTGGTGTTCCGTAAAAAGAACGCTAGTAATATGAGTGTCGCATTTTTTTCACGTCACAACTTTCGACACTCAATGAAATTATCGAGGAGCTGGAGGCAAATTAAGACGAGTCTTTTCCTGACTCGATTACAATTATTTTCCCGCTGGAAAATTGTAATGCTGACAATTGATGAGGACTCTGGTGATGAAAATGAAATGACCCTACACAACTTTTCTGGGTCATAACTGCGGGCCCACGCAGAAGTTGACGATGAAAATTCTTCGTCAAGTGATGATGAAGAATGCAGCGTTCCATTTGCTCATTTGAATAAGCGGTCAAGACTGGAATCAGATACTTAAGAGATACATTCAAATTGATCAACCAGCTGCTACCAAAGCTTACAACAATATGGGAGGCGTCGACAGATTAGACAAGAACATTAGTTTACATCGCAAAAGTATTCAAGGTACTTCTGCCTTATTTTGCATTGTCCAGCTAGAAAATATATTATGACTTTGCACAATGCCTGGTAACTTTATAAATCAATGAGGGAGAATATGACCATCTAAAATTCCGAAGGAGTGTTCCAACGAGTTTTTTTGGAAACCTATGGTATGGTAGGTACCTATGGACGGGTCCGGTTGACTGGAAAAAATTGCCTCAGGCAAGAGGTTCCGCCGGATATACTGACACCTATGTATAGAAAAGTGTTATTATTATTAAGTGAACAACTACGAGGTGCGGTATGTCATAAAACCGCTATGTTTTATTTCAAAAATTGTAAAATGTCTCTTTATCCTAAAAACTGCTTTTACCTATATAATACTGCTTCAGACTGAATAAAAGTATGGTTGTTCATAGCATTTAAATCGATTTACTATGTTACAAATACATACTTTCAGAAACTAGTGAATTATTTTTGAAGTGTCTAAGTTCTATGAACATCCAATAAACAGTAGTACACATTACTAGCGTTCCGTATATCAAACACCATTTTCCCGCTTTTCCGTAACAGATAGATTTTTTTAACAATTTTTCCTGATTGAATAATGCCTTGATTAGTCTGTGTATCAAAAATCACAGTGATACTACAAAAAAAGTTATATCCGTAACAAGTGGGTTAATGACTTGATTGATATATTTTTTGACAGCGATCAAGTCATAAAGACCAAATTATTTCAACATTTTATGTCCAGCTTTAACAAATCTTGAAAGATGCTTTTACTTTAATCTTCTTATGCTAGATGTTTGGGATCTTCAGTGCCTGGAAGGTGCTCACACTGTGGTGGGGACCACAACTACAAGACATGCAACAAGAACCAAGAAAAACCCAACTGTGCAAATTGCGTGAAAGAAAACAATACTTATGGGAAGAATTACAAGTGCGACCACAGTGCCACGGATAAAGAAAGATGTAACTATATGAAAAGAATGATAGAAATAGCAAAAGAAAAAATCGAATATTGACTCGTGATGTATAAAATCTTTATCCTTATGTTCATCAATTGTGAAGTCTATCTAATAATATCTACATTGATCGTTGTACTAAATCATCGTCCATTTGGTAGAATTGCTTATATGTGGTATAGAGAACTTGAAGTGATTGTCCGTATGTCCGTATCCAATATGTGCCAGATAAAACAAAAAATTATGAACCTAATAAAAATACCTTTACTGTTTTGATTGTGATTGTGATGGTGGAGGGGAATATTGTGACAATAATATCTGTCAAATCCTTAACATTCATATATTTTTTTGAGATGTCAGTTTGTTTTGTTGTGTTTGTAGGAATTGTGAATAACAATAATGATGTACTCGTAATCTCCACATTTGTCTTCCTTCCTGAGGCGCTGGTGATTTCTATATATTATGATTCGCGGATAAGCCATGAACTGTCATTTAGATCTCCTTGTGGAGTTGCATGTCGCACTGTGTTGTCCTTGATTTTGGATGACATAGAACATATTATTGTTATTATTGTCATGATCATTGTGGTTCTTGGAGATCAGGTTTGCCATTGCACTTCTGCCATAACTGAGGTTTATATAATACCAATATATAAAACATGAATCAAGATACACTTCTAAAAAATGTAGACGAGTCATATGAGATAAGTGAGAGTGTGCAGGAGGAGATCAATGGTGATTTTCTTGGGGAGTATAGTTTCATGATTATTAATACAAATATACGCAGCATTCGAAAGAATTTCTGTGAGTTCTTGTTGACCCTTAATAACTCAAAGCTATTGCCAGCATGTATAATCCTAACGGAAACACATTGTAATGAATTATTATCAAACTTTAGTATACCTAATTATAACTATTTCTGTACCACCCAGAAAATAAATAAAAATAGCGGAATCGCAGTATACATCCATCAGCGCTATGATAGGGTAAATGTAAATGAAATAACGCAAATAAATCACAGTAATTGTCTTCAGGTACTCATTGATATAGAAAACCAATTAAAGTATCAAATTTTTGCTCATGAATCTATCTTAGATTGCTTTATTAATGAGATGTATGAGATGTTGGCCTCTGCGCGTAATACATTTACAGTCGTAGCGGGTGACTTTAACATCAATATATCCGCCGATTCAGCACACACACACAAAGAAAAATACATTAACATGATGACAGAGTTAAATTTCAAAAGCTGCATATCTAATTACACACGTGAGGTGGCAAATCAGCAGCCTTCGTGTATAGATCACATTTGGTGTAATACGAGGCACACACATGACATAATTGGTATAGTATGGAAAACTAATATCACAGATCATTATACATGCGTTTACGGTCACAAGGATCAAATCAATTTAAAACCGAAAAAACTAAAAATCTATAATAAGGAAATCATTGATTATGTCTCTCTGGAACGTCAACTGATGAATGAAAGGTGGGCGTCACTGTACGCAGCTGACGACGGCAGTGTAGCTGCGGAGCGATTTGAAAGTACAGTTAGACAACAAATAAAGCGAGCAACGCGCGTTAAAAGGATCGCTTACAGAAACAAGACTTTAAAACTAAAACCTTGGATAACAAATGGACTACTCATATCAGTTCGACGTAAACAGAAATTATTCATCCAGGTTAAACGAAGCCCTAACGATTTCAAATTATTATTATTTTATAAGAAATATAGGAACATTTTGACAACATTAATTAGGAATACAAAAAATAATTTCTATGGAAACAAAATAACAGATGCTCACAATCTCTCTCCCTGGCTTGCTCCCAGCTTAACGTCTATGAAGACTGCTAGGGTCAGCTCTCCTCGTCCTCAGGCTGTAGACTCTCCTCTGCTGCACTACTTCCCCCACCCCACATCTTTGCATCTGCTCGCGCCTTTGCATCACCCAGGAATTCTTTGGCCTCCCTCTAGCCACAGAACGTGGAACATTCAGGTTTATTGCCTGTTGTACAATATGCTCCTGTGGTCGTCGTTCTATGTGTCCATACCATCTCAACTGCCTTTCCTCTAGTTTACTATTGATGTCTGTCACTCCTAGGCTTCCACGAATGTGAGCACTTTTGATCCTATCTCTTAGGGACACACCAGTGGACCATCTCAGCATACGCATTTCTGCTGTCTCTAATTGTCTATTATAGGTCTTGTACATTGTCCAACATTCGGAGCCATACAGGAGTGCGGGTCTGACAATTGTCTGATAGACTTTCCCTTTCAATTTGATTGGCATTTTTGGATCACATAGAACTCCCGACACTGATCTAAACTGCATCCATCCTACATTTATTCTGTGTGTTACGTCTGCCGCAGAGCTTCCGTCATTTTGGATGAGTGATCCTAGATACTTAAAGGAGTCACTATTTGGCAGCGTTACCCCATCCATTATCATTGTGGGCATCCTAGGCACGGTCAAACTTTCTGGCTCAAACGGTAAATAAAGGTATTCCGTTTTCTTCCTGCTTAGTCTCAGTCCGTTGTCTTCTAATATTTTCCTCCACCTTTCCAGTTCAATTTGCAGGTCTACGTGTTTATCGCTAATCAAAACTATGTCATCCGCGAATAGAAGGATTTTTAGGAGGCCGTCCATCTCAGTTTTGGTCAAATAGTCCATGATCAATATGAACAGTAGCGGGCTGAGGACGGAACCTTGGTGCACCCCCACTTTTACTGGAAATTCTGGAGAAGTACCTGATGTACACCTTACCTGGGTTTTTACATTATCATACATATCCTGTATCGTGTGCACATATGCTTCTGGTACATTCTGGGATCTCAGTGCTGCCCATATCAGGGTTCTTGGGACTCTGTCGAATGCCTTTTCCAGATCTATGAAGACCATGTGAAGGTCTTTTTGGGCATCTCGGTACTTTTCAACTAGAGTCCTTACAGTTTGGATGGCGTCAACTGTAGATTTTCCCGATACAAAGCCACACTGATTTTGATGTATATCTACCAGTTTCCGTAATCGTGTATTAACTATTCGTTCGTATATCTTCATAGTGTGTGATATAAGTTTGATCCCTCTGTAATTATCGCACTTTCTCGAATCCCCTTTGTTTTTGTAGAAAGGTAGGAGGAAACTTTTTCTAAATTCTTCTGGCATTTGGGCTCCACATATCATTTTATTGAAAAGGGTACACAACCAAGTTGCTCCGCATTCGCCACATTGTTTCCAAAATTCAGTTGGTATATTGTCTGGTCCTACTGCTTTCCCTAATTTCATTTGACCTATAGCAAACCTCACCTCTTCCGTTGTAATTTCCGTAATTGGACCCAGAATCTGTTTTTCCTCCGGATTAGAGGTTCTAGGGAATTCTTCATTTAAAAGTTCCAGATAATATTCCCTCCATCTTTCACAGATGTTACCTTCTTCTGTAATAAGTTTACCCTCCTTATCCTCTATGTATTTAGGTGCTCTGATTGATTTAGCTCTTTCCTTTCTTTGTGCCGCAATTTTGTATATTTTTTGGGCTCCTTGTGCTGTTTCTAGATCGTCATATATATCTCTCAGTGCCTCGTGTTGGGCAGTAGCAACAAGTTTCTTGGCTTTCTTTTTAGCGTCCTTATATATCAGTCGCAGGTTTTCTCTAATGGCTTCGTCATTGCAGTTTGACCAGTTTTTAAACGCCATTTTCTTTTCTTTGATACCCTTTTGTACGTCTTCAGCCCACCACCAAGATTCTTTATTATTTTTTAGCTTGCCCTTTGAGACTCCGAGACACTGCTTAGCACTCTGTAAGCATGCACTTGAAAAGGCCTCCCACATTTCATTTGGATTTAGGTTATTATGTCCTTTTAAGTTTTCTATCATCCACAAGTTCATTTTAGATGCTAACTGTTTACCTTTTTCATTTGAGATATTGAGCCACTTGATCTTTGGTATTTGTTTTACATGTTCTTTGGTTAAACTACTCTTTGGAACAAGGATTTCAAGCAACACCAGGCGATGTTGGGCTGCCAGTGGTTCTCCCGGGATGACTTTGCAGTCTCTACATTGTTTCCTAATTTCTTTACTGCACAACCAGTAATCTATCTGGGTAGCGGCGTTTCCACTTTTATATGTTATAAGGTGTTCAGATTTTTTGTAGAAGTATGTGTTTGTAATTTTTAAATCATACGCTTCTGAGAAACTCAAAAGTTCATCCCCCTGCTGATTTCGAGTTCCATATCCGAACCCTCCATGCACTGTTTCATGGCCAGCGTTTGATGTTCCAACATGCCCATTCATATCTGCACCTATTAGGACGCTTTCATTTTCCGGTATGCTCTGGATCAGACGTTCCAAGTTTTCCCAAAAAAGATCTTTCTCAATTTGATCACATCCCGTTTGAGGTGCGTAGGCACAAATGATGTTATATATTGCGTTACTGATAACAAGTTTTATCATGATTATTCTATCGCTGGTTGCTGTGATTTTAATTACGTTATTGTGAAACTTTTCATGTAATACTATTGCTACACCGTTTCTAGAGCTATTTTCACCGTAAAAATATAGTTTGAACTCATTATTCTGTGTCTCGAGGTAACGGCATTTGTCAATGTTCGTGTTTTTCCATTTTGTTTCCTGGATGCATGCAATGTCAATCTTTCGTCTTCTCATAACCTCTGCCAACTCTTTCCCCTTTCCTGTCAACGTTCCCAGGTTCCATGTTATAGCTCTTAGCTTATTAGAACCTTTGCCTGGACGAGATATCTTCCTCTGCTTCAATCTGCTTGTCCCTGGAATCCTACAAGCTGGCCCTGACACTAAGTCAGGCTCTGGATCACCGAGGGGAGAATCACCCTCGCTGCCAGACAGGGTAGTGCATCTTTGCGTTTGTTTTCTCATGAAGCTTTGGTTTAATTTGACTTGAATGTTTTATCCACCGACGGTCATCAGACGTGGAACCAGGGTGACCCAACTAACTAGGGCTATATCCGCTGTCGTTGATCTGTGTTGACCAACTATCGGATCAGCAATGAGCCTGGATACTCATTTGAGATGGTGTGTGCGACTAGTACCCGAATATGTCGAGTTGCCAGCACACACCATTTGTGAGCCGCCACTAACATGTGGGACAGACGCTCACTGCTTCTCCGTTTAGCCGCACTTTTGGGATCCCCCGACGGGTTGGTTACCATCAACTTCACCCTAAAGCCCGTTGCCCGTCGGTCACCGCGTGGAGGTAGGAGAAGCATGGTGGGAGAAGCTGTGTCAGTCCAGGCCCTAGGAATGATGTATTGCGCTCAAGCCACCCGACCGACCTCAAGCCACCCGACCGACTCACACAGATGCTCACAATGATACCAAAAAATTTTGGAATGCTATTAATAATGCACTCTCAAAGCCCACTAAGTCAAAACAACTCAAACACATAAATCACAATAATAAAATTCTTGACGCATGTACCGAATCAAAAAAGGTAGCAAACATATTTAATGACTATTTTTCAGATGTTGGCAGGGAGTTGGCGTCCAAAATTGTCCCAGGTAGTATTTCTATGCGAGCTGCGCTTACAGATAGTTCCCGTCAGCCTTGTGAGTTTTCTGTCTTTGAGAGGGTCACTGCGAGCCAAATTGAAAAAATTATATTTTCACTTAAGTCTGAATCGTCACCAGGGTTTGATGGACTGAATGCTGGAATGCTTAAACGTTTCGCAAAATACATAAGCCCCCCTCTTGCATTTGTTTTTAATACTTGCGTGCAGCAGGGAATATTTCCCGAAAATTATAAAACCTCGATTGTCACCCCTATATTTAAATCTGGTGACACTTGCGAAATCAGTAACTATCGTCCAATCTCTGTTATATCCAATGTAGCAAAGATCTTTGAAAAACTGATCAAATCACAAATTATGACTTTTATCCTAGATAATAAAATTATTCACCATAATCAGTTTGGGTTTCTGCCTAATCTGGGTACCCAGAATGCGGTGACCAGGCTAACATCTGAGATATATAAAAGCCTTGATAGGGGTGAAAAATGCACGGGCACATTCATAGATTTAAGAAAGGCTTTTGACAGCATCTCACACGAAAGATTGATCGAAAAATTAAAAGGGATAGGAATAACAGGTAGTGCCCTCTTACTTTTTGAGAGCTATCTAAAAAATAGAAACCAATATACTAAGGTTAATGGTGTATGTAGTGAGCCGGCTACGTCCAATTTCGGTATTCCACAGGGAACCGTATTGGGTCCGATCCTGTTCATAGCGTATGTCAATGATATGTTTAGCTTAGAATTATCTAGTTCAATACTGTCGTACGCGGATGATACCGTGCTATTAACAAGGGGAATGAACTGGCAGGAAACGGAAAATCTGGCCAATAACGATCTTATGGTACTCCAAAATTGGTTTAATTGTAATCTCCTATCACTGAATGCAGATAAGACAACTTGTATGCCTTTTGCCATTAACAGTCAGGGATTGCCGAGTGAGCTCCGGGTAGGGATTCATAAATGTACGGACGGAAACTGCAACTCGAATTGTACAATGTTGGGAATAATAAAGTGTACAAAATATCTGGGTGTGCTTATTGATTGTCAGTTGTCACATTAAATGGAAACAGCATATAGAGAAAACAGTTGAAAGACTAAGAAAATTATTTTATATATTTATTGAATTGAGAGATTTCCTGAATGTGACCCAATTAAAGATAACTTATTATGCCCTGGCTCAGTCACTTTTATGTTACGGTATAATTGCGTGGGGAGCAGCGTATGATACTACACTATCTCCTTTGGGGGTAACTCAGAGAGCTATTATAATATGGGCTCAGATTTGCATGATCTGATCCATAACTTTCTCCAGGATATCTGACAAACTAATAGCAACTGATTTCTATTGAGATGTGAATGAGATTCAAGGGACCTTTCTCAAAGCAGAAGGATGGCAAGAGAAAATGTGATTTAACAAGAAAACTCTCTTATGAGTTCAGCAGAAGGTTTGAGAATATTTTTGGTACTCACCAGCTTGCACTTTCTTTATAAGTAAATCTGACAAATAAGAGGAACTCAACTCACTACAAAAATGAAACCAACTTTTAGCTATAAAATAACACAAGTAATTATATTAAAGAATTTAAACAAAATTATCACAGAAAATATTTCACTTAAAACTAATGACATTATTGTGCACTTGACGGTTCTGAAGGAAAGAGTAAAAATCTAAGGAGGGAAAAATCTATATATAGTGTCTTTTATTCTTGCAATGATAATTTGGAAAAAACGTGAAGTAGGCTCCCTCTGGTGCGAAATAATATTGGCTTGATCAAATTGCTAAATTGTGGGAATCTCCTTTGTTGATAAGTAGCAGTTGTTTTTGGCGTGTTTCGTTAGATGGCTCTTTTCATTTCCTGAAGATGGCACAGTCACATTATTATTCATCATAAATATAAAGCGCCATCTTCAGGAAATGAAAAGAGCCATCTATGATAAAATGATAAAAGTCTCTTCAGCCGATCTTGATTTATAAATGTTCGCACTAACCTGACTCTATTTTATAAACCTAACCTTCTGACAGGCATCAGAGAGAATAAAAGAGAAGAAAAGAATGGTTGGTTAGCTTTGGTTAGTCTACTAGTAGGTAGACAAGTAATAAAGTTTTGTAATGTTTCATGATATTATTTTGTGTCTACAAGTTTTTTCCGATTTTTTTATCATATGAATTTCAAAGGTCAAAGTATTATTCAAAACATTAAAAATGTACCAATTAGAGTCAATAATCAGTCACAGGCCTACGATAAAAAGGTAATTGAATTTTTTTTTTGTAATATTAGGTACAAAGCAAAAATCATTTTTCGAAATGCCAGTTTAATAATTTATACAGGTTCGTTCAACCATAAAAAATAACCAATTTAATTTTTGGTTTGTCTATACTAGGTAGGTATAATGTAAAATAAAAATTTCACTGTGATTGGAATTTTGGATTCAGGGGTTGAATTATAAGTAGATACCTACATAATTCGTTTAAATTTAAAATAATAACATTATAGTCATTAATTATTATTTATTTTATTTTATCATGTTATTTTTAATTACTTATGATTTTTCGCCGCATATCACGTCATAACGATAATTATTTATTCATTGGAAAAATTGGTAATGTACCTTGTCCTTCTATGTAAAATAATTATATTAATCTATATAATATTTGCCTTGAACACTGACTGACTGACTGACTGACTGACTGACTGACTGCCTGACTGACTGATGTCATTAACGCCGCTAGATGGCGCGCCACTCGCAACTAAAGACAAATAATAATATTGTTCTTCTAATACAATATGGCTGACAGCAGTGACAACTGACAGTAACATACTGATATTATTATGCCTGGTGGCTGAGCACTTTTTTTAAAGGTCTTGACGTATAGAAAAACAATTTTTTGGGTTATTAAAAAGCTCACATGCGAAGTCAGCCATAAGAAAGCAAAGTGTACCAAATTAGGAAACTTTTACGCACAGCGGGACTTCATAGTGAAAAAAAGCCTTTCTAATGCCATGAGTGCAATAAAAAGTTTCCGGTTTCAATTAATTTAAAGAATGACATGCGAACTCATATCGGAGAAAAGCCATACGAATGCAATAAAAAGTTCAATCAATCAAATAATTTAAACAACCAATGACATGCTAAAAGCTATTTGAATGGTAAGTTTGCAATAAAATTTTTAATTTCATTTTTAAGTTTGCATAAATAGTTCAATCAACCGTGTGCTGTAAAGTATCACTTGCGAATTCGGACAAAAAATTGACAAATCAGGAAACTTTTACGCACAGCCGGACTTCGCTTTACTAATGCAATGTGTGCAATAAAAAGTTTTGAAACTCATAGCGGAGAAAAGCCATACGAATGCAACCATTGCGATGAAAAGTTTAATCAATCAAATGATAAAAGCCATTTAAATGCATATTTTGTTAGAAAAAGTTCAAAATTTGTTTAAAGTCTGACATATCGTCGCTTATCGAACAACACCGCCCAAGTCGAAAAATGACGATTTTGACTTTTGAATGCAGAAAGATAGAGCTACTTCTCCCGCGTGTACCCATAGGTCCAATTTATTAAAATTCAACCAATCAAAGGCCATAATTGAAAATAGTAACAGCGCCCAAGTAATTTAGCCCTGTAACACCGCTCAAGTAGTCACTCCGCCATACAATGTTCGTAAGTTTGGTGCCATTCGAGTGTTGATCGTTGTTTTTCGCGTGGTTTTTCTGTTTTCTTTGTGCTATGAGCTGATTAACATATAGATAACACATGTTAGATATTGATTTCCTTATAATATGCCTGGTTTCCTATTGTTATTGCATGTTATTCCAAGTTAAAGTCAAGTAAAATTGTTATCAATTACTTACGCGGTGTTGTCATTAACTTTCTTGGCCCAGTGAAATGACTTAGGCGGTGTTACATCAAGTTTTCTATAGGCGCTTGGAAATAAAAATATGTCCCATGGATGTAAGGTCTTTTGTACTGGAGATAGTGGGTTTGATCCCAGGTGCTGACAAACTTCCTCTTTCACGATACAAATTTTAAATAGCTTAAAGTGAAAGAGACAAAAAAGTATTCGTGTTCAATTTGATTGAACGCAGATTCATTCTTATAAAAAAAAAAACAACATTGCCATAAACTCCATTATAAATAGCACTTCAGTGAAACTTTCTTGATCTACAGCCACCTCTCAAGAATCCCCAACTTCAACAGCCACCGCTTGATGACCAATTGGTGGAACCAATATTTTCATGAAAACCAAAAATCACCTCTTGATGATCCCCGGACACCTTACGTATCACGAACAGGCAACAATCCACTAGCTTCCACTCTATATTATACCATTCGAAACGAACTGTGGCACCTGAAGCCTTTTAAATACACGTTTGCCGCTTCTGTAGCGCTAATCAATGTTGATGAGTCTACAAAAGTTGTTATCCTTTGAATTTTCTTTCTTTAAATAAATAAATTAATTAGTAAGGATGTATGATGATTTTAAAGTTTGACGATGATGTAATTTGGCAATAATAATTAAATTACGAAATAAGGTGATGAAATCCCGACATAACATTGCCTTATGAGTGTAAAGCATGCTCTTTCATAAAACATACCATAGGTACATTAGATGAGAGTCGCACAGCATGCCATAGAAAGATCTATGATCAGAAGAAGGGTATTTCAATAAGATACCCAACCAGAAATACTCATATCCTAAGCTGCACATGAGTCAGCGATGTGGGTGATAAAATTGCCAAGCTCAAATGAAAGTACACTGGTCATGTACCTATTACTTGGAGACGACGAACAGTAGATTACGAGACCAACAGACTGAAGACAAGAGACTGGCCTTATAAGAGTAGATAGACAGCCGATGAGGTGGAGCGACGACATCATACGGGCCGTCAGGTCCAGATGGCCAGGCCAGTAGTGACATGAGCAATGAGCACTGAGCAGGCCTATGACCTGCAGTGGACGAGCACGGGGGTAATTTTATAAGATAACAAAAGAAACCAGTAAGTACATATAAACGCAACATAAGAAAGAAAAGGGAATGAATGTTGAGGTTAAAGACGTGACAGAAAGGCGAAAGATAGCCGAAAGAATGGTAAAACATGGTGTCCATAAGCCTGCTCGAAGCATGAAACCTCCATGAATAGAAGGAATCGAACTACAGCTAAGTGATGAACAATGAAAGCTCTTGTTTTGGAAGACTATGAATTCTTAACATAGACGATTATTTTTGTTATTCTCTTATGAACCAAATTCGACCGTCATAGGAAGCGGAACTTAATTTTTTTTTCAATAATGCTCTTGGATGAAAATGTTCCTGGATACTTTGAGTCAAAATTGGATCGTTATTGCTATGTGCTTGGTTATTTATGATTTTATATTTAAAACTAACAATATAATATTGAAATTATAACTGTTTCCTAGTGGTTCGTTCATTAGAATATTGTAATTCAACACCGCCTAAGTCTATAAAATATTAGTGTAATACCGCCCAAGTAGGTTTAAAACTATAATTACCTAACTGAAAAAACATAAATATTAGCAAATAATAGTATTACTCATTCAAAAATATGACAAATTGAATTAAAAAAAAAAAATAAACACTTAAATTCACCAAAATAGGCAGTTTTTTCACTCTCCCGAAAAGTTGGTAAAAATGAGCTGAGCGGTGTTGTTCGATAAGCGACGATATGAATTCGGCCAAAAGAAAGCATAGTTTGTATGAAAAAGTTTACCAAATCAGATCTTTAACTCACAGACGCGATTTCATTGCCAAGAAAACCCTTGCTAATGCAATGTGTGTTATAAAAAGTTTTTTTTTGCATTTTTATAAATAGTTATATTATCATGAATAGTTATAATCTATCATCGAGTGCTTTACAGTCACACAAATGAATTCGGCCATAAAAAAACAAAGTTTCCATGAAAAAATTTACCAAATCACGAATCTTTAATCCACACACACGAGATCATAGCGGAGAAAAACCATACGAATGTCATGTTTTCAATAAAAAGTTTACACACCTAGAGTAATTGTTTAAAGATTTTCATGTGAATTCATAACGTTGAAAAGCCATACATATGTAAAGTTTGTTATAAAAAGTTCACGTTGTTTTTTGAGTTTTCATGAAGAATTCAATTAATCAAGTGTTTTAAAGTCTCATATAAGAATTCGGCAATACGAATGCAAATTTCCATGAAAAAGTTTACCAAATCAAGAATCTTTAATCCAAACACACGAGATCATAGCGGAGAAAAACCATATGAATGTCATGTTTTCAATAAAAAGTTTACACACCTAGAGTAATTTTTAAAGATTTTCATGTGAATTCATAACGTTGAAAAGCCATAGGTACATATGTTAAGTTTGTTATGAAAAGTTCACGTTGTTTTTTGAGTTTTCATGAAGAATTCAATTAATCAAGTGTTTTAAAGTCTCATATAAGAATTCGGCAATACGAATGCAAAGTTTACATGAAAAAGTTTAATCAATCAAATCGGTAAATACCCACATGCCAAAAGCTATTTGAATGTACAGTTTGTAATTAAAAGTTTAAGTTGTAGGTATTTGAGTTTTCATAGAGTTGAATCAACCAAGTATTTTGAAGTCTCACATGTGAATGCTCACAGCTATGCTATGAGAAAGTAAAGTTTGCATAAAAAGGCCATAGGTGGGCGCCTTTAAAAAACTAGTATTTACAATATTTTCAACTACATAGGTACCTACCCGTGAGTAAGAACAACGCATATTACCTTTTATGTGGTGATTATTTTAGCTGCTGTGTATAGCCCCCATTTCTGAATTGAAAATTAGGTACATACATTATTATATTATGACTGGATTAACAACACACATTTTCCAAGTTGGTTGTCGAAGGCGTCTGCACAAGGGATATACATTGATATGAGCTAGTTAGTTTGGTGAATCAAAATGCTGTGTAGAGATTTGGTTTGAGAAACTCTGAGTCGCCAGGGTTTGAGATTCATTTAGGTTTGCAGCTGTAGGGATGTTTTAGATGATAAACAATGGCTTAGGAATGTGTCAGGGTATGCTGCTAGGTTTACGCACGTGCAAGGAGATAGA
Source organism: Mystacides longicornis (assembly GCA_963576905.1). Classification (NCBI taxonomy): domain Eukaryota; kingdom Metazoa; phylum Arthropoda; class Insecta; order Trichoptera; family Leptoceridae; genus Mystacides; species Mystacides longicornis. The sequence goes on along the minus strand of OY756421.1, from coordinate 9,023,909 downwards.
TGCAACGTTGGGAATTTTAGTTAATATCTGGACAACATATGTTAGTTAGGTGGTACGTAGGCAAGGCGAGAGAGGCCTCTAGCTACCCTGAAAACAAAAGATAGTCCCGCTCCGCGTAGAGACAATAGGTGACTATCGCCGGCCGGACACGTATAGGGTAACCGATCAGCGCAGATGTTATGAAGGCTTGGGAGAACCCAAGTTTGGTAGGTAGAGATTCGCGTCATCAAGAATTGGCGCGAAAAATATTGTTTATGGATTTGGTTCGATAGAAAAGAGACTTCGCGGATTGGATATATTGATAGTAGGATTTTTATATTAGAAGTATTGTCTCCAAATAAATATATGCTCAGACAGGAACGAATAGGGTTGCGAAATAAGGATCTTAGGTAGACAAGTACGACATGGTAATGTTACATAGTAGGTATTCATACGTTAGAATAAAATAGAGTCGTCGTTAGAATAAATAAATAATGATTCATAGAATGGTTATTAAGGAAGTAGGTACATGACAATTGCAACGTAGCAGTACATAGGATAATTGTAACGTAAGAGAAAAATGTATGTACCTAGGGTTAAGATTTTTTTTCCTAGCACACACGCAAGAAGATAAACAAGGATGAAGATATTGGACGTCTCACTTACACACCGCGCCCCGAAAGGAAGGAAGGGATGCGCTTCAGAGATATTGTATTTAAGAACGGCTGCGCGCCGCTCTCAGATTCTCTTATTCGCTATTTATCCGTCAGCCCTTATTCTCTATTACTGCTCTTACGCGCGCATAGCCTGATTCTGACATTCACTCTGAATTGCGCTTGGCTCGTAATTTGGACACGCACACACATTGCACGCAACGGAAGGATATTAGACGACCACGATATTCTTGAGACGCCCAGCGAGGATTAGAAGCCATCCACTTTTGAAGGACGACACGACGCTGCCATTGAAGGAAGGAAGATCGCCACGTTATTGACACCAGCCTTGCAGGAGACTAGGACTGGACTTCGGAGAAGAAGACGACATCACAGGACGGAACTGACCAACCACGGAAGCACCTGGATAACCCACAGAGAGGACCCAGCGTGAGGACACAGGACAGAAGACGTCGAGGAACCCACAGAGAGGACTCGAGTGAATTATAGTGTTAGTTAATAGTGATTCTGAGCTCAGAAAGGTATTCGTCACTAGGATTTTTAAGGTCAGTAATTTTTATATGTAGGTATGTTAAAAGCGAAAGCCCTCCCGCCGAGTAAAATTAATTATTAGTGTCCGCAACCCCTTTGATTTTCGAGCAGCCGGAGCTCATAGAAGAAAGAAGTAGATGCCCTCCTTTTGATAATAAGGTGTCAGAGAAAAGATCACAAACTCTGGTGGATTGGGAGGGAAAGGGCGGAACGGCTATCGCTTAACCTAATTGATTGTTTATGTTTAAGGAAAATAATTAATACCTATCACAATCCTCACACTCAAAGATTTTAATTTTGAACATTATTGTAAATTGATATTGTATGTTGATTTTTTCTGCTTCCACTGAGGAGCGATAATATATGTATCAAACCGTCTCAATTCTTTTCACTAAGTATATTAGAAAAATCCACCAAAACCTTATTTTATTTCAGCGCCCTAATTGATTGAAAGGAAAGTCTCATTGCCCCCTATCATAGTATTTTTTTTGGATAATTTTAAAACCCCCCATACCATTCTTATTCTTATTAACATAAATGGACAAATTAGTCAAAATCAAACTTTAGAATCTTACCCCTTAAAAAAGGGTATGTAGGGTAGGTATGTCCAATGTCCATTCCACTCTAACCACAACCTATATTTTTAGGTACATATACCAACATAATACCTTACATAGACGTATATGAGATTAAAGAAATATTAATGAATAAAAAAATTATTTCCTAATTAGGTATATAACAATTACAATACATTTAAACAGTTACAAAGTATTTGGAAATTTTACTGCCTCACTAGACATGGTCTGTTCTGAGGCAGTACTAGATGTTTGCAAATCTAGCATAAAATTATTACCACGCATAACATGGCTTAACCTGTTAAATGGAAAAACAAGCAAGAAATAAACATTTTACAATATAAGATATTTGCGATCCAATGGATGAAAGGTCCGTGCCAGGCGATGAAAGACGCACCACACCCCCCAAATGCAATCAAAGCAAAAACAACAAGTACATAAAAACAGCACAATATTTTAAGCAGCAACACAAGGACACATGCTTCAACACCCAGAGAGTTCTGCGGTTTACCTATGGAAATTAAAGAGAAAATCATTTGAGCCTTCTCGCCCTTTTTCTTTTAGCCATTGCGTTACTAGATCTCTAAAAAAGTTTCCGTCCCATGTAATTCTACTCTCTGTCGGGCATGACCCTATTGTAGAGTCTTGGTGCCAGGAAAGTATATTGGCGCTGGGCATGTGTTGTCCTTACTGGTAATGGCTGCTGCAGCAGCCGTCGACGGTTTCTTGTGTTATGCAGAAGAATATAGTTAGGTTGAAAGTCAGTAGTATTTTTATTCATATAGGTCAGTATAAGTCGCATATAAAGTTGCCTGATGTCCAAAAAACCAATGTCCCTGTAGAGCTGTTCTGTAGTAAATCGTATGGGGCTTCTGTACATTACCTTTATTATTGACTTCTGTGTTTTTTCCAGTGGATCCAGTAGCGTTTTGGCCATACCCTCCCCAGCCATATTCCAGTGTGTTTTGTAACATTGAGAGGTACACTGTTTTTAGTATGTTCAAGTCAAGTGCGTCTCTTAGCATTCTAAATATACAGGGTGTCCCAAAAAGTATGGATAATCGGTAAACCAGGGATAGAGGACCCCTAGGGCTATCCAAAAACCTCAATGTTTGTTCTACGATTTTTTTGTCGTTTTCGAGTTATATTTTTTTTTTCGAAAAACTCCGACTGTCACGACATAATTGGTCACAGAAACGCTATTTATTAAAATATACCCTTAATTTTTTTCAAAATTGTTGAATAGTGTAAGTTTTAGATGTAATAATTTATTTTATCCAATTTGATACCATAGCTTAAAAAATAAATGTTGTATCTCAAAAATAGTCAAATCAGAAAATTGTCAAAAATGTTTGTGGGCGATTTAAAAATAAAAGGTCACATAAAAAAATTTCCCAAATATTTTTCAAAATTTCCTTATGTTGCTGTCCAAGGTTGATGCTAAAAGTCATGTAGGTACTTTGTCTTTGTAATATTGATTGTAAGCAAGTTAAGTTTCATCCATTTTTTTACCATATTCACTTCGTTGCCCGCTAGTTCGAATGTCCGCCTCCAAGAGTCTGCACTGTAGATAAGCACTGTGTCATCTGCAAAGGCTATTATTCTACCCGATTTAATTTCTTCAGACAAGTCATTTATATATTAGGAATAACGTTGGTCCCAGCACACTACCCTGTGGAACTCCGAAGTTCACAGGTCTGCCCTCACTCAGTTTCTCACCCACCTTAACCGACTGCCATCTATCCGATATATAACTTTCGAACCATCGATACTCCTTATTTAAGATTCCTATACGCTCGAGCTTTTTGAGTAATATTTTATGCGAAACCGTATCAAAGGCTTTCGCCAGGTCTAGATAAACAGCCGAACACTTCTTACTTTTATCAATTTCCTCGCTAATATATGTTGTAATGTCCTTGATAGCATCAGTCGTTCCCCTTCCCCGTCTAGAGCCATACTGAGAAACAGACAACAAATGAATAGTCTCCAAATAGTTCATTAGTAGTGTAATAAGTCAATAAATAAAAAAGAAAAAAAAAACAACAAAGAAACAGAAAAAAACAATAAAGAAACAAGACATAAGTTGAACCCGTAGCCATGAAATGATTCTCAACCCACAGATCTGCACTTGAATACGTCACATTATGAACTATTGGGTTGACTCTGCATTTTTCACAGTTGTGAGCCTTTCCACATCCCTCTCAGACTGAATTCGTATGGCTCTGGTCTCTGGTCTCTCCCTGGTGTATATATTTCCATTTTTTTTTCCACACAAAGCGGTAGCTCAGCTCTCTGGCCCTATCTCTTGTGATTCGATACAGGAATTTATTCTTCGGAGTGAGATGCTCGCTGTAATACATCTTATTCTTCCTGTCCTCTTGGTTTGCCCTTAGTAGTGTCAAAAATCTATATCTACGCTCTCCAGATGTCAGTTTCACAATAACGTTTGGTGGCTTGTTATGATGTTTTGAGAAAGAGAAGTAGATACTTGCGACCTCCTCTTCCCCCAGGACGAATTTCACCTCGTTGGCCTTTGATCTTATGAACTGTCTCAAGCTCTCCACACTCGCTTTCGGCACACCAAAGATTTCGATGTCTGCTCTCAAAGTTTCCTGTCTTCGCAAATTTTCTCTCCATTACATTTTGTCTATTTTCCCTTTCAGGGATCTAACTTCAGTCTCCAATGTACTTTGTCTGTTTACCGCCGTATCAAATATTGTCATTTTACTTTTTATGGCATCATATTCATTTGATAAGAAGGCCAGTAATCTCTTTATGTCATCCATGTTCGAGGTAACCTCCCTCTTAATGATTTTAAGTTCCTCAGCGATGTAACCTTTCAGCCGCTCTATGACTCTATCAGCAATTTTTTTATAAATAACATCATCTCTTGCTGTCTGCCCGGCTGCACTTGTGTTTGCGATATCAAGTATTACGTTGTTTTCCAGTTGCACTTCCTCCTCTTCCCCAGCAGGTGTCGCCAACATGGATCTTGGATCTTTCTTTTTGCACTCAGGGCATTTCCAGTTGGTCTTGTTTATGCCTGACAGGTTTTTGTATTTTTCTATAGTAGTCATTGCACACTTTTGTATGAAAATTTTTTTTTGTCGAATTTCGATTTGGAATAGGTAGTTGTATTATATTGCCTATTGGCATCAATAATCTACATAAAAAATATAAATTGATAAAATAGTGAAAGTAAAAGCTAGTCAACTATGTTTGAATTAGTTTTTGAATAAAGTAAACCTATTTAAGTAAATAATTCTGTAATATTTCGTAGACCGCGAAAAAAGCCCCAAAATTGTCATTTTTGTAAATATTCGAAGTATCGGCGTGGGCTCTTACTGTAGTATGAGAATTTTTATATTTTTTTTATGTAGATTATTGATGCTAATAGACAACATAATACAACTTTTCCAAATCGAAATTCGACAAAAAAAATTTTTGTTCCACTCTATTGCACAGATAAAGTGGAAACTTTCTAGGCATCTAGAGCACCTGACTGACTTTGCACGACTCACAGATCCATCACACTGGCCGCACCGCATTCTATCTGATCTACTGTCCTCTGGTTCTCAATATCAATGGAACAACGACTGTATTTATATTATTTATGTCTTGTATGTTATGATTTTTGCCAGAATTAGACACAATTTTAACAATTTTGATGTTATTGAATTATTGTTGTTGCACAAAAACAATATGACAGTTTAGCTTTAGCAAATGAATTTTTTTTTTACGATTAATTGATGACTGATGCTGCCAACGTTTATTGAGAGAGATAAGCAATTATATTTCTATTTATAACTGTCGAAACTCACAGCAACTTCTTAATTACTTTGAAAATACTTTGAATTATAGAGAGCAAAAACACAACAGGAACAAGTTACGCGTAGATAGTTGTATATGTTGTGTTGTCAATTAATATTGGTGTGTTTTGTTTCTTTAAGATTGATTGATTTGAGAATTTGAATATTAGTAAAAGTGTATAAAAGAATAGTCCAGAAAACTCACTTATTGACTCATTCAATAATTGGTGATTAGTGCCGCCTACCCAGCAATTCCCCGCGGGCCACACATACACATCTATGAAGTTATGCCTTTGTGACACATATAGGTACATACACAATACGTTCCCCGTGCAGGTATCTTGTAAGAAAGTTGTCAATTTTGCGGTTAAAAACTATTCATAGAAAAACAGTTCATAACTGCCGTCGTTTGAATTTTTATTTTGTTTTTTACATTCATAATATTATAATAATATATTGGCAAATAATTCATAATATAATGCGATTGCATTCTTGAAACTATTTTCATAAAGGGGAAACATGTAACAGATGTTCTCAACACAACAAGCATAAACTATCTTAATAAATGTTCGTTTTTATAAAGTAAAGAAGTAGTTTTGTTTCCTCTAGAAAGAAAAAATATGTTATTTATTAACCGTATTTCGTGTTTATTTCCCGATAAGTTATAATGAGCTTCTCACCACGCGGTTCTCAGTAGGCGAAAGGCACTCTATTAATGAAAATAAATTCAACCCAGCCGTCTGCTAAATTGGTATTATGTGCGTATCCATACTGCCTGCCTCCTATATTACATAGATCACACCAAAATAATATTATTTTGAGCGCAGTGTTATTTCTGAACCAAAATAGATTCGTTATTTTGCCCCCCGTAGATTTTCTCTCCCCTAGAACAGAGTTATAAAAGTATGAACGTGTGTGTGTGTTTGCTTGTGTGTTCTCTTTTGTGTGCGTGCTTGTTCTGTATTTGCAAAGATTTTACGATTTTCTTATGCAAGTTGAAAACTTTATAATATTATCTATATGGTTGATAGGTACACGGTTTCTTTTTACATTAAGTAGTTTTGCCTCAGCCATTGCCGTCTAGAATTGTTTAGGAATTGTTTCTAGACGGCAATGCCTCAGCACACACAGACTCTCGTCTAGTGAGGTAATAAACCCTATACACAAACTATATATACATTGTAAAATGCTTTTTTTTGTACTCTTTGGGAAATAAATAAATAAATAAAATAAACACAAGTAAATAATTTCCTATATTATTTTATATAAATAATACAAGCTGACCCGTCAAACTTCGTTCAACATCTTCGTACGATAATAATTATTCTTTCCAAAATATCTGCTTTCTGAAACATCATTGTAAAAAAAAATCGTTCATAAAACAATCAAACAAAAACAAAATACTACCAATGACAAACGGCATAACTGAAAATAATGGCATAACTGTAAAGCGCAAAGGGTGTAAACCTGTTATGCTGGATGGTGCTATTTTTAAAAAAGTAATTAATAATAACCTCACAACATAATATTATTATCAAACCTTTTTAATTCACTTTTCGCGTTCCAATCTTATTCAAATTAAATAATTCATATCTTTTTATTCCCTTTCCGCATTTTAATTTATACAAAAATATGCTTTTACTTAAAATATGTTTGAATGTTAAAAAAATATTTTTGAAAGCTTGAAAAAAATACTATCAACAATCTTTTTACTGGTGTTACTCAATGGTTGTTCGGTTATTATGGAATTTTCAAAGATGGCGTCGTTGTTAGGAAGTCCGTTCCATACAAACTTAAATATTATATTTTATATCATTTCTTAACCATTTATTCAATTTTTTATTAGTTATTCTGTTGTCCGGAACGGAGAAGAATCCAATAAATCAAACATCGGAAGAATCTGTTCAGCTGATCTCGAGTTATACGTGTTCGTATACTAACCCGACTTTTATTTATATAAGAGACTAGCTTATACCCGTCTTGCTTTACGTTTTTGATTCCGATTGTCAGGCTTGATCGGTAGGTAATTAAACAGATTCTAGTCTAGCATCCCATTGCTTAACATACCACTTTAACTGACATAAGCACAGAAAAAGAAGAATGACACTTTTACAATTTTTGTTTTACCGACCTCATAATATTATACGAACCTATTCAAACCACAGAGCTCTCTCTATGAAAACTTGCAAATTATGTCCACAGATAATATAAATATACTGATTATGTCGGTAGGTTCGTATAATATTTTATTTTTTTTGGAGGTCTATAATAATAAAAAAAATATTATAAGAACCTACCGACATAATTTGCAAGTTTTCATACAGAGAGAGATAGCTCTGTGGTTTGAATCTTAGCTACATACATTGCCTGCTTTGATATTAATTGGGCAACCCACCCATAGAGGGTGATTTGTATCTGTCAAACTGCAATTTTTTTCATTAAATCTTTATTTATTGAGAATAATAAGCTTTTAATAACATTTATATGTATAACAAATCAATCTACAATTATTTTATTACATTTTCATACCGTAATACCAAGATCCCATTCAACGTTTACATGAGTAATTTTGTTTCCAAAAGTCTTTTTGAGAAATTTGTATGAAGATCCTAAAAAGTACAGTTTTTTTAAATAGCTCTAAATATATTAAAGTTAATGCAGCAAATTGTATTTAAGAACCTTCTCCAGCATTTTATACTGCTCTGGGCATATTAATATCTATCTTAGCATTTGTATTTTGAGCGTGATGTTCACATATACGGTTAAAGTATTGTCAAAGGCAAATAAAAAAACATTTCTAAATTATTATATAGAGATAATCTACGTAACGTTTGTCATGAATCACAATTTTAATTGGTGAGTTACTCATAAAACCGGCTTGTATCTATGAAAAATAGAATAACTGTGAAAGACATGTGAGTCAAATTCGTAGTGTGGTGATATATTCTCTACACCTACCCCACAATTGACATTTAATAGAATGCTTGAAATACTTGTAGTGAACTATAAGCTCATAATACAATGCTGCGTCTGGCACAAATCGTCCCTCTAGGGATGGGATGCCATAAACATAATAATAACAATGCTGCTCTTATGCTTTGCAACGACAAAAGTAAAAACTGTAACGCAACGTCTTTTCTCTGGTCATAATCCTAGGAATAGTTGGCAGCAATGTTTACCACTCTTTCTCTCCAGCTATATCTATAGATTCCTTATATTTAAAAAAAACTATTCAAGTAGGTGCATAATTGAAATAATAAAATATCCTGTATATGAAATATTGACTACAGGTACTTATTTCATTTCCATATCTGGATATATCAAACTCAAAATAATCGCCGCAAATTGTTGAAGAGTTCTGCATCTAACTTGACATCAATGGTTGGTGTGTTATAACGTCAAGTTGCAAGTAACAACATCTAGTAGATTATTACAGAGCGGATAAAAATCAACTTGATTATGCAAATAAACTCACCTTCATAGTTTAACAATACTCTCTATTTTGGTGGTTCAACTTAGCCCATAGTAGGATTCGAAACCTACTGAGATACTCACTTGACGTCAATAGACGTTGTATTATTATTATGTTATTTATAGGTGAAAAATTATGTGGCAATTAGGCAAAACTATTTAGTGTCATTTTGAGAAAGGCATTGGAATCAAAACAAAACTACACCAATACAATATAATTTAAAAAAATATATGAAGTTACATATAAGGAAATTTTCAATGGATCAATGCAGGTATATCAATATCAAATCTAGGTATTTCTTCTTATCCTTATTGATAAATGCCATTATCTATTAAAATTATAAAAAAATTGAACCAAAATGTACATAGGAAACAAATTCAAATGTAAGTTATTGCCTTCTGAAAAATGTCAAGTTGTTCAACGTAGAACCATTTAAATAGTAGTATTATTTATGGGTATGAATAAATGAATGAAAGAATTTTTGTTTATTTTTTGTCCAATCATTATTTAATTCATAAAACATAAAATCAACAATTGAAACATAATATGTATAATCTCAAAGTTTTTTGTTAGATCTAGCAGAGTAAAAAAATATTCTCTTAAACAAATGGAAACCAGAAAAGATATTCCGACCCACCGTTATAAAAAAAACTATTAGTTATTCACTTCTTAACCCAAAAGTATTATATCATTTTTATTCCATAACCGAAATAAAAAATTTAAAGTTTAAATCTGATGCTAGAACACAGAAATCCATACAATAACCTAGAATCCCGACTCGCGTTCAAAAGTGAAGCCTAAATATTGCAACTTTTGACAGTTTGGTTCCCAAAAGAATGTGGTACAGCGTATATTTATTCAGTATTTTTCTCGTGTTTTTTACAATAAAATATATTTTTACGTTGAAATAAGTGAAATTAGATCATTTTTAAGTTTCTTTATAAATGTACTGTCAAAATTGCCGGCCAAATCGGCTTCACTTTTTACTACGAAGAATATATGAAAATCTATGTGCTAGAAACACACTATTGTGTCGAGCCAGAAGCATTATCGTTTTTATATTTATTTATTTATTTTCTGTCAAAATTAAGCATTGCTCACCATTACAGAGTAATCCTTTGCGGTAATAGTGGTTAATAATATGGTTTAAGATACATTTAGGCTCTATATGAAGCTGATATGCTTCTAACGGGTTGAGAACTTATTTATAGTGATATGTGGTAAAATTGATAAAATCGCTGGCATCCGCAAGACACTGTTATTGATTATGGTCAATCTTCTTTACATCCCATAAGCAGCCATTGAATATTTTTTCAATATAATTGTTTCCCTTCTCAACTAAATGGGAAATTTGAATGAGTTCTCTAACATGGATCTGCAATATAAAGTTTCTGATTTAAAATACACATAAAGAAATCCAAGAAACATAATTAATGAAATTCTTACATAGGTAGCTTACCATATTGTCTTGCAAAAATTAAACCAATGAGTTTCTTTGTTAGAAATGCACTTTTATCAATCAATTTGATCCTTAGAAGTATGTACTGCTATGTCAAAAAGGTGGGATGAAAGCAATTAGTCTCGTTGAAAACACGTTTGCCTCAGGAACCTGAAAAAAATATCAACAAAATAAATTAATTTTGTGATTTCGGTAAGACACTAATTCCCGCCTTATAACATAACTTTACTATTCTGCAATTGTTTTAGCAACTCATAAATGTTTTAAGTTACGGCATAGGCTTACAGATATTTTAATCAATTGATGACTTACCAGTTTTATTTTCATTAAACTCAATTGAAAATAAGGTAATTATATTTTTCATAATCGACGATATCGATCCGAACCTTTTGTTTGACAACAAAATATGACGTATTGGTATAGTGAAGTATCAACCATCCATGGATAACCAAAGATAATAATATAATTCAACACAGTTAGGTACTATTAAATTATTTTATGATGTATATTTTTGATTTACTTATATAATGGTCTCTTAAAATATTTCGACTTATTAAAAAAAAATTTAACACACAAAAAACCACTTTAAATGTGAAGAAGAATTATTAAAAAAATCATTCTTATTTTGTTTTCATATTATGAAGCTAAGACAAAAAATTACATATTAAAAAGTTCGTCTATGGTAACCTACTGTCAATTATTGTTATTCTGACAGCCAAACAAAAACAACAGGAATTCTATTTTCAAAAATTTTGTAAGTTTTTTAATATATTGAAATATTTTTGTAAGTAGGTACCTAAGCTATATTTAATTATTAAGATTTTTACCTATCATGAAGTTTTTAGTTGTGAATTGTAAAAATATGGGTATATAAAATATGATACTTTGAAATTGCTGTCTCTCCTGTAACTAAACTTTGACAGATTTTGATGTTTTGTAATATTGTTTTCTAGGCATGGAGTTGCAGTCTATCTGAAATAATAATACCTGATACATTATGCAGTCTAAATGGATTTAATGAAGATCTTAAAAAGGTATAAAAGCTACACTTTTAAACAAATAATACTATGAAAGATTCCAAATGAAGGTTTTATGCAGAGTATATCATATCAAATATGTATCTAGCAGTTGATTGTTTTATTCTAATTTGAAGTTCATAAGTAGTTTGATATACTTTCTAAATCCTTAATATTGATTCTAATCAAATTCTCATAACATGTATTTTTAAAACAAATCCCTGAAAAAGCAAAATTTTCTAATGTCGTCTTATATATTTGCAACCATGGCCATGTAATTACTGTATTTTGCTTTCATATATTAATAGAATCGTTTTTTTTTCTAGGTCAGAACACTCAGAACCTTGCAGGGATTTTTGATATATCAAGAAATGCTGTCAAACTTTTACAGAATGCTTCAACATACAACAACATGCTGTGTTTATTTAAAATATTACCCACCTTGTTTTGTGATGAATATAACATTAAATAAAATAAATTAAAGGTAAGAGAACATAAGTTTGCATTTATCTACATAAGAATTTTGAGCTCGATATAGTTTCGTGATAAATATTATCTAATATATGTTATCTTTGAAGAAGTTTTACGCGTACCTGCATTATATTGCTTAATTTTTATGTGGATAAATCAAGTGAATTTTATTACCAAAATACCTACATATCTGATTCTTTTCCAAAATAAACAGGAAGTTTTGTTTGCTGTCAAATTCATTCTGGTAATGTATTGAGATTAGATGTGTATTTTACACAGTATTACTTAATTATTATGATGTGTGTAAAACCAAATATATTTTTTGACTATAAACATACACACATACCTGACAAATCCATTATCTTGTAAAATAGGAATGTCATCACTTCCTGTCAGATTGGCTCTCTTTCAGCGTTCTGTTTTACCGATCAAATCTACTAAAGAATATTCATACTCATTTCAATTTTCAAATATCATTTTTTCTCTAAAATCTTTATGAAAGAACAATTTTTAGATTGAAATGTATTATGAATTTAATTTAATGTATCTTTATTATTTTTTACCAACATTTAATATGATTTTATCAGGTAGCTACATAATTACTCATCTATCTGGCTACGACAGTTTGACACAAAATGTGGCCATAAATTTTTTTAAATGTGTCAAATAACAAAATGGAGGAAATATTTTTCCAAAATCTTTCTTTAAATCTTTATTTATTGAGAATAATAAGATTTGAATAACATTTATATGTATAACAAATCAATCTCCAATTATTTTATTACATTTTCATACAGTAATACCAAGATTCCATTCTACGTTTACATGAGTAATTTTGTTTCCAAAAGATGGCTTACTGTCTTTTGTGAAAAATTTGTATGAAGATCTTAAAAAAATAAAGTTTTTTAAATAGCTCTAAATATATTAAAGTTAATATATCAAATAGTATTTAAGAACGCTCTCCGGAATAAAGCGCGGCTTTTCGCATATTAATATCTGACCTTTACGTTTGTTTTCTATGATTGATGCTGTTACAAAAATATATATATATAAATAAACGGACTAAAATATTATGTAGACGACCTAAGTAAAATTTTAAAATCCGTAATAGAATATTAAAGCTTAGTATAGGTGTGTAGGTTTACTAACAAAATAGGATGCTCCTTTGTGAAATATTAAAAAACACCCCGCATTTTTGAGTGAAAAATATAATATTACTGTTATTCAATAAATATTTTGTTACGATAAGTACCTACTTAAACGTTTCGAAAATGATATAGAGATGGGGGAGAATAGAACTGTATTTTATTTACACAACTTAAGTGATCTGAAAAATATGTCCCCCATCATGCGGGTGGAACTATGTATGTATAATATTATTCAACTTAAGCTTTACGAGAAACTCCGTGTGTACCTCTTATTACTGTATCAGTAAAGAGTATTAGTTTTCTTTCTCCGAATCAAAGGTGCAACTGCATTTCACTTTGTGGGTGGATTCCTAACAATGTATTACTTAGGTACTTCTAGCGTAGAAAACTGATTGCAGTAAACACAATATTACGATCTATATCGCATCTTAAAATTTCTTTTTTTTTTAATAGGTATGAAGATGATTAATTATTATAAAAATTAGAATTCAATATGCATTGTAAAGAGTTAAGATAAGACGACTTTTGGAAAGCTAGTAATACCTATGTACATATTTTCATTTACTTACAAGCTAAAAAACTACTATCAAAGCAAATGAAATTAATTTCTTCATAAAATCTAATAATCACAATTTTTATCAAATCATTATTAATATAGCCACCTTCCCATATAACAGAGTAATTAGCATCGGGTTAGTTGACTAAGTGGCCTGCGTGTCTGCTTGGGACGTCTTAGGATACGGGTTTGAATCTTAACAGCGATTTTCCTCATGTTCAAGTCTTTAAATGTTTTCACTATAGAATTTCTCAAGTTTTACAAAAAAAGAAAAGGTATTTACGTAGGTACCCATTTAAATATTCCTCAAGTTGGTTGGTTAAAAGGTATTTCAAAGCACGAGAAGTTAACTTAATGTCCTGTCAAATGCAGGAAATTGAAAGAACTGAAAAGAATTAAAAACTTATTTAAATAAAATGCCTTTTTTTTTTCAAGTTGTATTTTTGTTTTTTACATTCATAATATTATAATAATATATTGGCAAATAATTCATAATATAATGCGATTGCATTCTTGAAACTATTTTCATAAAGGGGAAACATGTAACAGATGTTCTCAACACAACAAGCATAAACTATCTTAATAAATGTTCGTATTGTAATGATCATATTATAGATACCATGTTTGTTTGAAGATCTCATTCAACTTTTTAATCGCTGCGTTTCAGTGTATGCGCTAGCATACCTACATCTTCGCACCTACTGATTAAATTCATTTACTACCGATAGATTTGTTGTAAACTAATCTAAATCACCATATTTCCTACACATTTTAATGAGACATTGAAAAGTTGAGCCTGTCATATTATTATGTTGGTACGTTTAGGTACTTATATTATTTTTTTCTTCCAGCTATCGCAAAGTTTTTTAATTGCCTTAATTTCACGAAATCTCACTTCTTTCTGCGGTTTCAATCCTGTGGATTTGTTGACAGTAAGCACGAACATCTCTCGTCAACTGCTCTTGGTTCCCCGCTGTTCTCTTATTTCAACGTAGGTATGAAGAGTGGATTCCATATTCTGGCATATGATGACGAGCTCATACGGCAAACCTCTTATTTTTTGTATATACCTAAAACCTACCTGTGAAGTGTGTAGGTAGATACATATATTGTTAATCTATTGTCTTGCCAAGCTTTTACATTTTGTTTTATGAACTATGTAATTTGACAAGTTCAAGTGCCCCGTTTTTTTAGATATACTAGATATACTGTTCAATGTTTGCCTTTCCTCTCGAACTCTCGCAAAAACCTCTTGGTTCGTGACATTACCCTCAAAGAGATTGAACGAGATAAATTATTGAGATAATTATTTTCAATGCTGTAAATTCACAAAAAATGAGCGTACGAAAAAAACAAACCCCGTGAAATATATAAATAATACGATGCGATAGAAGAGGAACAGTTTTATTGTTTTCTCAAAAAACCTCCCCACAGGGACCGAAAGAGAGGTGCAGAAAGAAAAAAGGACAAAGCATTATAATATAATATGTATCGTTGTACCGACAAATCCGTTAACACGTGTGGCGGAATTACGAACTAAGTTGTGGAACTCTTGTATTATTATTTTTGAATGCCATTTATTTAAGTAAGAACATTAAAAAATATTATCGTGTTTCTTGATCTTTCCGGTAGGTTGGTATTTTGATATCAAATTATGAGGGTATCGTTTGTAGTATAATTTTATTAATGTGCCAGATTCATAGCGGATTGAAGCCTGTCAAAGGTGTTGAAAATATCATTATACAAATATCCAACATGCCAATATCATTATACAAATATCCAACATGCCAATATCAAAAAAAAAAAAGTTCCGAAAATGTTGGTGGTAGTATACAAAACGCACACAGCGGAAAATAGCAATGATATATCGTCGTCAACGTTATCAAATCCCGCGATATGTTGAAAAAAAAAAACAATATGGCGTTCATGAAAAGGTGGGTACTAACACACCATGCTATCTAGGCAAGAGAAGAGGGTTTATGGAGGTGTTTTTTTTTACGTGAGGGGGTCGAAACGACATTGTAACATATGAATTTGCACCCACCACCGAAACTCTTGGTCTGAATCTAAGAAGAAAAAATACACTATCAAGAAAAATACTTATTTTTTTAGTCCGTTCACCTGTACAACAATATATATTTACTTATTGTGTGCCTTTAGATTTCTTGCTGCCGACCGACCTTTTGAAGTTTGTTTGGTTTAAATAAAATGTCGCAAACTCTTGAATGAGGTTAAAAAATCTAAATATTTTTCACGTGTTTTTTGTCATGATAAGTATGAAAAGTGTGAAAGCAGACGCGTTTATGTGAATTTCTTGAAAAAAGGCTGTGTATAATTTTATCTTTTAATCAAAACAATTATTGTAACGGTGTTTTCTAAAAATCGCCATATTATAATATTAAACTTTCTAATGGCGGCTAATTAGCGGTGAAAGGCAATTACATCGAATATGTCAAAGTCTGTAGTAGGATTCAAATTTTCTACGTATTTATTTTTCATGTCGTTATGTTATAACCTAAGCGGCTTTAGCCATCAAAGCTAGAGCTGATGCCGTATCAACCTCAGAACTAAAAATGTTCTCCAAACAACCGAAATTGAACACTACACTCAATCGTGGGCGTAACCCTCATGAATGGCGTTCGGAAAGAGGAAATAAGGCAAGGATACGAAATTATTCGATGAGGTAGAAAGCAAAAATGCTTTGGTGTGGAATGGGATATGATAGAACGCTCTTAATTATTTTCAAGAAATTATTAAAGTAAGCGAACAAGAGTAGTGTCATGGCCATTCATTTTATTGAAATATTGTAGTTTATTTTATAAACTTAAATACTATTTTATGTTAGTCTAATATTAGTAGTGACATATTTTACTTTTAGGGATCGAAGTCTTCCAATTTATATGTGGAGAAATGATTCGAACACTTCACATATAATCTTGATTGTTTGGAACGCTTTTGGATAGAGTCATGAAACATTGACTGTAGATGGGATACGAAGGATTTTGTATTAGATAAATTATGCGCCTGAGTTCATCTCGGGACAGTTCGGGTTGTATCGTCGACGGGGAGTGTAGGGGCGCGTTCTCGTGCGAAATCCTTAGATAGCCCTGTTTTTAGTTAGTGATTTTTTTTATTCATTGATTACCTATTTTGAACATTTTATATATTAACTTTGTGTGCTCCTGGGTGGTGAAATTTATTTAGAGTAAATTCCTTTTAGATTCAAACATAAATTTAAATTCAGTGTTGCATCTTCTTTGCTTAAATATTGTCTCTTAATTATGTGTTATCTGGGAACCAATTTGAATTAGAGTCTTTTAAAATATAGAGTCAGTGTATTCAAGAAAGAAATAGCAGAACTGGATCATTGATAAGTCTTACTTTATTTTAATTTGTTTGCTTAGTTTGGGGAGGGCTTTGTGTTTTATCAAGGAGAACCATTCACTGCAAAAGTGTAATGGCGAACGTTGTATATACGTAAAGCGCGCATAAGCCAGCCTTCGAAACCAAGTAGAAGACGGTCGTAAGCCCGAAATGGTTCTATCTTGATTTCAGGGGGGGGGGGGGGGGTTGGATAAGTTTTATAAAGATCATGGTAGGCTAGGATTGATTGCATGCTTATCTACTAATATTTTCAGCTATCGACGACCACCATTTGTGAAAACTTTCAATCATGTTATAAATTGTCGAATATTTTGTTTCATTTTGTTTTGAATACTTCTCATGTCATTTCACAGAACTGAGGATTTAAGGTAGGACTCTTTCATTTCATTATTACTAACATTACAAATGGTGGATCATCCTGCGATTTGTTTGGTTATATAAATGTGTTCTATTACCACTTTTATTTTAGGGCTGATCAAATGTTTACAGGTTTATATAGTTGAATGATTGTTATAATTAATTTCGTACACAACGTATTGGGTCCTTAAATTTAGGTTACTAGACGATCACAATATCATCATGGCCATTAGATTCCTCGTAGCGATCGGAAAGTCTTCTTTAAAGCACATACGATTTCCTTAACCGTGATTTCAGGTGCGTATCATGAAGTTTGTTAACCCCTTCATCTTGGGTTCGTAGGTATTCGTCTTAGCGTCCTCTACCTATTATATAGGTACATTGATGCATTCGTTCAGTCCATTCGGTTTACACGGTTTTGTTTAATGTTTTATTTAGTCAGAGTAGGTGTAGTTTCGAAGTTAGGTAGTTTAATTAGAGGAAATCTAGTTAGTAGTAGCCTTTCGTTGAGGGGATCCCATCACAGAATGGTGCCTCGTGACCGTAGGATTCTTGTCTTTACTCCTGTAAAGACAAACCTGATTTACTACGTTTTTTTTTTCTTTCTCTTGTTTATCGTTATTATGGAGTTGTCATCTAGGGGAGGTTCAGGAAATTTTGGTCAGAAATTTGATTAGCAGAGCAGGGGAGGTAGAAAAAATTCTATGGTTGGTTGAATAAATGGTTGAAAGTTCTAAACAGTTTATTGGAAGAAGTTTTAGTCTCAAGAGTTAGAATTAGAAAGATCGTCTTATTAAACTGTATAACATTAATCTTAAAGAGTAGGGGAGGTCTTGTTTTATTTAGGTATTTTATGATTTCGTTGTTTGATTTAGATTTAATAATTATTTTAAATATTTTGTTAACGTCGAGGGGAGGTCTTGTTTTACTTAGGTATTTTAGGATTTTTGTTGCTGTTGTTTTGGATTTAATAATAATATTAAATATTTTGTTAACGTCGAGGGGAGGTCTTGTTTTACTTAGGTATTTTAGGATTTTTGTTGCTGTTGTTTTGGATTTAATAATAATATTAAATATTTTGTTAACGTCGAGGGGAGGTCTCTTTTGGTAATTTTGTAGGATTGAAGTAAATTATTTTCTAGAGAACGCAGGGTTTTATTTGATATTTTGTTCAGCAAGGAAATGTGTTAATGAAAGAATTTCGAATGTGCGATGTCGAAAAATAAGCGTGAATGATGAGGTAAGTTTAGGTGTTTTGTTTTAAATAGTTCAGGTTAAATTCTTTGGTTGTTTGTGAGAGACAAATAATATTTATTTTGTTTGGATCTCCAAATGTATTAATTATCTCGAGGTGTGATCTGAAGAGGGTTTATTCGAATGTACTGTGGTTAGGGCTATTATAGCCACTTGACACTTGCTTGGTGCATCGTCTTTTTATGTATAGTGGATATTACGAGTCGCTGGAAATATTATGTATGTCAGTAGGTACCTGAATAGGGCAATATGTTTCTATACAGGGCGTTCTTTGTCATGAGGATTTGATCTTCTGAACAGTTTTACTGTTTAAGAAATTCTTTTGCTTTTAGTTTGTGATAATATTGTTTGGTAGTGTGTAGGGCAATAATTGTAGCGAATTATATGTAGGTTTGTTAGGTGCTGTTTCGGTAAGGGTAATATTTTAATTCGAATATATTATTCTCATTTTTGGGGTCCCGGGTTCAATTCCTGGTCGGCTCACATTTTCGACTTTCTATTTTTATTTATTTTTCTTCTTCCCTCTATCAGGTCCTTTCGTTTCATACGAAATTCCTGACCATGGTTGCACTGTTTCAGATTAGACGAAACCGGTTGACTAGAAAAAATTGCCTCAGGCGATAAGTTCTGCCGGTTTAACTCATAACTTGTTATGAAAGGGATATATTTATAAAATCATTAAGTATTTTAGGGTGGTTTAGCTTTAGGTACTTTTCTTTCTATTGTATTTGGGGACAAAGTCGGTTGATTGGAAGACATCAATTAATTGATAATATCATCCGACTAACATATTTATATTATTTTAATTTTCTGCAAGACGAGACACGGTTGTGTGTTCGTGTGTACCCTGTATATTTTTTTCTTCAGGTAGTACCTACTCGATGTTTTTTTTTCTGGTATTATTTTTGTTTGGTCCTAGAGGTTGATTAACTATCTTTGGAAAGTATTGTGTTAGGAATTGAGACTAATAAAGATGTTAAATTTATGGTCACATTTCAGGAATGCGTGAAGTGGTTGTCTAGAGTAAGGATATTAACTTATTTGTGTGTGCACCAGAGTCAAGATGTTAAATATTATTGGTTTGTCAGGAATAATAATAAAATAAAGTCACATTTTTGTTGTTGTTGAATTGAATGTAGGTACCTACCTAGAGTTTTGTATGTTGAGGTTTGATATTATACTGTTTTAATGCATTTCTAAAGCTCTGTTAATATTTAACTAATTCAGCTGTTACTTGGGTGTCACGTAGTTTTTTTTATTCCTTGTAATAATAGCAATATAATTATATTGTTAACGAACATGGTAGTTCAGTGGCATAGACGCTGACTTCCGACTTCTGATCAGAAGCTCCCGGGTTCGATTCCCGGTCGTGATCAGAAGCTCTCTAAGGGTTTTTTTTTTTTTTTTCTATATTTTGAAATTTCAATTCGGGGTTTGAATCCTGTCATAGTTTGGATGGGACCGGCAGACTGGTAGAGAATGCTTCAAGCGTTAAGTCTCGCCGGCTATTTTATTGGAGAGTGTTGAAATTAAATATAGATCAGGTTAATACGTCTATTTTGTTTTGTTAAAATAACTTTTAACGTTCTCGATTATTATGGTTAGGTACTTGTTGACCGAGTGGGTTGGTTTGTAGTAATATTGAGAAAAAGAGTTGTAAGGGTGAATGATGGGCATATTATAAAGTGGACTTTGGTGGGTTTTGTTTATAAATAAGAGTTTTGCAAGGTATGATGGAATATGAATTGTAAGTTATTAGAATTTTAGATTAAAATATGGTTGGTATCCGCTCAGGAGGTCGTATCATATTATGCTGGTCGTGGGTTCGATTCCCGATGCCGACATTTTTTTTTTCTCTTCTCCTTTTACACCAATTCAGGTCAGTGGGGTGTTATGTTTTTTTTTTTTGTTCACTTTGTGTGAACCCAGATTCATTATTTTTTGTAAAAGAGATACTTGGTGCTTTTGCAGGGTATGTGTTTTCTATGATTTATCATTTCTTATAAATATTTGGGACTGAAGTTTAAAGGTTGGGTTCTTTTCTGCTTGCTGAAGTTTAAAATTCCAAAAGGGTAGGCTGTTCTGTGTGAAGATACTTTATAATAATTAGTTCTGTCCGACTTTAATAAGTAGGTATATTTCTTCTTCAAACACTTCATTCCTTGGAAAGGTCTTTCATAATAATTCTTCAAAATTTCTAAAATGTATAGAAATACATATTTACGTATTTCTATCCATCTTTCAAATAGAATCATTGTTTCTTTGCAGTTGCAAAAGGTACTTCCTCTTTGTCCGTGGTCCTCATCGTAGATGTATTTCAGAGTTCAATAATAATAATAATATTTAGGTCTCACTGTGTTTTTCGAACAGACACATTAATTTATTATTATGGGCTTTCATTATTGAACTGTGAAATATTATTATTAAATTTATGAAATGTTAAGTGTGTCTTCTAGGTCCTAGGGTATCTTATGGTTGAGAGAGATATTTTTTTTGTCTGTTTGTATTTATAGGTATATTTTTGTTTTTGTTTATTATGGTGTTTTTTTTTTGTCAAGCACTATGTCACTACAGTATTTTATTATTGAATGTTCGGTCGAGCTTTACCTCGGTTTGGTGAGGTACCTACTTCAGGATTTGAGTCGTAATTGTGTCTTTGGTTTGTTTCTATAATCTTAGTCGACAGGGCCATATTTAGGGAGCTTTATATTTATTAAAGTATTTTTTTTTATATTTTTTTATAATTTAGTATGAGTTTGGGTGAATGAATTGTGATCTGTGTCCCTGGTTATAGACTTTGGTTTTAAAATCAGGACTACATAATTAAAGTTTTAGTTATTTTAAGATAATCATTCTCAATTCGATTAAATTAAACAAGTTGCAGTTACCAAATCATTGTAGCAGGACCGAATTCAGCTAAGACTTGAATTTAACATAATTTATCTTTATATATTTTTTTTATTATTCTGTATTTTGAAGGAACTGAATACTTTATCAAGCTTTGTGATACTTCAATAATTTATAAAATGTGTTGACTATCGTAATTTACTAACGACTCCCTTGCATAATTTATCGTATTTATGTATTTATCCTTATTTTATTGTATCTTAACAAACTCCTTTTCCTTTCTTTTCGTAACTTTAGGCGAAAATGACTCACAACCTTATATTTATTATGATTTATTCTACAATACTGCATGAATTTATTATATACAAAATATTATACATATTTTTAACAACTCCAGTCCTTGCCTCAAAGCTTTATCCGGGGAAAAGTTTCCATTCTTCGTTCTTGATCCTAGGAAAGGCTAAAGTGGAGTACCCTGGCCATTTGCCGAAGGTCCTAATATGGGTCATTGCTTAACACCATAAATTGAATCTGTCATTATGAGAGGGCGACCGAGGTGTGGTTAAAGTTGTGACCATATTTGGGTCGGTTTCGGGGGTGATTGATTCAATGCCTATTGTAAAACCTTAGTTTATGTATTTAAGCATGTTTTATATACGTATCTTAGTTTATTATATATCGCATTCGCGTTGAAGTTAGCCTAACCTGCCTAACCGCATGAGGGACTCAACACCCGAATTGGCCGGTTGAGACCAAGAGCAGCGGGACGTTACAAACGACCCGTTTGCGTGATTTATCGTATCTATGTATTTATCATTATTTTATTGTATCTTAACAAACTCCTTTTCCTTTCTTTTCGTAACTTAAGGCGAAAATGACTCACAACCTTGTATTTATTATGATTTATTTTACAATACTGCATGGCTTTATTATATACAAAATATTATACATATTTTAACAATTCCTGTCCTTGCCTCAAAGCTTTATCTGGGGAAAAGTTTCCATTCTTCGTTCTTGATCCTAGGAAAGGCTAAAGTGGAGTACCCTGGCCATTTGCCGAAGGTCCTAATATGGGTCATTGCTTAACACCATAAATTGAATCTGTCATTATGAGAGGGCGACCGAGGTGTGGTTAAAGTTGTGACCATATTTGGGTCGGTTTCGGGGGTGATTGATTCAATGCCTATTGTAAAACCTTAGTTTATGTATTTAAGCATGCTTTGTACTCGTATCTTAGTTTATATATTTCGCGTGCGCGTTGAAGGTTAGTCTAATCGCATGAGGGACTCGACATCCGAACAGGCCGGTCGAGATCTAAAAGCAGCGGGACGTGGGGGCTGCTATATAGCATGGAAAAAAAAAATATATATTTTATACAATTTTAAAATCAAGTCAACAAAATGATTCAGAAAATAATTCTTTCTACAAAAATTTAAATTCCTTCGCGATACAAATAACATTAGGTACTGGATACGGCCCTGGCACTAACATATTTTACATTGACTATTCATAGAAGGGACTTCGACTGTAGTTATACCAAATGGTTGATTAGTATGGCAGGCGTTTAGAATGAGTGTAGAGGGATGGGATGATTGCGAAGGGGGTAGGTACTTGTATGATTAAGAACTTACATCCATAGCATTTTGAGGAAGGCTCACATGGTAGGTGCAAATAAGCCAGGGTCATACTGAGGTGTCATAAATTGGTATTCATTTTCGAATTGATATTTTTATTTTTTTGAGTTTGTGAAAGAAAATCATGAATCTTTAGCAAGCCCATGATTGTTCTTTCAAGGGGAGGATTGTCATGGCCATTCATTTTATTGAAATATTGTAGTTTATTTTATAAACTTAAATACTATTTTATGTTAGTCTAATATTAGTAGTGACATATTTTACTTTTAGGGATCGAAGTCTTCCAATTTATATGTGGAGAAATGATTCGAACACTTCACATATAATCTTGATTGTTTGGAACGCTTTTGGATAGAGTCATGAAACATTGACTGTAGATGGGATACGAAGGATTTTGTATTAGATAAATTATGCGCCTGAGTTCATCTCGGGACAGTTCGGGTTGTATCGTCGACGGGGAGTGTAGGGGCGCGTTCTCGTGCGAAATCCTTAGATAGCCCTGTTTTTAGTTAGTGATTTTTTTTATTCATTGATTACCTATTTTGAACATTTTATATATTAACTTTGTGTGCTCCTGGGTGGTGAAATTTATTTAGAGTAAATTCCTTTTAGATTCAAACATAAATTTAAATTCAGTGTTGCATCTTCTTTGCTTAAATATTGTCTCTTAATTATGTGTTATCTGGGAACCAATTTGAATTAGAGTCTTTTAAAATATAGAGTCAGTGTATTCAAGAAAGAAATAGCAGAACTGGATCATTGATAAGTCTTACTTTATTTTAATTTGTTTGCTTAGTTTGGGGAGGGCTTTGTGTTTTATCAAGGAGAACCATTCACTGCAAAAGTGTAATGGCGAACGTTGTATATACGTAAAGCGCGCATAAGCCAGCCTTCGAAACCAAGTAGAAGACGGTCGTAAGCCCGAAATGGTTCTATCTTGATTTCAGGGGGGGGGGGGGGGTTGGATAAGTTTTATAAAGATCATGGTAGGCTAGGATTGATTGCATGCTTATCTACTAATATTTTCAGCTATCGACGACCACCATTTGTGAAAACTTTCAATCATGTTATAAATTGTCGAATATTTTGTTTCATTTTGTTTTGAATACTTCTCATGTCATTTCACAGAACTGAGGATTTAAGGTAGGACTCTTTCATTTCATTATTACTAACATTACAAATGGTGGATCATCCTGCGATTTGTTTGGTTATATAAATGTGTTCTATTACCACTTTTATTTTAGGGCTGATCAAATGTTTACAGGTTTATATAGTTGAATGATTGTTATAATTAATTTCGTACACAACGTATTGGGTCCTTAAATTTAGGTTACTAGACGATCACAATATCATCATGGCCATTAGATTCCTCGTAGCGATCGGAAAGTCTTCTTTAAAGCACATACGATTTCCTTAACCGTGATTTCAGGTGCGTATCATGAAGTTTGTTAACCCCTTCATCTTGGGTTCGTAGGTATTCGTCTTAGCGTCCTCTACCTATTATATAGGTACATTGATGCATTCGTTCAGTCCATTCGGTTTACACGGTTTTGTTTAATGTTTTATTTAGTCAGAGTAGGTGTAGTTTCGAAGTTAGGTAGTTTAATTAGAGGAAATCTAGTTAGTAGTAGCCTTTCGTTGAGGGGATCCCATCACAGTAGGTATTTCGGACCACATAAGAGCGACAGTTGATCATCGAGGTCCAAAGAGGCGGAACTCGTCTGGAAAAAAGAGACCATTGCCATTAGAAAGTTTTATCATAAAAAATATTGTAATAACAAGAATATTTTTTATGATAAAACTTTCTTTAGAATTGTTTGGGCGCAATTTAAAGCACTCTGCCCTATCCATATCAGCCCATTTGACTTCGTCTTAGTAGGAACAGCAAATGTCCAAAGTCACAACTTGAGCTATTGATGTGATCGTCCCCAGGAGTTTGTTTTTATAATGTAAACAATTTAAACATTCTTTCATATATTTAACGAACTGAACGTACATTCTTGTTGCAATTATTTAACGCTTTTTTTCATAAAACTGATATCGAAATAATAATGGGGTTTCACCAGATAAGTAGTTATTACTTACTTAATCCACGTTCGATTCCTAGGTGGAGCATGTGGTCGCCACAAAGTCTTGCCAAGCATCTATATCCTGGGCAACATCCAGGGTATCATTCCAATTCAAGCCGGTATCCCGAAGGTCTTCATCGTAAGCTATCTTGGTCTACCACGTCTTTTGGTACCGCCCGTTACATTTTAATGGACGAAGAAATCTTAAATTAAAACTCTTAAAACTGTAGTATCTACCTACCTATAATGGGAAGAAAATCTTCCGAACTTATTTATTGAATATTTACTATTTAAATAGGTACCTACTCTTATTATTCATAGCTATCATTCGATCTATCATACAGTTAGATATCATTATTTATGAAAAAAATCGAGTTTTCATTTTGACAGATTTTATTAAGCATGTTAAATTATCAGTAGGTACATTAGGTATGTGGTACAATTCAACGCAACGCATACAAAGAGGGTTGACGTGGCAATGAATGAAACTGCTAGAATTGTATCTGGTTGCTTGAAGCCAACACCTATTAAAGAAATATACCCCATAATAGGCATTGTCCCTCCCGAAGTGAAACGTCGCGTAGCAGCTGAGGTGGAACGGAATAAACTTGAAACTGACCCCAGACAACCCATTTATGGCGCTCAAGCGCGTCAGTGTAGACCGAAGTCGAGGAGGAGTTTCCTGGAGACGACACCCCCTGTGAATGAACTTCCCGAGGCCCGACAGTATGGAGAGAGATCAGCTACCCCACGTATCTTTCTCCAGCTGAGGAGCTGATATCTGTGGGACACAACATGCCCTACACAGTACACATCTTGGAGAGCACTCAACAGGCTAAGAACAGGTGTCAGCCGTTGCTACAGTAACCTCAAAAAGTGGGGTTCAGAGAAGAAGACACTGGTGAGTGTGGTTCCGAGCAAAACTACTCTCACCTGTTCTCATGCCCTCTGATTGGTGACACATGCACACACGAGGACACCGTGATGGCGAGGGATAGCGGCATTCGAGTGGCCAGTTACTGGGGATTTCAGATTTGATGTACCGGAAACGGAAAGTAAAGTATGTAAGTACATTATGAGTATTCCAATATCCGCGTCGCATCTCCGCGTCTTAGTACTATTTCCAACGTATTCCCACCTGCAAAACTTAGGTTCAAAAACTTCAGTATGCGTTGGAGACAGTACGAAGACGTGGAGCTGTTGAAAAATTGAGATATTTGTCCTTCTTGCTATTCAGGGGATATTCGGCATTTTTCTTGAGCACCACAGTAAACGTAAAAGGTGTGTAGCTCTCGCAGTATCAGCCGCATCAATGATACGCCTCCAAGACTGAGAGGGACCCGAAGTGAAATTGTTATCCACAATCTTTAATAGAACAATAATATAATACACTAGCTGACCCGTCCGTCGACTTTCGACCTAACCCAATTAAAAAAATGATTTTGATTTATTACATGAATAAAACGCAATTAACGACATAAAAACTAAATTA